>OZ007599.1:227680520-228880520 GCA_963931845.1 Maratus michaelseni
ATTAATTATTTTGTTTAAGTTTATATTCGGTATCATAATATATTCAATTTTTTGAAAGCGATTTGATTCAAACTAGAATTTTTTTCGAAAAGATTCAGAACAGAATTTACCGAAAATGATGATTCATAGCAGTGAAAAAAGCAAGTTTTCCTCAACCTCATTTAATTTAATTATAACTCAAAACATGAACGGTCATTTTCACTTTCATTTGGTGGATCAGATTTAGATGCTAAGATAGGAATTATATTTAACATATCTATTGTGCTTATAAATCTTTTTAGCTTGATTTCTTTCCTGACTCTCACACTTTGGAGAAAATTTATTCAATTAATTATAGTATGTTTAGTTTATATTCTTTCTCTTAAAATATCCACACAGCGAGACTAATACGTGTGTTCTTTGAACAATTACAAAGAACTTGAAAAATTTCGAAAATAACATGTGTTTTGCAGTAAGTTTGTGAAAACTTCATTTTTCTTCATAATTATAGTAAAACTCCGATCACGTCACCCATAATTTAAAAGAGAGAGATGATGCATGTTGTTAGCAAGTCACTGAGCTGAGAGACATATAAACATAGAGGTTTCAAAGTATAAGTTTTAAGATCTAAACAATAAGTAAATATAGAAATAAATAAAGAAAAATAAAGTAAATCTGGAAGTCATTAAAAATATAACTGAAAAAAATAATCGAAAATTAAGAGATATATATCTGTTAATTTTTTTAGAAAAAGAAAATTGTCTGAAAGTTCCAGAAATAAATATCTCTTTTTAATCAGGAGCGTCGGTCGGAGATTAGGAAATAGATATCTCAGAGTAGAAATTGTCGGCTGAATATACGCTCCAGTAATTTGTTACACAGAATCTTTTGATGCACTTACCTTCTCCAGCAGTAAGAATGCTACTAAAAGAGTTCTACACAGGTCGGGTTTGAAATAATTTTGGCCCACAGTAACCCGACCCGAAAACACAAGGTCATTTTTAATTTACTTCTTGATATCCGGGATCTAAACCTAAAGCTGTTTAATCGGGAACGTTTGAAAGCTTAAATGCTTAAATCTCAACCCGACCTAATATCCGAAATAAAAGAAAAATGAAACCATGTTTAATTTATCAGGCAATGTAAATTTTATTTGTTATAAAGTAAATTCAATATTTTCCTATTTATTCATATTTGTTATAGTATATAGTTATTTTCATCTAAAAAAGTCATAGACGACGGCTTAACAGGGTGATGGGGGCAAATCAGGTATGCGTCCAATACAAATATTAAAATGTTATTTTGGTCCTAATTAAATAGGCCTATGTAATTAAGTTTCACATTGATTAAATAGGAAAACAATTAAATCAGTGATAGAAGTATGCATAAATGCCTATTTTGCACTTGTGAAGTCGGTGTCCATTTCAAATGTTTCAAAAAAAGTTTAAAGTTAGTCTGGACTGATAAGCATGTACCTTTTAAGTATAAGAACGCAAATGAACTTCAAGTGATTTCATTGAAGATCATGGCGAAACTCATCTCCTATAAAATTGGTAAAATAAAGTACCTTGGCTTCAAATAGTGTACAATTATCTATATAGGAGGTATTGAATAATATCCCTCTATCTGACTACCTTTATTCACAGTATTAATGATAAATTGAAGATGATAAAATAAAATATATTATTATTCTTATTATTATTACTAATGTTATTATTAGTAGTAGTCATTTTAGTAGTAAAAGTAAAAGTATAGTAGTAGTATTAATAGTATTAATATTTAACATCAATTATGCGGTGGTAAGGTATTGATAAGAATTTGAGTGAAGCTATCATTTTTGTAAAAAAGATTAATCGAAATATTAGGTTGCTCTTACAAATAAGAACATTATTAATTTCATTTATATATTAATGATGGCTTTTAATTTTCCATTTCAAGCATAATCTATCTCTAAACTTCTGGTAACTGTTCTTCATATTCTTAAAAATTCAAACATGAAAAACTCGGATTGATATGATAATGCTTGGCAAGAATTAATTGAGAAATCAATCAGGCTCTTACAAGGATGTCGCGTAAAAAAAAAAAAGGAATGTTATTCTCATGTGAGTATACCTGTTTATGAAAAAAATTCTGCGGAATCTCAAATAAATGCCCATGAAAATAATGAAAATTTCGTTTTTGGTGATTTATCGCTGGTTCGGGACATAATGAAATATGAAGAAAACACTGTTTCATTTTACATCTTTGGGTAAAATTTACCCAAGAAATATTTATATTCTGTACGCTGAATCATTTTAAATAAGTTTAACATAAATAAATTCATTTTTGAAACTTTAGTTTTGACAAATATGTTACTTTTTTAATTTATTAAAGTTTAATTTTCTTATTATATAATATATAACAAAATTTAAGGTGTTTTAAAAATAATTAAAATTCAAAATTACTTTTAAAATAACGTAAAATTTACTTAAACAGTGGAACCGCTGAACTTTCAAAAACTCATGGAACGAAGGGTTAATGAAAATAAGATATGAGTGAATTCGGAAATAATATAAACTTTTTGTCAAAGAAAATTTATTTATTTCACCTGATTTAAAATATTTTTGTTGTAAAAGTATGGAGAATTGAAATTATCAAACGTAAAACGAAAGTAATTTTAAACAAGGGAGAGGGGGGGGGGGGGATCGTACGCCCCTGAATTAAGAAAAAACGACGCAAAAGAGAAATAAATATATTTTTTAAAGAAAATACACTTCAATATAGAAAAAATGTTCTTATGTGAACATTAAGCTTCCATTCTGCGTGTTAGGTAATTTTCGCTGTAGAAGCTTTCGTACTCTTCACGCTGAACCAGTTTAAATAAATTTAACTTAAATAAGCGCTTTTTTTTTTTTATCAACTATAAAAATATTTTTGATTTCTTGGATTTAACAATTTTATTATACAGGTATGAATAAAATTTAAATTGTTAAAAAAAATATGACACTCAAAATTAAAACAAAGGGTTAACTTTGTAATATTAAACAAGCCGCGAAACTTTTTTAAAATCCTTAAAATGAGGATGTTAAACAAGAATAGAAGCTCAATAAAGTCAGAAATAAACTTTCTGCCAAAGGAAAACTATTTATTTAACCTAATTTAAAGCAATATTTGTAATTAATTTTGCTATAAAAATAACATAGAAGTGACAATATCATTCTTCCTAACCACCCCATCCCGTAAACTGAAGATGACTCTAAACAAGAGGAGGAGAGGAGTTATAAGATAACGAAGAAAAAAATATACAAACAACACACTTTTTTGTACAAACCGACTCATTAATATTGAAAAAAAAAAGACTTCATTAAGAGATGTGACACCGTCATCTCCTTTTTACTCTTTCATTGGTATTTTATAATAGTTTTCTGAATCAGAAATTTCGTTCGATTTAGGAGATACAATATTAAAAACTTGTTCAAATTCTTCAATCACATTAATCATGGGCAATAACGCTACAGGCCTATAATGTTGATTAAACAACTTAGAGACCTCACAGTCCTACGATATTTGTTCATAATTTTTTCCATACCTTCCACATTATGGAATGGAAATTGTTGAAATTTTGATGAATCTCATGCAGAGTCCTCAGAGTCCTAGAATGTGACATGGGTGGTGAAAAAAGGGTTGCTGCTGTCAGGTTACCGTAGTTTGCACATTCTTAAATATTATATTTCATTACAAGTGTAAATCGTAATTCCGTTTAGTATAATATATAATTAGTATATATATAATTCCGTTTAGTTTATACTTATCATTCACTAGCAGTACTTGCTATAACCACTGAATCTCTTCAGTATTTTTTTTTTTTTTTTTTTTTTTTAGTTTTCTAAGGCGATAATATTAAACAACAAAATAATTGAAATATTTAAACTTGTAGCCAAAGTTTTTTTTTCTTTTTTTGGAGGGATTTTATAGGTTTTCGGTTACAATACACCTTTCTTTTTAATGAAATATATGAATATTTCCTTTTATTCATCCCTGCCCCATTGGAAAATGGACTTGAAAAAAATGAGACAATTCTCTAAAAATTGTTGGTTTTTTCTTTCTTTTTTGTTTTCAGGACTGTTTTTCGCGGCCGAAAATAAGTACCAAGTATTTTCATTTGCCCCCCCCCCCCATTAATGGTAGTGGTAATATTTAACATCAATGATGCGACATCATATAGCTGCTTAGCGTTCCGGTTTTTTCCGAGTCATGTAATCCTATTTTGAACTAAATATTTTACATAAGGCTTTCTGAAATCCAAACTGACTACTTTCTGACACATTTTTTAATTAATTTTTATTCGCAAACGCATGAAATTGGCAGATGCTGTTATCGAACTGTTTTTTACAATTTTTCTATAAAGGGGTAGAAGATCTTTCAGAAAACTCTGTCAAAGTTGACTTTTAGAACAGAATTTCAGGATGCGACAAAGTGAAAGCGGAAAAGAAAAAAAAAACTGATTATCGTGAGAAAATAATCGCTTATAACTTAAGATGTGATGTGATTCATTTATCAAATAAATAAATAAATAAATAAATAAATAAATAAATAAAAAATAACCGTTCGATTACACATCACTCCAATAATCAAAACTGCAAGTGTCATGTTTTTGCGTTTGAATATGTGTCAGAAAATATGTTACAAAATTTCGCGTTATTGAGCAAGGAATTTTTTTTTTTTTTTTTTTTTTTTTTGAGAGCCGCTTTAATAGAAGATATCAAATGAGTACCACATAAAGAGAAGGAACACTTTATGAACTAATTTTTTTGGTTCGAAATATGTTTCTTTGACGTGGAAAAAAAAAAAAAAAAAAAAAAAAAGATGGTTGGCAGCTAATGTGATAATAAAGTTAATTTTTGACAAAAATTTGAGTGAGAATATTATATTTCATTGAAATTAGAAATAGCATTTTTACTCTCACAATTAAAGAACACCACTAAATTGCTTTATTGGTGATATTTTTTTTTACTTTCTTTTTTAAGTAAAGTCTATATTTAAGCTTTTCGCAACAGTTCTAACGAAAAACAAGACCAGACTAATTATCATGATAATGCACCCAGAAGAATTAATTAAGAATTAATCAGAATCTTAGAAAAAAAAAAACCTAGTTTTTATGCTGAAAGGTTTGCGATGTTAAATCCTGATGTAAGAAACATTTAAATAATCATGAAATTTAAAGGAAAATTTTTATGTTAAAGTAAGTAAATGCTCTACAATTATTAGCACTTAAACGACTCAAACGCAATGAGAGATTGACCCCAATTCTTTTCTGCCGTTCTCTGTTCAATGATTAATGATTTCGGTAACAAGATGCAGGCGCTTTAATTATAAGGCATTTTTCTTTCGTCGGAACCTACAATATATTAAGGCACCACCTCTTTTCATCCTAGCTTCTCTTTTTCCCAACAAATGCCTTCAATAGAACCCCTCCACAATGAGAGATTTTTAAGAACATTTTTCGGATTTTTTACCTCCTAATTCTCCATTTTTTTGCTTTTCCTTCGAGTAAGTAATCAGTGATCACGGTTTTCCGTCTCTTTTCATTTGCCCCAGACATGAATTTTGTCCCTGAAAAAATTCAGGGAATAATGAGTGCATGATTTATTATTGAATCCCTCTCTTAATGCAATTAGAGAGAAAAATAGTTTGAATAGTTGCCCGTAATCAGTATTCTGTCTAGCATTTAAACATGAATCCAGAATAGAAGACTTTAAGAGAATGTGAATTCTCTCTCTTGCCTTAGATTTTTTTTTTTTTTTTCATTTCTTTTGTGACATCCCGAATAGCTTTTCAGTGATTATTTTGGGTGACGTATTATATGTTAATGGTCTTTTCCTTTCATTAAGATTGTATTTTTTATGGAAAGAAGAAACACAAGGGGCACTTTTTATTCATATGTTTATTGAATTGAATGGTCTTTGTTTATGGCTAAATTCAATCAAATAGAGAGTGTTTTTAATTCATAATTCAAATGCATTTTGAGATAAAAATACAAAGTAATTCAATGTTTATTTTTTTTAAACCAAATAAAATATTCCGAGTAAAATAATTTCTGATTATTTCTTTGCATTTTATTTTTTGTTTTATCTCAAATTGTGATTTGTAGTGTTATGTATCAGTAAACATTTTGTTCGGATGAAATCCGATTTACGGACAAATGTGTAAACGTGGATATTTTCAGTATGCGAAAGGTAATGTAATCCATTGAATTTTTTTTTCTAACATAAAATTTCAAAATACGTGGATTTTTTATCTATATTTGATATAAATCAGCAGGAAAATATTTAAGTATACTGTAGAAAAATATTCTGCGAAAAAACGGCTGCAAAGTTGCTGTGTTTTCTTCGTAGTTTTTTTTTTTTTTTTTTTTTTTTTTTAAACAAAACTTCAGTTTTGATACTCCCCCGTTTTCAAGATGGAAATTTCTAACTATTCAAGACGGAAAATTTCTGTTTTTAGAAATAAATATAAGCGGTAGCGCAACATTTAAAAAAATCTGTATAAGAATTATATCTACTGATGCACATTTATACGGAATAGGTATTTGTATTGCATATTATCATACTCATTTTTTTACGGCCTTGCCTTTCTCAGGATTCAAACAGTGTACTCGCCATTAGAGGGTGAATGATCTGCCTTCGACAAAACATGGACCCATCCAACGACTTGGTAATAGGGCCAAACATCAATTACGAAAACTTAACTGGATACTTTCCGTTTTCCTTCAATTGAAAAGGAACATTTCCGTTTGTCTGTCTTGGAAGAAATATTTTTGTTTTTTGGATTTAACGGATAAGAATAAAAAATAAGTTTTCTTTTATTCCCGGCAAATGTTTGATTTCAACTCAAAATATAAATTTTCGTTAAAAGATAGAAATTTCACATAAAAACACCTTTATATATACTGATTATTATTATTATTATTATTATTATTATTATAGTTTAGGAATTGCAGACTTTCGAACGGGCGTGGTTTACCAAAGTTGAGGGGTCCTTTGCAATAAAAAGGCAAGTGAAATGGTGTTTTCAGATACAAAGCGTTTAAATTTACTTCTAACATTTTAATTTAGAATATAACTTCTTTGCATATACATTAGACTCTCCCATAGCTGAACTAATGTGGACTGGAGTAATCCGGATATCAGAAAAATCGAGATAAGAAATAGGAATATATTTTTTATTAAAAAAGAGTCATTAAATGCACCTATTCGACATATGGAATCATTCATTTTCATTTTTTATTATATTTACAAATTATTTTTGCAATTACAATTTGAAGTACATAAATTAATTTCTTAAATATTGCATTAAATTTGCCTGTTTAGTTCTTCGCTCAATTCACTAACGAGCTGCTACCTAACGCCAATGCCTCATTGTAATTACGGCAGAAAGAGTTAATTCGCTGTGCTGTTCTACGTATCGTAAGGTAACCTTTATAAAAAGGAATTAAAAATGAATAAAATTCAGTGTCAACTTTATTTATTTTTATTATTATTTTTTTTCCTCCGAAGAAACGCGTTTCTCTTCAACAGGTATGGGTGTACATCACGGGTGTACATCATGGGTGTACATCATCACTGTTTACACCCATTTCTTTTCATTTACAAAATTTAATTGCGCTAGGGCTGCAAAGATGCAAAACATTTATCTGGAGATCTTTCGTGAACACTTCAAACAAGTAGGCAAAATTCTAAAAACAATTAAAAAAAAAAAAGAATTTACAAGAGTGCAATAAATTTTCAGATTTATCAAACCGGATATGGAAGAGTCTGAGTATAAGAGAGCCGGATATGGGAGAATCTACTGGAATCCTATATTAAGAAGAGTTTCTAGTATGTTTTCTTTGCTTATTTTTTATTAATAAAATTTACATTTTCTTATATACTGAATAATACATTACATAAATCTGAAAATTGAGAATCAAAGTAACTCCATTTGCTTTGTTATTGCAGAGGGCTGCTCAGTTATGCTACAAATCGTGATTTGCGATGTTATGTATTAAAAAACATTTGTTCTGATAAAATCATTGAATAACAAAAAGTTTTTTTTAGGCAAGAACAACTGATTTAAGGAAATCTAGTTTAAATGAAGGAAATTATTTTTGCTCACATAGAGTTTAGATTTTTTTTCTATCAATATTTAAATTTCCATCGCATAGGTGGTAAGGATTACGGATTTTGAATATCATTATTTTCTAATACCAATTTCACCTTACTTAATGCCAGGTAAGACGAAAATTACTTTTCGGAAATCGTGGTATCCAGAATCCAGAATCTTTGTCAACTATGCGATGGATTTTATTTGGCGGAAAAGTGTATTAGTAGAGTTATGCAAATATTTCAACAATGTGGTTGACCACGGCACGGTATATAAGGCTTTAATGATGCTTTAATGATGCTTTGTCATAGTACGACACTGATGTGTCTTTAATTCAGACATGATGTCTGATGAAGGTTTAATTCAGACACCTATGATGTCTGAATTTTCACAATTCAGATACTTAAGTTGAGTGGATTACTTTTTTAGACGAAATTAAGACGCCTCTATTTGTGTGCCTTGTGGCGGAAAAGTGTATTAGTAGAGTTATGCAAATATTTCGACAATGTGGTTGACCACGGCACGGTATATAAGGCTTAGTTTAATGATGCTTTGTCTTAGTAAGACACTGATGTGTCTTTAATTCAGACATGATGTCTGATGAAGGTTTAATTCAGACATCTATGATGTCTGAATTTTCCCAATTCAGACACTTACGGTGAGTGGATTACTTTTTTAGACGAAATTAAGACGCCTCTATTTGTGTGTGCCTGTTTTGAGTTCAAAGGATTGTGTTCTATATACACTGCAGATCTGCGACTATAAGGTAAACTATGATCTGCTTCGAGTTTAATTACGATTCATGGCACCCTATTTGCTCTAATATACGCACTTTTAGCTTAACATCTGTGTAATAATAGATAACGCCTGTATGCATAATAATATGTGTTAAAAGATCTAATTCTCCCCCCCTCCCCCTTACCCGTTACATTCACAACTATAAAGCAAATTAAATTAATACCATGTAGAAAATAATAAGCAAACTGAGTTACAAAACTTAAATTACGTGAATTGTGGCAAGTCCTTGCAGCAGAAAATGAAAGATGGGAGACGTACGTCTCAGGTTATTCAGTTGGTTTGCATTTTATTTATGTTAATATTTATTCCATTTTTTTCGGTCGTTTTTACCTTCGTTTTTGGTGTAATGATTAAGTTTATGTAAAAGGTTCATGAGATGATCATAAAAACGTCCATTAAACAGAAGTAAAAGGTTTTCCAAAATCCGTTTTCCTATTCCGAAGTTATGACTAACCCCTTCGCGACGAGCGTCCTTTAAAGAATTTTTAATCTTTTACCACCGGTTTTTCGGAACAGAAATTTTCGCCTAATTGAATCGCAGAAATGTTAAGATTTAATGAGGCAAAGCATACAATAAAAAATAACTGGTGGGAAAAATCGATGATTCTGAGCATCTTATGCGTCACGTATATGTGTCGCTCGTCCCCAAGGGGTTAAACACACGCACGGGTATGAAATGGTCAAAGTGAGAACATCTTTTTTCTGAAATTGGTTAATAAGTCTAAGGATGTTTTATTTGAACCTTTCTAAATCTTAACAAAATCATGTAGTATGCCAAAAATATAATCTGCAATATTTGATTTAACTTTTGCTCGCTTGGGGTAATATGTGAAATTTGATTAAAGAGATAATTCAATAATTTTATATCCTGAATATAACAGGTACTGTCTTCTATAGCTCTGTCTTTCCCCTCTATATATCATAATTATTTACAGATTTTTTGTATTTTTTAGTATAAAATAGCTGTCACCCCTAGAAAATTTTCTTCTTCTGGGTGACCATTTTATTTTGTACAGAAGTCTTCAAACCTTACATACAGAGTTTCATTTTACAATGAATTGGTCTATGGGTATAATCATAATTTTTAAAATATGAAATCATCGCATCGACAACTGAATTTTTGGACAAATTATCTTTTAATAATTATATAAACTTTTTAACAAAAGAAAGAAACCGACTTCGAAACCGACTTACAAAGTAAAAAATACGATTCAAAATTAACTCTGTTGGTAGCAATGCACTGCTATTAGCAACAATTGGGTGTGTGGCTTTTCCGAATCTGATCCAATTACATGGATAGTTAGAAATTGACACATTTATTAAATTGACAGTTTTGTCTTACGCACTCATCGTACCCTAATTATTTGATTTTATGTTAAATTCAGAAATTTGACAGGGACTTTTGGTCCACCATTTATTAGCGTATAAATTCCTTTACCGTAAACATATAGGGGAATTTCGGGTATTATGAAATAGTCGGGTAATTTGCAGTACTAAGCTTTCTGCTTGGTAAAATGGCGCCACCAAGCGGCAATGTCATAAACTACTTAAGAACAATTCCTGAATGCAACCCAGAACGTGCAATTCGTCGGTCTGCGTCAGGGCGCTTTATGTGAATAAATATTTGTTTTTCATGTTTGGAAAGTTTCAAGAGACAATTGAGGGGGGTCGGGGCAAGAAAGTGCCAAGCCACATTTTTGGTGAAATAAATCTAACACTGTAATCTGTTGCTTAATATTGTAAATTATAATATCCTACATAGAATTTGTACTAATGTCACTTGGTGGCAGCATATGTCCCAGGTTTCGTTTTTGCCCCAGACGTTTATGGCCCCAAGGAAGATAGCTAATTTACAAAGAACGTAAGAGTAATATCATTAGAGTAATGCTATATATTATTACTCCGAATATCTCAAATGTTACTAAGACATTGGCGAAAAAACTTTGGGTTATATATCTTGATTTCAGTATTTGATCAAATTTTCAAACTGAAAAATTCGAGAAAAACTGCAAATTATCAAACTGTTAAAAAATGTGGCTTGGCACTCTCTTGCCCCGACCCCCTCAATTAACATAAAACGTACTATAAAGCAATTCGGAATAAACTTTTGCTTAAACTGACGCATAGTCCTAGAGAATGTCTTGATTTGATTATTTGATGAAATTTTCAAATTGAATTGATCTCAGAAGTTCAGGCTTAGCACTCTCTTGCCCCGACCCCCTCAATTTTTCAATATTTTTATTCATTATTAGAAAAATATTTATATATTGAAATGAAGCCTAATGTACACCGAAATACTATCAATTTATGGTGTAATACTCGTTTTTTAGCTCACGATCATATAAGCATAGAGCAATTTTCCCCAAACCGGAGGTGTTCGGGTTAAATGGAATATCAATCTCTTAATACTATTGCATAATTATGGTGGCGCAAAGACAGATCTTTATATTTGTGATCTGTGCAAATCTGAAGTATGAACTGAAGTATATTGGCCCGACTACCTAAACACTATATTTTGATCATCCTCTCTTGATATACCATTCAGTCTGTTTTTTGCCAAATTTTGTTCGTTTTCTTCATTTTTACCCCCCCCCCCTCCCCCCTATTCTATATTTCCCGACTGTCTCACAATACTCTCAAAATAAGTCTATTATTATTATTATTACAAGTGATGCAATTTCGTAAAATAACTTTTGTCTATAAAAACTATTTGCAGATAGTTGGAGTTTGTAATTATTTATAGCTGACCCTGGCGTTGCCCGGGCCCGTAATAATAAATAATAATAAAAAGAATCAAGTTTTTATTATTTTACATCTTTAACCCGATTTTGCATGAAATTATATTTTAAAATGAAAAAATCGTGAAAAAATATTGATATTTAGTGATAAAAGCACTCATTTTCTTGTTTTTTTACGTAGGATCATTTCATTGTTTTAAAATAAGCAGTTATTTTTGCCCGAACTCTTTGAAATCTTTATTGATTATAAATAAAACGGTTTTACAGCCCGTGTAAAAATTTCCTGAAAAAAATATTGTTATCCAGTTGTAAAATAAATGTTTTCTTCTCACTTTTTTGTTTGTTTGTTTGTTTTTGCGTCGGCTGCTTGAACATAGCAATAAAAAAAAGACTTCTCATTTTCCGAACTCTCTGACATTTCAATCAGTTGTAAATATAACTGTATCCAAGCTGTCTTTAAAATTTTGCGAAAAAATATGCATATTTAGTAGTGAAAACCTGAGTTCTTAAAAAAAAAGCTTTAGCTTTCAACCTCAGAGCAAAAATATATTAGAAGGTCTATGCTTTCAATCCAATGGTACGCCTCCATTCGTTTTCAATCAACCCTTTTCAGTCCTCCTAGGCTAAACAGGTGAGGGCTAATTAAGTTTCACGTTTCTGAGGGGAGGAGCCTTAAATAAAATTTGAAGCATGCGAAAAGAGACTTTCGTGTGGAAAAATAATTTTGGAATTTGTCAGAATGGGTGTGGGGGGGGGGGGGGGGGTAAACAATATCGGGATGTCGTATTGCCCCAAATGTAAGTACTGTTCCGTAACACCCGAAGTTCCTAGAGTTCTTCAAATGAAGCGAGTGTACCGCAGAAATATTAGGTGAATTTAAACGCTTTACAATTTTCTTTATTTTTTTCACTTGATTGTCTACGTCATAAAAGTATACAACAATTCTAGGATCAAAACCGTATAAAGAGGGAGGAAAATCGGCGGGTAGCGACATTCTCCTGAAACAGATAGCGATAAGTCACTTGATGACAATCGTTAAAAATGAAATATTTTAAAAATGCTTATTTTATTTTTATTTTTTTTTTTAAATTTTTTTCGAAAAAAGTACTGAACCAATTTTTATGAAATTTAAATGGGACAGTTCGAGAGTATCCTCTTTCAATTAAAAAAACATCACATGAATCGGTCGTGTAGTTTCGGAGTAATCGGCGAGAATGCATAAAAAAAATACATGCGCGTCGAATTGAGAACCTCCTCCTTTTGAAGTCATTTAAAAAGGGGTTCTTAAAGAAAAAAAATCTATATAGAAACTCATGTGTTTTTACGCCAATCAATGAACATTTCCATTTTCATATCGATTATGTAATATGCCAGAGATTCCAAAATTGCAGATCCTCAATATGACATCGGAAGTGCAAATTTCCAAATTTTTCTTTTCCAAAATTACATAAAGAAGATCTAGATTTCCTGAAAAAGATCCACATTTGACGCATTAAATTTACCTCGCGGATACTTACGCTCGGGCGCTTAGAGATATTGTGAAACCTGGTACATATTACGTTTATGGTTCCCCCCAACATGTCCTGTATATGCTTATACTTATTACAAATGCTGCCCCTTTTCAGCTTAGGAACCAATACAACTGTCCCTTTTGTCCCCGCTGTGCGCGTTCCTGAACTCATTCATGAGTTGCAAAATTCTAAAAACCTAACTAATGAACGATTTTAGCTTTCACGAATCAAAACAAATCACTCGAAAACTTAGTGTCTTAATATAGATATTAAATTTTTCAGGAAAATTGTCTTTCATATTTTAATTCATGGATATCTATTCTTGTATACACACAGGAAGGTCTGATAAACTTTTTGAACACATCATTCTTCAAAGAACTTAACCTAAAAATAAGAGGAAGATTTTAAAAGAATTATTTTTTATTTTGTTTGTTTATATGATTAAAGAAAAAGTACACGATGAAAAAAAAGAAAAGAAAGGATAAAAAGAAAAAGTTATAATAATGTAAATATTTTTGAAATGGTCTCTTGGTCAAACAATTAAGCTTTTAATAAAATTTTTAATTACAAAAAATTAAGCCCAATCGATTTACAGTTTAAATGAGCTGTAAGTATATTTAAAAGTCAGTAGATGGGTCAATAAAATAATAATAAAAAATAAAATAAAAAGCAAAATAAGATTACATAAAGTAAAATAAATATCCATGAAAGGTTGTTTTTTGATTGATTAATTTCCACCTTATTAAATATTACATGAGATATATATTTTTAAAAACAATCAATCAAGCGGAAGCTTCTGTTTGCCAAAATGAAACTAATTACACTTCTGTGAAGGAAGAAAGAAATAAATTTATGATCTTAGAAATTCTTCATAGTCTCTGGTACAAGAAGTCTATAGTATAAGCTAAAGATATAAATGACACATCTCGTTTATTTATTTATTTTTTATTTTATCGAAGTTCTACATAGAAAATAGAATTGTTAAACCGTTAGAAAAAGTGCACATGATTACTTTCTAAGCAAATTTTCTCACAAGGAAAAATGAACAACAATCTATGTTTTGATGATTAATGATTGCTCAGACTTCACAAACACGTTCTAGAATCATTCTGTTTTCCCAACAACTTACAGCATAAGTAGATGTTGAATATTTAAGTTTTAATTATCACTTGAGGTACAATTTACTCTGACCGTCGTCTGCAGTGCGTGTGATAAATTAAACAAAATTAACCACACAGAATAAGTTATTAGTTTCGATGAGCTTATCTAAGTGTAATGTTCATGGAATAAATTTAAATGAACAAAAACGGTGTAATTTGTAATGATAATATTATTTTACTAACAAGGGACCACTTTTATCATAGAGAGTGCTCATGATATGATGAAGAATGATACCAATTTTATCGGCCATCGTCAAGGTTTAGTATTTTAAAAGTATTTGTAAAGTATCTATGATGCAACTATGAAAGTCGCTAAATGTTTTATTCAAAAATATTCTAATAATTTCTAACAACGTAATCGCCACAGAAATGATAATTAGTATAGTAATGAGGAAAATACAATGAATTTTTATACCATCCACAAATTTTTCACATTCATGACTTTCGGTTCCATCACTTGTGAACCAAAAATCAACTGGAGTCTGGAAAGTGGCGGGCATTTTTTAAAGATGTCCGCATTTAAACCATGCATATTTACTAAATAAAGAACACTTAAAAAATAATACTTAAAAATAACACTTAAAAATAATACTTAAAATAATACTTAATACTGAATAATACTTAAAACTAAATAATACTTAAAAATACTAAACCTTGACGATGGCCGATAAAATTGGTATATCACTCTTCATTATAGCATGAGTACTCTCTATGATAAAAGTTTCATCGAAATCGGGGTGCACCCTTTGTGTTGCTGTTCTGTTAAAGGGCACTGTGAACCCGTCTTTGAAATATTATCACAAGAATGATTTCGCCATTTTTTAATAGTTTTAATTGTTTATAAGAAAATCGACTACTCGGTCTTTCCGTTTCCACATCAAACAAAGATACATGAATGCGTGTGCACATACCTTACTTAAGAAGTCAATATGATCCCAATATTGTTTTTATTGTCTTCATATTAAAGTACTAACTACGTAGTACTGTTATTGATAAAATATTATCATTTTGTTGGAAATATTGACAATAAAATATTAATATTTCTTTGCATATTTGCTGTGTATATACGTTTATAAAAGTGTACGACAGTACTTTTGCTGTATAGTTTCACTGCATATAGGAA
This sequence comes from Maratus michaelseni, assembly GCA_963931845.1. NCBI lineage: Eukaryota > Metazoa > Arthropoda > Arachnida > Araneae > Salticidae > Maratus > Maratus michaelseni. The sequence continues at coordinate 227,695,951 of OZ007599.1, forward strand.
AAATTCAACATAAGAAACCAGTGAAGGCATCAAAGAAAAATTGTACAGAATTTTTTGCTTAAAATTTATGCGATAAAACCATGCGTTGTAACCATCATTCAAAAGTTTGTCATGTCGATTACGTTTATATGAGGCTTTCTGAAATATCCTAGTCATTTAACTAAAAGTCTCCTGTCCATCACCATCGCTGGGTGAAAGACATTCTATTTCATATTCACCCCCTTTTTTTTAGTAACCCGCAGCAAATATTTATCCTTTCTGAGGCAACTTAAATAAATACGTCGCCAGTTCTTGATGTAATGCTTAAAAAAATGTGCATTAAAAATGGATTCGGCATTATTTTTAAAGAATTAAACAGGTCCGAGCCGTAATTAATTTAATCCTCAATTATTTAGTCTGAATTAAAGCCTGAGCCTGAGCTTTTTAAAGCGATGCCGTGTGACATACAAATGAGATTTTATTTAACTAATCAAAGCAAGGCTTTTGCATTGATTAAACTGGGGGCTTGTGTTATTATTAATAACAGTTTAGTACTTTTTACAAATAATTTATCAAATGTAGTAATATACGTACAGGGTGGGCTAAAATAAAGTGACCATACTCCGAAGCTCTGTCGCATGATGTAATTGCAAGAATAGAGCAATTTTTTTTTATTATGATTAAACAAGACAGGGACGAAGGATTCCGCAAAAAACAATTAGTTCCAAAAGTCACCACTAGGTGGAAATGTGCCGCTGTGTAAGAGAAAAGAGAGTTTAAAAATGCAGAACTAACACTGAAATAAAATTAACATGCTAAATAAAAGTTGTCAATTTTGTAGTTTTTTATTTTTTTTCGTTTGAGAACCGAATCGAATTTCGCTCAAATTTCTTGTTCGAGAACCAAACTCCTCGATAACTGGAGAGTTTGAGAACCAAGGTTCTACAGTAACAAATTTTTTCTTTCATTGCTGTCTTAAATAAAGACACCAAACAGCTGGCATTCTGAATCGATGCTTCAATTTTAATTATTCTTGTTCTCAGCCTCCATAAAAATACAGATGCACCAGTAACGATTTATATTCCCTTATAATGACAGATAATTTAGCTGCGCAGAACTTCTACTAGATTCTCTAGAAATCAAAACTGTATTTTATTAATTTAATATCAAAATATCTGTGTGCTGGAATTTATTGAACATATTTTTTAACCAGTTTATATATTTATATAAAACCGAATTACTTGTTTTAATGTTTTCATATGACATATATATATATTTTTTCATTTGCATCATAAATAAAGACACCACACGGCTGGCATTCGAGAACCTCTAGAATCAAAATTGTATTTTAATTACTTAATCTCAAAATGTATGTGTGGCGGAATTTATTGAACATATTTTTTAAAACAATCTATTTTCCAAAACACAAACTACGTGTTTTAAAATTTTCATGTAACCCATTTTTATAAACAATTTATTAAAAAATAAAAAATAAAACATAAAAAAACGAACTACGTGATTTAAAAATTTCATATAACACGATTTTTCTTTTCTACATTAAATAAAGACACCAAACGGCTGGCATTTTGGATCGGTGCCTTAATTTTAATATTTTCCTATTCTTAGCCTCCATAAAAATACAAATCCACCAGTAATGATTTATATTCCCTTATAATGACAGATGAGATTGAGCAGCGTAGAACTTCTCCATCTAGATCCTCTAGAAATAACGCTTTTCCCCCATTAGAAAACAGACGAGTGGAGAGGAACAAACTCCCAGACACCGTCGAAACTATATGACAAATGAAGCTTGCAGATTTTTTAAATGATTTTGCTGGAATTCAGTCAGATACTTAATTCCGCCTGGAAAGAAAAATAAATGCGAAAACAACTGTTTACAGATACTCTTTCTTACGTCTAGACAGTTCTTAAATCTATATTTTAAAACTCAATTGAGGAAATTTAGTGCGGGGAGGTTCTTCTATGAAGTCATAACTACGATGTAAACCAATCTCTCAAGTCATTTAATGGTGAAGAAAAATTGAATAATTCAGTTAACTCTACTTGGAAAATGGATATACTTATTTTGTCGAGTATTTGTTATATGATCGATATAAAGATAGTTAAGTATGTTAAGTGTTTGACTCATAATTTAAAACTAATACTGATATTTCGTAGTGCTAGACTTCCGAAATATTTTTAAAGAATTAAGAAAGGTTGACCTTGTGTGGTTGACCTTTAAAAACGTGGGAGGTTTATTTTAATTTTCATGAAATGTGACAAATCTATAACATATTTTTTTCCGTTGTTGTTGTGATTATTTTTTACCATTTTTGATAGTAGTTTTTAAATGAAAAGTATTTATTCTCTTTCTATGAACATCAAATACTGATTTTTTAGTAATTTTCATTTTCACGAATTTGGAAGTAGAAAATAGGCATGCATCTTGTCGTAGTTCATAAAATAATTGATTTTTTTCCTTTTGCCCCGTGTAGGTGATATTCGTATTGATTTGACCTGAACAACGTAGCTTTAATTTCGCTAATTATTTTTTTCATATTTGTATCTTAGCATCCTTTTATCTATTCCAGTCTACGATATGCAAAAGATAACCGTAGTTTCCTAAACAAAAGCAAAAAAAAAAACTTTTTTTTTTCATTTTCTTTATTATTTTACCAAGATGTAAGTCTGTTAATGTTCATTATTTATTACTCAATATAAATCTGGGAAAAGGAAATGGGTACTGTTGACATTTTAATTATTTAGAGGATGGAAGCTATGGAATAGATATGAAAGTCTATTTAATAATAATAATAATAAAACCTGTATTTTAATAATTTTTAAGCGTAATATGAAAGACAACGTAATATTTCTACATAGAAGTATAATTTTAAATTTTATTTTGACTGGATGATCGTATTCATCATAGACAATGGAATTATGATTAAAAATTAAAAATATATATATTTCACATAAGACACATCATATGTTATTGAGAAAGAGACAGAATATGACACAGACCAACAATCTATTAAAGCAAATTTTCATTTTCTTATTCAAAAATAAACTAGATACCAAAAACTGACACAAAAATTAATATTTTTCTTTGACATCTAAGCAAATAATATCATTGTATAATTCAGTCAATAAAGCAAGTTGAGTTTCTGTCACGTGTTTTAATATTGAATGATTTCCTCCAAAACATCTACTTTCACATCAATCTAATAATATCAAAAGTGCAAAATAATGAATCATTTATATTAATCATATGTGTTAATTGTTTCCCTATATTCGTTCCAACAACAGCGTGGCTATAACCTATTCAAGAAATAAATTATACTAATTATGAAAATATGAATATAGATAATCCCTTCTTCTAATTAATCATTCCAGGCATCCGAACTCGGCGATTACTCTTTATGTAAATTAAAGGAATATCTCCAGTTGGATGTAGCACGAGAATACTTATTTTATTTACCTTGACTCGATTTGCGACTATTTACTGATGACTGGAAAGTAAGGCGTCTGTGATAATTACCGAATAACATTTCTTCTTTTTCGCTCATGCTGCATGGAGGTTTTGGCTACTTGGTGTAATATGTTGCTAAAGACTGGCTGTTCTCAAATCCAAACAGGCTACTTTCTGACACATTTTTTAATTCATTTTTGTTCGCAAATGTATGAAATTTGCAGGCGTTCTTATTCAGAAACTATATAATCGAAACACGTTTTCCATATTTTGGTAAAGACAGAAGATCTTTCAGAAAAGACTGTCAAAGTCAGCATTTTGAACCAAATTCCCAGCGCGTCAGCCAGAGAAGAACATAAAACGTGTCGTCACGTTACCAGAATAGCTTATAACTCGATAAGTAATCTATTTATCAAGAAATGGAAAACTCATTTCGATTCCAAATCGCTTCCATAGTCAGGCCTTCCAATTTTAAGCCTTTGCGTTTAAAAAGGAGTCTGGAATTGTGTCAGAAATTCTCGCTTTGTGTAGCACGTCGTTTGAGAATCACCGAGGCTAACGAAAAAGACAGGCTACTGCGGTGAATTCCACTTATCTTTTTTTACAGACCGCTAGAGTGACGTGATGCTCTTTTCCGACACCTTCATTGGTGTATTCGAGCATCACGTGACTCCAGCGGTCTGTAAAAAACGATACGCGTAAAGCACCACGGTAGCCTTTCTTTTTCGTTAGCCTCGAGAATCACCTTAATATGATGATATGCAGATCAAAGAACCATATCATTATGATAGGCACGTATAAACGTAGGCGGAAATTCTAAAATAAACATTATGCCTAAGGTTTTCGTAACCTCAAGGGAAATAAAACCCTTTTGGTGTCACTTTATTGTGATGATTGCATTGTCCTCTATTGATTATGTTTTAATTAATTTTTCTTCTTTTATGATAGATGATCTCAATAGAAGTTGAATCAAATTTCAAACAGTCAATCGAATGGTAATTGCATGGTGGATATTTTAAATTTTATTAAATGGTGGTTTAAGACATTCGTACTTTGGCTATATTTCGTTCCATAGCTATAGCCTTGCTATAGCTATTTTTTAGCTTATAGCCTTGTTATAGCAATTCCTTAAATTTATGTAATAAAAGGATCTTTCTAGTAGATCTAATAACAAAATAACTGCTAAATACTTTCACTTAAAACTTTTTTACTAGATAAAAATTATGAGTAAGATATAATTTTACTGATGTGGATAACAAAGTACACTGAAAAAAAAGACAACTGTTTCTTAATCTACGAAAATATCGCATGTAGCCCACGAACGATAATATACAATAATCTCTTCCGAGTTACCCATGATTCCGAAAAGCGTTCTTTATATTTAGAAACCTTGGAAACCAATAAATTTTCGAAATTTAAAGAATCATTTATAAAAACAAAGTTTCTTTTGTTGCCATTGATTTTAGGAAACGTTTCCGAGTAGTTTTATAGTGTAGTATTAATAAGTTTTCTCAAACAGAAATATCGAGTTTTAGGATGCTATCAATTCTCAAATAAACATTTTCAGCTGCGTAATTGAATTTATCTATGCAAGAGTGACAAAATAATATTAATTTTAATATCTGTCAATTTATCATGTTTGTCTGTAAAACATGTTTGTTTAACATGAAAAGGTTTACTTGAGAATTGATAGCATCTGAAAAACTTATATTCTGGGTTGAGAAAACTCATTAATACACTATAAAAACGACTCGGAAACGTTTCTGGAAATCAGTGGAATCAAACAAACCTTGTTTTTTAAGTGGTTCTTTAAATCTGGAATATATAGGAGTTTCAGAGATTTCTAAAGATATAGAACGTTTCTAGGAATCGTGGTTAATTCGGAATAGGTTATTGTATATTTTCGTTTGTGGTCATATTATATTTTCCTAGATTAAGTAACTTTAGTTTATATATGCAAGGTCTGCAATATGTCTATATATGATGGGACTTATATATGCAAGAGTGACAAAATAATATTAATTTTAATATCTGTCAATTTATCATGATGTTTGCCTGTTAAACATGTTTGTTTAACATGAAAAGGATTACTTGAGAATTGAAAGCATCTGAAATACTTATATTCTGGGTTGAGAAAACTCATTAATACACTTTAAAAACGACTCGGAAACGTTTCTGAAATCAGTGGTATCAAACAAACCTTGTTTTTTAAGTGGTTCTTTAAATCTGGAAAATATAGGAGTTTCAGAGAATTCTAAAGATATAGAAAGCTTCTAGGAATCGTGGTTAATTCGGAATAGGCTATTGTATATTTTCGTTCGTGGTCATATTATATTTTCCTAGATTAAGAAACATTAGTCTTTTTTTTTTTTTTTTTTTACAGTGTGCGTAAAAAGAATGTAGTAGTAAGATGGATACCACATTCTCCGTTATTACCTAAAATTAAGAGAAGACTTGCACTCTAAAATTGGGAGGAGTGAGAAGTTGACTCTTTGGAAGAGTGAGAGGCATTTTCACTCTTTTTGGAGTGAATTTTATAAGAATACACTCTTTAAAGAGTGGGATTTTCCACTCTCTAGAAAGGAGTGAAATATCTCACTCCGTTGTCGAGAGTGACTGTCTCACTCCTTTGACAAGAGTGAAATATTTCACTCCGTTGAAGAGTGAAAGCCTGGCATTATATAATTTTGTCCATATTTATTTATTGAGAGAAACGAAATGATCATTTTTCCTTTTTCTTTTTAGGTAGATTTCGTAAGAAATGTTACCTATTACATTCTCCCCTATGTTGGAATTTCTGAAAATTTTTGCAGATCTACGCCGATTATAACCCCTAAAACCCCAAACCACCCCCCCCCAGTTCAAAACTTTATCTATCTGTCTATATAGCTATATCATTTTTTTATGGACACGATAACTTCAATAATTCTGCACAAATCTCTTCCAAACTGATAACATATAATCAAAGGACATAAAATCTCGGTCAAGTTCGTTAATGGGCAAAATCGAAATAGGGGGGGGGGTGAAAACAGAAGAAAACCCATAACTTCTTAATTATGATACGTATCAAATCCGTTTAAAGTTATTAATATTTCTAGGAAAAGGGCCGAAAATTTATGTATGACAGATTTTTGATATCATTAAAAATGGCCTCAAGGAAGGGGGGGGGGGGGGATAGGATTTTAGGAAGAAAAAAATTCATAACTTCGTCAATTCACAAGATATCCATCCGCTTCTTGGAAAACATGAAAAAAAAATTGAATGCACTTAAAATAAAATTTAATATAACAAAGCATACCTTTTATTATACACGTGAAATACCACTGCTTCGACCGATCGATGGTGTCTTTATTTTCTTTTAAACATTTCAATATCAATTTTGCTTTTTAACCATAAATATAAAGTAAACCTATGTGGCGAATTGATATTTTATCTTTTTTGTACTACTATTTATTTTTTTTTAATCATTGTTCTGCACTATATAATGCGGTTATTTTATTTTTGTGGCAACACTAATTTGAGGAAAAATATCGCATTTCATTTATAAAAACAATGCCGATTTAATTTTTAATTAATAGCAATATTTAATCAAAAACCATGTTTTAACGAAATGTGGTGGTGGTACTATGTCAGAAGCTGCTTCAAAAACCTTTCGAAGGAGGTTACCTCATTTATTGTTGTGTGTTTTGTAAATTCATGGAAAAAGGTATGTCGACAACAGAAATATGTATGATTTTAGAATAATAAACTAAAATACAGGATAAATAAAATTAAAAATTGACTTATACGGTGGATTCAGGGGGACAGAGCCCCACACCCCATCTCTGACGAAAAAAATCTTAGTCCCTTATTTTCGTGGTGTTTAAATATTATAAATTCACCGGGGAATAATATGTATTATCCTTTTTAAAAACAATTTAATATTATATTTTTTAAATAATAATTTTTAGCTGACATTTTAAACAGAAACGTCTTTTTAAACTTTCCATAAGCGATCGCAAAATTCCAATTACGATGTGACACTGATTGGTCTCTATAAAGTTTAACAACAGTGATTTCAAAGTTGTATATACAAATAGTGACCACTCTAGTTTTAATAACGTATGGAAATTCAGATTAAGTTATAAAGTCTTTCAAAAGTTAATGGATGAATAATGTTTTGGATTTTCATATCTAAAGCAAAAATCTGAAATATGAAAATTGCTTTTAAATTCTTTAAAATTCGATATATTATATGCAAGTGTTACGTCAATCTTTTTTTTTTAAGCTATTTTCCCTCTGTCTGAAAATATAACAACTGTAGTAATTATATTTTGATAATTGATAAATTTAACGCCAGAAAATAAAAAGTTTCTGCCCGCTGCGCTGATAAAAAAAAAAAAAAGTTTAATGAGTCAATTGGGTCAGAGATCGCACCATTAGCAATGCTGACGTAAATATTGTCTTTTTTTTTTTTTAACAGACCGCTGACGAGGACCATTTTCATTCTTGGCAGACGTCTATGACGATTGGCTGACGCGTTAATACTTCGATTTAAAATGTTAGTTCAACGGTTTAGTAGTTTGAAGAGATGTTCGTAACTTTGATACTGAAAAATTATGTGCTTATAATTTTGTGTCAGTCCTTATGTGTGGATGTGGATTACAAGTAATTTACAGTAATCATCAAACGATACATAGAAATAATATACGCTGAAGAAAATGCTTGTAATTTATAAAATGTTATAATTGTTAGAACATTGGTGTGTATTTTATTAATTTTTTTTTCCGTTCATCACGAAGATTGTGCTTTTTGAATATTATTTTTATAAAATCCGACTGGTGAGTTTTTTTTTGCAGTCGGATGTGTTTTTTTTCCCCCTTTTCAGAAGGAAAATATGTGTGATTTATTTTCAATGAATATTTTTTAGAAATCGGTTTGCAAAACAGTGCTTTTTTTTATGTTTTGCCAAAAGTGTGCAACTGCCTTAATTGAGGGAGTACGCTCTATGACTATTCCATTGACAAGTTATAAATATTATAAAATCAACATTTAATCTGAGAATTATCTATTTTCGTATTGTACTTTTTGAATATTATTTTTATAAAATCCGACTGGTGAGGTTTTTTTTGCAGTCGGATATGTTTTTTTTTCCCCTTTTCGAAAGGAAAATATGTGCGATTTATTTTCAATGAATATTTTTAACAAATCGGTTTGCAAAACAGTGCTTTTTTTTTATGTTTTGCCAAAAGTGTGCCTTAATTGAGGGAGTACGCTCTATGACTATTCCATTGACAAGTTATAAATATTATAAAATCAACATTTAATCTGAGAATTATCTATTTTCGTATTGTACTTTTTGAATATTATTTTTATAAAATCCGACTGGTGAGTTTTTTTTTGCAGTCGGATGTGTTTTTTCCCCCCTTTTCGAAAGGAAAATATGTGCGATTTATTTTCAATGAATATTTTTTACAAATCGGTTTGCAAAACAGTGCTTTTTTTATGTTTTGCCAGAAGTGTGCAACTACCTTAATTGAGCGAGTACGCTCAACAACTTGTTATAATATTCATTCAATTCTGACTATTCCATTGACAAGTTATAAATATTATAAAATCAACATTTAATCTCATAATTATTTATTTTCGTGTTATATTTGTTTAAAATAATTTACTATTATGGTTATGACTAACTCATCAAAGGTAGGTAGGATTATAAACAACTACTAATTTTCGTTTTCAAATAAAGCTTTTGTTGGAATATAATTGCTTATATAAGATTATTTAATTACTATTTAAATTAATTTGATAAGAATAATATGTATTTGTTATATTTGTATCTTTTTAAATCCAAATAAATATATTTTAATGTTAAAATATTTGTGTATTTTTTATGATTTTCAAATAAATTCATATCAATTTCAAAATTAGCAAATTTGTTTAATATATCTTTAGATCTCCACTTTATCAATAAAAGTTTTTTATTGTAAAGAATCTGGATTATAACTCACAGCATTGATTTTATTGAAGTTCAGAAATATATATACATATATATTATGCAATTATATGTTATTACTATGACTGTAAAATATCAGTAATATATATATATATTTTAAATGCGTACTTTAAAATATGTATTTTTAAAAAAGCAATAACAGAAAGTTATCAAACCTTATGCTGAAAAAAAAAAAAAATGCTGTGTTTATAATTTTTTTTAACACTTTGATATGTAAAGGAATTTTTAATGTTGCTTTGATGAATATGCGGAATACTTATAACATTTTCTTTCGCGGTCAAATTCCTGTGGTGACCTATTTTTTATATTTTATAATTAGAGATGTACAATTTTCTTCGAGAAATCTTTTTACATTTTTTCTGGGGTGGGGGGGGGGGTGAATTTATTTTTGTCAAATCTGATTTGTTAAACCTAAAAAACTTATTGGCAAACTGGCAGAACATTTTTTTTTTTTTTTAATTTGAGAATGTGAATTTAAAAAAATCTTCTAAGTTACACATAATATTACTTGGTTTTAAAGCAAATTTTAATTGTAAAACAAATATATCATTACTTACTTTGATTTATTGCTCAAAACTTTAGCTTTCGGTTTTGCAAAACTTGAGATATTGAAAACAAATTTTAATATTTTTAAAAAAATATTTTTAGTAAAAAGGTTAAAAATAGAAAATGGAAAATAAAAAAAAGCTAGACATTTACATTTTTGCATAATTTTGGTCCAAATATTTTTCTAAATGGTTTTCATTGTTGTAATAAAATTCGAGATCTAAATTTACTGGTTCTATTATTTTTCTTTCTTTATTTTTTATTTTTTTAAAACTCTAGATTGTTTAACTGTGTTGTATAAGATCTAAAATACAGGGTTTTCAGTAAATTTTAATATGTTTTTACGTTAAAAAGAAAAAATATATTTCTTCACACATATTATATATATATAAAGTTTCCCATAGCATAAACCTGGTTTTTATATATGTTAGTATTTTAAAAAATATATAAAACATTCAGAGAATGAAAAAACTATAGTTGCCATTATTATTTTTTTATTATCATTATTGAACTGTTCTATTCAAGTCTTAAAACAATTCAAAGCATACTTCATGGAAATAAACTTGTACTTTCTTCTAAGAAAACGAACTATATGGTACACTCAGAAAACGAACTATATGGTACAAAATTATTTTATATCAATTTTAATTTGATGATCCTTTAAAACAATTAATCAGAAGTATTTTTCTAAAAGAAGTATTTTCTATCTAAAATAAATAGTCAATTTTGATGAAAAGTTGCATTGTTCTTCTAAAACAACATTACAAACATTACAGTTTTAATCTAATATTGCAGTGTTAAATTTTCATTCTAAAATGATTTTTTTTTTTTTTTTTAATGGCTGGCCATTTTAATGTGCGCCGCTAATGAAGTCGTTGCCGACAACAGTATTCAATGACTTAATTCGTGTAATCGGGCGGTGCAGAAAAGTTGTAATCAATATTGTACATGCTTTTAGCATAGAATGAAGTTGAATATAAAAAATATTATATAAAAACATATTTTTTATATGCTCAGTAATCGAATGAATTTAATTTTTTGCGATAGTATGTAAAGAGGGTGGGAAGGGGGGGGGGGAGTAGTCATTGTCCCTCGAATTGTTTTAGTGCACATCTTCTATACTATGACAAAAAATTAAACACTTTCATGCTTTAGAATACATATTTGGCCATAAAGCAAGATTCGATTTCTTCCATAAGAGCATGGGCAAACTGGGCCGTTAGCCATTGCCACTATGATTTTAGGGTTCTCAAATTTAGTATGCAATTTTCATAAAGCTGATATTTTATATCTATTTCGACGTTGCACTGACTATAATCAATATTTTGAACATTTAGAGTAGGATAAGTTTAAAAACCAAAAATATATTTATCTAAGTACAGTAAAACTTTTCAATAGCGGACACCCCAGGACGACGGAATTTGTCTGTTATTCGGAAGAGTCCGCTTTCTCCGAATAGCACACAAATTCTACGATGATGCGGTGTCCACTATTGAAAGATTTTATTGTATTTAGATAAATATATTTTTAGTTTTTAAACGTATCCTACTCTAAAAGTTCAAAATATTGATTATAATCAGTACAAAGTCGAAAGAGATTTAAAATATCAGCTTTACAAAAATTTCATACCAAACTTGGGGCCCCCTCAAATCGGGGGAGGGGGGGATGACCCAGTTTGCCCCTGCTTTAATCAGGTTCTGCTTCCGGAACAAACCCCAGCCCTGCTTTATGGTCAAATATTTTCCAATTTATCCAGGATTCACTGTGGTCAAACATGGCTGTATTTAATGCTAAAAAAAGTGTGGTCAGAAATATTTGCATATTCCTCACAAATCAGAGCACAAAAACGGCCACAATTCAGACATTTCAAGTGTCTGAAATCCAGACACATTTAAGTGTCTTAAATTTTTAAGACACTTTAAAGTGTCTCTTTTTTTAACCATCCGTCTCAGACACTTAAGTGTCTGAATTTCAGACATTTCAGTTTACAGTGTAAGTAAAACTTAATGGGTATTTGAAAAGGAAAGAAATAATATACACTGATTAAGATTTTGGTTAATTACTTGCCTTTATGGGCATTTTAAAACTATCATATCTTTATAAGGCATGCAATGAAAGAAAACACAATAGTGATAAGCTTGGAATAAAATATTTTAGTTTTTTGTCAGTAATCTAATTTAATTCATTATGTAACTCTAATTGAATTTTTCCTTAAGAGTTCAATTACTGTTACAAACTGAATTAAATAAATATTGCCAATAAAGTATTTTAGTCCAATCTTTACCACGCTTGTGTCTATTTTCATTGCATGCTCTAAAATATATGATTCTTTTAAAATGCCCAAAAAAGAAACATAAAAATAATTTTTATTCACTCCATAAAAAGTGAACATTCACTCCTATGAAAGAGTGGCTATACACTCCTGTTAGGAGTGAGAAATCCACTCCTTTTGCCAGAGTGAATAGTCACTCCTATGAAAGAGTGGATAGCCACTCATATGAAAGAGTGACTATTCACTCCTATCAGGGTGAAAAAACCCACTCTTTTTGCAAGAGTGGATAGTCACTCCTCTGAAAGAGTGAGTATCCACCCCTGTTTAGAGTGACTATTCACTTCTCGGGAGTGAGTATTCACTCTTTCAGAGAGTGAATAATTTCACTTTTGCCTAGAGTGAATAGTCACTCTAAAGAGGTTGGGCAAATTTTGACTCTGCGATAGAGTGAATATCCACTCCTCCGGAGTGAATAGTCACTCTTTCTTATTTAGAGTGTGTTTCTGAAAAAACTATAATTCGAAAATATGTGTTCTTTTCGCTTTGTTATAGTTTCAAGCAGGAAGTCTCTAAAGTGCAGTTTCTAGTCCAAAATCAAATAAATCATGCGACAGCGGCTTTGACGTGTAATAATAACTAATATTTTAAAATTGTAGGATGGGATTTATGTTCCAGGTGTATTTTTTCCGCTGAGAATTGCATGGAGTTGTGAATCAAGTCTAAAGAAGTATTTTTATTTCATTATATGTATTAGAGAAGTTGCTGAACATGCGGTTGATACAATATTTCACTGCGGCTCTTAATGTTTGGAGATCAGTAATATATAAATTTGACTTCATTAAAATTTTTGGTGGCAGCAAGCCATGGTATCCAAATTAGCAAGGTATGATAAAAAAAAATCCTTTTTTATCGTCATGTCATGCAAAAGTATATAGAGGTTCAAATAACTTAAACTCAAATTAGAAATTAGAAATTTGGCGTTAAGTTTAGTTATGTATGAGAGATACTTTAAAAGACATAATACAGGTTAAATTACCACGCCTGTCTTTAGCCATACAAAAATTTACTGAAAATCATATTATCTTTAAAAAAATTAATTTAAAATAAGGATTTTACATTTGTTTCACTGCTTCTCTGAGTCAATGATATCACGATTTGAATCCGAAGAGAAAATAAGGAATGTTACAGCAACATTAACATTAACTTTTTCAAAATGTTGCATTTACTAATTAACTCGAGCTCTGGAAATGTGGAGTAAATTAGTTGGATTTATTGTTTGTGAATCGTCATTACTTTTGTAACGGAAATTCAACAAACATTTGTAATAAAATTTCTTGTTTCACGCCGAAATATATTTGTCTGACATTTTGAGTTCTTCTACACTCTAAAAAAACACCTGTTGTTTTAACAGATATTCTACAGTACTTTTAACAGACTATCTCCATTTTATGCAAAGTACAGATTTTCTCTGTAATCCTGGGAAGATATCGTATATGCCCTCTGGCGGACAGTTTCAAAGTCACGCGGTTCTTCTTTTTCAACGTGTATTATAGGAAAAGTTGCTTCTCTACGATCGTAGTATTAGTATCTCTACTCTAGGCTAGTCTTGTGTGTATGTTTACCTCGTGGTCGCCGCCATAACTGGATAGACGAAAAAGCAGAAAACATATTATGTAGTAATATTTTGGTAAGTCTGTTTTCATAATATGTTCGTTAATTTGTTTTGTTATATCCACCTTAATCTTTATAAAGTTCATTATTTTTTAATACATTTTATTTCGTAAAGTTATAATATCTTTAAAGAATTAAATTTGCGTTGATATTTTCGTTGTAGAAAATGATAGTTGTCGTGAAATTAGGGAAATATGTTTCTGCATCTTTATTATTTAAGCTTTTATGAAATATGGCATATTTTTATATTTTTAGTTCTTTTTAATTAGTGCGAATGCTTCGTGACAATGCGAATCGTCAAAAATTTCGATTGTTTAATAATAATAATTTATAATATTTGAACTTTAACTTATTCAAAGTTTAATTCATTTATTTTTCGAGTTATTTAAACCCTTTTTTTCCCGTATAATAGTACTTTGATCTGTATAATTTTTCATTTAATGATACTATTCAACTGCAGATAATTTTGTATGCGAAATCTTAATTTATTAAATTTTTGTTGTACAAATTGCTTGAATTTTAAAGTATTATTAAATTTGTTCAAGACATTTTATTTCTATGAACTTTAATATAAGATAATTTTGATTAAATAAATCTATTTAAATGTTTGACATTTTAAATGTACATAATAATATACATGAGAGATTTTGAAAATGTTTATTTATATTTGAAAATGAAAGATTTAGAAAGAAAAATACGTAAATAATGTTACTTGATTTAAATAAGAATGAAATTATTGAGCATCAAATTAGATATAATGTAAGATGCAAAGGATTCTGAAAAATTTATTGTCCTTCTGTTTAAATGAAAATATATTTAGAGAATTTAATAAAAAAAAAAAAAAAAAAAAAAAAAAATATGCAACATGTAGATCATATAAAAATATTTTTTAATAGTGCTGCGGAAATGTATTTTTCTAATTTTGTACAGAAAATATATAAACCAGGGGTCGATGAAGGTTTTTTTTTTTTAATCTTGGAGTCCATTTTGTGAAGTAAAGGTTATTTTTGTGAAATTTATTATATTTTTGTGAAAAATAACATTTTGTAAAGAAAGTTGAAATCCAGTTACTCAAATTCGAACCAAGCATTTATTAACAAAAACTTTTTTAAATCCTTTTGCTCAAGTTTTCCTCTCTGGTGCACTTGTTTGTTTACAAATTACACATTTTAAAAGTCACAAAATAATAAATAATTAATAAATAGTAAGATTTTATGAAATAGAATTTTGTGAAGAGGCCCACTTTATGAAATTGATTTTTGTGAAGGGGTCCATTTTATTAAATAGATTTTTGTGAAGGGACCCATTTTATTAAATAGATTTTTGTGAAGGGCCCCATTTTATTAAATAGATTTTTGTAAAGGGACCCTAAATAGGTCCCCAATTTTGCCTGGATTGACCCTTGTAAACTCAAAATTTTGTTTATATATTTCTTAAAAAAAAAAAAAAAAAAAAAAAAAAAAAAAAAAACTTTACGAAATAAAATTATGCAGAAAAATTGAATTTGCTTAAGATTGTGGTGGATTTAATAAAACTTAAACAATTGAGCATATTTATGACAGACTTAACATTTTAAAAAACAAACAGAAAAAAAAGAAAAGAAAGAAAATCACAATTATTTCAGGGGTTTTATAAACAGGGTACATTTTAAATTAAGTAATTAAAAAAGTTTTATTTTGACAGTAACGTCAATCAAAAATTTCCAATCCTGTCATAAACAAACTCGCAGAGTGATGAAATATTTTAATTTTTAATGAAAACTAAACAGATTATTTCTTTTAACGTTTAATCTTATTTTCTGTTTACTTCTTAAGAATACGAATGTTTTTGTAATAAACTAATTGTGTAAATATTAACTTCATAATAAATATTTAATTAAATGAAATTGTTGAACACATTAAACTTTAAAATAAAAAAAGTATATCCACTGTTTCAGAAAATAATCTCTTTTAAAATATTCGTATTCTTCACGCCATTATAAATTAAAAAAAGTAAACAGAAAATACAAAGATTAAAAATTTAAATAAATACATAATTTGATTAGTTTCATTAAAAATTAAAATAACAGGTCTCCCCTGTCTATACTACAGATAAATTTTGTACGAGATAACAGGTTTCCCCTGTCTATACTACAGATAAATTTTGTACAAGATAACAGGTTTCCCCTGTCTATACTACAGATAAATTCTGTACAAAATAACAGGTTTCCTCTGTCTATGCTACGGAGAAATTCTGTTGCATACAGGGAAAGTCTGTATCAATTTAACAGATTTTCTCTGTACAAACTACAGGGAAAATCTGGTAGCATAGCTGACAGATTTTCTCTGTTAAATCTACAGGTTTTTTTTAGAGTGTAGTGGCAATTCAAAGTCAAAAGCTTTCATGATGTTTGATTGAAAAAGCTATCAACCACAGTTTATAACGCGCTTTGTAGAAAGTACTCAAAATATGAAGGGCTCGGGTGTAAAACGTGGAAACTAAAATTTTTTACTTATTTTCTGATAACCGTGTAAAACTGTTAACTGCATCCTGACAACTGTTTTTAAGTACAAGGCTTATTTTTTACTTTGTAGGTCCAATAACAAACCAAAGATAAGTTTTAGATATGAATTTTAATAACGAAGACTCTTTGTACATAAATCCAATGAAATAAAATCTATCCGATAAAAAATGTTGCACATAGTTGCACTTCCAATTTTAACAAATCAGCTGTTTTACAGGAAACAATCACAATAGTTTTATTTGTAGTTTTCTCCATAGTAAACTTGATTTTTCAATATCTCGAAATTTTTTTACATCTGAGCACTTCATAATTTTATCGTAAAAGTACAACTAAACCTTACTAGGAAAGTCTGCGAAAATCTCTTTAAAAAGCAACAGAGAATAACACAAAAATATGCTAAGCAGCATATTGGTTTTGAGATACGCTTATGATACCGTGGTTTGTTCAAAACGATTTTTTTTAGATTCTTTAGAACTTTAATTACTGAAAGTATAATTTCAGTCATTTAGTATAAGAAGAAATTTTTAAACCACTGAAAGCTTTATAACATATTTCTTAATATTCCGTTATGTTTTTAGAACAAGATAATGGAGAATATTTATTACATATTCAAACGAATGTTAGAATGAAATGAATGGATAATTTATTTTCTGCAATATAATCATTTTATTATCTAACATTGATTCACTTAATAGTTGATATTGTCATAAAATATAAAATCAAATACCTTTTAGACCTTTTAAGAAATTATACATGGCGCATTAAAAGATAAAATATCCCCTGAAAAAAATAAAGATATATCTCTGTGATATTCTTTATACTTTGGATTTTTTAAGTAAAGAGAAAAAAATGACGTATAAAATCTCCTTTCCCTTCACTGTGATAAATCCAGTATGTATTATATTTTTTTCAACTAAAGTCGATTGAAAGATAGTTGATATCTTTCGGAAAAAAAGGGGGAAAGACAATACATCATTTAATCTGACACGAATGTAAAAAAAAGTCTGGTGGAAGAAAGTCTATGGATAAACTTCCCAGTTCGTTAACTTATTTCTGTTGTATTTCATTATCCAAAAATATTTAAAAGACTCTTCGCTGTAGTCTCAGATAATGATGAATGGTATGTTTGAAGTATGTTTTGTTAATTGACTATCGATTGCTGTACGTAGGATAAAACTTTTTGCTTTATTTTGCTTGTTTCTTAAATGTATAAATATTTTGTTAAGTGAATCATGTTATTTTCCAGTTGTTACTTTAGCATATTGTTACTTTTCGTATTTTACAAAAGAGAGATGCATTTCTGTCAGTAATGTAAGGTTTCATTCATATTGTCTGTCAGTAGATAACTTACAAATGTTTACAATGGATCGGAATATCATTTGTAACTAATGCAAATATTGATTTAGAAATTCATAAAGAAAACCCGATTGTTATCTAAATATAAACTAAATGTAAAAATCACTATAAAAATAATATACTACTGCAATTAGTTGGCTTGTGAGTTACACAAGTTAAAACGAATCCATTCGATGATTAATGTTACAAGTAGATTTGTACATAAACGAAAAACGAAATAGCCCTTCGACTGAAACTTATGTCTTTTTCAATTTATTATATATATATATATATATATATATATATATAACCATAAATGAAACATTATCATAACACCAACTGATACAATGAAATAATAATTAGATGACAATGAAATTTCCCCAGCACACTGAATATGGAAACAAAAACATATTAAAAGAATAAGAAATTAAATAAAAAAAATTGAATAAATGGAATTAAATGAATGAAATGAAATGAAATTTGTGGAATTTAGACAGAATTATCAAGTTCCAAATGCCTAAACACCACAAATAAAATGAAATGAGATGTTTCATCATCATATTAGCCATACATTGCTAAAGAATATGATTTTGGGACTACCTCTCATAAACAATGAAGCAAACCTGTGATAAAATAAAAAATAAAATACAATATTAAAAAGGAAAGAAGCCAAACTTAAATTATACAGAGAAATCATTAAATAGAGCCAGAAAGTATAAAATCCATAATGATTAAAAAAGATACCTGTGCTCCACAAGAACCAGCATGAAACACAACCATAACTAGGGAATGAATTGCAAAAAAAAAAAATCATTACATGTTGCCAATTTTAGAAATACAAAATGCTTTACAATGTTGCCATAAATAATATTAGAATAATATGAATATTGCAAAGCAAACAGGAACATTAGTGCTCCATCTATTGGTAAAAGTGAATATAATCTGAATAGAAAGTATTGGATGGAAATAAATTTTTAATAATTAAACCAAATTACTATCTTAAATGATAGCAATTAGTTAAATGATAAATAAATGAAATTAATTAATAAGAAGAATATCGAATTACAATAAAGTAATGGATGTATTAATGAATAATTCTATGTTAAAAATAAGTAGTAAGATGGAAAAATTAATAATTAAAGCAACATAAAAATATGTACCATTGAATGACAAAAACGATTAAATAACTGTACCAAAAATGCAACATCACATAAATTAAATTAAAATAAAATACTAAATATTTGAATTAAGATACAAAGAATTTAAATTAATATTAATTAAATATTGAAATGAATTAGTCACATACAATGTTTCTTCATACAAAGTTAAAAAATTATAAACACTTAATATAAGTGGAAAGGGTAGAACGTTTAATAAAAATTAAAACATATTATATTAACACTGTAGAAAAGTATACATTATATTAGAAGTTAATATGATATTGTCCACCGTAGGTATTAATCCAAATCATTAGAACAAAAACATTCTTAATATTAATGAATATAAATTCATTTAAATAAATTAAATAATGAATATGTAAATCTAACTAAATTAATATACTTATAAGAAAAAAAAATCACATCGCAGTCCATTATAAAATGTGTAATATCAAACAATTGTGTAAATCAAAATGCCCCCATTTTTTTTTATTATTATTAATAATATAAATTAACCATGCGTATTTTTCCATACAACTCCGCCACACACCTCCTCAATCCAACGTCTACCCACCCAACCGTCCTTATATATATATATATATATATATATATATATATATATACAGTGGTCGTCTTCATATTAAAATTGTACCAAACTATGAAATTTTTAATAAAAACACTTAATTTTGATATCATATTTACCCTTTTCTGAAAATTTTACCTTAGGATATCAAACAGGAAGTCATTCGGGCAAGTAGTTTAGGAACTATTAAGTTTTACAGTTTGGAACTCCTTATGTTAAATTCATTTTTAATCGTTTCAAAAGAGATTGTTAAGCGAGCAGTTTTTTAAGAATAAATCAAAAACTGCTTATCGGAATAAGCTGTAATTTTGGATTTTTATATTTGAAGCTTCTAGAAGTCGATTTTTTATTTTAAAAAATTTATAGGTTACAATTTCTTTTTGCCCGGGCCCATGATAAAACCTTAACTGAAACCCCAAATTTCTAATTGATATCTTTAACCCAATTTTGTATGAATTTATATTTTTAATGACAAAATCGCGAAAAAAATACTTAGAATTAGTGGTAAAAGTTTTTGTAAGAAAACATTTTCTTCTTTTTTCAAGTAGGGTCGTTTCATAATTTAAAAAAAAAAAAAAAAAAAAAAAAAGGTTTTCTTGTCCAAACGCTTTGAAAATTTTTTAATGGTTATAAATATAAAGGTTTTACAGCCCGTGTAAAAATTACGTCAGAAATATTATTATCTGGTTGTAAAATAAATATGTTTTCTTCTCGCTTTTTTTTTTTTGTTTTCGTGTCTGGTACGTTAACATAAAAAAATATTGTTTTTGTCTTCCGAACTCTCTGAAATTTTAGTCGTTTATAAATATAACTGTTTCCAAGTCCTCTATAAAATTAAATAAAATGTATGCATATTAAACAGTGAAAACGTTACTCGAAGCCGAGCGTGACCTCGCCGAAACACACCGTTTTTATGGGTTTTCGTCTAACATTTCTCAGATTTTATTTATTTTTAAATATTTCTTCTCGTCCGAACGTTTCGAAATTGTTGTAGGTTATCAGGTCTACGAGATGCTCTAAAAAGATTGTGTCGAAATACGAACATTTAGAAACTTTTAGCGTAAGAAAAAAAAATCGTTTCGTGAATCGCGAAATGACATGCGTTCGCCAGTATATTTGAAAGAGTTAAAATTCGTATTATTTAACACTAATTGTACCTTCCATTAGAAAAAGGTTTCGGCTTTAAGAACATACTAGATGGAACCCGTCAAAATTTGACGGCAAACAACTTGATAGTACCATAAAAATAAAATTTATAGTTGCTTTAACTTGACAAATTTCATAGTGGGGAGGATAATATGATTAAGTGGTCACAGACCTTTCCAATGATATATAACATGAGGGTTGTGTGCAAAATTTAGAATGTACCCCTTGGGGGGGGGGGGCAAAGTGGGGAGATGGGCATCGGAGATGCATAATATGATATAAGTGGTCACAGGCCTTTCCAATGATATATAACATGAGGGTTGTATGCAAAATTTAGAAAGTACCCCTTAGGGACGGGGGGGGGCAAAGTGGGGATATGAACATCGGAGATGCATAATATGATTATGCAGTCACAGACCTTTCCAACAATATATGACATGAGGGGTGTCAACAAAATTTAGAAAAGTATCCCTTGTGGGGGTGGGGGGGGCAAAGTGGGGAGTTGGACATTTGAGATGCATAATATGATTAAGTGGTCACAGACCTTTCCAATGATATATAACATGAGGGTTGTGTGCAAAATTTATAAAGTACCCTTTGGGGGGGTGGGGGGGGCAAAGTGGGGAGATGGACATCAGAGATGCATAATACGATTAAGCAGTCACAGACCTTTCCAATGATATATAACATGAGGGTTGTGTGCAAAATTTAGAATGTACCCCTTGGGGGGGGGGCAAAGTGGGGAGATGGGCATCGGAGATGCATAATATGATATAAGTGGTCACAGGCCTTTCCAATGATATATAACATGAGGGTTGTGTGCAAAATTTAGAAAGTACCCCTTAGGGAGGGGGGGGGGGCAAAGTGGGGATATGAACATCGGAGATGCATAATATGATTATGCAGTCACAGACCTTTCCAACAATATATGACATGAGGGGTGTCAACAAAATTTAGAAAAGTATCCCTTGGGGGGGTGGGGGGGCAAAGTGGGGAGTTGGACATTTGAGATGCATAATATGATTAAGTGGTCACAGACCTTTCCAGTGATATATAACATGAGGGTTGTGTGCAAAATTTAGAATGTACCCCTTGGGGGGGGGGGGCAAAGTGGGGAGATGGGCATCGGAGATGCATAATATGATATAAGTGGTCACAGGCCTTTCCAATGATATATAACATGAGGGTTGTGTGCAAAATTTAGAAAGTACCCCTTAGGGAGGGGGGAGCAAAGTGGGGATATGAACATCGGAGATGCATAATATGATTATGCAGTCACAGACCTTTCCAACAATATATGACATGAGGGGTGTCAACAAAATTTAGAAAAGTATCCCTTGGGGGGGTGGGGGGGGGGCAAAGTGGGGAGTTGGACATTTGAGATGCATAATATGATTAAGTGGTCACAGACCTTTCCAATGATATATAACATGAGGGTTGTGTGCAAAATTTATAAAGTACCCTTTGGGGGGGTGGGGGGGGGCAAAGTGGGGAGATGGACATCAGAGATGCATAATACGATTAAGCAGTCACAGACCTTTCCAATGATATATAACATGAGGGTTGTGTGCAAAATTTATAAAGTACCCTTTGGGGGGGGGGGGCAAAGTGGGGAGATGAACATCGGAGATGCATAATATTGTTGTGAGCTCGGGGTTCGAAAGGACTGATGCCAATATATAAGGACAATAAAAAGGCTTTATTCACTATAAACAGTGCAATACGATCACAAATATCTTCTGAAAATTACAAGATATTCAGTAATCTTCAAATCCAATAAAAGCGCAGCAAAATTTCACACAGAAACAATGCGTTCAATACGACGTATCAACGACAAAATCAATCTGAGTAACACAGTTCTCAATGCAAAGCCTCTCGTATGAATTCAATCGCAGTTGACAGACAACTAACTAACTGGACTGGTGGAGGTCCCTTATATAGGCTTCAGAGATCTTTCCAGATTATTCCAGAGCTTTCAGATGCTAGAAATTACCAGAAAGTGCTTTAACTTTCGATAGAGAACCAAAGCGAGAAAAGATCCCAATGTACAGGTATAAGGGGGGGTGGTTGCACAAAAAGTCGCCAAATCCGTCGCCAACTTGGCGACATTTGGCGATATATCGCCAAATTTGGCGACAAAAATAAGTCGCCAAAACCATCGCCAACTTGGCGATAAACCCATTCCTTGGCGATTTTACCATAGACTTCCATTATAAAGATGAGGGTGTAAGGTTGTTTTCCTTGCAAACCATCTGAGGCCTTTAGCATTGAGTTACATGATGCTCAATAGGAAATACATTAATAATACTGCAATTTTCACAATAATAAAATAAAATAAATTTAAACAAATGGAATATTTACATATATATACAAAATTCATAACATTGCCCCCCTCTCAAGGACTGCACGTCCCGGGCAGTTCAACCTTTGATCGGAAAGCAAACCCGTTACCAACAAATGCTATACTATTCAAAACACATTCATAATGCTGAATTATACAAAATATACACTTATTTAAAAATAAAATAAAATTAAAGCATAGACATTAATACATACAAGTATTTAGATAATAATAACAATAATAATGATAATGCTAAGCAAAATAAATAATTACATTAATTTGTATACAAGACCATGGTCATACTAATTTACATTACTTACATTACACTATTTACAATCAATGAACTAAGTACTATGGCCATAGTATGGAGCCAGCCTGTCGTAATGAACGACTCTAGGCTTCGAACTTGGTGACTTTCGGATCCGAATTACGACATCGTTCAGTCTGTTTAGGACTGTATAAGGACCGTCCCAGTGCGATTGCAGTTTGGGAGAAAGTCCTTTACGTCGAGTCGGATTATAAAACCAAACCTTGTCACCTTCTTTGAATTGATGTCCCGTGGCTTTCGTGTCGTACCTGGTCTTCATCTTCTCCGTCTGTATATTGATCCGCTCTCGAGCCAAGTTGTGGACGTGTTCAAATCGTGCCTGGAGATTCTGCACGTATCCCTCTGGCGATGAAGGCGCATCTGGAGGGCGACCAAACAGCAGATCACAAGGTAAACGAAGATCACGACCGAAAAGCATCTGAGACGGGGAATAGCCGGTTGTTTCATGGACGGCGCTGCGATAGGCGAGAAGAAACAAGGGAAGTTTTTGGTCCCAGTCTTGCTGGTTTCTTGAGACTAGAAGTGAGAGATTGTTGAGGATGGTACGATTAAATCTCTCAACCATGCCATCCGACTGCGGATGTAAAGGCGTCGTCCTAGTTTTGTCCATTCCGAGAAGTTGACAGAGACCCTCAATCACAGCAGAGATGAAATTTCTCCCCTGGTCAGAATGCATTTGAAGAGGGACTCCATACCTTGATATCCACTGGTGTACCAAGGCATCCGCAACCGTAGAAGCTTCTTGATCAGGGATGGCATAAACTTCAGGCCATTTTGTGAAATAGTCCATGACAACAAGGAGGTATTTGTTGCCATCAGCACTTCTTGGCAGAGGACCTAGGATGTCAAGGGCGATGCGTTCAAAAGGTGCTCCTACATTGTAGAGATGTAGTCTTCCTCGGCTACGTTTCTTTGGTCCTTTCCGAGCTGCACATGCATCGCAAGATTTGCACCATTGTTCGACGTCAGCTCTCGCTTTTCCCCAGAAGAAGCGCTCTCGGACTCTGTGTAATGTTTTCATGACTCCAAAATGGCCACCAGTGGGACTGCCATGTAATTCCTTGAGGACCTCTGGGATTCGGGATCGAGGAAGTACCAACTGCCACCGAGATGTCTTCCCATCTTCCGATTCGAATTTTCGGAACAGGACACCATTCCTGACGTGGAGAGAGTTCCAAAGAGCCCAATATTGCTTCGTCGTAGGACTGTAAGTCGAGATGTCTTTCCAACTGGGCTTCGTGCTAGAAGATTCTAATAACTCCAAGATTGGTTTGATCTCAGAGTCTGCCATTTGATCTTCTCGAATCTTCTCATCACTCCAGGGATCTGGTGGCGTCAATAGTGAAGTCTTCGTCTGGCGTATGACATACTCGGGATTATACTTGCTCTCCGCTCTGGAACAATAGCGACAGCTCTCGGGACACGGTCTTCTTGATAGGGCATCGGCGTTTCCATGCCATGAGCCTTTGCGATGCCTGATGTCAAAGTCGTATTCCTGGAGTCGTTGTATCCATCTGGCTACTTGGCCCTCTGGGTTCTTAAAATTCATCAGCCATGTTAGGGATGCGTGGTCAGTACGAAGGAGAAATTTCCTGCCATAGAGATAGTGATGGAAGTGTTCTATGGCTTTCACTATAGCTAATAACTCCTTACGAGTGACGCAATAATTCCGCTCTGGTTTCGATAAACATTTGCTCCAGTATGCTACGACTCGTTCTTGGCCATCTATTTCTTGGGAAAGTACAGCGCCGACACTTTCCTGACTGGCATCCGTGTCCACAATGAATTGTTT
Organism: Maratus michaelseni; assembly: GCA_963931845.1. Taxonomy (NCBI): domain Eukaryota; kingdom Metazoa; phylum Arthropoda; class Arachnida; order Araneae; family Salticidae; genus Maratus; species Maratus michaelseni. The sequence goes on from OZ007599.1 coordinate 227,721,068, forward strand.
GTCGGGGTCTGGATAGGTAAGGACTGGAGAGGATGTGAGAGCTTCTTTCAGCCGCTGGAATGAATTGTCGCATTCTTGTGTCCATAGAAACTTCTGTTTGCTTTCAGTGAGTCTATGCAAGGGTCTTGCGATGTTGGAGAATCCCTGTACAAACTTTCTGTAATAAGTGCATAGTCCCAGAAAGCTTCGCAACTGATGGACATTTTCCGGACGTTTCCAGTGCTTTACTGCAGACACTTTTTCAGGATCTGTTCGAACACCTTCAGCTGAGATGATGTGTCCTAAATAGTTTACTTCTCGTTGGAAGAACTTGCATTTCAAAGGGTTCAGCTTTAAATTCGCCGCTCTTAGTTTCGTTAACACTTTTCGAATATTCTCTAGATGTTCTTCAAACGTGCGGCCACCAATGATGACGTCATCTAGGTAGATGAGACAAGCTTCAAAAGTCAGACCTTTTAACACCGTCTCCATGAGGCGCTCGAACGTTGCTGGAGCATTGCAGAGCCCGAACGGCATAACTTTAAATTGCCAAAGTCCTTGTCCAGTAGTAAATGCGGTCTTCTCTTTGTCATCAGGATGGATCTCTACTTGCCAATATCCACTCTTCAAATCCAGCGTGGAAAACCATTTATGTCCTGAAAGAGTATCTAGCGTGTCGTCTATTCTTGGTAGAGGATAGCTGTCCTTCTTCGTGATATCGTTAAGTTTACGATAATCCACACAAAATCTTGTGGAGCCATCTTTCTTTCGGACCAACACGATGGGAGAGGCCCACGGACTTGATGACGGTTCGATGATGTCACTATCCTGCATCTCTCGTAAGAGCTTAGAAACCTCTTCTTGTTTTGCGAACGGCAAGCGTCTTGGATGCTGTTTAATCGGTGGATGGTTGGCAGTATCAATTCTATGACGTGTCAGTGAAGTGCGCCCTATATCACTCTCGTTTTGTGAAAACACATCCTTAAATTCCTGGAACAGTCTTTCTGCGGCATGTCTCTGTTCAGGAGATAAATTTTCATTTCGTCCAATTACAGGTGTTAAATTTGTAGGCGGCTCCGATAACGTCAAGCTCGGGTCTTTGCAAACACAGGTGACTGGAGCACAGGTTGCAAGCACTTCACCTTTCTGGATAATTCTAGACTTTTCACTTACGTTCGCAATCCTCACAGGTATCGCATCTCTCGACAGATCTACCAGCGCTGATGCTATTAGCACTCCCTTTGGGCTCTTCTCAGGATATCCAGTCAAGCCATATTGGAAAATTCTTTCGTTTCCAGTTAATCCAGGTATCATCATTTCGGTCCGAGGAGGGATGATAACATCTCCCTTGGCTGTGATCCGTTGAATAGACCCGGACTCATTTCCAAGTTTGAAAATAGTGACATCTTCTTGAGCAGAGCGTAACTCATTATTCTTAAAATCCAGTGTAAATCCATGCTCTTTTAAAAAGTCCAGTCCGAGTATAAAAGGGTCTGAAATATCGGCAACATAGACTGTATGGTGGTAAGCGGCGTTCCCAAACTTTATTTTCAGTGTCATTCTTCCGTGTATATCGATCTTATCTCCGGTCACAGTTTGAAGAATAACACGCGGCGGGGTGCAGAAGAGTTTTTCTTTCAGCCGCTGAGCTAGATCTTTCCGAACGATGGTCACATTGGCTCCTGTATCGATGATCATATTACAGGGCAAATCATTCACACTTCCGACTAGAAAAACTCCGTTCTCGCCGCAACTTCTTGCAGAAATTTCACATACTTGAAAATGAGGCTTCTTGAGATCTGGAAACCTCCGCCCCGCAAGATGGCCATTAATCAGTTTTCCTGCTCCACCGTTAGCGAGTGAGCTATTACCTTCGGTGCTGGGTCGTCTTGGGCAGTCGATTTGGATATGGCCTTCTCCACTGCATTTCCAGCACTTGATCTTCCTGTAAGGTTTGTTGGCCATTAAGGAGTTCATCTTTCTCATTATGTCATTCATCTGCTGCTGTAAGCGCTCCACAGCTCTATCCGACGTCTCAGGCAGGTTGGCTGCTCGCACAAAGTGTCGATCTTTCCTAGTAGCTTGCTGGGCTGCCTCGAATTTCAGAGCGTAAACCAAAGCCCCTTTTAAATCATTGAGATCTGCAATCCGGAGTGCTGTCTGGATCTCAGGGTCACGCACACCATCAATAAAATGTTGCAGAGCTAAACTTTCTCTAATTTCAGTCGGACAGCCAGGATAAGCAAGATGTGAAAGTCTCTCGACATCCGTAGCAAGCTCTTGCAGGGATTCAGTGGATTTCTGCTGTCGAGATTTGAGCTGGAGTCTGCTATATTCCTTCATGCATTTCTCGCCAAAGCGCAATTCTAAGGCACTGACGAGCGTTTCAAAATCCAGCGGTTCATTTGCAGGCAAAGTCTGTAAGACGTCGGCAGCATCAGCTCGTAGAGAAGCAGCTAACTGGCAAGCTTTTGTCTGGGAATCCCATCCATTGGCGTCCGCTACGATCCCAAATTGTGTCTTAAAAACTGGCCATGAGGATTTTCCGTCATAGGTTGAGAGTTTAATAGAGGCCCGAGGAAGCATAGCTTGATACTTGACATCTTCGGGATAGTTTTCGGCAGTTATCTTTTGTTTCTTGACTTTTTCCAAATCTTTTTTTACATTCTCTATGTTTTCTTCAACGGTCTTGGCGATCTTTTGAACTTTTTCTTCAACTCTTTCTTCTACGGTTTTGGCTGTCAATTGAACATTTTCTTCTATTTCTTGAAATCTTCCTTCAAATTTGTTTTCCACGCTGTCAATTCTTTCACTTAAAGATGTTATTTTATTATCTATTAATTCTTTCAACTCGCCAAGGTTGGTTGACATCTCCTTCATTTCAGCCTGGTTTGCAGTCATTTTCTCGTCTATCGCTGACATTTCCTTCTTCATTTCTTCCGACATTTCCTTCATTTCAGCCTGATTCTCAGTCATTTCCTTCTTCATTTCTTCTTTCAACTCGGCAAGGTTGGTTGACATCTCAGCCTGATTCGCAGTCATTTTCGCATCCATCTCTCCTAATTTCTCCACTAATTTAGTCAGTTGCGCCTCCATTGCTCTGGTAATCAGCATTCAACCCCACTCCTGACACCAAATGTTGTGAGCTCGGGGTTCGAAAGGACTGATGCCAATATATAAGGACAATAAAAAGGCTTTATTCACTATAAACAGTGCAATACGATCACAAATATCTTCTGAAAATTACAAGATATTCAGTAATCTTCAAATCCAATAAAAGCGCAGCAAAATTTCACACAGAAACAATGCGTTCAATACGACGTATCAACGACAAAATCAATCTGAGTAACACAGTTCTCAATGCAAAGCCTCTCGTATGAATTCAATCGCAGTTGACAGACAACTAACTAACTGGACTGGTGGAGGTCCCTTATATAGGCTTCAGAGATCTTTCCAGATTATTCCAGAGCTTTCAGATGCTAGAAATTACCTGAAAGTGCTTTAACTTTCGATAGAGAACCAAAGCGAGAAAAGATCCCAATGTACAGGTATAAGGGGGGGTGGTTGCACAAAAAGTCGCCAAATCCGTCGCCAACTTGGCGACATTTGGCGATATATCGCCAAATTTGGCGACAAAAATAAGTCGCCAAAACCATCGCCAACTTGGCGATAAACCCATTCCTTGGCGATTTTACCATAGACTTCCATTATAAAGATGAGGGTGTAAGGTTGTTTTCCTTGCAAACCATCTGAGGCCTTTAGCATTGAGTTACATGATGCTCAATAGGAAATACATTAATAATACTGCAATTTTCACAATAATAAAATAAAATAAATTTAAACAAATGGAATATTTACAGATATATACAAAATTCATAACAATATGATTAAGCAGTCACAGACCTTTCCAACAATATATGACATGAGGGGTGTCAACAAAATTTAGAAAAGTATCCCTTGGGGGGGTGGGGGGGGCAAAGTCGGGAGTTAGACATTTGAGATGCATAATATGATTAAGTGGTCACAGACCTTTCCAATGATATATAACATGAGGGTTGTGTGCAAAATTTATAAAGTACCCTTTGGGGGGGGGGGCAAAGTGGGGAGATGGACATCGGAGATGCATAATATGATTAAGCAGTCACAGACCTTTCCAACAATATATAACATGAGGGGTGTCAACAAAATTTATAAAAGTGCCTCCCTTAGGGGGAGGGGGGGTGGCGGGATGAACCCCAGAGATGCATAACATGAATAAGCGGTCAAAGACTTTTCCAGCGATATATCACATGAAAGGTGTCTGCAAAATTTAGAAAAGTGTCCCACTTGGGGGGGGGGATAGACCCGAGATGCATAATATGATTAAGCAGTCACAGACCTTTCCAATGATATATAACATGAGGGTTGTGTGCAAAATTTATAAAGTACCCTTTGGGGGGGAGGGGGGGGCGCGGGATGGACCCCGGAGATGCATAACATGAATAAGTGGTCAAAGACTTTTCCAGCGATATATCACATGAGATGTGTCAACAAAATTTATAAAAGTGCCTTCCTTAGGGGGGGGGGGTGGCGGGATGGACCCCGGAGATGCATAACATGAATAAGCGGTCAAAGACTTTTCCAGCGATATATCACATGAGAGGTGTCTGCAAAATTTAGAAAAGTGTCCCACTTGGGGGGATAGACCCGAGATGCATAACATGAAAAAGAGGTCACAGGCGTTCCAACTTGCAACTTTTTCTCGAAGGCATTTGACAATATTAAATTTTTTTTTACCCAAGACAATTTAACGATATTCTTAATTTTTTTGCGTAATTCGTCAAACGTTCATGGAAAAAATCATGAAATTCGCTAATCAATAGTTGATAAATTATAAAATTCAACAATCGATAGCAGTAAAATCGGTCAATCGATAATGGAAAAATCACAAAATTCATCAAATGGTTCATGTAAAAAAAATTGTCCTGCACACTGATGATATGATCAAAAGGGTTTTGAAGTATAGGACAAAATTAGCACTTGCCAAACAGCGAGTAATCCTGAAAATTTGGCAATGGACTTTATTGCCACCACTGGTCAAACATAATAGTCACACTCACCAATTGCGATGATTGAATGGAAAAAGATTTTTTTCTCCGCTGTCGCTCGACAAATTTCGAAACCATTTGGCGAATTTCACGATTTTTTCTCCGAAATTGACGGATTGTGATTTTTTTTCTCGAAGCCATTTGACGATATTCGAAAACTTTTTCCCCCGAAAACAGTTGATGAATTTTGCGATTTTTCCACTGTCGATTAATGAATTTTGCGATTTTTCCGCTATCGATTGACGAATTTATCAACTATCGATTAATGAATTTCATGATTTTATCCATGAACGAACAAATTGCGCACTTTCTTTCCGCTAATGTTTGACACATTTCGCCCTTTACAATTCAGCCAATGAGTTGAACGTTGTTTCTTTCCAGAAATGTCAAGAATGAAACAATGATTCTTTAGGATGAATTTTCTTCGTTCGATGCACCATGGAAGAATGTGTGCAATGCAGCAACGGGCGTCACAGACTTTTTAGGGCACCTGCAGACTAAAAACATCTAACCAATCTTCGCGGGGGGGAAATCACAGATTTCGTCAAATGATTGAGGAAAAAACACTAAATTCATCAAAGGATCATGGGGAAACATGACTTTCGTTAAAAGACATCAGAAAAAACATTAATTATGCAAAAGGATCGTGAAAGATAAGCAAATTTTGTCAAAGAATCGCAAAAAAGGAAAGTTCACCAAAAGGTCATGCTTTTTTACTAAATTTCGTCTAAAAATTGCGGAATAAAATGTATTTTATCAAAGAATCGCTGGAAAATGCGAATTTCGTTAAGGATCATGAGAAAAATGCGAAATTCTTCAAAGGATCGCTGAAAAAACATGAATTTCGTCAAAGAATTGCTGAAAAAACATGAATCTCGCCCAATAGTAGAAAAATCATGGTTCATAATCATTATATCTAGTAGTATATGTAAATACAGTTTGTGATATAAGACAAAATTAACACTCACCAATCGGCGAGTAATACTGAAAATTGGTAATTGATGTTATTGTCAGTACTGGCTAAACTTAATAGTCACACTCGCCAATTGCGATGATTGAATGTAAAACGAAATTTTTTTCCCGCTGTCACTCAAAGAATTTTTAAACCATTTGGTGAAGTTTTTCCCGAAACCATTTTGTGAATTTCGCGATTTTTTCTTCAAAATCATTTTTCAACAATATTCGACCCAATACGCATGCGTCAAAAAAATCGCCGGCCAATGAGGTGAGAGTCTATTACTGTCTCTATTAACGTGTTTGGGATCATCTCCTGTTTTTTTTTCTTGCACATTGCATTAAACCTAGGAAGGTATTTATATAGAACTCACTGTGGAGTGTTTAGAAGGTATTTATTTTATTTATTATAATTTGTATAAATACTTAGGTGTCCATTTCGGATTTACTGTTTAAAAATGAATTTAGGCTCATTTAACATTCGCGAAATCAATCCCGATGGAAATTGTGTTTTTAGATCTCTATCATTTTGTATATATAGTACAGAAAATAATTATTCAAACGTACGTAAAAATATCGTAGAACACGTAATACAAAATTGGACCACTTATAGTCCGTTTATTATCGGGGATGAATCTTATGGTGTTCCGATTGCTAATGAAAACGATTATGTAAATATATGGTTCTTCATAGAAGTATGTGCTTCTTCACACTTCAATAGAAGCATTGTTTAAATTAATATAATTCTACAAATATGATGCAGTTTTAAAATATTGAGTAATGATTAATATAGTCAAGGAATCTACTCATATACGTAATTAAGTTTTGGTACTTCTCTATTTTCTCATCGACCACTTTTCATAACAAAAAACTATCGCCAAACTGTAACGCCAAATAAACGGGAGAACGTTGTCATTAATACGCGCAAATGTTGAATTAAAAACCACTTGACGACATAACAAACACGTATAATGCTTCCGACATCAAGTAAATGGGATTGCATTTTTGGCATTTAATCATACATTTTGGCAATAGTATTTTGTTATGAAAAGTGGACGATGGGATAATAGAGAAGTACCTAAGTTTTTTATACCAATTTTGAAAATTTATCTTTTTTTGACATTTAAAAAAAATAACAGAAAAAACATTACAAATTTGCCCATTTGCTCAGCGGTCAAAGGATTAAGAAAATATTAATGATTAGCGGAACTGGTTCTAGCTATGAAGTAATATTATTTTGCTCAAAAACCCCCAGCAAAAAAATAATTACAAAGAATAAGTAATCGTCTTTAAATATACAAAAAACAATGTGATTAATGGCCAGGATTTTTTTACATATAACATTTTTTATATACAAAATAAAAACCGAAATAACCTCATTCATTTCACCCGATGTCAAAAATAGTTTTTTTTTCCACATTCTTGGGCGAAGCACTAAATCAATAAAATCACCAATTTGTGACAAATTATGAGTTTCATATGAATCGCCCATGAACGGACATGCAAACTGGTAAAAAATGAATGTAATAAATTAAAACATTCAAGATTTGTATACATAGAAACAATACAATGTAAATATTAATATTGTTTGTATATATACTTCTTTGTATACATATATTGTTTGTATACATACAAACAAATATAATGTAAACATTATTCAAATATTAAGAGTTTACAAATCAAAACATTCTAAACATTTGTATACATACAAACAATATAATGCATACATACTCTTTACAAATAAAATAGCACACTTATGTAATGACAAAACTTTTAAATCGAATAGAGATAATATATTTCTGTTAAAAAATAATGCTAAAGTTCAGACTTACATATATTATACATTCACATAAAGCTAGTCACATTCCTGCATATTTATTAAATATTTAGTTGCTAAATATAGAAATAATATTTTATAATTTATATTCAGGCGCTCAGATTCGCTTTTTTCGAACACATAATAATAAAAATATTACTACCGTGCGTACTGTCTTTTGACATTATATTTACATAATAGTTTTCATTAGCAATCGGAACACCATAAGATTCATACCCGATCATAAATGGAATATAAGTGGTCCAATTTTGTATTACATGTTCTACTATATTTTTATTTACGATTGAATAATTATTTTCTGTACTATATAAACAAAATGATTTGATTTCGCGAACGTTAAATGAACCTAAATTCATGTTACACAGTAAATCCGAAATGGATACCTAAGTATTCATACAAATTACAATAAATACAACTTTAAATACCTTTTAAACACTCCAGAGTTTTTTATATAAATATATTCCTATGTTTAACGCAACATGGAGGAAGCCATCAAAGATCAAAACAACAGGAGTTGATCTTGATCCCAAATACGTTTGGAGACAGGAATATACCCTCGTCTCATTGGCCGGTCCTTTTTTGACGCATGCGTACTCGGTCGAAATTCGATGGAATATTTGACATTATTAGCAAACTGCTTTAAATAGATGGATGTTTGGTTTGTCTGTCTCTCTGAAACTGCGCTCTTGAGGGGCGTTTCCGTAAGGGGAAAACATTCACCCGGGAAAACGACCCTTTTTCAAAAATGTTTTTCGAATGTTTTGCGTTGCGCTCATGTGCGGCAGCCTATTATTGCTTATTTTACTGTTTATTACTGTTAATTTTACGGTATAATGCTGACAGCTGAGATGCCAGTATTATACTGTAAAGCCAACAATTTTTTTTGCAGTGTTAAGGACAAGCCAAAGAAAAGAAAGGATCGAATATTTTTGTAGAATTAAATTTTTACCTGCTTTTTTTAATTTTTAATGTATGCTACGAAGATTATTTTAGTTTTTATTTTGATACCAGCATGTCATTCTTAATTTGATAGATAATGCTTAGTTAGTATTTATATTAAATGAACTTCGTGAAATTAGCGATTGTACTACATAAATGTTAAAGTATAGGCCTGCAAATCTTTTACGCCGCGAAACATTAATTTAGAAAGATGGTCTATTGAACTATGTATAAAGTATATATCGATTATCATCAGTTATGTTAAAAAAAAAATTCTTCATTAAATGAATCATATAAAACATTGCAAACAGTATTAAATATATGAGTAAAAGTTTTTGTTAACTTTAATTTTCTTTTAATTGCATATGCAATTCATTGTTATATATATATTTTTTCCTACAACGATTTTTTTAAATAGATTTCAGTGGAAAATAATGTAAAAAATGCAGAATTATTCAACTCATTAATACAAAATTTTAAGTAAGTATGCTTATAATTACCCATTTATTGCAAAATTTGTAATTAATGAAAATTAAAAGTCGATTTTGAAACAAATTATGCTGCCATCGGAATTTTTTTTCTCGTTTCATTAAAAACGTGTTTCTCATTTTTGCATTTTTAAAGAAACAATTTAAGATATAATAATAATAGATAAATTGTAAAAATAATTTCTACGTTGATTTGCGCTTGAATAACAAAAAATCAGAAATTATAAATGATGAGATTTTTGTGAGTTATCTCGAGATAAAAAGGAATAGCTTGTAAATTATGAAAGAAAAAGTACGATTATTGAAATAATTATTCAAATATACAGTTTTCAATCCAGTTATAAAGAACTGGAAATAAGTATTTTCTATTGACGAATTTACATTTTACTCAATCAAAATGAATTAATTGTCTCATTAAATATTATTTCATGAAATAATAAATATTCTTTCATCCTCTTAAAGGGATCAATTAAGAACAATTAACATCAATTAAGAGAGCTTGAATAAAGGTATTTATTGTTGTTGTATAAGAAAAAAACTATGTTTCAATCTTTTACGGAAATTTATTATATGTTTTTATTAAAATAATAAACGGCTGTGTGATTACAGTTTAAATGACCTTTTTCGAAGCTCATAATTATTTCCCTATAAAACTTCATTGACTAAAGATAATATTACTACAGAAATTAAACCATGTATACATGATTCTCTAGAAAACACAATTCATAAATTTCCACTAAAACATTTTTCTGCAAAAACATTATGCACGCCATGATATTCCAAAAACTTAACGTGTTTAACTTAACATAGATCCCCACTTAAAACACTCAAAAAAGTAGTTTTAAATAATACTTCCAATGCAATTACGAAATTGATTTTATCATTACATGATAAGCAATTCGAGATATTCATATTCAAGGTTGGAAAAAATTAATGTCAATCAAAATTTTCCATAAATATGACATACTATTATTATAGGCATTCGATAGATTCCCCAATTTCTGATTTTGTAGGCTAATCCAATTACCCCCCCCCCCCCCTTCCATTTTTTTCAGTTTAAATTACATTTTTAATTGCAAAATTTAAAATAAGAATAATAATAATTCGGTATTTTATCCACATGAAGGAAATGTCACCAACTATTATTCTATTTAATGTCTGTAAGGTTAAGTAACCAATAATTTTATTTATTAACATCTAGTGCCTTTTGTGTTTATTTGGAGCACCCTGGTGACACCATCGCGAAAAATTTAATATTATAGATGCTTTACTATATATATATATATATGAATATATTAATACCTATTTAGATAAATATATTGTCTGTCTTTGACCTCATCGTACTTTTAAAGTATAAAATATTGGTTACACGGGGTAAAATGAGATTAAAAAATTCAGCCCATAAAAATGCATAGATTTCTTTCAATTGAATTGTTTAAGAATTTTAAAAAATACGTACCAATTTTTTTGTATCCTAAAATCAGGAAGCATCAGGAGTCCCAGACCAACTCAATCCGTTTTTCTGAGCTATCTATTCGTATATTCATATGGTGGACACCTCATATTCTATTAAATATTACATTTTCCCTCCCCATTTTTGCAGCCAAATAATACAATATACTCTTGATCCTCTCTAAAAATGTGGGCAGAAATGTTTGAAGTAAACCTACCACCGGAACAATTTTTCAAATTCTGCACTTGTCTTCGGATGACGTTTAGAAAACAAAAATAAAACAGTGGGGCCTCCTCAGCTATATCGATTAGAGAAAGAGTGTAACATTCATAATTATACGGTACTCTAAATATATTAATACATGTTGCTTTTGCCACGCTCTCCCCTTTTACTGAATTTATAATTGCATTTTTAATTTTTCGACACTATACCCAATAATAAACCATATTTGTGGGAGAAATATCAGGGCCCAACTTAGACTATCTAGGGCTCCGGGGAAAGCACTATTTTGGGAGCCTCGTTCTATCTATCGAAATTGTTGAATTATGTATGCTCAAGTGACTAAAACTATATATAAGAAAATTACAAGTGTTTTTTTTTTTTTTTTTGGTATAGGAATATAAGGGTTCACGTGAAACTTTGAAGTGTGTCTTTTAGTCACTCTTGGCTATTTGTCATAATATCTTGAAATTAGGTGGGGGTGGGGTTGCTGAACTCCCTAACGTTCCTAAATCTTGGACAATGTAAGAGTTTTGGTCACTTTTGGTCAATTTGGTCAATAACTTTTGGAACGGGCTGAACTCCGTTCCTAAATCTTGGACAATGTAAGAGTTTTGGTTACTTTTGGTCAATTTTAACCATTTGGCATCTTTTTAACGAAAATCCTGACTACGCCCATCGCGGCCCCCTTTCAAATGGTGGGGCAAGGCACCTGCCCCTCATGCCCCTGTATTAATGAGGCCCTGAAAAATATGTAGACGGGGTCTCGGTTAATTCTGTTTAGGGTAACTGAATGCTAGATAATCAAAAGTTTACTGTATTTTTTTAATAAGATTTCAAACTGTTAACATAAAAACGTACTGAAAAACAATTTGTAACATTTTTTTTTTCCCAATTGTCACATACACCAGGACGATATGTCATATTCAATTAAACATTTTTCTCTTTCTCACAAATTTATGCAGTAAATTAAACATGATCTTCTCATTCGTTTAAAAATTGTTGAAGCCCTAACCACTGCAACATTTTTTTCAGAATTCTGCATATATCTTCAGATGAGATTCAGGAAACGAAACAACTGGGTAAGTGTGATCGAAGATCGCACAAAGGGTTTCGTTTAATATTTCTTTCAAAACACTTTATCCTTTCTTTAATAAATCCAAATAAATTTCATGTTCAAAGAAAAAAAAATCTTGTTTTTTATAAAGAAAAAATTGTCATAATAATATCTGGCATGTGGACTAAATGCGATATTTAAAAAAAAAAATCTATTTCATAACTAAACATATTGTATACAGACCTTAAAAATTTTAAAATATGCCAACATTTCCATTATCGGGTTTTTATCACATGATTCAATACGTTCCTAAAACTCATAGGACGTTATAATCATTTGCTAACGTCATATCTACTTGCTTTCTTTATTACTCATATTGATACTCTCTTTGTATTATTCTCAAACATTTGAAAAACTCCGCGATATACTCGAATGTGAAAACTCCGCGATATTTGAATCTACCGCGAAATTCTTCGAATATTACGTCACATTAATATTCTTTTTAATTCTCTAATGACGTCATATTAAGCTGCTTTCTGTATTTACACATACTCATACTCCTTGTATTATTGAGAAATGTTTAAAATTTTCCGTTTAATTACCAATATGACGTCATATTAATCTTTTTTTTCAATTGGTAAAACATTTTATTTATTTTTCATTTTTCACGTGGAAATTTTTCAATAGAAATTAATTATTGTAGAAAGAATTATATTGTGGATTTTTAATTGTTGGCAACTGCTATAACGAAAATGTTTAAATTTAACAGGAAAAGGCTGTTAGATTTTTGGTTTTTTATCTCTCTATATTAAAATAATACGATTTTTTCAAATTTTATGATTTTGAGCTTCATAGTACATATTCAACTGTAAGTACACAAAATTTCATGCTTGTAAGTTACATAGTTTCTGAGAACCGGCTCTGTGACGGACAGACAACGTAGCCGGATTAATAGGGTGTTGTGAGATGAACGAAACCCTAAAAATAAGGATGGAACTTTCTTAACTATCGATTATATAGAAAGGGTTTAGGTACATAATTCCACGGAATACTCTAATGTCTTAATCCATAATGGTATGGTCATGTTCTCTTTATTTACTTCATTTATAATTACATACAATAACATTTTTAATTTTTCGACATTTAACATAAGCGAGAATTGAGGAAGAAATATCTAGTCGGGTTATCGGTTAACCAAAGTATGTCAAGTAATTGAATGTCTGATACTTGAGAATATATTGTACTTTTTAATAAGCATTTAAAACGTTAACATAAATCGCATTGAAAAATAATTCTGTATACGGTGTTTTTCAATTGTCACATATTCCTGGAGGATATATAGCATGTTAAATTGTTATACATTTCCCTTTTATTACAAATTTTTGCAAGAAATAACTCAATGATATTCTGTTTCGTCTAAATAATGATTGAAGTAATCCTATCACTGCAACAATTTGGCAAAATTTTGCATCTGTCTTCAGATGAGATTGAGGAAACGAAGAAAGAAGGGTCAACTATCGGTTATAGAAAGGGCGTACATACATAATTGCACGGTACTCTGATGTCTTAATCTATAATTCAATTGTCATTCTCTCCTCTTTTACTACATTTACAATTAGATTTTCATTTTTTCGACACATTTAGGGAAAATATGTAGTTTGTGTGTCGGGTAACCAAGTGTGCTAATGAACTGAATCTAGGATAATTGATTGTCTGTACATTTTAATAAGTACTCAAACAGTTAACATATAATGTACTAAAAAAATAATTCGGAAAAGTCTTTTTTGAACTATCTCATACTCTTGGAAAATAACTCATATTAAATTAAATATTTCTCTTTCTCTCACAAACTTTTGTAGTAAATAACTCAATACGTTCATGATCCATAAATCCAATATATGATTCAAGTAATTGTATCACAGCAACAATTTTTCAGAATTCTGCACCTGTCTTCAGATGAAATTGAAGAAACGAAAGAAAAGGGAGCATGGGAGCTTCCTCAACTATTGTTTATAAAAAGCGTGTAGATAATACATAATTCCCCGATACTCTAATTTCTTAATTCATAATGCTAATGTCGCTTTCATACATTTAAAAAAAATTTTTGACCTCATACTTAAAAATAATACAGATTTGGTTAGGGGGGGGGGTAAGTATTGGGGTGTCAAGTAAATAAATATAGGATAATCTGTACTTTATTATATTTTTTAATGACCGTTCAAACAATTGAGGGGGTCGGGGCAAGAAAGTGCCAAGCCACGTTTTTGGTGAAATAAGTCTAACACTGTAATCTATTGCTTAATATTGTAAATTATAATATCCAACATATAATTTGTTTCTAAAGTCACTTGGTGACAGCATATGTGACAGTTTTCTTTTTTGCCCCAGATGTTTATGCCTCCAATGAAGATTAGCTAATTTACAGAAAACGTAATACTAATATCACTAAAGTAATGCCATATTATTACTCCGAATATCTCAAATGTTACTAAGACATTGGCGAAAAAACTTTGTGTTATGTATCTTGATTTGAGTATTTGATCAAATTTTCAAACTGAAAAATTGGGAGAAAAACTGCAAATTTCCAAACTGTTCAAAAATGTGGCTTGGCACTCTCTTGCCCCGACCCCTCAATTAACATAAAACGTACTAATAAAGCATTTCGGAATAAACTTTTGCTTAAACTGACGCATATTCCTAGAGAATATCTCATATTCAATTAAACATGTTTCTTTTCTCTCAAATTTTTGCAATAAATAACTATGTATACGGGATCTCCTCACTCGTCCAAAAATGATTGAAGCAACCCTATCAACGCAACAATTTTTCATAATACTGCACCTGTCTTCAGACGAGATTGAGGAAACGAAAAAGGAAGGATTTGAGCCTCCTCAACTATCGATTATAGAAAGGGTGTACATACATAATTCCACGGTACTCTAATGTCTTAATCCATAATGCTATTGTCATGCTCTCCCCTTTTGCTAATCGCACCCACCTTGTGTTGTTAGCAACACAGCTGTGGTCATGCGGAATTTTTTTTGATAAAGCAAGATGAGCAAAGTACAACAGGATTAAGCAAATGGTTTTAAAATACCAGTAATTTCCCATGAACGGTTTTGGACGCAGTAATTTATGTCAGTTAAAATTACTCTTGAAAAAGTTGAAGTACTTTGCTGAAAGGAGAAAATTCGTGTCATTAATTTGATTAGCATATTAGTGTTCTTCTGTTAAGGCAGCACTAAATTAATGAGTGACTATTGATTCAACTTCTTTATAATGTGAAAGCGTAATCACGTGCTTTAAATCATTCTTTAATTGATATAAAAGTTCAAGAATGAAATATGTTGCAAAAGTTAATCATTCCTGTTTGTTTCGTTTCTCAAAGGAAAAAGGTCTTTCGTTAGTTTTTGACTTAAATTATCCAATTTCCCCAGGTATTTTACAATTTATTATATGTATTAAATACATTTAAAGCAAAAACGAAACAAAATGTTAAGTTCTTAAATGTTTAATTTCATATTGGTTGTTAGTGATCGGATCGTATATTTTAAATATCTTTTCATATTCCTAACAATGCTTAAATACATATCGGTTCTCTGCCCCCTGTCCCTCTGTCACACACAAGCACATATTTTTGTTTTTTTGTTCCCCAGAGAAACAACAACAACAACAACAACAAAGGATTTAAAGTTGTGCTAATTTTTTCTTTTAATTTTCCCGCTGGACCAGGTGATTTTCTGTAATAAATCACACAAATACGAAATCATTTTCTTATCCAATTGCATGAAACAATCAGGTATACTTTCATTCAGATTCGGAATAATCAATTTTATAAAAACATCATATTTTTTATTACAGTCGACTGGTTGATGACTATTTTTACGTAATCTATATATTATACAAAATTCAATAAAATCGATCAAATTTGCAGTATTTTGTATAAAGATTGCATCGCATTTCAAAGAAAATAAAAAACAACAAATAATAATAATAATTTTTTTTTTCAGGAGATTCTGAGTGAGAGTATCTGAAATTTTTGCCCATGTAGAGATAAAAATTGTTTTTTGATCGTGTCCTAAAGTACTGTGTTTGGATTTGGGAAGAACCTTAAAATGAATCTCTTCTCAAATGGCTGTAATGAATCTCCGACATTTTCTATTTAGGTATAGAAGCTTATACATTGATAGGTTAACGTCATTGCCTTTAGGGCTACAACACTTGAACAATCATATTACTTACCCATCATACGTAGTATAGGGTAAGTCTTGTAATCGTTTTGAAAATCGAATTTTTTTTTTGACAGATTTACACGTTTCAGACACTGGAGATTTCCGTGTGTGTGTGTCTGTGTGTCTGTAAATGCTCTATCTCCCGAAAAAGTTGAGATAGAGACTTGCAATTTGGTATGTACTTAGTATGTATTAATGGGAAGAAGCCTATTTCATTTCAATAACCTCGATTAACCGGAACTATTTTTTTCGGACTCTCGAAATAGTCGTTCTGATAAAAGGTATATAAAAATTTTCGAAATTGTTTATTTTAAGAAATGAATATAAAAGACAATAAAAACCACAAATTTTGCATAAAGCATGAAGTCGATCAGATAATGAGTTGCCGAGATATTTGGAATCCTATTTTCCACACGCTTCGATTTTTCATGACCCTGTATTTCATCCAAATTTCACTTCAAAGATATATTTTAATTGGAAATTTGACGCTTAATGAAATGCAATAAACCGCTAGTTAATAGAATTATTATTTTTGGAGTTATAAGGAAAAACCTCTTTCAAGCAATTCAGTAATCGAGCCTTTAAAGTTTATGACGTCATCAAGCCACGATTTTATTTGAATTGCAATGGCTTTTATAAGTAGTTTACACATTTTTATTTTAATATTTTACATTATGCATATCCATGATGGGTAAGTATTACGGTGGCCCCCAACGACTAGTTTACACTGTACTAGCTAAATGTTCGCTATAATTTATTAAAACCTTGGAGCTTGAAGTTTTAATTTCTCGAATGAAATTAAAGCTTCACTAATCTGATAGAACACAGAACAAATGCGCATATGCAAAGCCGCGCATATTTAAAGAGTAATAACAAATATAAGACAATCTCTAAAACGCTTTTCTGATAGTATTTGAAATATTGTAAAAAAAATATGGAAGCTATAAAGTTCGCATTAAGAAAATTAAATATTAGAATTTTGAAAAGCTGCTATTGCCGTTACAATATTACTTTCTGTCAGCGAAACGTTTCGTAGATTCTTAAAATATACGACCTTAAAAATTTTTCCTTCGCTAGTCTTTTATATTTATTCCTTTATTCACTTTAAGTAACTTTATCCTTAAATAAAACAAAATCACATGTAAAATCTTTCCCCTTCTTTTTGTGCATTAATGTCACTTTGATATTTCTCATTCAATAAAAGCCATTCATCTATCGACGAAGATTTTTAAATAAGGATGCCATAAATAAAGTTAGAAATTCTTCGCTAACTCAGTTTTAATAAAACTAGCCTTGCAGTTTTAAATTTGATATCGACCATTAAAATCTACTTAAGGTTAAATGGATCAAGAATATTTTTCGAATCGCTGTGGTTAAGAGAAATCTAACAATTAAAAAAAGGTCGATGAAAAAGTCCCTAAACTTCTAAAAGATTTCCACTTTCTGATACGGAAGATTAATTTCCCTTCTTAAGTCTTAAGAAAAGTTTCTGTGTCCTTTTTGAAAGTCTGGAGTGCTAAGTGGGTTTGATGTATTATAAATCTAATTGCTTTGCAATTTTGATAGATAAGGTGTTTAATTTAATTTTATAAGCATTAAATAAATAATTATTTTACTTTAGAGAGTTGAAAGAAATAGTTACGCATGACTATAAATTAAAGAGTTTTTGTCTGTTCTGGTTAAGATATTAGAAAGTTTAAAGAACGGACAGAATTCTAAACAGTCATTTTATAATACAGGATGATTAAAAAATAAGATGAACTCGAATTGAACGTGAATGACCTACAAACATAGATCTAATAGACAACATTTTGCAACTCTTCTGGCAGTATGACCCAAGTCAATTACACATGCTTTGAAGAAGAAACTTTACTCATTTGATTTCATTTATTAAGTAAATTTTCTGATTGAGAAAATGTTTATTTGACTTGGGTCAAACTCCGAAATTATAACGGAATGTTGGCAGCTATATGTTTACAAGTCATATGAAAGAAAATGTCATAATCAGCAGTGTAGTCCTAAAAAAAAAAAAAAGAAGAAAAAACCCAGAGGGTATACGCTATAGAAAGAGAGTACACCAGAGAATATATGCTATAACTATGGAGGGTATACATAATTAGTCAGAAGATATACGGCACGGCATATACCACCGTATACCCTCCACCACATCCCTGGTCATAATGTTTCTACTGCTTGAGCGCTGCTAAATCTCGCCTAGGGCACACTAGCTAAGATGTCGACTGTGCAACACAAGCATTTTTGCCTTTTTGAATTCAGTAAAACCACGATTTTTCTTTATAGGGATTCATTCGTAAAAGAAGCAGTTTATTTACCACTTCTAAGCAACAACTTTGATGACACAAAAAATATAGGACAGCTAATGGTAAACTCATAAACTTTATTCATCGAATGCGTATTGAACTCAGATACTGTGTGGATTTTATTCATGGAGATGGAAAAGAAGACGGACATGGGAAATCTAAACTTTACGCGAGCATAAACAAATGTAATTTTTATCATCCACATACATTGTATGGGTCAGGAAATATTACCTTATGCAATTAAATCCATTTTTTAATTACCCTGTTCATTAACTTTACAATATTAGTTTAGATTTTGCATGCATATTAGTTTAAATTTCTGTGTCATATGAAACAAGAGGGCATTAGTGTAAAATTCTTGCAAAGTACGATTTTTATATATAGACCAGAGGTCGCCACCTTTAGTAGATTCTTGTCCATCTTGTTTTCACCATCAGACCTCACGGGCTACGAAATTGACAATATTAACGTTTTGCACTCCACTGACACTCATACGGTGACATACTAAGTTTAACCTGAAATGATTGATTGACACCAGAATTTAAAAAAGAAATTTATTTGCAAAGTAGTAAAAGCTTTTATTCACGTACTTAATAAACGGAAAATTTTCATTTCAAAATTTTGGTGTCAATCAATCATTTCAGGTTAAACTTAGTATGTCACCGTGTGTAGGTGTCAGTGGAGTGTAAAAGGTTAAACCCTATAGTCTACTAATATGATTTTTTGATAAATACAAATACAAATGTAAAATAATGATTGGGGAACGTCCGTTTTATTAATATGAAATGCACTTTTTCCATGTGACAAAATTATAAATACTTACTAGAGTTAATCTGAAAATAAATATTCCTAGGCTATAAAGGGCAGTGTTTTCATTCCACACAAGTAATAGCTGGGTAGACAAAGACTTGGGCTATTTTTATTTTTTCACATAACCGCTAAGGACATTGGTGTATTCTTCATAACTTTAACCAAAGTTAATAAAACACCTTCTTGAAAAAAATGTGTGTCCTGCATATAAGAGAACCATTTCGCGTCTGTCTTCACTTCGGCATTGGTGCCAAATGGCCCTCCTCTAAAAGCCTTCTTCAATGCCAGAAAGGAATGGAAGTTCTTTGGAACCAGGTTGGGGCTTCAGAATAGGCAAAGCGTTCCAAAAGGAGTGGGTAAATAATACCTGGACCATATACACATCCAGGAACCTTTTATAAATTTCAGCGCTCTTCTTCATCCCTGCCCTTTCATTCCGCTTAAAATTTCCACCTTATCCTTTATCCACGTTTGCAAAAATAAAATCTGCTCTCCATATCTACCCGAACTAGACTGGGTCACCCATCCAAGCTTTCTGCTACCACTGTGCCAGTGCCAAACTGATGTCTTTTTTGCTCAACTGCATTGCGATTGTTTGGGGATACATTTATTTTCTGACTAACCGTCGTATTTAAATATTAGAAAGTAGTAAACGCTTATTTAGTAATAACAAAAAAAAAAAAAGTTGTTTAATTGTAGCAAAATTATTATAGTTGTTTTAATTATTATAAAATAATTAAAACTTATTTAAATATCACATTATTTTGGTGTGAGATTTTTTTTATGCGTGTTTGAAGTAACATCGTAGATTTCTGGTTCCAGTGACGTTATTGCAAGACGAAGATCCATTTTTATTTTGAACCGAGATCAGTGCCAAGTTTTAATTGCGGTGACAAATGAAAATTTGTTTTTGCCACAAATATGTTGTTGAGAATAGAATAAAAACTTTTAGTTTTTATTATTATTATTATTATTTTTATTTAACTCAGCAGTAGGTATTCACTTCTGCTGGCGAGCCAAACATGAGGTTTTGTATGGACAACAGAATTTAACTTTGAGACTGATGTTGAATGATAGATGAAGTTTTCTTTTAGTTTATGTTTAAAATGCTATCATCAATGTTTTCCAATGTTTACCACAATGTTTCATCAATGCGCCCATTCAGTCCAGTGGTTAAGATGCTGGACACAAAATATGCAGCTTCGGCCAATGCTATAGTGGGTTCGATGATGTTGCGATCTGGGCGGATGACTGTGCAAGGTTTTCAGTGTTTTCCCTTGTATGACAGCGGTAATTCAGGACACTTTCTTTCCAAAAGTCTTTCCTGAAGATACTTCATCCATAGCAATATGACCAAGGACGATGCTCAACTACCACCATCAATCTTTTCTTCAAATGGTTCTAATTCACATATTGTCGTGTTAATAATTTCCAATAGATTATGCGGACCATTGTAAATGCTGTAAAACATTGGTTTCCACCCGACTCCCATCTTTTTTCTCATATATTTCTGAAAAATTACAAATCTTTTTTCGTACAAACACCACAGTATTTTTTTATGAAAGTATCCATTTTTACTTAGAAATTTCGACATATCCTGAAATTGTTCGTGAAATGCTATATATTTCATTCATTTAGCAGTGAAAAATATCTGCCACATGGTGCAACCTTAGATACTCACTCATCGTCAGACGAGAGTGCTGTAAATTTCGGATTATTTTGCTACTGGGAAAATAATTTAATTTTTTCGCGCAAGTCGAACAGTGGATTTAGTATTTCCTCCCATATACAGCCATCTCATTTCACTGCATGAAGAAGAAGGTGAACATAATGGGAGACCATTTTTTCATATAGTGCCTCGAACATTCGATAATTCGGTATCGGGAATTATGACTTTAAACATTCGAGAATTTTAAATTTGCTCTGTTTTTTTAATTAAAATTTACCTGCTTTCAAATGAATAACTGTTAACATCCTAACTATCAATGCCTGCTATAATTAATATTTTCAAAACTAAAAATCTAAAATTTTCTAAATATATATATATATATATATTTTAGATCATTATTCTTATATTAATATTATTAAATCATAAAAAAACGCTAATATTGCTGAGATTTTTCTGCGGACCAAAAGTTCGTGAGCTCTGATGTATAGAAGACCTCTAAGCAAATTTTAAGTGCAACATTTATTAGCAGACGTTACTAATAATCGATTGGTACCAGTCACATTTTTATACTAGGATTTGCGGAAGAGTTACTATGGAGCATGCTATGGTTTTTTTTTTTTTCTTTCTTTTTTTAAGATTCCAATCCGTATTTTTGCTACACATAAAGAAAAGCGCCCAAATTTTGGATAGTACGTCTGTTGTTTTAAATTTTCAGAAATTTAGGAATTTCAAAGTTTCGCGTGGTGTTTTTTCAAGTCTTCATGAACAAAATAGAGAGCGATTCCTTGCTCATACAACATAAAAAGATCCATAAAGCTTAATTTTATGCCGCACAGTTTCTAGACGAAAGAAAACGTATAGCATCACATCTGATTCATGGATAATAAATTTTATTAAAAATATTAACATCAGTAATTGCATATATGATATTATCTTTACATGAGTAAGTTCTTAAAATATCCTCTGCACATATTGAAAAGATGTGTGTGCACACCGTGAAATGACTAACAAAATATGTTTAATCAGAGACGTGTCTACAAAACCTGAAGCTACATGAATATTAGCAACTAAATATTTATCTGTAGTAATTGAGTTTCTAGATATTAGATAAGAAAATAAAAGTAGTCTAATACTAACAAATGCATTGTATACACATGTTTAATTTTTTTGCTCTACGTCAAGAAAAACATTTAATGGGCTTAAAAACATTAAAAACAATCCTTTCACAGATGAATTAAATACACTTTCAGAGCTTTTCTATAAGACAAACATGAAAATTGAGCGGCATTAAAAAAAATATCATTAGATTTCTTTCATCCTTAATCCATTAAGACTACAAAGTTATCTTGAAAGGCTAAGAGGATTACTGATGTGACGAATTCTATTTAAAGTAAAGAAATTATTATATATTTTTTAAAGTCATGCTTGTTTCAACAGTACATGGCATGCAATGTTTTGTATTTTTCACTCATAAATTATTTTAATTTTTTATTTTAACGTGAGTTTTCAAATTACAATTCTTGAATTTATAAAAATCATAAGTTGCTCATCCGTCAATGAATACAGGCATAAGAGGCTTACCCATGTTCTTCCGTTTCCCGAAAACAATCTAAATTCGCAGTAGACAAAAATTTTTCAACACAATAATTTTTTTGAGTAATATCTTTCATAAAATGATATGAAATGTATTTTTGAACCAAACGACAAAAGAAAATTTAAGTTTGTGTCACGTTTATGAGTATTTTTATGAAAATGCCGGAATGCCCTCAGACGCTCAGATGGTTACATTTCTTTTTTTGTTCATATATAAGCGTGATAATAAACTGTTTTAATAACAAAGAGAAAGAGAGGGTTATTTATCAAGATTTTCAGTAGAATCAAAGTTCCATACATTAAGAACATAATGCCTATAAACTGTAAAGTTACATGTTCATATTCATGCTTCAGGCTGTTACTGTAAAAACATTTCAGAAACGTTTCTGAAAGTATCAGAGACATCTGCTGCACGATACTAACGGAAAGGTTTCTGATTCGAGCAGAAAAATGTTTCAGATCAAACACGGAACCTTTCTGATTCGTAATGTATTCATTTACGAATCTTAATATTTCATTACGAACTATAGGGGTTATAGGACTATTCTATAGGACGAACTCCTATTATAGGAGTTCTAGCGAGGACAACACCGTGCAAGATGTTTCTGAGAACTTGTTCCAGGGACACAATGTACGCCTGGCGGACGCTATGGAAATAGATGAGGTGCAACCAATCAAAAAATGACACTTGCTTAAAAGTTGAGGGCAAATATTTTTTAGTTTTATTAGAAACAATGGCATGCAACAATGGCATGCAACAATGGCATGCAGATTGTTGGGTTTATATTCATGTACTAAGAACGTTTATATTTTCTCAGAATACAGGAAATCTTTTGGAGTCTCCTTAAATATAGACTGTATGTTTGGATCGCAAGGATTTTTGTACGTTATATTTATACATTTCGTGTTTTTCTTTCAACTAATTATAAAATGGTATTTCTGAGATCTCTATAAAATAAAAGTTTGTGTTTTTTATTTCAGAAAACAAATAACCAGAGTTATATAACATACTTACAGATTTACAGACCTTTTTTTAAAAAAAAAATCAATTTAATTTTAATTTAGTTATATAAGTAATGTTCCATTACTCATAATTATTCTTTAAACAAATACTAATAATGAAATAAATAATAATATGCCAAATTCCTGGATTACCCTGAAATTATAGTGCAGCAAAGTTATTTTTAATGTCCTTGCAATAATCTCATTTCAATTTATACATTAATACAACAAAAAGAATGTGAGTCTGTCTGTCTGTCTGTGTACGCTCTCGTGGTGTGGTCGATAGGATTAGGCGCTATGACCTTGGACACGAACTTACACCAAGGTGTATACCTCAGAATTCCTGGAAGGGATTTTTTTTCAAAATTCGATTTAATTTTTTTCACAGTTACTTTTTTACAGGAAATTTTTTACGGATTTTTGCATTAGGTGCTTTCTCTCGTCATTCGCATCTTTGTTTCAAAATAACGCATAGTTTGAGCACAGAATATAACAAAAAATGCGCTTTCAGATCAAGTTTATTTCAAAACTGCAACGCAATTTGTGAATTTTTAATGATTAATTTACAAAACTTTTAATTAAAAAAATAAACATATAATTTTTTGCTTTTAATTTCATTAACTGTCAAACTGCAAACGATTATTTTTTATTCTCCATTTTGGTTCTTTGCAAAACACGGCGCCACTCATAATGATGCGTTTTTTTCTTGTTGTTGTTGCTTTCAAAATTTTGGGAAGATAAATAATGCCGAACCACATATTCGCCATTTTGGTTCTTGTCATTTTCGCGCAATCTTAAGTAAAATGCTTTCAATTCATGCATGAAAATGCCCGTTTTCATTTTTAAATGACTTAGTTTCAAGGACGGACTTTCACTTTTAACAGTTGCACCTGCTTGGTTTATATGTGAAAAAAATAATACTTTTGTGATGTGGGATTTTAATCTAGTCTAGATGGAAAATAACGTACACCTCCTTCAAATAATGAATGTAATATTTTTCATTTTTATGAATGAAATTACCGATATAATTTAACATATGTCATATTCATCGATAAAAGCGATGGGCCTATCTAACGTTTAGCACAGAAAAAAATAAAACCCAATTTGGGTCGAAATATTCTTAGGTATGTGCCTGTGATGAGTTGACATGTTTCAACTCCTCCCTTATTTGTGGAAAAAGGATAATCTCTCTGGAATGAAAATAATCTGACAGATTGATCTTTATTGACAAAAATTCTATCAATAGTGTGAATCTCATTTTCACTTTGAGATAAGCCAAGCTGCAATACATGCTTTGTATTGAATGGCATGTTATCTGAATGAGTAGATAAGAATTGTAAAGATTGTTCTTGTGGATACAAAGAACTGGGCCCCTACGAAATGCAATGTTTTCTGGGAAATTCCTGGAATGCAAGGAAAGCCCCTGGGAAGTGAAATTGCTGACGGCAGTTGAAGGTGGAAAGAGTTGAATGTGGAATCAGTTGGATTTGGAATACTCGAGAGTGAGGTTCCACTTTGAGCGGACGTCAGAATCGGAATTTGGCTGACCATGTAAATTTACAGCATGGATGCTTATCATAATTTTTCATTTTTACTTTTGTTTTTTTTTATTTTTTAATGTGTTAATTTAAAATAAAGTTTTTTTCGTTTAAAACGATAAATGGAATTTATTAATTATATATACAACGTCTCACGCTACCACAGCAATAGTATATATAATTAATTGGTGGCAGCAAATGGGATATGTAATCTAGAATAAATTAGATTACGGATCTATGTTAACCTGATTAAACAGATGATGAGCCAGTGGAAAACGGACAAGCAGAGTTGTGGATTCGTGAAGTCTAATTGGAGTCGTGGTTTTTTCTCGGAGTTCTAGCAAACAGAGAACTGGTAAAAGAACTTTATCGACAAAAGCTGTGTAGTGTATGGACAGTCAACTATAGATTTGGTGATACGTGTTTGTGCTTCTTAATATATCCAGTGGAATGAAGATATGCGGCGTACCATCTGAGTTGTCTACATACGGATCTGAGGTGAAATTAGTGCCTCATCAGCGAAACTAGTGTCTTCAAATCTTCAAACATCTGTGTGTGTCATCTTTAAAAGTGCTTGGAAGCCTGGTATCAGTGTGGAGGAAATATCTGCATCTGGAGGTAAGCTCTTTTATGATATCTTCTATAGAGGTCTGTTTTAAATTAAATTTTGTGTATAAATTTTAATTTTGGGGAACAAAACTCTATGAGAAATTTAAGAATTCTAGGGAAGCTATTAATTTGGTACTTGAATTTTTGGTTAGAATTTTTATGTTTGTTGAATTTCGGGTATCTGTTTGGTATAATATTGGGTTAAGAAAATAATATACTTATGTATATGTTAAAATTTACTTGGGGTATAGTAAATTGTTATTGATTAATTGAGATTATTAATCAGGGTATTTTAATCATAACTTTGTATAAAACTTTTGGAAATAAGAGTTTTGTTTATATACATTTTATTTATTACAGTAATAAAGTTATAGCTTAATTTTATGGGTATACTGTGGATGATTATGATTAATGTTTCAAAATAAATTGATGTTATGCTGTACTGTTGGGTATAAAATTTATTTTGGGGGATATACTCAGTTTGAAAGACGTCACTGTTGCATGATAATTTGCTATATTAAAATTGTGTCGTTTTTGAATACATTATTATACGTATAGTGAAGAAAATTCTATTTCTGTATTTATTGTATTATTGTAAATTGAATATATCTGATATTTTGAAATTTATTATATTTTGGGGGAAAATATGGCAGAATATTTAGGAAAATATAATAAAAGTGTCTTGCTGTTATTAGCAGAGGAATTTGAGACCAGTGTGTCAAAAACGTGTAAAAATAAAGCTATAATTCAGGCTATCGTAGATGCAGAGGATTATGATGAAAGTTTCGCTAAAATTCGATTGCAATATTTTCTTGAACAGGAGGCGGAGCGGAAAGAGCAGGAAAAACAAATCGAAAAAGATCGTAAAGAAAGAGAGAGACAAATTGAATTAGATAGGATTGCGCAAGAGGAAAAAGATAAGCTTAGGAAATTTGAGTTAGATAAACTTAAAAAACAACTTGAGGCAGATAAACTCGAAAAACAGCAACAACTTGAATTACAAAAACTTGAAAAAGAACAGCAATTTGAATTAGAAAAACTGCGTATTCAAAATTCTGCGGATGTTGTTAGTGTTTCATCTAATGAATCAAATGTAGATTTTCATAGAACTCCTAAGGTAAATTTAAAGGATTTGGTTCTGCGTTTTGATTCTAAGTTAATTGATATAACTCTTTTCTTTATGATTTTTGAAAGGCAAGCCGAGAAAGCTAAAATTTCTCAGGAAGATTTGGTCAGTCAATTAATTCCTTTATTACCTTCTGACATTGCCGAAATTATAGTTAAACAACCGTCAGACAAATGTGATGATTTTCAACATATAAAGAAAGTTTTGTTAGATAGGTTTAGGCTAAGTACAGGCGCCTTAAAACAGAAATTTGAAACTCATCAAACAAAATCTGGTGAACTATGGGTAGATCTGATTTATGAGTTAAGGGGTTATCTTGATAATTGGTTAGAGTCATTAGAAGTGAGGGATTTTGATTCACTAAAAGAACTAAGGCTAACGGAACAATTAAAAAAACGTGTCCCTTTTGAGATAAAAGAAAAATTTATGGAGGAGTGGGAGGAAATAAAGATTGCTTCTAAACTTGCGGAAAAATCGGATAAATTTGAGAGTATAAGAAGAGAATTTAACAGGTCGGATAGAAAACCGTGGGAAAATAAATCTTTTCAGGATAAGCAAAAAGACAGCTTTAATTCTAAAAGTAGAAAGGAAATTAAACCAAAATCGGAATTTGAGAATACGAAAGAGTGTGGGAAATTTGATCAATTTAAGAAGGACAATGCTTTCGAAAAGCAAAGACAAGTCCAATGTTATAATTGTTTGGCCGTGGGCCACATCCGTCCAAATTGTCCGGAATTGTTAAAAAGTAAAACTAATTATGAGGATAAAAGCATAGCTTGGATCACTACTAGTGATGGGAAAAGTGAAAATAATAGGGAGGGTGTGGAAACCGAATTACCTATGGTTGATTTATGCGTGAATGGTAAGAAGGTAAAAACGATTAAGGACACAGGTGCGCAAATTGCGGTTTTTGATGCTAATGACATTCCGTGGAGTGCTAAGAAAGTGGGAAATGTCTTTCTTATACCGGCCCTCGGAAACAGACAAAAAGCGGATTTGGTGTCAGTGCCGTTTGCTTCGATGGAAGGTGAAAAAGAGTATGTTGAAAAAAATGTGGTGGTTGCAGTTGTGAGAAAACTAAATTCTCCGCCCCTTATAACACCAGCTGTTTATGACTTATTAAAGTTAGGAAATATGGAAAAGCAAAATTCGGTGTATAAACAAGTGGGGAATCAAAGAGAATTAAATGGGCGAGGAACCCTCAGATTATATAGCGATCATGAACAAAGAGTTGTTAGAAAAACGGTTGTGAATGAAATCTGTGAAAGGGATAATAAGTCTGTTGATGAGATGGAGGTAAATTCACCGGGAGACGTGACTGATAAGAATTTGGAAAAAGGGTTTAAATTGATCGATCTAAAAGATGATGCGTCTCGAACGGATAGTAACAAAAGGTCAGGTAAGGGAGGTCAATTTCGGGAAAAGAATTCTGAGCATGCGGTAAATATAACCAGGTATTTTGTTGGTAGTATGGGAGTTGAGCATGTTAGAAAGAGAATTAGAAAGAAATTGAGTTCACCTATGACTGTGGCCAGAAAAATTAACTCTGGGATAAAAGATAATAATAGAGTAAATTGGGAGGCTAAATGCCAAGAAAATGGATATGGAAATTCAAAGTTAAAAAGAATGGAGCATTCTGTTTTTAAAACGAATCACAAAGAAAGATTCATTAAAGTCAAACAAGATTTTGAAAGGAAAAACTTATGATCATGAAGTTGTAAAGCGAAATTTATTGTTGAAAAGATTTTATGATAAAGGTAATTTAGATATTGGGTTTTGGGAGAATTCTCTAAATTAAGTTTTATTCTAAAGTTTGGAGTACTCATTATTGTAATATCTGTATTGTGTTTATTTATCATTTTATGCTTAATATTTTCGCATTGGTAAAACTTCATTAATTTAATAATTGCATAAATTTAGTATGCATTCTTTTTGTTTGTAGAAGCGTCTAAATTTAGGCTGTTAGGCAAGTTTTTAAGAGAATTGTATTAGGCATTGTGTTATATATAGATTTATTCTTTTTTTTTTCTCTCATTATTATTATTTTTTTGTTAGAATCATGTAAAGTGTAATCTGTATTTGGTATTATATGTATGTGAAATATTTCATGATTGTTTCTTAGGGCATCAATTGTATAAATTATTCCTGGAATTATACTTAGGTATTGTAGTTATGGGATTATAGTAAATCCTGTTGACAGTGTGGTCTATCAAATACTGAGTATGGGAATGTGTTTGTTTTCTATATGGATTTTTCATGTGTTATTCTAAATTCCTTTATGCTTTGATGACCTCTTTAGAAATTGATTGAAGGAGCTTATTCTATTAACATATATGCCAAATTTCTTCTAGAAATTTTTCCTTAGGGGGAGGTCTTGTGATGAGTTGACATGTTTCAACTCCTCCCTTATTTGTGGAAAAAGGATAATCTCTCTGGAATGAAAATAATCTGACAGATTGATCTTTATTGACAAAAATTCTATCAATAGTGTGAATCTCATTTTCACTTTGAGATAAGCCAAGCTGCAATACATGCATTGTATTGAATGGTATGTTATCTGAATGAGTAGATAAGAATTGTAAAGATTGTTCTTGTGGATACAAAGAACTGGGCCCCTACGAAATGCAATGTTTTCTGGGAAATTCCTGGAATGCAAGGAAAGCCCCTGGGAAGTGAAATTGCTGACGGCAGTTGAAGGTGGAAAGAGTTGAATGTGGAATCAGTTGGATTTGGAATACTCGAGAGTGAGGTTCCACTTTGAGCGGACGTCAGAATCGGAATTTGGCTGACCATGTAAATTTACAGCATGGATGCTTATCATAATTTTTCATTTTTACTTTTGTTTTTTTATTTTTTAATGTGTTAATTTAAAATAAAGTTTTTTTCGTTTAAAACGATAAATGGAATTTATTAATTATATATACAACGTCTCACGCTACCACATGCCCAAATTGGGCCATGCCTGTTTTGGTTACCACTGTGTATCCACTTTGGGCACTGTTAAATACCCATTTTCAAAAAAAATATTATATATTTTCCCCCTTTTTTTTTTCTTTTTTTTTTCTTTTTTTTTAAATGGGTATTTAACAGTGCCCAAAATGGATACACAGTTGTAACCAAAACAGGCATGGCCCAATTTGGGCACATACCTAAGAATCTTTCGACCCAAATTGGGTTTCATTTTTTTCTGTGTATCTAACGTTTAGCACAGAAAAAATAAAACCCAATTTGGGTCGAAATATTCTTAGGTATGTGCCCAAATTGGGCCATGCCTGTTTTGGTTACCACTGTGTATCCATTTTGGGCACTGTTAAATACCCATTTAAAAAAAAAATGAAAATTGGTATTTAACAGTGCCCAAAATGGATACTTTTTTTTTTTTTTTTTTTTTGAAAATGGGTATTTAACAGTGCCCAAAATGGATACACAGTGCTAACCAAAATAGGCATGGCCCAATTTGGGCACACACCTAAGAATCTTTCGACCCAAATTGGGTTTTATTTTTTTCTGTGAGGGTTTACGAGTGCTCTTTTTTTTTTCTTTTTTTTTTTTCTCCGTGAGAAGAACGGGTTTACTGCCACTTATTAATGATATGAGATTGGACAATAACATATTTAATTGAAGTAGGTCTTACAAATGTGAGTTAATGATTGTTACAAGATAATCACTTTCTTATTGTGAAATATTTTGAGAAAATTTGTGCATGCATTACACAAATTTAGATTATTCATTGTTATTAAGGTATTGCTTAAATGTATAATTTTATCAAAATGAAATAAGATAGTAATGGATTGAAAAATGTACCTATACAATTATGCTTAATGAATCAGTAATGATATCAAATAAAAAAAGATAATCATTTTATAATTGTTACTTATTTAATTTATAAAAATAATTTTGTTAGTAAGATTCATGAAAAAAAGAAAAAAAAAAGCACAATTATAAAATCGATATCAATTCTGAAATTTCTAAAAGAAGAACAGGAAATAATTAACATAATTTACAGCAATTATTTTGCATGTTCTTTTTCAGTTGATACGGTATAAAATATCCTACCAACTCCTTATTTTAGATTTCTCAATAAACATATTGTATTTTACACGTAAATATTCAAATTTAGGGACACTCAAAAAGGCATTTTTCATTAATGATTCACTGGAATGGGCATTGAAATTTTTTAAAGCGTATATTAACATTTAAATTAAAAATTTTTTGAAAAAGGTTTTTTAACTTAAAGGCTAAACTTTTCTTAGTAAAGCATTTGTTTAATCGATAACATTACTCTCTGCTTTTAGTTTTTTTTATCAAATTTCACAAATTTTCTTCTCGAAAACCCATCGAAAAATATAAGAAATATTCCACTTTCGTTTGAATCCATATAATAGTAGTTAGATTTATAATTACATTTCTCAATCCTATTTGAAAAATATAGATTGCTGTGGGCACACACACAAGATACACAGAGGAGAAAAAAAAAAGAAAGAAAAAAGAAAAGAAAAACCGATTCGTAAGATAAAGACTTTACTTAAACTCCCTCCCCCCCCCCCCCTTTGCAGATTTGCAACAATTTTTAATCGATAGCATACCCGAGTCTCAAATTTTTCGAAAACATGTTACAAAGAGTTAAGGAGGAAGCGCTCGGTATACTTTATATACTCGCTGTATCATTAGTCAAAAATAAATGTGTCGGAGAAACGTATGCTCAGACAAAAGAAATCGGAGGGCGGGATGCAAGAACACGTAGGGGAAGAAAGTGGAATGATGCATAAATTCAGGAAGAATAAAATAAAGCATGTATGCATCGGACACAGCAAAAGGGGGTGTTCTTAATGAAGTGAGCACGCAAACCCGGCACTATTTGTATCAGAAAAGTGACATTAATTACGTTCCTGTAACATTTTTTGCGAACTCTTTTCGGAAATTTCCTTTAGGTAAAAAGAATGAGACAGGTGAGAACGAAAAAACTGCTATTTTTGTTTATTGTTAGCTCTAGATTTATTATTATGATATTTTTTTTTTTTTTTTTCCCTCTCGGCTCCAGAGCTTTTGATAAAGACGCTCGAAGACTTTATATAAAAGACTTCGGAACATTTTTCAGTGCCAGTAATATTCTCTCTGTGGATTTCTGAGATCTTAATCAATTATTATGTGAAACTGATTTCGATTAGTTGCAGGTCGCGGACAGAATTAGTTCGTTGATAATCAGATAAATCAGTGCTTGATTGATCTCTGGTAGCCATAATTGATTTTAATTTTTTAAACAATTCTTATCAATTTTTTTAACAGTATGATACAGTAATTAAATTAAATGTTGTTATGTATGATTTTTTTTTTTTTTTTTTTGGACAGGACCTTTTTTGTGTTAGCAATTTGATAGTATTTGTATGTATAACCATGCCTTTAAATGACTGTTTTTTTTTGTTTTTTTTTTAAATCTTGTCGGTTGATTATTTCCTCTTTTTCTATCTTGTGTACTTATTTTCAATAAATTTTTCTTTTCAAGGGAGAGATAAGTATCCATTTTTATAATAGAACAGTCTTTTTATGTTTGTTTGGGAGGCCATTTTTTTGCACATAGAAGCTAAGCAGGTTGGGATTTTCGGACTACTACACACTTTAAAACTGGAACAGGAAATCGAACTTGGTGTCTTTCGACAAGTGGCAAATGGTAAAAGGTTATCAGTTATCACCCTGGTGAGGTATGGGAAGTCATTTTGGCCGCAGCGATCGCTGCTTACAGATCTGGTAAATCTTACTTGATAGAGGCAAAGCTAGTCAGCGTGATTACTCACTTTGTTGCTAGTAGGATTCCCATACTGGCAGATTTAGCGATGATTTTGGCGTCTGTAAAATCCGTTTTCGGATTTAATTTATATTATTCGCTTACTCGGGTAGTAGATCCTTGAATCGCCAGATTTGGCTGTTTATCGCTGTTTGGGGGAAATATGCATGAGTTGGTGTTACTAATTCTTTTGTTTTTTTCACATTCCGCACCGATTTTTTGATATTCGTGAAATAATTCTGGTTACAATGTTTTAGCCCACTATACTAAATTTTGTTATATGCGATTTTTCAATTTTTAGTGACTTTTATGCAATTTAACGGGTTTCTTGCGTTTCGTGGCAATTTTTCCATACGTTATTAAAAATACATCAGGTTTTAAGCTTTTAGTCCAATATAGTAAATTTTATCTTATTTTGAATAAAATTTATTCGGAATTCGTAGAGCGATTTTTGAATTGTTTGCGAACTTTTTAGTAGGTACTTTATGTAGGTTACTTTTCTGTAAAACTTACTGAACGAAGTAGTAAACTGCAAAATGCTGTCAGGAGGAGATTTAACCACTGAATTTTCATCTGGTTATGTACATACAAGTACGTACGAAACATTTTTATGATATCAACATTCTCTTCCAAAATATAAGTTTCTCCATTTTCTATGTCCTTCTTCTCATTTTCTGCGATATCATCACTAGTAGTATCATTTTTACCAGAATACATTTTCTTTTGCTTCGTTTTCAATAACAGCGTATTCACTAGTCTTAATAAAAACTAATACTGATACCATTTTCCAGAATGAACTGGCATTATTGACATTACTGACATACATAGTTTGGGTTGAAATATGTAATAATAGTAAAACTAAATCTATCTACAGGCATTTAAAATTTGGATTGCAGATATTCAGGCCATGAATAGTCCATAATTTATCATTGAAAAATTTACTTAAACAATAAAACTAACGTAATTGTTAAACATGTTTTCTTGAAGTATTTAGTAATAAGAAAAGCGCATTAGTGTTACTATTTACACTGCAAATAGAGGCGTCTTAAATTCGGACACACATGCGTCTGAAAAAGCAATTCAGATACTTAAGTGTCTGAATGTGAAATTTCAGACATCATAGATGTCTGAATATAAGACACATAAAAGTCTTACTATGATCAGGGTATAAAAGAACTGAGAAAAATGTCTGAATAATGATGATATGTCTGAAATTAAGACATTTAGAAATTAAGACAAGTGTTTGAATTTAATATAATTTTGTGATATGCGCGGTGACTTGTGACATAATCGTGCCACTGTATATGCCATCAATATCAGATAATTTTTCCGAACAGATGAATGTTGTTTAAAATACTTTTCCATCCACTAAATTTTGATTAGACTCAGGACTGGCACAATGTCGCGTGGGGCCCTGGCATATCACTTAACGGGGCTCAACGTCTCTGACTGCAATATTCGACTAATAATAATCCTCCTTCAAATTTGTATATATCCTTGAATAATTTTTAATATAGAGAATAAAGTGTATTAAAAAAGCATGCAATTTCTTTCACATGTAATGTGCATAACTATTTTTATTTTCTAAAAATCTTCTACCCTTTAGAATATTTTAAATATTTATTTTTAGCGTTTAAGGTTACTTTCAGGATCCTCACATCTATATATTTCTTTACAGTTTTATCAACTTTGGCTGTAAGAAATAAATTTAATTTATTTTTTTTCGCTAAAAAAAACATTTAAATACAAATTGATATTATTTTTCACAAGTTAACGTTATTTCGAGTTGTATAGAGAGGCTCAGGGCCCTCTAAGAAGACTCAACTGGTGCGTGGACTTGGGCAGCTGCCCCGTTTGCCGGATGGTTGGGATTTTCCTCGGAAAATCTTTGGCATTGTATTCATGGGCGGACCACTGCATACAATGTATCAGAATAGGAAGTTAGCTCTTCGTTCTATTGTGGAGCGCAATGATTTTAGTTTACAGTGTAATTACTGTATTTTTTGTTCTGTATTTTTTGTTCTGTATTATTTGTTAATATCATGCATATTTGCATATCATGCATATTAATATCATGCAGATTAATTTTATAAGTTCATTTGTATTTTAATCTTATTCTTCAATTTCTTTAGGTAAGTGACAATGTAACAAGAAACTGGGAAGATAATGGAGTGAAATAAATGAAATTTTAGACAAGAACTTTATAGTTGTGACTGAATGCAGTATGAAGAATATTGATATTTTTGAAAAACTGAAGACTAATTTGGATCAGTTGCTTCAATCCAGATTTTATACCTAAATATAAAACATGATAGAACAAGTCGTTGGACGTAAAACTTTCTTGTGTTACATAACATATTCGTCTATTTTGTTTTGTCTTGTTTTAAATGTAATTAATATCATATTAAGTATATATTTTTATAGTTAATATATCTTTTTAATTATATTTAAATTTCAAAACCCGGTTGGGATGGTTCAGATGTCGCCAACGGGCCGCCTGAATTTAAAACTGTCTTGAACCAATTGTTTGAGATAATTTATTAACACATATACATAAAAAAACAGAACTAAAAAATTAATTTCCATGGTGGATTTACGGATGTAAGATATGTATAATTCATATCTCCTCCCCCCCCCCCCACATAAATAATAAAGTTGTACAATCTTAACCACCATCTTAAACTGACCAAATCTCTCCAAAATCGCGTTCAAAACTTCCAATTTTTTCAGCAACAAATGACTCAATCCTATAAAAATGTCAACACTCATCCGATCCCTTACTTCCGTTTAAAAGTACTCAGTCGCATCTCTCGATGGCTTAATCGGTAAGGCTTTGGACTTGTAACCGTGAGGTCCCCAGTTCGATCTCGGCGTGGGAAGAAAGGAAATCTTAGATTATCGTCCCGTTTTTGAAAATAAAGATGATTCCATAGATGGTAGCACACGCGCTTTTTTTTAAAT
Organism: Maratus michaelseni; assembly: GCA_963931845.1. NCBI lineage: Eukaryota > Metazoa > Arthropoda > Arachnida > Araneae > Salticidae > Maratus > Maratus michaelseni. The sequence goes on from OZ007599.1 coordinate 227,756,724, forward strand.
ATTTTTTTCTAACTGTTTGCCCGGGTAAAAAAATTGGCGATATTTTAGACATTTCAAGTGTCTGAAATTAAGACACTTTAAAGTGTCACTTTTTTGAACCATCTGTTTCAGACATTTCAGTTTACAGTGTAATTACTGTATTTTTTGTTCTGCATTAATTGTTAATATCATACATATTTGTTAATATGATACAGATTAATTTTCTAAGTTAATTTGTATTTTAATCTTATTCTTCAATTTTTTTAAGGTAAGTGACAATGGAACACGAAACTGGGAATATAATGGAGTGAATTAAATGAAATCTTAGACCAGAAATCCATAGTTGTGACTGAATGCAGTATGAAGAATATTGAAATTTTTGAAAAACTGAAGACTAATTTGGATCAGTTGCTTAAATCCAGATTTTACATCTAAATATAAAACATGATAGAACAAGTCGTTGGACGTAGAACTTTCTTGTGTTACATAAGCTGTTCGTCTATTTTGTTTTGTCTTGTTTGTAATACAGAACATTCAATGAACCTATAACTATACATGACACCAAAATTTCTCTGTTTTATTTAATTCTTAACAGAACATTATTTTGATACATTTGTCTATTTTCCATGGGTCTATTTATTAAAAGAATTAATAAAAATTACCCCAATTCAATTATTTACCATTAAATCGTTAATTCCAATTAAAGCTCTAAATGTTGACATGGATCATCATTAATTTTCGAATTAATCTTTCCTCCCGTTCACGGACGAAAAATATATTAAATACCATGGATATTATATGCAAATTATTACTTTTGAAAAATAAAGTTGATTTCCTTCATTTATTTTTTCTCTAGGTTAGTGACAATCTAAAATGCAACTGGGAAGAACTTTAACTCAAAGCAAATATGCAGGGTATGACATACTCTGGAGACGTATATGTGGTTTTTACATTTATCACCACTATTATACGAAAAGTAATATTCGACTTATGTTATCGCTGAATTTGTAAGAAACGTTTACGATTATATAAGGTGACGATAGTTATTTAGAAGTATTGGTGGCAAAATAAAAATCGTACGCACCCTGTGTATGTTATACCCTGCGCGTGTGCTCCAGGGTTAAGGCTGCTCGTCAGAAAACTCCCCGATTCCCCTCGCTTATGTTATTCCTATGGGCGTAGGATGCATTCGTATTTTTAAAATATCTCCTCGGGAAATTAATATTTTTAACTTCTGCTTCCTGTGTACTGTTCTTAAAGAATGTCTCTTTTTTTCTTAGTTATCAAAATATTTCTAAACTATGTGTTTAATTTATATTTTTATGTGTTAAAATCTTAGCGAAACTGAATACGATTTTAACATTTCATATAAAATTAAGTATATATTTTAGAAAAAATTGACAACTAAGAAAAAAAGAGACATTCTTTAAGAACAATACAAAAAAAACAGAAGTTAAAAATATTAATTTTCCGAGGAGATATTTTAAAAATACGAATGCATCCTACGCCCATAGGAATAACATTAACGCGGGGAATCGGGAAGTTTACTGACGAGCAGCCTTAAGCCAAAAGAATGTAATATTCGGCTAGATATATCCGCAGTGATCGCTGTAATATACAGAGAGTATACGAAATATTTGAAGTTATATTGGCGAAATTGAAACAGCCACTTAAATCCAAAATGTTTAAAGTTGCTCACTCGAAATATGAAACGTTGATAGAACAAGATCTAACCAAAACTTTCTTATGTTGTTTTTAATTTATTAATGTATGTTATTTTGCATTGTTTGTAAAGAACACTTGATGAAAATAACACTAAACATGGTACCAAAATTTCTCTCTATCTCTCTTTTTTTCTTTTATTTATTTATTTATTTTATTATTACAACACATCATGTGACTATTTCATATGGGTCTATTTTTTTTAAGAATTTATAAAAATTGCCTGAGTTCAATCATTGACCTGAAATCATCAATTCCAAATGTCATTAAAGCTCTAAATTCTGACATGGATCATCATTCATTTTCGAATTGATCTTTCCTCCCGTTCACGGACGAAAAATATATTAAATATCTTGGATATTATATGCAAATTATACTTTTGATAAATACAGTTGGTTTCCGACAATTTTTTTGTTTGTTTGTTTTGCTGTAATTATTTATATTTGAAAGTTTCTTAAATAATCCTGTTTGTACACAGAAAGAAAATATGAATAAATTTTGAGCATAATCTTACAGTGTTTTGAAGGAAAAAAATTGAATAAAATACTTAATTGATTTCAACACAGATATATTTTTCTTTCATGAAAAAAGAATGAGATGAATTATGATATGAATATATATATATATATATATATATATATATATATATATATATATATATATATATATATATATATATATATATATATATATATATAGTAGATAAAAATGTAGTATATAGTAGATTAAATTGATAGTCCTTCGACCAATGATTCGTGCCGTCTGCAATTTTTCATGCAGACTAACGATCAATTTCTAGCGTGGCTTTTAAATGATTTGCAGGAATTCTGTTTAATAGCATGGCGAAATTTTACATATGAAACAAGTAATATTGCATTTCGCGATAATTTAATTCTTACTTATTGATTATTTTGATGGCTGTTGTTAAGTTTACATTAAAAAAAAAATATATAAAATGAAAACTGATAATCATAATCTGGTATTAAGTTACAAGCACCAAAAACCTCTGACATCAATTAATAGAAGTATGCAGTGCATTGTTCAGTAACACCGCACAGCTTAATAAATACAACATACACACAAAAAAAAAAAAAAAAAAAAAAAAAAAAACAGAAATAATTCATTGCGTGTATACATTACGGGCATCACATTATATCCTGCATGTGGCTCTTAACTCATCTGAAGAAGGACAGGATTATTTTATTTCTGAAACATATATGTAATGTAAAACGTTGTATAAAAAACAGAAATTCTGTTTAATTTCTTCGAATCTGAATAAGAATACCAGCAAATTTCATGCAATTACGAATAAAAGAAAAATCGTGAACATTTCAAAAAGTAGCCATTTTGGATTTCAGTACAGAATTAAATGCACCCGAAATTGATTCAATAAGTCAACTGATCCCATTACATAGCAAAAGTCTTAGTGACAGTTCTAAGTTTTGGAACGTTGGCCATAGGAAATCGTACATTATATAGGATTTATTTTTATGCACGGTGCTCAATAACAATTATTTAGTGAGAATTATAGAATGTAAATCGCATATATTATCATTTTTTATAATTATTATCAATTTTACAGTCGGCATATTGTGCTACATTAATTTTAAAAACACTATAAAAAATACTTTGTTATTTGAGAATGAAAATACACTTCTGATAACTTGATATTGATTTTTTTGGACTTCTTAAAGGTAATATTTTCCCTTGAAATAATCGTTATAATGTCCTACGTCAGGTATAAAAATAACTGTATTGTCTACAAAGTTTTATAATATAGCTATAATTCTTTCTGTTATATAAATCGTTTTCTTTTTTATAAAAAAGAGCGTAATTTATATAAAATATGAAGTATGTAAAATTGATAATTTATATAAAATACAATTTAATAAAATACAATTTTTCTAAAAACTATTTACTCGTTATCTGTTGAAAACAATGGCCCTGTACAAAACATAGTCATCTACACACTTAAATGGACACCCTACAAACAAAGAAATATGGTGAAAACAACTGTAAAATGTGAACAGATTGAAATACATAAGTTCAATCCATGTGAGAACATTAGTATATACACCAAGTGTAAGGGGAGACCAAATATTTTAAAACTAAATCTCCCTATAATTTTTTATATGTATTCAAACGTAAGCGCTTTTTTCAATCATTTTTGCTTTAATTTCGTCCCATAAAATAATATATTTGCAGATTGCAAATATCTTAAGGCACTTAAGTTTTTGCTGAAGTACGTTAAATTTTTTTTTACTCAAAAATTAACATTCAGATTTATCAGTTCGTTCATTCCTTTCCGTGAAAACATATTAAGTTGTTACTGATTAAGTTTAGCTGATTAGTTTGATTATTGTACACAAAGTTTACTTTTCATTTTTACACGAAAACACGCTTTTATTTTTAGCCACATCTATACAAAAAGTCGCATAACTGGTATTTGTATAAACACGGCTGAAAAATAGTTAGATTTATCAGACTTCTCACAACTTTATCAGAGCGTTCGGTCTCGTTTTTGGCCACCGCTAATTTTTTTTAAATTATTTTTGTTGCAGATTACTACAATTGCAAGATAAAGCTCATCGCGAAGCGAGTTTCTACGACATTTTCAAGAGAAATATAAAACAAAATTTTCGTAAGAAAATAGTGGTAATAAAAAGAGACCTCTCCGAGGGCTGTTTTTTTAGAGAATTTTAAAAATTGGTTAAAAATATCTTAACCCCTTGAAGGGCGATGATACATTTTTACCACTTAATTTTAATCCCCAAATGCTGCAATGGCACCAGTATTTTCTAATAAATTTTTTCATTTATAATGTATTACGTGGAGAAAAGATTTTATTTATTTTTCAATAAATTTGTTCGTAAATTCTGGTGTCATTCAATCATTTCAACATTTTATCAACATAAGGGCCCATGGAAGGGTTAATTCACATTCTGTATGTGTAGGGAAAATTTTAGTTTATAAACAATTTTAAAACAAAACAAAATACCTATGCAAATATTTATTTTGTATATCTAACTCGCTGGTCTTTTACGATGAGATACAGGTACTATTTTTTTTTTTTTTTTTTTTTTTTTACATTTTGTAGCGATGTTACACTACAAATAATACAACATTGTCTGTGGAATAGGCTCAATTTTTCATTATAACTTTTCGAATGAAATCATTCATCTTACCTTATCGAAACTCACTGCATTCGCGTGACAAACCGATCAAGATTTATTCATTCTCTTTTTGTATTATGAACACTGAGTGAGAGAAAGGGATGTCAGTGTTTAGTTTTCGGTTTGTCTAAATCTTACGTGACATTTGGGAATCTTCCGTTCACTGGATTCTTACACGCGATATTCAAATTCGGAATTCAACATTGTATGAAAAGTGAAACTATCGTCGAACATGTTACAGGGATAAAATTATTCATAATTGTTATCAGAAATAGGAAACAAGATAAAACTGATTCTGGTGGTTTTTAGAAAGTACATTTAAGTCAATTAGGTTTAATAATTCATTAACATTTTCAAATTATTTGTCGTATTGTTTGCATGCTACAATATAAACATGGCTTTTTAATAAGGTGCCATTGTTTTATCCCATGTAAATGGCACTTATTACGTCTTGATATACATATATCATCCTGTGGCAAATGTCTGATAATTTATGAAAAATTATGTAACTGTTTTCTAAGAGTTACATTTATAATGAAATTAAATACAGCGGAACTTTCCTGTAACAATATCTCCTATATATAACGGTAATTTCCCGGTCATAAGCAGATCCCCAATGATAATTATGTGCAAAAATATTAGTCTGTAAAGGTAATTCGTTTTAATGAAATCCTGTCTCGTATAAATTTTTTTTTATTTTCTTGAATTGACCATTTGGTTGTGTCTCTATACTTTCGAATAAATAGAACTTTGGAAATCAGCACTTACTGTATAAAAGGTATATGTGTATAATAAACAGAGGAAAGTATATTCAACTAGGTAAATTATATTCAATGGTTGGAATATAATAGTTGAGATTTTTTCCAACAGAGCTAAAATATGCCGGGACCAGGAATCGAACCTGGGTACTTTGCGTTGGCACAGCAAGCCAAAGTACCCAGTTTCGAGTCCTGGTCCCGGCATATTTTCGCTCTGTTGGAAAAAAATCTCAACTATGATACTTCAACCATTGGGTATATGTGTATATGTAATCAACCACGCTCCAGCTAGCTCCCTTGCGCATATCACAAACTGTTTTTATTAAGCCCTGGAACCTTTCATTAATTTGTACGTAAAACATTTTACATATTACAATAAATAATATTATGATATGTATAGGTTTTGAAAGAGAGAAAAGGTTCTCATTCAGTAATTTTTTTAAAAATGGAATTTTACTGCATACAAAATATTAAAAGACGAATTCGCAGTAAAAATTATGTGTCATTTTGGGGATTGCGTTCATTCTGTGCATCCTTGGTTGTTGTAAAATAGTTTTTTTTACCCTTTGAACTTAAATACTTATGTCCACCCAACTATTACATATTGGATTATGTATGTTTGTGCCACATGCACCCTAAACCATAGCGGCCATAACTGCTATATTTTTTTGACACTAATAATTCTGAAGAGAAATTTTTGTTTCATTTTATCACAGAAAATTGCGATTAAACAAGTCAAAGACTTATCTTACGGAAATTACTGGTGAGGAAAAATCGTACCATTTAGCAGCTATGTGCTTAAATCCATGCACATATAAACATATCAATATGTGTGGGAGTAAAATGTGTTGTTCTGCCACTTAGATGCTTAAAAGTTTCAAATGTGTAAATGGCTGTAAACAGATTACCGACCCCTGTTGTAGACTTCCAAACTAAAATAAATTTTGTGGCCGTATTTTGGGCAAAGCATTTTGTACTACAGTCTTCGATTATAATGAAAGCTGGGGGAATAGATGTTGATGAAGAGATATTAGTTCGAAATCTAAAACAACACCTTTCCATCAGAAAATTTCTGCACAGTTGACAATAGTCTAATTTGGGACTTTCGCAAAAAAAGAGGATTGTAATATTCGTCCCCAGAGAAATAACATATCCTACACATATATATATTTATATGTTGATTCGTATTCATTTGGGCATTGATTATAGTTGACCACATTTCAGTTACCTCTGCACTAAGCATTAATTTAATACTTATAAATACCTTATATATATATATATATATTAATAGCTGTCATTTCTTTTGGCTAATTAATAAAAGTATACTAATTTTCATTATTCATTAAGATCATTACGAAACGTTTAATCATTTTTGTATCTATATATACTATTAATATCTTGCTCAACATAGTGAATCAGTGAATTGAGCTTGCCTGCAATGATAACCTATAATAACTGTAAGGATAATATTTTCTGGCCCTTTCAATATCTTTATGGAGAGGTATCATGGTGTATTAAATTCACACGAAGGCTGTTGAATAATGGATTATATTTTTTTGAAAAATCAGTTTTTGAAATTATTCCTCAGAAAAAGTGACCTACTTGCATTCTTTTTGCACATACTATAAATAACAACTGGAGTAAAATAAAAATTCACACTTTACATAAAAATTCACACATCTTAATGAATAATTTTCATTATTCATTAAGATCATTACGAAACGTTTAATCATTTTTGTATCTATATATACTATTAATATCTTGCTCAACATAGTGAATCAGTGAATTGAGCTTGCCTGTAATGATAACCTATAATAACTGTAAGGATAATATTTTCTGGCCCTTTCAATATCTTTATGGAGAGGTTTCATGGTGTATTAAATTCACACGAAGGCTGTTGAATAATGGATTATATTTTTAAAAAAAATCAGTTTTTGAAATTATTCCTCAGAAAAAGTGACCTACCTGCATTCTTTTTGCACATACTATAAATAACAACTGGAGTAAAATAAAAATTCACAAACTTTATTTATCAGAATACATGTTTTGGTGCTTCTGAGTTATGATAATGAAGATGAAAACTGAGTTAGATGGCTTTAGTAGTATGATTTAATGGATGCTACTTTGTTAACAAAATTATTATTTGTGATATTAATTCTATTTCAGTGCTTTAATGACACATTCAAGCGACACAATTACACATTATAATGACACATTTAAGCGATCATAAATGGTCGAATAATGTAATTAGAAAACTAATTCTTAAATTATTATGTTCCTTAGCCTTTCCAATGACCATATATTCGTTAATTTTTTTAATTTAAAAGTGGGGGAAAAATAGATTCTGCTATACAGAATTTTGATTTTGCCGATGATATGAAATAACATTGTTTGGTTAACAAGTATAAAAATAAGTTTAAAAAAAAACTTTTAACGGTGACTCAAAATTTCTATGAAACAAGATGTGAAAAACAAATACACACACACACACACGCGCGCGCATACACACACACGCACACACACACGCACGCACACACACACGCACGCACACGCACACACATACGCACACGCACGCGCACACACACCACACACACACCAAACCGCGTTATAACCACCAAAAAATAAATAAATAAATAGCGCCAGTAAACAGCTCCTTTTATGCATCAAAAAGATGAATATATTCATCCGTTATATTCATCTAATTATATCCATCAACACCTATACATATTGACCTCAACTGTAATCAGAGTGAAGGTAATATTGTATCCAATAATGAATATATCTTACAAGCCCTGAAGCTAAGCGAATAAACTGAAAATGTACTTTTCTTTATTGCAAGTGTGAAATGCAAAAATTTTATAAGTGTAGCTTCAACGTAAACACTTTTTCCATTCAGTTTTCTTTCGACATGCATATTTCTTTCGAAAAATATACATGTAAGATGATTTGATTTAGTGGGGATTCTAATTATAATTGCGGTGCACCCTGAAATAAGTTGAAATTTATCGTTTTCAACAAATAAGAATATAATAAATACAATTGATTAATATGAATAAATATGCAAACACTTTGGAAGTGCTCATATTAAATATCGCCTTCCTCATAACGAAAAAATTTTTTTTTCTTTTTACCTTTTCTCAAAATGTTCTTATTTAATTATGAATTTTTCTTTAAAGATCATTTTTTAACTGAAAGTAATTTCAAATGTATTCATTTACTATTTAAAAATCCCCTGTATATTTTAAAATGAATACGTTTATATATATTTAAAGGGATTTGAAATATATCCAAATTAAGAAAATGTTTAGTATAACAACATTTTTAACAACCAAATTCCAAAGAAATAACTCATTTTAATTGCTATTATTAACTCGGTTACTTAGTATCTTACATAGTTTATACAATTTAGTATCTTATCCACAAATTAATTATAAGGGTAGTATTTGCATTACATGATTTTGGAAAATTATAAGGAACCGAAGGAGTTGTCGAGCTACAATATTTGTCTTATGATAATTTTAGTTAATTTTGTTGTAATCAACTCTTTTAAACACTGAATTTTGTGTAGTATCCTGAAACAATATTTAAAAAATTTCTTCTTTGTTTACTAACGTTTATAATATTTTCCTCTTAATATGACAATCATCTCTAATAACAATTGTTGTAAAATTATTAAATCCTTTGAAAATGTATTTACTTTTAATCAAAACTTTTCCTACTGCAAATAAATAAATAAATAAAAAATCGAGAGTTATTTTTTAAAAAGTTTACTTTGTGTTATTAAGTAGTTTTTAATATTTGTCTCTTAATATTTTAAAACGTTCCTAACAATAGTTTAAAAGTGATTAAATACAATAACAGAATACGTTTATTCCTCCATTTATTTTAATCTAAACCTTTCATACTGTGATTAATTTTTGAAAAAAGTTGAGTATAATCAGAAAAGTCTTTGCGAGTATTTTTTTTTAAACTTAATAATCTACAGTTATATCATTTTTCTAACTTTAATTTTCAAGAAATCTGAAATTAATCATATTAAAGATATCCCAGAAAGATGCAAATTTTTAGCACGCGGTGCATATTATTTTACTGAAATTTTCATTAATAAATTTTCAAAAATGCAGATCAGTTGATATTGCTTATATCTCGCACCTTCAAAAACGTGTTTAATTATGCTTCAGAGTACGAGTGGGGGTTGTACACGGCTGGGGTCTGAAGCTGCAACAAGTAACATTTGACGCGATTTTTAATATCTGCATCATTACGGGCGTGGAAACTTTATGCGCCGACGAAGTCCAACACCTTTCTACACATCTTGCCTAATGGTTTCTGCTAAGGACGCCATTAGAGTGGAAGAAAAAAGGTAATTAAATGCTAGAATATGGTGCCTTAATTTTTTTTTCCTGTATGCTTTTTTAATACAAATTGCTTGCTGTTGTTTCTGCTCATTTATAACTGAACTTTTAATCTTGCACACTTTTTTACCTTGAAAGTTTGTTATTTTGATGTTTAAAGCAAAACTTTTTATATTTTTGAAAAAAAAAAAGAAAAAGATGTTATGTCACTGATTTTTTTTGCTCTCATTAGAAAATAAGCAGCAGTTAATTATCTTATAATCAGTACTTATTCGGGTTTTTTAAGGGGGAGAATTTCTTCCAAAGCAGATCCCTTTTCTTGATAAAATTGATAAATGCTCGAGCAGGAGAAATGGGAAAATACTTTTGTTCTTTAAAGTTCAAAACTTTGGTACTTTTGTCTAATCTAATCAGATAAATTCAATTTGTTACAGGTGAAAAACACTTTGGCTAGATAAACTATGTAATTAAAAAATATCTAAAATAAATCTTAAACTTTAAAGAATGTCCTAAAAAAATAAATTCCGAAAAACTTTATTTGAGTTTTTTCCTAGAATTTTTTTCAAGAATGACAATAAATTGCTATTCATGAGCGCTTAAAAAACAACAACAACAAAAAAAAGACTTGCTAGTGAATTTTTTTCTAAGTAGATTATATTGAAAAATAATGTATTTAGCTTTATATAAACTGTTGAATCCCATTAGAATATATGTTTGTTATAAATAACGAAATTGCATTATGATGGGGGTTTTATTTTTCCACATCATTTTTTATTTTCGTGAGTTAGATACACGGAAAATATTTCTAACTTAGAACATAAAATATACATTAGCTGTCCAGTGCAATTAGTTACATAAATTTTACTATATAAAATTCATATAACTATGTTAATTTATTTACATCTATATGTTATCTATGTTAATTTATGTTGTTAGTTATCTATGTTAATTTATTTAATTTGTACTAATGTTAATTTATTTACTAATATAAAAGTGTAATGTATGTTTACACTACACTTTTTCAACAGATTTCATCTACGTATACATTTCTTTAATGCTGATTATGATGGGAATTAAAAAAAATATTTCGTTTTAATTTGCATTTCGCTGCATCGGATTATGTAATGGAACTCGATTGTATTAAAATATCTGAAGTTTACGTTTTACTTATCCATATTTATAAAAAATAACACTAAAAAGAATTTTTTTGTGATTATTTAATAAAGAAATAATCATTATAATTTTTCTTTATTATTATCATAGTAATTTTTCTTTATTATTATAATATGTTTTCTTTATTATTATCATATTTTAGCCTCAATATCATTTGAATGTCAGATTTTGCCCTTCCTATTGCTGAAATTTTTGTAAACTAAAAACCCTGCTAATGAATAAATTAAGCATATTTAACCATTTCATGGTCAAAGTACTGCTGTTCCTAAAATGCTGAAATGATTGAATGACACCAGAATTTACGAACAAATTTATTTGTCCATAAATAAAATCATTTCTTTACGTACATAATAAATAAAAATAATTATTACACAAGACTGGTGTCATTATGACATTTGGAAATTAAGTTGCATAAAAATGTACCCCCGCCCTTCAAGGGTTAATGACACTGGCTGTTAAAAAATGTATTACTTAGTAAAGCTTCATTTAAAGTCATAAAAAAAAATAAATAGTACCGCATTTATAAAAACTAAGGGCATTATTTTATTTGGGGGCATATTCCATCCAGGTTCTTTATAGCAGTAAATCAGAGTAGTGCTTAGTATTAGTAGGGCATGGAATAAAACTTTAATTCTGTAATCCATAACTTTTACTTTTTATCCACCGGTGTATATTTAATTCAAAGTTCAATTCCCAGTCTGATGAAACTATCAGTATATCAGTATAAAATTTTCATTCGCAAGTGAAAAAAATCGTGCTCACACAATTTTAAGGACGGCCGAAAGCTCTATTTCATTTTGGTGTCAGCTACTTTTACTAAATTTTCTTATAATTAATCCCAAGATATCTTAAATGTGTTTACAATTTCTGAAACACCTGACTAGACAATGGGTAAGGATATAAAAAATTCACACATTCAATAACATTTCAAACATTATTAAAAAAATCTGTCTTCTTTCCTTCCTTCTTTCTTTCTTTCTTTTTGAATGAAGTGTGAATGTGTGATATAAAAAATTCAAAAATTCACACATTCAATAACATTTCAAACATTATTAAAAAATCTGTCTTCTTTCCTTCTTTCTTTCTTTCTTTTTTTTTTTTTTTTTTTGTCAAATAAAAAAAAAAATGCATCCTGAATGTCTTTAAAATTTTAAAACTATATGAGTACGTTGCTTACAATTACACAAGCAAAAAAATCAAGTTTTACGATATATACACAATCATGCTATAAAGTTTCTTGAAACATTTTTACATTATAAAGCAACGGAAATACTTTCGAATATAGATAGAGAAGTTTAAAATTTCCTTTCGAATGTTACCCTTTTTGACTTTTCACTAAACTTTTAATGATAAAACTGACACAGTCAAAAAAGATTTACAACTTCCACCAACAAAAGGAAGAACGAACCATTTACCACTGTCTGTCCATCTGTAAGGGACAATAAAACTAAATGATCTTCAAAACTACCTTGTAAACGTTTGACTTTTAGTGACTATCCATCATGAAGACCAGGAAAGCCCTATAAAGGGTTGTATTTCTAAACAGTTTAAAGAATATATCAATTGGTACAGTATACATGTCGTCGAAGGCATTGTAAATCGTTCAAAGTTAAATGTCCTTCATTAATACCATAAAGCAGTAAAAGTTCAACCCTGTCCCCTTCCTTTCAAAACAGCATGGGACATTATTAGATGTCTTCTAGAAATGAACCGTGGAGGAACTAGTATTAGTTGAAATTTCCGAGATGCCTTTAAAGTAAAAGGGAAAGAAATATGCAATTTTCAAGGTAAGACTAACTTTGAAATTTACAAATCCTTCTTTATGCAGAAAAATGTTCCCTCTGCCTAAAAATGTGGTATATACACTTTTAGAAGCATTAAAAATTGTAGTATTAATTGGCGTACGCAGGAAGGTTCAATGGAGTGCCCCCCCCCCCCCCTTCTATATCTTTGAAAAAACTAAAAAATAGAAAAAGTACAAAGAAGATGTAATTATAAAAATATGTTTGGGATTGTGGTTGAGCTGATTATTGCATGATTGTAATTTCATTGTATGATGGTTTTAATTTTAAATATATTTCATTACAAGTGTAAACTGTAATTTTATTTTAGCTTTGACCATTTTGTTCACGAACATTACTTACCATAACCACTGAATGCTTTCAGTTTTCTATAAGCTAATGATATTAAACAACAAAACAGTTAAAACATTGAAGCCAGCAGCCTGGATTATTTTTTTTTGTAAGGGGGGGGGGGGGCATAGGTTTTCATTAAAAGTGTATGATTACATACTTTTCCATTTATTCCAGGAGGGGAGGGGAGCTCTCCCTGTTGAGTCTATGGACTTGATAACATTAGGCAAAACTTTTTAAAATATTATCGATTTTGTTTTTTTTTAGAACTGACTATTTTTTGCGCTGAAAGTATGTTCTTTTCATTATCCTGCTCCTACTCTGCACAGTAAAAAAAGACAAATGTTTCTTACTTTGCGAAAGTATATAACAAAACCAAGAACGAAAATATACAATAACCTCTTCCGAGTTACCCACGATTCCGAAAAGTGTTCTTTGCCGTTAGAAACCTCATAAACCAATATATTTTCCAGATTTAAATAATCATTTTTAAAAACAAAGTTTCTTTTACTGCCACTGATTTTCGGAAACGTTTTCGAATATTTTTTTAGTGTATTAATCAGTTTTCTCAAACTGGAATATAAATTTTAATGTTAATGTTGATGTTGTTAATTTATCACGTTTGTCAGTAAAATATTGTTGTTGAACATGAAAATGTTTACTTGAGGATTGATATAGCATTCGAAAAATCTATTTCCGGGTTCAGTGTTAGACCTGAGGGAGAATTTCTACAACCACGGGTCAATGCAGGATTTTTTCTTGGGGCCCATTTTGTGAAGTAAAGGTTATTTTTGTGAAATTTATTATATTTTTGTGAAAAATAACATTTTGTAACAAAAGTTGAAATCCAGTTACTCAAATTTGAACCAAGCATTTATTAACAAAAACTTTTTAATTTTTTTTTTTTTTGCTGAAGTTTTCTTCTCTGGTGAACTTGCTTGTTCACAAATTACACATTTTTAAGCGTCTCAAAATAACAAATAATTAATAAATAGTAAGTTTTTATGGAATAGAATTTTGTGAAAGGACCTATTTTATTAAAAGGAATTTTGTGAAGGGGCCTGTTTTATTATAAAGAATTTTGTGAAGAGACACATTTTATCAAATGGATTTTTGTAAAGGGGTCCATTTTATTAAATTGATTTTTGTGAAGGGTCCATTTCATTAATTTGATTATTGTGAAGGGGCCCTAATTAGGACCCAAATTTTGCCTGGATCGATCCTTGACAGCACCCTTACGAATTTTCTCCTAAAGAAATTAATAAATTCTAACGAAGTATTTCGCGTATTTTTCGTTCTTTAGTCTTTCTGCCCCAGACGGCGGCCGACCTCGCCCCTCCCCCCCACGGGACCGGGACAGTGCAACACCAGGCGGGTTTGCTAGTAATAAATAAAAGTACTTTTATAATCAATCATACATTCTCTCTTAAAATTTAGTTATTAAGTCACTTGGGAAAAATGATTTTGCTATTTTTTAAAACAATCAAATGTAAAGGCCTTGACCCCCATGAGTCTCCCGTTGAATTTGCTCTTGTTCATATTATCATTTTTTGAATATCGAGAATATTTGGATTTTCTTAAAAACAACAAAGGTTCCTACTATATTTCACTCCAGAATGTCTGTTTCAGAAAACACGAAAGAAATGTTTTCCGATTTATTGCACGAAATTTTCTTAATAAGGGTGTTATTGAACTAAGGATAAGTATTACATCAATCTAATATGACTTTCCAATATAATTATTATTATACTTTTCTTCAAACTTACAGTTAAAATCATGTCTGATTAAACAAATAGGGCGTAATGTGATGCAATAATTATTTCGCGAAAGTACGTTAAACAAATTTAATATATTAATTTTGATTAATTAAATTTTACATTTTATCTTAGAATTTTATATGTTAACTTCGATTTTAAATTTTCATTAGAAATATAAAAACTTCAACAATATTTCAAATTTCAACTGCATTTATTGCGATGTATCGTTGTTCATGAATTGTGCCTATGCAGCTATTTCTTTTTATAAAACTGACTGAAACATTAGCAAATTGCTGCTTAATTTATATAGAGCCGTGAGAACTGTTTATTTCAAATTTCACACAATACTCTCGTCAGAGCTTAGCTGCATTCATTTTAATTAAAACAGCTTTATCCGTTTTCCCAATTATCTACTATCTCTCAGAGGAAATTATTTCGCGGCGTATGTTAGAATATAACAAACACTGCAATGACAAATCAATAAATTTGTCCTAAGGTCGTTAGCGATCTTCTCAATTCAAAGTTGCATGACTGAAAATAGTTCAGTGATTGATACCCTCTGACGCCCCTTAGAAGGTGAGAACGAATGATGCATTGGTGATTGCTTTCTACAAAAAGCTAATCGTGATAGCTTCATCAAGCCAGAGTGTCATTTCTATTAGCTGCAGGTAAAAGTGTGAAGCACAAACCATTTGAAGATAGAAATCAGTTGAGTAATGTCATTTATAGCGTGCTTATATCAGCACATTTTTTTTACCCATGTTATCAAAGAATTGTTTTGAAAAGTTGATGATGGTATTAATAAAAGAGTGAACAAGTATTCCGGAATCATTAGAATTTAATGATACCAAAGTTCGTCAACTTAATATCGAGTATTCTGTCTAAAAGGGGAGTTGTTTTAAATGAGAAAAATATATATTATTAAAACATACTATTGGCGCTATTGTTAAATTTGAAATTACCTATTAAAACACAATTCATTTTTTCTATTTCTCTTCACTGATCTTGTCCCAAGAACATTTTATCTAAAAAGATAATTCTCGGTAGTTTTAGCTCATAAAAAATTCAGTTTTAATCTTTTTTTACTAAAAGTGTGTTAATTTATTATAATGTATAATTTTAAAGAATAACTAAAATACTTGGGCATTTTGAAAACTAACATTTATTTTACACAAAGATTTCGTACTTTCTAACTGATATTTATAGTATGCTAGACGCCCGGTACTTCAGTGGTTACCACATTGCTCTATCACACTACAGGCCCGAGGTTCGCTTCCCGAGTTGGTAAAGGCTCACTCAACGTTTCCTCCTTCAGGATCGATTGAAAGAATACCAAGCGCGTTTGGGAACTAAACACAAGGGGTTCAATGTCAGCTGACCACTTGACCGGAGCATATACTATATATATCACCTCAGGCAGGGTGAAGGCCGTAACCAGAATATAATTTCGGAGATGGACCAAACTGCAAGTACAAAAGAGAATGTTTATACATTTTAAAGGGTACATTCTCTAAATAATGTATTACAGAATTGTAACTTTGATACACTGATAAAAATCGAAGTGTTTACATAATAATTAAATTTTAATAATACATTATAGTGACATTAAGTATACGTACTATTAACATTATATTTAAGTGGATTTTACAGCAATTTAAAAAAGTAAAGTTGTAGCTAAATTCTAATGTAATTTTGTAATATACCACGCATTTCTTTATTATGCGTATTTTTCTTTTTTTTTTTTCTGCACTTCTTGAGATTATTTTTGAGGGAAAATGTGCAATGAATGTAAAAAAAATGCCCCCCCCTTTTTTTTTTATAAACTTTCATTGGAACTTATTGTTGAATGTTTATAAATCGAAATTTTATAAACATTCATTGATGCTCTACATGTAAATATTTAAAGCACGAAAACAAATGCTTGTTTTAAAAATAGATTTACTAAAAACAACAACAACAACAACAATGCAATGTCTTCCAAAATTGAATATAACATCACTCACTCTCTTATTTCTTTAAAGGCCTAAAAGGGTAATGTTAAATTCTTACTTAAACTTAAAGTATATATTAAAAGATGAGGAAGAAGGAATAAGAATAAAGAATAATAATGAGGATCGAATAATATTTCCATTAGCATAATTTTTATACACTTCAGAAAAATTTTAATTTTTCTGCCTCAACCATTTTTTAATGAATCTGAATAATAATTGTGTTGTATTAAGATGTTGATGTATCATTTTCAAGTAGATAAAGTTAAATAGATTATCAAAATGAGCTCCAGAACTCAAACACTTGTGGAAATCTGGAAATTTGAGATTCAAATGTTTAAAGAAGGTAAATTTCTATGCAAATTGTAAAGTAAGTGCAAAAGAAATCCAGTGTAATATAATGTAGGGTCTCAAAAAATATTTCAAAGTATTAAAAGTTTGAAGTAATTGCAAATAAAACTGGAAGAGGAAGGAAACGAATTCTCAGTTCCAGAAGCAAGAGAAGGGTCATTTTAGAAGTAACAAAAAAATATTAAGGTGGTTGCTATACTAAAATTGCTACATAAACATTAACAATAAGATTTTTTAACTAATTAGACAAGATGTATACTCAATTTTGTGACTTTGAAACTTGCAATTTGACTTTAAAAAATTTCTAATCCAAATGCTAATAGATTTCCTGTTCTTGTTTTTAGCATAATATATTACATAATTATTGCCCCTGTAAATATTAGAAAAAAAAATGGGAATTTTATATTATTGTTTTATGCTCTTAAAGAAGAGATGTGAGTGCATGAAATGTAATACTCAGTTTTGGAAGACACTGTGAATGAAGTGTAATACTCAGTTTTGGAAGACTCTGTGAATAAAGTGTATTACTCTTACAGAAAAAATTTAGATGGGCTTATAGGAATATCAACCTGTTATGCTTTTAAACATTAAATATTCAACTGTTATTCTAATTGAGGGTTTTGGTTAGCACATTCGTTAATACACTTGCTAAAAATTTTAATACTTTGCACCATTTTCGAATAATTTCTTCGTTCATTTTATAAATACTGTCGAGGCCAGTGGTTTTACAAATTACAACAATTAAATTTCTTTCAACTTATAGTCTGTTGTAAAACTCTGTTTAGGTAATAAAATTTTAATGTTTAAAATATGATAAATAAAAACAAATGTTAGAAATTCTATTTTAAATTGATTTATATTATATTCAAGAAAAATTGATGATGTAACATTTTTGTTACTAAAGCATCCACATTCGCTACGAGTAAAGAATTAATAAATCGTAAAAAATACAACAAATGCTTTCTTTCAAATCAAAAAACGATTAATTAACAACAATAATTTGTTCATCCACAGAAAAAAATTTTACTTGACTTGTTTAAATTTGGAAAGGGTCTGGACATCTTAGTAGGGCTTTGGGGCCGTGATGAAGAAAACGGAGTGAGAGCCATGGACCACAATTCGACACGAATTGTAATTTACACTGTTAAAAAGTTTGTGCTGAGTTGAAGTAACTTTTGGTGCTGCAGTAGCTAAAACTATAAAATATAGGAAATTTCGTTCCAACATTTGGAGCTCCTATTGAACTATAGCTCCACAAGTTGCAAAAAGTTGATTCGATACAAGTTACAATTTTTAACAGTGTATCGCCGTAGCATTTTGTTTAGTTTTTTATAAGTATGTTTTACTTTTAGCTAATGTACGGGTTGTTCAAATTCTTTGTTTCTCCATAAACATTTCATATTATTTAAAATTTATTCACAATTTAATGCCATCATCATTTAACTAAATTAATATTGATATTTTTATGTTCATCACCATCATTAATATATATTTAAGAGGTTTATTTTTTATTATATAGTTTAAAAAATAAGATGCACCAACACATGTATAGGGTACTGTAATGTTTAAAAAAATAAAAAAATAAATAAAAATGTTTAAAAATGTTTAAAATATCATATTTAGCAGAGAATATAATAAATCAAAAGCAGAGAATATAATAAATACATTTAAGAACAGAAACTCTTTTCTCCAAAAGAAAAGATGCTTCAACGCTACTGAAACAATTAAAACGGTCATTTACATCTTCAATTTGGAATTTATTTTAAAACTACAAGAGGGAAACAACTAACCAACATGAAAATTCTTTTAAATGATGCTAATTTCTTTGGCACAATGCATATAAATCCATAAATTTTACAGAAAGAGCTGTTTTCTACAATTCCATAAAATATTTGCTTACTATACAGAAAAAAAATTCATTTTTTAAAATTAAAACAATATATTGAATGTTAAAAAGAAAAATTCTTTAAAAGATTCAAACAGATTTTTTTTTCCCATAAAATAATTTTTTTTTTTTTTTTAAATAGTCATAGCCGTTTATACGATTTTTTCGTAAAATTTACATATTTTATTTATTTATTTATTTCAGTGAATGGAGTGCAATACTAATTTCTAAAATTGAAGATACATTAACAGCAGGGCTCCCAAATTGCCCGTTTTTTTAATACCAATATTTTTACAGAAGAAAACTTTTCTACAATATTTGCAATAGGGGTAAACCTTTCTGCGCAGGTTTCTACAAAATCTGCAAGAAATATCTATAAAGGAAATTTTTCTCAGAAAATACTGGTATTCAAAAAGCGGACAATTTGGGAGCCCTGCATCAGTTAACATTTCTTTTTCTGAGAAAATATGCACTGTATTAAAAATATGGAAATCACAATACAATTAAAAAAATAACAAAAATTAAATACATCATGCACTAAAAACAAATTCAGTTATCGTAGTTAGTTCATTCAAGTAACTTCAATGCAAAAATTAATTGAAGGAAAATTTTGGTAAGCTTTAAGGAAAAGGACTAAGATCAATAAAATCTGATCCCTTTCGAAAGTAATTTTTTTTTTTTTTTTACTTATAATGCGTTTATTGTTTATTATATCTATACTCTATATTATATAATATTTAGGTTCACTGAAAATGTTAAAATATATCATTTTTGATGGCCGAATTTGGCTATAACCTTGATAATTTTCATGTTTTAATTATACTTGCGAAATATTTATTAATAAACAATGAGCATGTTTTGTTTTTCTACTCTCTTAAAACGAAAGAGCCAAAATAACTCAAGTTGAGCCGAAATCCACTCATCTCACGATTTGAAAGTAAGCTTCTCATGAAGAGTTGAAACAACTTGAGTGAACGAGTTGTTTTTAAGCAACTCATGATTGAGTGATCTCTATTTTACTCATATTTAAGTGAAATCAAATCAATGAAGGTTAAATCCAGTAGCACTTGAGTGATTTATAACTAAGTCATACTTGAGTGAAATGAAGTCCTTTAAAACTAAATACAGTAGCACTTGAGTGGTCTGCAGCCAACTCATATTTGAGTGAAATGAAGTAATTTAAGGCTAAATCCAGTAGAACTTGAGTGATTTATAATCAATTCAAACTTGAGTGAAATGAGGTTATTTCAGATTTAGTCCAGTAATTCTTGAGTGATTGGTAACAAATTCATACATGAATGAAATCAACTCATTTAAGAGTTAATCCAAAACCCTTTGGGTGTTTTCTAATAAACTCATTCTTGAGGGGAGTAAACTCACTTAAAAGTTACAAAACCTTGAGGGATTTCTAACCAACTGACTAAATAAAATCAAGCCATTTAAAATGAAATTCAGTAACCTTTGATTTATTTTTATCAACGAGATTCAAAATAACACAGAATTCTTGCCACGTTTTCAAATAAAAATAATGATAAATAACTACCTTATTTTATACTCTATAAAAATTATATTTTATTATTTATACCTCTGATATATTTTATTATTTATAGATTCCGAAATACAAATCCTTTTCTAGAAAGGAGGGGAAGGGGAATTGAAATTCATGGTAAAGATGTAATATTTTAATTGTAAAATAATAAATTTCATAAACAGATACAGATTTTTTTTTTTTTCAAAAAAAAAAAAAAGTAAGTTGCATGTTGAATGTTATGTGTACATTCAACAATTAAGTGAAAAGTGTCATTTTATATTTATTTATTTTGTTGTTGTTTTTGAGCTGCTTGAAATATATCTGCTCGCCCCCTCCCCTTGATCCAAAAAGAGAATTTTAAAGGAATACTTGAATAGATAAGTATTTATGCTGTTTTAAATACTTTAATCATTGGTTTTTTTAATCTATATAATGATTATGTTTTCTGTGCAATATTATTAGATATATTGCATGATATTTTTCAGTTTATATCAATATTATCATTAAATGTTTTAATCCTAATACTATTTAGGAATATTCACACAGTGAATATACGAGAATGGAGATATTTACCTTATTTTTAACAATATATGATAAAAAAAATATGGGATTTATACAGCTTCACAAATCAAGTATATTTATTTTAAAATATTAGAAAAACAGTATATATACTAATAAAACTACTTTTCAAAAGTTTTCGTCAACATGAAATAGATATTCTAAAGCTTTTCTTATATATTTGAGATACATTTCAAATAATCTAACTCTCGGCAACATAAAATGACTAAAACTTATGTATGCAACAAACAAGGCAGGTCAATAAAAATATCCAGGAAAAATTTCTTCAGACTGAGAATAAAATAAGAAATATAATTTGTTTACTTTAAAACAATATTTTTAAAGTCAGACAAGTCAATTTTCAATTTATAGTATTATGAAAGTTAGAGTTCTGAAACATCATTAAAAAAATATATATATAAACAAACCCACAGTACCGCCGAGACATTTTCTTTAAAAGATTAAATTGCTACTAAATGCTATTTATAAATCATATTTATTGAAACAACATTAAAAAAACGATTTGTATAATTATATTTTAGAGCATTTTTTAATATTTATCCTTCCAACTCAAAAGATCTCTAAATGTTCGTTCTTGTAAATAGTCCTAAATGTTAGGGTTAAGACATATTTGTTAAAAATATTGATATAAACTGAAAAATATCACGCCATATATAAAATAACAATAAATATAAAACAGAATCATTATAAAAAACATGATTAGAGAATTTAAAACAGCAGAAATTCTTACCTTTTCAAGTATTCCTTCTTTAAAATTGCCCCTTTGAACAACGCAAATAATACTTCAACGGTCAACAACGTGCTGTAGCCGCGTAAACTACACACGCCAGACGGAGGCCAGTTGTCCCGAAGGCGAAATGCTTGCCTCCACTCGATGACGTCACACGCCTGTCCTCTGCTCAGCAAATGGTCACGTCAGCCGCATTGGCATTGCCGCTTGCCAATGATTCATTTTTTTTTTATCGAGATGAGTTGTTTAGTATTCGCTCATCTAGAGTGCATTAGAAAAATAAAAAATTCAAATCAAGATGAGTGAAACGTTTAAAAATCAGCTCATTCACGATCCCATAAATTACAGCTCTTTTCTGAGAAGCGAAATCCGAGTTTTAAGAGAGTAAGTATGAGTGATTTGAAGTAACCAATTTTATTTTAATGTGTTATAAATCTTTTTACCCCAACATAAAAATATATCAAAATCAAAATGACACCTTCGTTTGCTATGCAGTGAATAAATATAATATATAAAATGTGAAAATCAGTTTAAATAAGAACGAAAAATTATGCATCAGGCATAGATTATAGAGAACTTTCCAACACTAGCAGAATATCTTTTAGAAATTTCATTTTTTTCATACAATGAAATAAGATATCTAAATAAGCTATTTTAAAAAAGACATAACTCAGTTAAAATGAAATCTTCAGCAATTGCTGTCCATAACCGGTAACGTGTGTGAATTATTTCATGCAATAGAATTTATACATACCACGTAATACATTGAAAATTAGACAAGTGTAAAATGCGGAAAACGCACATCCAGCAATTATCGATCATACACTCTCAGAAATAAAACACTCAATTTTGACGATTCGGCAATCCTCAAGCTTTATTTCGTTATTTTTGACAATCATTTCCTCATAGAGTCACGTGGTTTTTGACGAAACGCGAAACCTCAAATATCTGACGAAACTGTTTCCCCACTGTCAAAAATAAAACTCTCACTTTTGACGATTCAGCAATTCTTGAGCATTCTTCATTATTTTGACAATCATTTCGTCATATCACACTGACATAGATGCTTCGTAATTCCGAATGTAGCTGACAGTACATACGGTGTCGCTCACCAAATTACTGTGAACTTCTGGCACTCCCATGACATCATCACATTGTATACAAAGCAAAGTTAGTTTGATTAAAATCTCGATAAAATTTATTTATTACTGTTAAAGTTATGAACGAAAATTCGGATTCAGTGAGACTCTGTATTTTTGATTGAATAAGTGTATCTAGTTTCCTATGCAAAAGTTGTTTGTCCTGATGCATATTATCACACCCAAAAGTTTGTTCTATTAGTTTGAAAAAACTTGTTTCATGTGGTATTCTGTAACAGCTATGGATTATTTTTTCGGCGGTGGATATTGTTATTTTCGCGTTATATCTGAATCCACGGTATATCGAACCACGTTATATTGTCTTTCTACTGTACTATCGGTTAAGGAAATATCTGTTGCGTAAATTTTAAAAGCAAATATGATTTCTATTTAAAGTAGGCTTTACAACTGATTACTCCTTAGCAAATACATGGTTCCTCAACACTAAACATATATACCGGGAATTTTACATAACTTTTACAAAAATATTTCACATTACAATTTTAATTTAAAACTATTTAACTTTTAAATTTAACTTATCTCTTTGCAATTTATATTTTATTTATTTTATGACAAATATTCTGATTCAATTGACATATTTTCATTTAGAACCGGTTGAAATGACCGATTATTGGTATGATATAGTGTTAAATAAAATTCCCTTCAATTCACAACAATTCTTTCTGACCTATACTTGTTTTTATTTTCAGCTTTGTGTCGTGTAATTATCTCCTGTAAAGATTGTTTTGGAATTAAATGAATAAAAATTAGAACTTTCACAGACATAATTTGAATCTGATTAATTACTATTCATATTGTCCAAATGAAAGAGCAAATTTGTTTAGTTTGGCAAAAGCATTCAAATTCGACAGCGTGGCATGCGGTCCATGAAACGCGGTTAAAACGCTATTCTAGTCATGAATAGAATTTTCAACGAAAATGACCATTGTAGATTTACGTGCTTGAAATATTTATTATTCAGACACACAAACTGGCATGCAAATAACGAAAGGATGGCAAAAATAAGTAGCCTATATTTTGCTTAATTATTTATATAATAGTGAGTGCACTCATCCGTTTGGTTCCGTTGGGTTATAATTTAGCTGGAAAAGAATATCTAAAATAACAAAATATTATTAAATCTAAAAGAAGCTGCAATTTCAACAGGTTTTTAAAAATTGGATGTTTTAAATTAACCAGATGTCGTATAATTAGACAGTTCCTGCATTTAAGTAAATTAACTTTGTGCGTGCACGAAATGATTTATGTCAGAAATCACTTAGCTATTCTTAAGGCGATTCTAAAATAATAATAATAATTTTCCTGCTCAACAACGCAAAATTTTCTGATACATTTTCTTACTCATTTTTAAAGATAAAAGCATGATACCCGAAGGCAAGATTATTGAAGTGATTTGTAATCGAACAGTTTTTTCCATTTTCAGATAAATGAATTACATCTTGAGTTATAAGCGTTTGTTTTCTCAGGGCGGCAGTATTTTGCTTTTCCTGCGCTGTTGTATCGGAAAATTCGGTTCAAAACGCCAAATTTGACAACACTTTTCGAAAAATCTTCTGCCTTTACTGAAAAACAGAAAACAAGTTCAATTGCATAGTTTCTTAATAAGAAAATCTGCCAATTTGATACTTCTGCGAACAAAAATGAATTTAAAAAATGTATCAGAAAGTAGGCGTTTTGGATTTCATAACAGCCTAAAAAAGTTTTACGTTTAAAAAAGCACGGCTTTAGACTTTTCAGTGACTTCAGCCTTTCAGTGGGCGGAGTTAATTTTTTTTTCACAAGCAGGCGCAATATTGTCTTTTACGCGGACAGTAAGTTATTGACTATTACACATGCAATATAATATTTCATAACAGTAATAAGATACACGTTAGAAGAACAATTATACATATTAGTAGTAAAATTGAATTATAACCCTTTGTATCACCGTGTTGCATATCTGCAACATACAAACAATCACTGTTACTTAGCTTTAAAAAACGATTTTTTTTACTGCTGCTATAGCTTCCAGAACAGAAGTTAATATAAATTGATCATATAATTCTCAACAGACGGCGATACTGAGTTAATTTTTCATACCAAAGTTTTATTTATCATTTGAGCAGTTTCACTTTGAAAAATGAACTCCGTAAATTTTGTAAAATTAAAAAGGCTGAAGACGTCAAAAAATAGACATTTTACAAAAGAAAGTTTGCATACTTTACAATTTTGTATAATAAAATTGACAATATTTATGAGACGTATGCAATTTTCTGTTATTGAAGGTATGATAAAAAAATACCCTTTATTCAATATATATATTTTTATTTTTTATGTTCTAAAATTTTTAATTATTTTTTACATGCTTAAAATGGTGTATTATAACACTTGAGTACATATTTTTCAAATCGGAGTTGTTAAGTCACAAAAGGTTAATTTCGGTGCTATTTCTAAGAACAATGTTAGGAAAATGATGTTTGCCGTAAAATTTTCTACTGCGCGTATGTTGAAAAGTTTATACTTTTGATCATTTAAACTAACGAATTTAAATTAGAAAAAAAAAAGTACGAGTATGCAATTTATACTACCCAATCAGCTGTAGATTTCACTGGTATGCTGTCTGAGATGAAGCTTATAGACATGATCTATTCTCTAATAATAATCAAAATCTAGATGAACTCGAAAACATGATCAGGAAATAATTAAAAATAGGAAATATGTTAAATGATGGGAAAAGCTGTATAGTGAGTGATGGAACAGCTATGCAGCTGCAGGCTAATTGTCACCACTAATTTTAATAGTATTTTTTGACTTATTTAATGATAAATTTTTAGCAGTTACATAAGACATGAAAATTATTTAAAATTGGTGGCGACAATTGACCAGCTGGTGGCGCAGCTCTTTCAACGCTGTACGGTGGCTAAAATAATCTGAAAAATGACCCTTACAATAAAACATTTGTTTAATCAAATAAAAAAACCTGGGGAATTTTTAATTGATTAAATACTCATTTAATGCTAAAAATTTGAAACGTTAATAATAATAATAATAATAATAATAATAATAATAATTGTAATAACGGTAATAAAAATAACAATAAGTATGCTTCAAATTTCAGACATAAAATAGTCCATAATCAGCTTATTATTATTAGCAATAGAGTAGTTATTTTTTTCCTTTGTCGAAAAAGATTTATATGAAAAATGATTGGACGCACAGAATATGGCATACTCTTCGGTTTAAATGTATGTTTATTAAATTTTAGTTGAATCAGGATTATGCAAGATTGCTCATGCACAGGATGTTACTTTTATTCATTGAAAAACACTCTGTTGTACACTGCAAATAAATGTGTCTTAAATTCAGACAAAAATGTGTCTGAAAATCTAATTAAGACACCTAAGAGTCTGATTTTGAAATTTCAGACATAATATATGTCTCAATTTAAGACACAGACATAACTATATTAAGACAGTGTCTTAATATAGTTATGGTATAAGCGGCATGAGAAAATGTCTGAATCATTTGAACAATTCAGAACAATTAAGACAATTTGATATATCCGGAGCAGCCATCAGAGGGCGTAATCTTAAGTTGCGCATGCGTTTTTGACGTGTTTAAACTTAATGGCCGGTGTAATTTAAACTGAATGTTCGTTTTTAAGTGTAAGTTTGCGCAAATTTTAGTTAATATTTTAGTTTGACTCGATTAATTTTTTGCCGAATGTGAACTTTTGTGGAATGTGACCTTCGTATCACCTTTCGTTAAATCGTATTAATTTGATCTTGTTCAAAGCTTGATAAACAGAACTTTTGTCCTGCTGATTTATGTTTCTAGGATGAAAAATTTTCATTTTTGTAACATGAATTTGCAGAATATATCAAGGATTTTTTTTTAAAAAACATGCAAGACTTCCTCCCTCTTATTCATTGGGATTGGGAGAGTACAGTATTTCAAATCGCTCACTATCAGCATTTTGCATAAATTGAGCAATTTGCCCTTAAAAAATATACAAGACTTCTAACGTCTACCTGATTTGGGACAGTGTTGTAATTGTAGTCCCCCTAAAATTAGGGGAGGGGGGTGGATAGGGCCATGACCCAGTATGCCCATGCTTTAATCAGGTTCTGCTCCTGAAACAATCTTATATTGTCAATTTTCTCTCCCAGCCCTGCTTTCTGGTAAAATATTTTTCCATTTATTGAGGATTCAATGTGGTCAAACATGGCTGCATTTAATGCTTTAAAAAAATGATCAGAAATGGCTGCCTATTGCCGACCATCAGAGCACAAAAATGGTCATGATTCAGACGTTTCAAATGTCTGAAATTCAGACATTATTAAGTGTCTTAAAAAATAAAACACTTTAAAGTGTCTTTTTTTTTTAACCATCCGTTTCAGACACTTAAGCATCTGAATTTCAGACATTTCAGTTTACAGTGACATATTGTATATTGTTGCCTGTATGAATGTTCTATGTATTGTAAGACGTATGTAATTATGTAAGATACAATGTAAGATATATGTATGTAAGTAAGTAAGATATGTGTATGTATGCATATAACATATATGTATGTAAGTATATGTTTAAGTATGTAACATATTTATGTACGTATGTAACTTATTTATGTATGTAAGTATGTAAGATATATGTATTTGTGTATGTATTACTTATGTAAGGAAGTATGAAAGTAATGTATTAAGTATGGAGATAAAAATTATTAATGCATGGAAGTAAATTTAAAAGTAAAAAGCATTTAATAACATTATAAAAATAAAGAAAAAACTCAATTTTTGAAAAAAAATAATGGCCATATTTATATTAATAAACATGTTAAAATCTGCCAATAGGACATATTTTTTATTTGCGTTATTATTAATATTATTAAACTATCACATAACTTTACGCACTATTAACGCACAGCCACAAAACGAATAATTTGTTCATGGCACTCACTATCAAAGAATAACGAAATACATTTCCCGTTATATAATTCTTTATTTTATAATTTAGATTACCCATTAGCATGAATCATTCCATTTTGCGTGCTTGGTTCTTTGTTTTAATTATATATTTTTCCGCAGCAAAACTCTGAAAGGATTCGTGTAATGATTCCTGATCAAGTTGCATCATAACCTTTTGTTATATAATTTGCTTCATAAATATATAGATGATAAATATTCATAGACTTAGATTAAAGGTGTGAACTACTATGTATGCGAGAATACAAGTTACGGTATCAGTCCATCTTTTCATATCATTTCAGCGATCTTTTATCAATTTCTTGAATAACATATTTTGCTTCTGTAAAACCTCTAGAGTTTTTTCAATGCCTAAGGCTGTACTCAAATCTTTCTTTTTCCCTGTTCGAAAATGTCATGTTTGAAAAATGACACAATTTCAAAATATTTCTCATCTTTTACTTATGTGAAATTTTTAGACACAGTCGAACTCGCTTGAAAGGAGGATGAAACATCGCAACTTTTGCTCGTTATATAAGAGAGTTCTCGCTATAACCAAATTTAAGGTTTCACATGTTAGAAAATATATGAAAATTTAGCGGAATTATTAAAACGTATAGAATAATTATTCATATGGGACACATCTTACAACCGGGAATCAGCATAACTAATTATAACTTACATAAGTACTTGAGATTTATTTAATAATTTTTCCAATTCTAAATACATAAATAAGAAAAATTCGATACAATTAATTGAAGAAATCAATTCATTCAACAGTAATAAATTTTGTTTTCGCTTCTATTCTTTATGGTGGCCTCTTCCTTTTCTTTATTTTTTAGAAAATATGTTTTTTTTTTTTTTTTTTTTTTTTTTTTTTTACAAGCAGGAACCTGATTCAGGAGCTTCGATCGAATCAAGGGTCTCTTGTCCCAGAGTCTCTTATTTTGATTTTACAATAAAATGTAAGAATATGAAATTCATGCTTAAATACTTATCTTCAGTCTGCATAGGAGCAATTACGAAGCAAAAAATGCAATTTTTTTTAGAGCAAGGGAAAATAGTGTATTGTTACATAATGTTTGAAAGAATGTCTACTTAAAAATACATACTGCAACAATCAAACCACTATATGCATCACATGAATTCCTTTGAAATGGTTTATCTCAAATCATAATATCTAGTTGATCATGATAATGACCCAATAACCCGCTACATATCGATTAGCAGGATACATTGATACACACATTATTCCAAGCACGACGCAATTTCGAACCATTTTGCGACTGCACTGTGTAATTTTTTTGTTTTAACTGTGCTGCTTTTCGTGTCCGGTTTTTCTTTTCCTTTATTTCCCTTTTCTTTTTTTTTCTTTAATGCGATGCACTTTTTCTCTCTTCTAAATAAACATCACACAAACACACACAGGGAGAGCCAAACTCAGCATGTTTTTCTGTAAAAAACTTTTGAGCTAATGTTTTAATATTTATAAAATTTATATAAAGATAAATAAATAAATGGAATGAGCAAATCATTTATAAATAGTTATTAATACGATTCATATGTACAATTATTTTAAGCCTAAACAAAATTGATTAAATTAAATTAAATGTTTTTATGAACATATCGCCTACCCGCAATGAAATTGACACAACTCTAACATTCTATATTTCACAAAAGAGACAAGCAAAGATTTGCATGTTTATCACTTTCCAGCAATGAAAGTGTTTATCAATTCGGCTTGTCTATCAATTCTGTCTGTCTGCCGTCTGTCCGCTCTCTAACTCGCGTAAATATACTCGGATTGTAATGCAATTGATATGTGTTATTGAGATTTACCATGGCATGTTCGGTATTGAAAATGAACTGTGTAACATTATTATTTCATTTACAGGGACACTCAAAATAATTCTATTACACTACGGTCTATGAAGAAATATCGCTTGTAATGTGTTTAATGATGTTACACTATTCGAAACATACCGAAATTGATATACATCACTGAGGTGCACTACAAAACGCTTTCTGTAGAATATGATGCGCATAGAATTTATCGTTTATTTACAGGGACATCACAAAAATATTCGGTAACAGTAACTGTGAATCCGCAATAATTCCTGGAAGTGGATTTTCAATTGTGGTACTATTCGTTTTTACATTTATCTTATTTTTTGCATATTACTTGGTGTGTATAAATTGTATGGATAATATACAGGACTGCACAAAAGATATAGAGTATATTTCGGTTTATTGACGGAAATTTATAAAAGGGAATTTTCAACTGTGTTTGTTTTTCTAACTGAACTAAATTTTTGCATACTATCTAGTATATATATACATAAAACTGTAGATCCTATACAAAATTAAAAAAAAAAAAAAAATCGGATATTTTTCTAAATATATAATTGCTGAAATAGAGTTTTAAAATGTGTTATGCTTTTTCCAATTTTTTTACTTAAACATCCTTTTGCACATTATTAATCTTTGAAGTTTTGTTACAGTATTCTGAGTATGTTGGAAAGTGTTTCATAATCTATGCTTGACGCATAATTTGTCGTTCTTGTTTTTACTGTAACATAAAACTGCTGTACTAAAAGCACATGCAGCAGTAAAAGCGTACATAAAAGTGTGAAACCTTTAACGATCAAGAAGTGGAAGGGATGGGGAGTTTTTGTAAATTAACCCCCCCTCCCGACACACACACTCATTTTGTCCCCCTTCTGTGGTATGGCGGTGTTCTTCTGGCGGTTTCGGGAATAACTACACTAATGATACTTTTCCTGTAGCTATGCACCTAAGTATAAGAACCTATTAGTGTAATAATAAGCAAAATTTATTTTTTTGAGTTGTGTCAAGTCTTTTTGCGGAAGAGCGATATTTTTTAGAAATTGAAAGTTAATGCGACAGGGGCTACTGAGACATTGATGGAGTTAATTCTATCTTGTTTTTCACACTTTCCAACATACTTGAATAATGTTTATGAATTTGGTTTATCTGTCCGCGTTGTAACTCCCGTAAATAAATGCCATGCAATTGATATATGTTATAGAGGTCTACCACGGCACGCTCTGTATTGAAAATGAAGAGTGTAACATTTATAGTTCGTTTACAAGGGTACTAAAAATATACAGATATATTATGGTCCATTGGGGAAAATAGTTTGCAGTGTATTTTAATGATATACAATTTGAAACATATTGAAATTGATATATATAACTGAGGTGCATTACAAGATGCTTACTATAGAATATGGCACGCATAGCATGTATCGTTCATTTACAAGGACAGACAAAAGAATTCGGTTACAGTACTGTCTATGAGCAATAATTTCTGGAAGTGCGTTTCCAGTTGTGGTATGCGTTTTTAAATTTATTTATTTTTTTTTTTTTTTTTTTTTTTTGCGTATTACTTGGTGCGTATAAATTCTATAGATCAGGGTTACACAAAAGAATTTAAGTACATTTCCGCTTATTGGCGAAAATTTCTGAAGCGAGATTTTTACCTATTATGCGCTTCCTAACTGAACTAAATTTTTCCATACTATGTGTATATATACAAATCTATAGATCATATACAGAGTTGCATAAAAAAAATCGTATATTTTTCCGACTGTAGATGATAATGACTGAAATTGGCTTTTGAAATGTATCATGCGTTTTCCAAATTACCGTATATACTCGTGTATAAGACGAAGAATTTTAGACAAAATTTGGGAGTTGAAAATGAGGGGTTGACATATATACGAGTTAATAAAGTACATAAATAAATAAATGCTGACCCAATTGCTGATATTCAGGTTCTTTAAAGTCAGAAAATAATACCTATCTAAGGAATCATGAATCTAAAAACCTTTATTTTTCTTTTCATTTAAAGATTACATTTTTTTCAATGAAACTTATGAAACTTATCATTGAAGAATTCCCTTCAATACAGGGGAATTCCTTTCAACATTTTAATCCCCTTTTTAAAACGAGTTCAACTTGAGAATGCTTCTAGATTTCTCTCCTAAATGTCCCATACATTACAAAGAAGTACTATATTTTAGCAGCCTAAGAAGTTGATTACCCTTGTAAATAAGGCTTGAGTAGACTTTTCAAATAATTTTTTTTAAGTATCATTAAATTGATGTGAATAGGTTTCAAAATAGTTTAAGTTTCTTCAGTTTTACATAATTATAGTTTTAAAACGATTAATTTTTTTTAAAAAGTCTGATTAGAAACGACAAAAAAGTTTACTAATTTAATGAAAATTTATAATTTCTTTTTAATCCCCGATTACAAATCATTTTTAAACATACTACCAGAAATCTGGTTCGACTTATACACGAAAAATCAATTTTTTATCAAAATTTTGCGTACGAATTGAGGGGGTCGACTTATACATGTCGACTTATATACGAGTATATACGGTATTTACTTAAACGTCGTCTTTAACCTTATTAAACGGTGAAGTTTCGTTACAGTGTTCTGAGCGTGCTGGAAAGTGCTTAATAATCTATGTTTCACGCATGTTTTTTTTTTTTTTTTTCTGAATGCTTTCTTAAACACAAGTACCTGTAGGTATTTCCCTATTTTCCACGTAAGCACTTATACTCTACTACGCACTCTCAGTTGCATTGATATTGGTGGGTTGGTTGATTCTTTTTTCTTGCCAAAATCCCCATTGAGAAATTCTGAGCCACACAAGAGAAGTAATCTTGGCTATGAGAACATTAATTACGTTTCTGTTTCGTTGCGATCCTTCCAAAGCTTTTTAGCAATTTTTTCACAATTAGCATAATGATTTGACCGTCTAAATTATAATTCATTTCAATAAAAAGCACGCTGTTCCTTAATTATTCGTAATACGGCAATTCTCACTAATTTCAATAAAATTTTAACAATTTATCTAGCATTACATAAAAATTAAAATTGAAATATAAGACACTTATTGTACGTAGATAGAACTCTTTAATTAAAGGCTTTAAAAGATTGCAAATAACGTTTTCCATTCTCAATATTATTATTTTTTTGAACGAAGACGAACTCTTAAACTAAAAATGAATTAAAACTCAAATGAAATAACACCCAATAACAAAATAAAAACTTATTATTCTTTTTTTTTTATATAAACAAATTACATAATGTACATTTTCACTTTTATTTTCAGTAAATGCCAAAAATATAAAGGGATTGTGTAAAAGCTATGAAG
Organism: Maratus michaelseni; assembly: GCA_963931845.1. NCBI lineage: Eukaryota > Metazoa > Arthropoda > Arachnida > Araneae > Salticidae > Maratus > Maratus michaelseni. The sequence goes on from OZ007599.1 coordinate 227,790,127, forward strand.
AAAAAGTTTGTGGTGTAAATTGTGGTGCACCCTGTATATACCAGCATAGCCACACATGCGCTTGTATAGATAGAAAGGTACGACAGATTCAAATAGAGAAATAAAAAAAAGAGACAGATCGTTAAAAATGTATTAACATTTCCATGTTAAATTAATTTTAAATGCGTAACACTTCAATATACATTCCCTTGTTTAACTTTTTATCGCAAATTGAATTTACACGGAGAAATAAAAATATATATATTATTAAGAAAAGTCAAAAGTCAGATGAGTCACATAGATCACTTTAAAGTAAAATTAAAAAATAGCTCTAAAAGCTGCTATGATATATTAACCGCCAAAATGTTAACGGTACCCCTCAGAATGCTTTTTCTGCACTACCAACCTTGTCCTACCGGTTTTTTGTGGTCAAGAAACCTGCCTCATGATAAGGAGGGGCACATGCCCTGGGCGTAAACACTTTTAACTATAGCCAATCCTAATCTACTAACCTGTAATATTCAGAAAAAGTCAGTCAGGGTGCCTTTTTGGTGATAGACCGTTCTGTTAATGCTTATTTTCAAAAATAAGGATTTTATCTTTCGGTTAGTTTCAAAATATATCAGCCTGTGGGATTCCAGTTGTAGGAAGGAATATACGTCTTAGAATTTTACGAGAGGTATTCTAAAGTCGAAAAAATGTGGATTATCGTACAAAGACATCATCTGAAATTCAATAGCTGGTGATAATACTTTTATATACTAGCTATAACCAATCCTAATTTGTTAACCTGTAATATTCGGAAAAGAGAGTCAGGGTGTCTTTATCTTGAAAAATGGTTGTAACTTTTGTTTAGTTTCAACATTTATCAATTTTGGAACTCCAGCTGTAGATATTATTATTATTATTATTATTATTATTATTATTATTTCGTAACAGATATTCGAAAGGCAAAGAAATATGGATTATCGTAAATAGACACCAGCACCAATTGAATAGTTGATGATAGCACTTTTAACAATAGCCAATCCTAACCAACTAACCTATAATATTCAGAAAAAGCCATGTAATAGATCATGTGTAGTTTCAAAAATAAGGATTGTAACATTCGTTTATTTTCAAAACTTATCAGGTTTTGGGATTCTATCTGAAGATATGAACATTTGTTTTAGAATTTTGTGAGAGTTATTCGAATGCGGAAGAAATGCAGATTACCAAGAAATGAAATTATCAGCAATTGAATATATTGTTTCTACGAGCATTTAAAAAAATAAATATCGATTCTAAGGAAAAAGTTTTCAAATTTTGCAGCAAGAAATATGTTTATTATTATTATTATTTTTTTTAATTTATGTTATATTAGTAACTGATCTTTATGGCTCTTACTTCGGATAAATTAAACACATAATAGATTATAAAGAAATATAAATATAATGTGATCGCAAAAATATGCAGTAATAAAATCATGTTATCATACTCATGCATAAGATAAAAAAAAATGTATTTCATAAATAGAAAATTGTTGCTTGTAACTTATATTTAGTAAAGTAAATATTAAAAATACTATAATTTAATGAGAGTTATTCGAATGGCGAATAAATATGCAGATATCATGAAATAAAATTATCAGCAGTAACTCTCCCCCCCCCCCCCCACACACACACACGTGGTTCTAAAAAAAAAATAAAGAAAAAAATAATAAAAAAAAAATAAATAATAAAAAGTATGATATTTTACAAGCATGATTATGGAAGTAATTTGCAATCGAAAGTTTTTTTTTTTTTTTTTTTTTTGTATTTTCCGATCAATGAATTACAGTTTTAAGCGATTATTGTCTCAGAACGGCAGTTTTTTTCAACTAGAGAAAAGGTTTTTTACGTTTTTTTCTTATTTGTTTTAAAGTATATATCTTATTATTGACTGATTTTTATAGCTTTTATTTGGCATGAATTAGATACATGAAAAATTATTTTAAAAAATATAAGCAGAATGTGATAGAAAATATCTGCAGTAAAGTCTAATCATATTATCATGCTGATGTACGATTAATTTAAGAAAAAAAAAATATATAGGACTGTGTTTTATGTTTAGAAGATTGTTACTTGCAATTATATTTGTTAATGTAAACACAAAAAAATGCTCATGAGGCTATTTCAATATAATTTGTATCCAACAATCAAAAATGAATTTTAATACCACTTTACTAAAAACTAACTTTTATGCTACTGTAAAACAAAGAAAGGTAAAGAAAATACTGGAAAATGCATTATATATAATACGGCTATTTATGAGAGTGTATACATATGAATGAAGATTTCGAAAATTAATTGAAGTATTTTCAAAAAGTTGGTACTTGTATGATGCAACGGTATTTGAATGAAAAAAAGGTTTATTGCAACATATGTTAGCGTTACGTGTATAGCAAGAATAATAATAATAATAATAATAATAATAATAGCAATAATAATAATAATAAATATATACTTTTGATTTGTTCTTATACTCATAGAAGAGATAAGGTGTTCCAGTGATATCAAAATAACGGTTACGGTTATAGAATAACTGTTAAAGAATGTGTAATAATATAATAATATTAATAATAACATGTTTTTGATTTGTTCCATACTCAGAAGAGATAAGGTGTTGCAGTGATATGAAAATACCGGTAAAGGTTATAGAATAACTGTTAAAGAATGTAGTATATTTCTTATGAAGTGTGTACTCTATCAAGGCAATTCCTCTTATTTGCCTTGAATCAGTAAAATATTTTTAAAAATCAGTGTTATGAGTTCACAAGTGACCAAAACACTTAATGTCACTAGTAAGTGATATATCACATAACTGTCGTTAGTTATATGTTATGAAAGTTATCATAGTACTCTAAGTTGCCTAGTTGCCCCTAAGAGCCCTCGTGCTCTAAGTTGCCCCAAGAAATTTTTATAGATAGAAACAGGAAAATTGCTGCATTATGTGGATACAGAATGAGATCCATGCTAATAAAACTGTCTATATCGGTTTTTCACCATTTCAGCTTTTTTTTTTTTCCAAAGCATACATAAAATAATTTAATTAGACTGTAATCAATTTACTTATAATTAATAGAATTCCCAACAGTAAGTTCAATTTTCTAGGATATTTTATATTAATATTTCAAAAGCTAAAATTCTTACTAAGATTTTAAGAAATATTACTACTTTACTTTATTAAACTCAAGCGAGTCTTGTCTGTTTTAATTTCTGAAACCAAATGTACATTAAAAGACAAACATCCATTTTTTTCAACTATCACAAAAATATATTTTATAAGAATGCAGGCATATTTTTACCATAATTACACTAAAAATATATAATTTGGCAATATTAATTGAGCATTTCAAAGAAAACTGACATTGATTGTTTTGAAAAGAAGACATAGAATTATATTGATACATAATTGTTGAGAGAAATATTGATTTAATTCATAACTTTAGAGATTAGAGCCACATTTTTATCAAGAATAAACGAGAATTTTATGCAAATTAATGTCGAATAAGTTTGAAAGTCTTTAATTATAACTTTTTGTCACTTATTTGCATATGATGAAATAACATGCTGTATCACTTTAGCTTCAAATGAGAATTTTACTAAAAGGTAAACCGTCAAACTTAATTACCTCAAAATATGATGCTTTATAAAACAGCATTCCCTAATTACCTTTATTATGAAGGGAGAAAGAAACGCTGATGATCCTTAAACAGGGTTAATTTCATATATTAAAGGCTAATATGTTTTATATACAGGTGGAAAATGAAATCATAACATACTTAGACATTGATGCTGTTCTTCTTTTATCATGTCATGATGCGAAAGATTAAAAAAATATATATTTATGGATTAAATAGCAGGTAGGGTTGTTTTTCTACATGACATAATTTATTTCTATATGATAGTCATTCTGATAACAGTGAATATGCTTCATTTATAATCACTCGCATGAAATGAGATTCATTTTAGCTGTACATTATCATTTTAAAATACAGTTTTAAAAATGATAGAACATTTATGTGTATCGGAAATAACAGATAATATAAAACATGATAAAAAATTTAGATGATACATTGAAATTTTTTTATGAAAATAACATTTTATCAGTATGTATATAAAGGATGCATTGTAAACTTAAATGTCTGAAATTCAGACACTTAAGTGTCTGAAACGGATAGTTAAAAAAAGAAACACTTTAAAGTGTCTTAATTTTTAAGACACTGATTTTCACACTTTTGAAAGGTCTGAATCACGTCCATTTTTGTGCTCTGATTTGTCGGCAATAGGTATCCATTTCTGACCACATTTTTTTAAAGTATTCAATGCAGCCATATTTCACCACATTGAATCCTCAATAAATGGGAAAATAATTGGCCATAAAGCAGGGCTGGGGATTTTTTCAGAAGCTGAACCTGATTACAGCATGGGCAAACTGGGCCATGGCACTATCTCCCCCCCCCCCCCCCGAATTTATGGGGCCCCAAATATAGTATGAAATTTTCGTAAAGCTGATATTTTAAATCTCTTTCGATATTGTACTGATTATATTCAGTTTTTTGATATTTCACTGAAAGATAAGATTGAAAACAAAGAATATATTTATCTAAAAACAGTAAAACCTCTCAAAAGTGGATATCTCGGAACCACAGAATTTTTCCTCTATTCGGAGGTGTCTGCTTTTTAGAGGTAAAAGTATACAAATATGGATGTGTTATGGACTGAAAAAGGTGTTTGCTAAATAGAAGTGTCCGTTATGGAGAGTTTACAGTAAACCTCCATAACAGACGCTCCCAAATAGCGAACATCTCTGTTTAGCTTGGTTAAATATTTATTTAAATAATAATAAAACCCAACCCTGATTTATAGTTCGCTAAATAGAGGTATATAGAGGATAAACCCCGCAAGTCCCAAGGTTATGCGCTATTGAGACGTTTAACCGTATATATTCATTTTCTTAATGATTTCATTTACCCACCTTTTCAACTCACAACACATTAAATGTTTGTATATTTTTACATAAAAAAGTAGACACATCCGAATAGTAGGCAAATTTTGTAGTCCCGAGGTGTCCGTTTTGAGCGGTTTTACTGTATCTAGATAAATATAATTTTTTGTTCTCAATCTTATCCTACTATAAAAGTTCAAAATATTGCAAAAATCAGTACAATGTCGAAAGAGATTTAAAATATCAGCTTTACTAAAATTGCATACCAAATTTGGGAGGCACCTAAAATCAGAGAGGGTGTCAGAGCCCTGAAACAGTTTGTCTATGCATTCTTTTGTCCTGTTTATGGAAGCAACCCAACCCTGATTTATAGTTCGCTAAATAGAGGTATATAGAGGACAAACCAAGCAAGTCCCAAGGTTATGCGCTATTGAGACGTTTAATCGTATATATTCATTTTCTTAATAGAAAGTACAAGTTTCTTTTCTTTAAGTATGCTTTGAATTATTTTAACATTTGAATAGACTAGTTCAATAATAATAATAATAATAATAATAATAATAATAATAATACAGTCAAACCTCGTTAACACGAACACGCTTAACGTGAATTACTTTTAGCATGAACTGTTTCCGATTGCCCCGTCCAGTTGTATGTAATGTATTTAAGTTCGGATAACACGAGCTCCTTTTAACATGAACCAAAAAAGTTTCCCCTTGAGTGTTCGCGTTAACGAGGTTCGACTGTAATAATAATGAAAAATAAAGAAAAAATATAAATAATGATTTTTTTTTCTTTGTGGGAATGTTTTGCATTTTCATTCAAATATTAGCGTCTATAAAAATCAGGCTGGTGTTATGAGCCCTTTTTATTAAAAAAAAGAAAAAACAAGGATTTTTGAAAAAAAATTAGAGTACATAAAAATTTGCTAAACAACTTATATTTACTAACAACTTAGAACTTAAATAGTCTAGAGCAATACAAAAAGAACCAATTAAATCCTAAATCCTATGTAACAATTTCAGTAAATCTCTCACAGTCTGCTAATTAGGCAGAGTAATCAAAGATAGAAGTTCCCAAGAGTTGGAAAACTTTTCTCACGCTTAGCTGTGGGGGTGACAAGAATGCCGGTTACTACAATAGGAAAAGATGAGCTTCGATCAATCTTGTGAAACTGAAATTGCTAGACAGCAAATATTTCTCTGATCTGACCGTCTATATGTGGGGTCTCAGATCGTGGGAATTTCCTGCGTGAACATTTAAAAGTTCAGTAAGACCTCCCTAAAAAGGCTTTATCCAATGACGTAAACTAAAACTTTTTTTGATTGGTGATCGGAGAATCTTTTGTTCGAAGAAACGGACCGGAGAAGAGGATCGAGAGGAGGTTAGTGAGAGTTTCGGCAGGAGAACGAGTGTTGGTGGAAAACACTCATCTCAGGACGGTTTCCCTTCTTAGTAGGGAAGGACAGGTTTGCTGACAGATTTTTGAATGAGAGAGTGCGATCTCTCTGAAGTCAACGCAACAGCCTTGGATTTGACCTTTCGGGGAGAGTGAACAGTAGCACTAGTTAAGACTTTAAGATTCTAAAACTACTGTAAAAGACTGGACTATTTGGTGATTTGCTATAAATTACAGGTCGAGCGAACTCAGCTAAAAAAAATTGTTGTAAATAATTTTTACCTCTAGAAATTTCAAGAACGCTTTTTAAATAAAATTTGTTCTGAAATATTTAATGAAGGTGATTCATTGTGAAACGGCTCCACGCTACCCCATTTCAAAAACACACAACATCGTGGATTCTTTACAGCTGGTGGCAAGCGAGTCGGATATTTCGACAAAAATTTATTAGCATTAGTGAAGAGAGTCCAGACAGTAGCAGTGACGCCCGCCCGCATCTAAGCGCGCAAGATCTGACGCCAGTTCAGGAGAGGAAAGCAGAGACCGAAGCAAGCCTTGCAGTGTCACGACAGACAGCAGTTCCGTCCTGGAAGCAAGCCCGTGTTTACAGAGAACAAGCCCGAAGCAAGCCCTTGCATTGTCACGACAGACCACAGTTCCGTCCTGGAAGCAAGCCCGTGTTTACAGAGAATAAGTCCGAAGCAAGCCCTTTCTAGGAAACATCAGGAGCCGACAAACCGAGATAACCTGTGAAATCGACGACATCTAGGCCAGACCCGAAACCGGCGACAGATGATGCAGACAAAGACTGTAGAAAAGGTAAGCTCAATTCATTTTTGAGTGGCTCTCATTTTGTTTACATATTCTTTGTTGAGGAAAATTCATTTCTGAGAAATTTTTTATTTGAATATTGATATATGATAAATTATGATAAATTTTTAAATCTAATAACTTTGAACATATTTGGAAAAATATATGTATATTTGTTATCAGCATAAAATTTGATAGTGTGAATTTTCTTTTGGCAGTAAAATAATATAAGGATTGTCAGGCTAAATGTGTATATATATAATTTTTTTTTCTCGAAAAAAAAAAGAGATAAAAATTTTGATTTTTCAAATAAGTCGATTGTCTAGTTATTCATGATTGAAAGATTTCAAAGGTGTACTTTTTTATATTATTAGTGAAACAATAGATGTTGTTGATAATCAAATATTTTGAATATGTGATGTTAGGAAAATTTTTTAGCAGTTGCAAAAAGTGGTCATTTTGTTACCTGCGGGGTCAGAAATATCAAGTATTGGTTGAATTATGAGCACAGAATTTCAAATTTCTAAATTTGTTTTAAATTTGGATGACCTACACCAAAACGTGTCAGTGTATTGAAAATTTTACAATATTGAAAATTTATTTTTATATGTATACTATTTTTATTATTCCTCAAATTGAATTGTATTTAAAATTGTTAGTATTATGTGGGTAATAGCAGAAAATTTTCCATAAAGTGTTAGAATCCCTGTTGCATAAGTTAGCGAGCGAAACTATCATTTTCATCTTTATATTGTATTTACATAAAATTTTAAAATGCAAGAAGTAACTGATCTGAAACAGTGCAGGAAAATTGATTTGCAGAATTTCGCGGAAGAATTGGGAGTGGAAATAGGGAAAAATGACAGGATACCGGTAATTATCCAAAAAATCGAAGCTGCCGATGATTACGATAAAGATTTTGCATTTACGCAAGCTGCGTATATCATAAAAGATCGCGAAGACAAGATAGCCGCGGATAAAGAGGAAAAACAAAGGGAGAAAGAAGAAAGAGAAAGAGAGGAAAAACAAAAAGAACGCGAATTTACGTTAGAACAACTTAGATTGACGCAAGATGCAAATAGACGTAGTTCAACTAACAGTACCGGGTCGGAACGCCCACCTAAATTGCCGCTTCGAACAATCATGCATCGATTTGATCCAGAACGCTCGGATATAACTTTGTTTTTAAATTTGTTCGAACGACAGGCGACCAAAGCGGAAATAGAGACAGGTGACTTAGTGACGCATTTATTAGCTTTAGTGCCGGTAGAAATTGCAGAGTTAATTTTAAGGGAACCGCAAGATCAGACGGATAACTTTGAATACGTCAAAAAGTTTTTGCTTGAACGATTCCGTATGAGTCCCGAATCGTATCGTCAAAAATTAATGAAACATCCACGCAATCCAGATGCTCCATGGAAAGATATTATTTTTGAACTCAATAGTTATTTAGAGGGTTGGTTAAATGGGTTAGATGTTACGGATTTCAGTAGTCTGAAAAATTTATTGATAACTGACCAGATCAAGCTCCGTGCTTCTAGTGAAATGAAAGAGCATTTCATTGATTCGTGGGCAAACTACAAAGACCCGTTAGTTTTGGCAAAATGTCTGGACGAATATGAAGCAGTGAAAGGGATTTCAGATAAAAAAGAGAATGCGAGATCTTTTTATGATAGGAAATCTGAAGAAACGAAACTCGAGGGAAATTCTGGAGAAGAAAAAAATTCCGACAAAAAAATAAATTGGCGAGACAAAGAAATTAAAGACAGGGAACGTATCTTTGAACGAAAGAGGCGTTGCCATACGTGTGGAAGCGAATTTCACCTAATGGCACGTTGTCCGAAAAGACAAAGGGATATTACGGAAGTAAAATCTTTCGAGAGCATAAATCACTTAGGCGATATAAGCGAAGACAAAAGCTTGTTCCGACCTTTTTTGAGTGAAAACAAAATAAATGGGAAGAAGGCGTGTGTACTTAGAGATTCAGGTAGCTCGTATTGTGTTTGCCCATGGAATTTGGTAAATAAGAACAAATTAGGCAATGAATATGTTTGGCTTAAACAGACATTTGATAAATATCCAAAACGATTTAGAGTGGCACGTATAACAATGGAAATAAAAGGTCTCGGATATGTAAATACGAAAGCGGCAATCCTGCCTAGACACTCTAAAATTAAACACTATATCTTAGGTAATAAGACGCAGGCTTTAATAAATGAAAAGATAAAGCGAAAGCAAAAATCGCAAACTAATTCCAGTTTTGAGAACCCGGGGATTGAGATAAACCCTTTAACAGATCCACAAGGGCAGGAAGAAATTCTTTCGTCATTCCCCCCCGAAATGAAGAACCACCGTTCTCAGTGTATTGGGGAAAAAGAAACCCTTTTGAAAAGGTCAAGGAAAGTAGATGAGTTGGTTTTCGACCGGCAGGGTAATTCGAAAAATAAACGCGCAAATATGGAAGTGAGTGTTGACAGGAAGGGTTATCATTCGAAAGTTAATCTGGAGGAAGTGAGCGGATTCACAAAGAGTTTTCTAAAATCCTTCGAAATTCTGTTGAAAGAGAGTAGGGACAGTGGAAATTCACGCCTTTGTGACACTCTTGTTAAAGAAATTGAACGGTTGTGTAAAACGTATTGTTCGGCAAACACAAGTAAAGAAATTCAGTAGTAAGTTTTTGAGTAAAATCCAATCTTTTGTACATATTTGATTATTTTTAGTTTTATTGTTATTTTGGCATGTGTAGTAAAAAAGTATCTTTCAAAGGAAAAAAAAGTCTCTAAAGCTAGATGTTCAAGCAATGGTAAGCAGTATATAAGAAATTAGGTCACTGATGTATATAGTGAGGTTAAATTGAAATGTTATTTGAGCCACTCAAATATGTTGAGCTAATCCTTTTTTTGCAGATTTTCCGCGTTTTAACCCGGAAAATGTTTTGATGGTGGGGGTGTTGTAACAATTTCAGTAAATCTCTCACAGTCTGCTAATTAGGCAGAGTAATCAAAGATAGAAGTTCCCAAGAGTTGGAAAACTTTTCTCACGCTTAGCTGTGGGGGTGACAAGAATGCCGGTTACTACAATAGGAAAAGATGAGCTTCGATCAATCTTGTGAAACTGAAATTGCTAGACAGCAAATATTTCTCTGATCTGACCGTCTATATGTGGGGTCTCAGATCGTGGGAATTTCCTGCGTGAACATTTAAAAGTTCAGTAAGACCTCCCTAAAAAGGCTTTATCCAATGACGTAAACTAAAACTTTTTTTGATTGGTGATCGGAGAATCTTTTGTTCGAAGAAACGGACCGGAGAAGAGGATCGAGAGGAGGTTAGTGAGAGTTTCGGCAGGAGAACGAGTGTTGGTGGAAAACACTCATCTCAGGACGGTTTCCCTTCTTAGTAGGGAAGGACAGGTTTGCTGACAGATTTTTGAATGAGAGAGTGCGATCTCTCTGAAGTCAACGCAACAGCCTTGGATTTGACCTTTCGGGGAGAGTGAACAGTAGCACTAGTTAAGACTTTAAGATTCTAAAACTACTGTAAAAGACTGGACTATTTGGTGATTTGCTATAAATTACAGGTCGAGCGAACTCAGCTAAAAAAAATTGTTGTAAATAATTTTTACCTCTAGAAATTTCAAGAACGCTTTTTAAATAAAATTTGTTCTGAAATATTTAATGAAGGTGATTCATTGTGAAACGGCTCCACGCTACCCCATTTCAAAAACACACAACATCGTGGATTCTTTACACCTATTACAAAAATAAAAACTCTTTAAAAAAACATTTGGCTCTGCCATGGGCAAAACATGGGTTCCCACACGCGCAGATAACCGCTACTCTTTTTTTTTTTTTTTTTTTTTTTTATAATTTCCACGTTCCACATTATTTTGATTCTTTACTTACAATATTATTCAATTTGAGCTTTTTATTTTTTAATTTTTCTACTTCATAACAGAGTAAGTAAATCGATTTGGATTCTTTGTTAATAGTATAATATTCAAAATGACTGTGTGTCTTAAAATTTAAATATCTTACCCAAATCGAACACAGAAGAAAAAACATCTAAATGCAGTTTTTGCATTTTGAACAAGTTTTCATAAGGAAATATTAAATTAAAAAAAAATCCATTCCCATAGGATATATTGAAAAATTATTTATAAAATATTCAGAATTTGCTTTTGTGATTTGTTCTCTTTTTCTATGAACACCCTGAAGCAACAATGTTCATAACACTTTCCGTATATCATTTAAATTTTGTTTAACATGAAAACATTTGACTTCGAAAATATATTCTGTAAGAGAATTAACTGATCTGTCACTAAAAATGAAAATTCATATGCAATAATATATCAATAATACAAAACTGGGAAAATGCAAGGAAAGAACTCTTAATAATGCAATATCATTTATTTATTTATTTATTTTTAAGACAATTTTTTTATATAGATAAGATGGTAATTATAAGAGCTATTTAGCTAGCCTTAAAACATATATATATATATATGTATTATTTTTTAATAACATTTAGGAAAAAAAATACTTCTAGTTTGAAAAGAAATTAGGTGTTAAATATACATCTTAATTTTATGTAAGTAAATATATTAAATTGTAGCTTTTTTTCTATTTACCATTTTTTATTTCAAATAACTTTATTACAAAAAAAAAAAAAAAAGAATGAAAAATCAAAATTAAAATTACCGTATATACTCGTGTATAAGTCGAAGAATTTTAGACAAAATTTGGGAGCTGAAAAGGGGGGATCGACTTAATCACGAGTAAGTAAAAAAAAAAAAAAAAATAGCGGAGTGAAATACCGGAGTCCTATTTTTTTCGCAGATAATTGGTGAATATGCAAGTCTTTGAACCAATCACATATGGGTCTATAGGTTGGAGAGACAGATAAAAGCTGACAATGGTGATTGATAAAAAAAAAGCTCAACAATAATGTCTTTGTAATTGTTCTGCACTCATTTTCTCTTGGGATAGAATTCCCTTCAATACAGGGGCATTACTTTCAACATTTAAATCCCGTTTTTAAAAAGAGTTCAACTTGATAATGCTTCTAGATTTCTCTCCTAAAAGTTCTACAATACAAAGAAGTACTATATTTTAGCAGTTTAAGAAATTGTTTACCCTTGTAAATAATGCTTGAATAGTTTTTCAAAAAAAAAGTAAGTAATCATTAAATTGATGTGAATAGCTTTCAAAATAGTTTAACCTTCTTCAGTTTTACATAATTATACAATTTTAAATTGTTGAATTAAAAAAAAAAATGAAGTCTGATTTGAAACATTAAAAAAAAAAGTTTACTAACTTAATGAAAATTTATTATTATTTTGTTTTTATCCAAATCATTTTTCAACATACTACCAGAAATGTGGTTCGACTTATACACGAAAATTCAATTTTTTTCCAAAATTTTGCGTAAGAATTGGGGGGGGGGGTGTCGACCTATACACGAGTCGACTTATACACGAGTATATATGGTAATTTACATTTTCTCCAGTTTTTTATAACTTAAGGCAACAATTTCAATCAGTAAATCCAAAGTAAATAATGATTGATATATTAATTTATTTACATAAAATCAAATTTTAGCTGTAAAAATGTATATTACTAGTTAATCTGCAGATCAGGAGCCTCAACATCAGTTCTGGAAGTCATTGTTTTTTAATCTCACTTTTCATAATATTTAACATCTTACAATCCGCAATTTAAAATTTTCAAATTACAAATACATATTTATAGGCATATAAAATACTTCCGGGGTTTCAGAAATTAGAAGCGATAAATTAAACACGGTTTATGCAATGATATTCTGATATTCTTATAAACTTCTTATTCCAGGAATTTTTGAGATATTAAGTACATGCCTCCGGGAGGGAGGGGGGGGGGCTCGGCACCCCTGAACCTCCCTTAATATTATTAAATATATATTCGTGATTTCCAGTTGATTGTGCGAATTATTTTTTAATATCTTGAATTTAGTTTTACACTGTGATGGTTTTATTAGGATAAGCAACAGTTTGGAAAATAATTTCATGTTATCCTAATACCCAAATACCAATATTTACTGCCCCACCAGTGGCTGAGAGGTTCTGCTCTTGAAGCTGGTAGACGGGAGGTGCTGGGTTCGATCCCAATCGCGCCCGTCGGCCTAATCGTTTGGAGTTTTCGTGGTTTTCTTCGAGCCGTGGATTTATCCATGCGTAAATACGGATTAGGTTCGCTTAGAAAGACCCCCACGAAGGGCACTCCCCCCGGGCCTATATCCCAAGTGTAGATAATTGGCCGTCAATAATCAACCCAACCCAATATTTACTTATCTGCAAACCACGAAACACCTGCATCTGATGGATAAGTTGAACAATATCTCATGTACAAGAACAACTTTTGGAAATGTAAACTGAATCTACTACATTTCACCTATTATTAGAAATCTAGTGTTATTACAATTTTTGTTTCGGAAAAATAGTTTTGATGGTCATTCTATAATATTTAGATGTAAGATCTTATCTAAGTACATCCTGATCTACTCGATGGCAATAGCATACTAAAATTCCCCCAAAATAGACATATTTGGAAACTTTTAAGCCTATTGTGAAATCCTTCATAATCGTGTCTACTGCAAATTTAAAAATATTAGGAAACACGATTTGATTCTATAAATATTTATTGTGATAGCCTTTTATGTTATCTATTTCCAGTAATTGTGCTATTTCAGGATTCATTTATATGTATGGATGTGTTTTACAAATCTGATTTCTTCAGATTAACCATTTCCTTGTACGGGTGATTTTATCCGATTTTTAAAATAATACTGATTTTCCACGAAACATCCATACGTTTGTAGCAGAAATGGATAGAAATCTACTGAAAAAAAAAATACTCATACAAATGTAACCTCCTATTACAAGACTTAAATCCAAATCAAAATTTTCGTTTACAATTTTCGTTTCTAAAGTAGTTAAAAGAGAAAAAATATCCAAATAAAATCCTCATCTATTTTAATAGAATACTGAAATTCTCTCGAAAATAAACTATTTTCCTAAATAAAAAATAAAACTGCCCAGTTAAACTGAGGGCAATGAGCTCACAGGCTACTCACACTAACTGTATATTATAATCTTATTTCAAAGAATTTGAAATAAGCCCCGAAAAAAATAAAGAAATCAACAATATACGAGGGTTGTAAATTAAATAGTGGCAACTTAACCTTGTAACTCACAGAAGGGCGGGCATGCGCAAATAGGATATGGGAGCGGTGAGGTGGCGCTATTGTTGATGTGTAGAGTGCAAAAAACAGTTGATCTGCTTAGAAGGGAAGTTGTTGTGTGGAGTTAAAGTGGGGAGTTTTGTTTCTATCGCTCTAAAGCATGTTTTCAAAAGGTGATCAGCGGTCGTGGCTTAAAATTGAGGTTGCCCGTGGCAAAAATGCAACAGAATGCTATCGGGGATTAGTGAAAGCCTGTGGCACAAACGCTTTACCGTATAGGACAGTAGCAGGATGGGTTCAAGCATTTTGTTTGGGTCGGAATGAGATAGCGGATTTGCAACGCACAAGTCGGCCCTACATTCCTCAAGAGCAGATTGACATCCTGAGCGGTTTCCTTACCATAGACCGCCGATGGACTGTCCCAGAATTATCCTTAGAGGTTGGTCTGAGTCATCTGTACTCCACTCAGCAGGGCGCTCGGTCGCTCACATCAACAATCAACAACTTGCCACTGGTCTATAACGGCTTCCCGACATTTGATAAAAGGTTATAAGTTTTGCTGGGGATTACATAGAAGGAATATAATGCAATTGTACTTGTAAGTTCATTAAAAATTGATTTATACCTATGTTGCCATTATTTAATTTACAGCCCTCGTATTAAGGGGGATCGTTCCCCCGTTTCCTCACCCCGCTCGTTAACAATTGAACCCCCAAAACTAATCAGCGAAGCTCGTTACTACAATGAACATATATACTAAATTCGAAGCAAATCGGATAATTCTGTATGAAAAACCCATTTATCTAAATTAAGGGGTATTACCCCCCGTATCCCCTTTATAGTTAACCAATGAATCCCCAAAACTAACCAGGGGAGCTCCTTACTACAATGAGCCTATATACAAAATTTGAAGAAAATCGGATAATTCTCCATGAAAAACACATTCATCTAAATTAAGGTGGGAGGATAAGCCCCCACCCCTCTTTATCCTCTTTATACTTAACCAAAGAACCTCCAAAACTAATCAGGAAAGCGCCTTATCACAATGAACCTATATACAAAATTTGAAGATATTCGGATTATTCTGCATGAAAAACCCATTTATCTAAATTAAAAGGGGGCAGCCCCCTGTTCCCCCCTTTATACTTCCCCAATGAATCCCCAAAACTAATCAGAGAAGCGCCTTACCACAATGAGCCTATATACAAATTTTGAAGAAAATCGGATAATTCTGCATGAAAAACCCATTTATCTAAATTAAGGGGGATTAACCCCCGTATCCCCCTTTATACTTAACCAATGAATCCCCAAAACTAACCAGGGGAGCTCCTTACCACAATGAGCCTATATACAAAATTTGAAGAAAATCGGATAATTCTCCATGAAAAACCCATTTATCTAAATTAAGGGGGGGGTGGATTAGCCCCCCGTTACTCCCTTTATACTTAAACAATGAATCCCCAAATTTAATCAGGAAAGCGCCTTATCACCATTAATCTATATACAAAATTTGAAGAAAATCGGATTATTCTGCATGAAAAATCCATTTATCTAAATTAAAAGGGGGGTAGCCCCCCCGTTCCCCACTTTATACTTAAACAATGAATCCCCAAAACCAATCAGGAAAGCGCCTTATTACCATTAACCTATATACAAATTTTGAAGAAAATCGGATAATTCTGCATGAAAAACCCATTTATCTAAATTAAGGGGGGATTAGCCCCCTGTTACCCCCTTTATACTTAAACAATGAATACCCAAAACCAATCAGGAAAGCGCCTTATCACCATTAACCTATATGCAAAATTTGAAGAAAATCGGATAATTCTGCATGAAAAACCCATTTATCTAAATTAAGAGGGGGGATTAGCCCTCCTTTTCCCCTTTATACTTAACACACGAACCTCCAAAACTAATCAGGGAAGCGCCTTATCATAAGGAACCTATATCCAAAATTGGAAGCAAAACGCTTATTTCTATCAAGAGTTATCGCGTTACGTACATACATACGTACATACATACGTACATACATACATACATACATACAGAACGGGCGGGCACATTAGCTCTCAGGCTTTGATAGCCTGTGAGCTAAAAAGCAGCAAAATAGTGCAATTTACTGGAATTTTATTATTTTGATACGCTTTGAAATACGGTTGGTAAGCAACTAAGTTAAAGAGGAAAGTAAAAAGAAATTTATTTTAAAATTTGTAAAAAATATGAAAATAAAATGTTTTATGTTTCCCGAACAGTAACAAAAACGTTCTCAATAATTTAAACAATTAATTTCTATTTTCTTATGAATGTATCGGCAATTTTTCAAAGCTATTGTATATATTTAAGAGCTCATCCATAAGTTTATGTTTAAATCCATAATTTAGATGGGTCATTTTCATTTCAGTTAAAAATAAAATTTGAAAATCGTCTGCATTCCCATAGGAAAGTATTACGACATCAAAATAAATGTTCTATATTTTCCGAACGAATCAACCAAATGTAACAAAAAACTATACAGTTATATTCGGGTACCTCACGAACATAACCTACCACTTATCAACTTAATTGCATGATTTTTGCGGCAGTTATCGTTGAACAGACAGGCAGACGGAAACCAAAAACTTTACGGGTCTCAACAGTGCATGAGCCTCAACTGACGTTTCGGCAATTAACTAGTAAATCTGCAGATCAGGAGCCTCAACGTAAGCTCTGAAAGTGATTGTTTTTTAATCTCACTTTTCATAATATTTAACATCTTACAATCCGCAAATTAAATTTTTTAAATTACACATATATTTATAGGCATATAAAAAAATTCGAAGGTTTCAGAAGTTAAAAACGTTTAATTAAACACGGTTTAGGCAAGAATATTCTAATATTCTTATGAACTTCTTATTCTTGTAATTTTTTAGATTAAAAAAAATACATTTCCCCATTATCTTATTAAATTTATATTCGTGATTTCCTATTGATTGTGTGTATGATTCTAGTATATTTTGGAGTTCGTTCTACACAGTGGTTTTATTAGGATAAACAACAATTTGGAAAATAATTTCATGTTATCCTAATACCCAAATAGCAATATTCACTTATCTGCCAACCACGAAACGCACCTGCATCTGATAGATAAGTTGAATAATATCTCATGTACAAAAGCAACTTATGGAAGTGTAAACTGAATCTACTATATTTCACCCATATCTATTCTAGAAATCTAGTTTTATTACAAATTTTATTTCGGAAAAACAGTTTTGATGGTCATTCTATAATATTCATTTTTTCTAAGTACATCCTGATCTATCCCGATGGCAACAGCATACTAAAATCACACCAAAATAGGTTTATTTGGAAACTTTTAGACCTATTGGGTAATCATTCATAATGGTGCCCGTTGCCAATTCACTAAATAGCAATCGTGAATTGGCGGTATAAAGTATTTTTTGTGATAGCTTTTTATGTTTCTCAATTTCCAGCAATTTACCAATTTGAATAATTGTATTAAAATAAATCTAGTGTAATCACGTATCCAGCGTTTACTGGAGTTCCAAATTACCTGCAATTTTTTCTGTTGAGCTGATTCAGATATCAGACCAGATGCTATGATCAGTAAGGTTAACTGGATGAATTAGGTCCTCCCGATTCAACGGAGATGGCTCAGTTGGTAGAGCATGGCAGCTTCAGCCAAGAGATACCAGGTTCGAATCCTGACCCGGACATTTTTCGTCCAGCTGGAAAATTACAACTCATACAATTTCTTTACCAATTTGCCAATTTGAATAATTGTGTTAAAATTAATCTAGTGATACATCTTATTGTCTAATCAAGTCACCTCTTCCATAAAGTAATACTAGTTAGTAAATGGAAAGTAATTTTAACTCCTTTCATCAATTAGAAAACATTCTTTGATGATGATGGTGCTGGCATATATATATAGTGATAGAATGACATCACGGTCATCACATGTAGAACATAATTGCGTCAAATTCAGACACATAAGCGTCTGAACTTTAAATGTCTTATTTTCAGAAACATCATCAGTATTCAGACATTTTTCTCATCTCGTTTACACTATGTTCATAGTAAGACACTTGTGTGTCTTATACTCAGACATCTATGATGTCTGAAATTTCATATACAGACACTTAAGTGTCTGAATTACTTTTTCAGACACATATGTGTCTGAATTTAAGACGCCACTATTTAGAGTGTAAAGTCCTGTCCACTTCCTTTAACTTCAGACCGGCGACAGATAGTCATAAACATGGTGTTTGTGTATTGTAAAGTACAAATGCGCTATATGAAGAGACCATTACAGTGTTACCTAACGGCAAACTTCGGAATTAGCGTTTCTATCTCAAAAACTGTACGAGATGCGGGAACAAAGTCAGAAGTTGTATGGGTCCTCGATTTAATATGAAATGATGTCTTATGTGTAAAAGTATCTTTATTAGAAGCCCTGAATTCTAAAACTATTACATCCAGTCACCAGCTTAAATACGACAGTAATTGCATGCAGAAATGTGGCATTGTAAGGCAGACGTTCATTTACGAATATAACAAAGACATGTAAGCAAGATATAATTTATTTTAATAAGAAAATCAAGTAATATGTTTAATATATGACTACCATCGGCAACAATGTATTATGCATTCTGTATGTGTTTCTATAGGGTACATTAATCATAGTTAACTTGATTTTTCTTATAAAAATAAACTGTTACCTTGCTTAGTTTTATTAGTAAATGTTTAATTAGTTTTATTAGTAAATGTGCATATGTGCCTTATAATGCCACACTTCTGCATTCAGTTTGTAGCGTCTTAAAGCTCGCGTTGGTATATAAATAAATTACATTTCAGGACTTGTAATAGTGCTTTTTTTTACATTTAAGACATAATTCCATACTAAATCGATGAAGCCCTTACAACTTTATAATTGATATGTGATTGACTTTTTCCCACGTATCTCAAACTCTTTTCGAAATAGGATCGCTAACTCCACAGTTTGACGCTAGGTGGCACTGTGGGCGGTCTCATCGCATAGGGCATGGCTACTTTACTATACTTAGATACCACATTTATGACTATAGCTGGCACCCTGTATATCGATAAGATAAATAAATATTGAAAAATAAAAAGTGAAACTCTGAAATTGTACATAAATTTTTAAACATTCGGAAAAATAATATAGAATAATAATTACTCACAATTTCAGCAAATTGTAAAATGTATTTGTGTCAACCTTTTTTTTCCCCCCAATGTTGAGAATGTTTTAAAGAACAATAAGATTTTTTATTTTAATTTCTATCCTCATGGGTTCAAAAAGTTTGCGATTCATTTTTCGAAAGCTGTTTAAACATGTTATTTTCTTAATTAATGTCCTACTCCAGTTTATTAAAAAAAAGAAAGAGTGATTAAAAATATGTTCACATGCAGATTCATTTATAAATGCGTACCAGAGCACATAATTATTATTTTCAGTCATGGATGAAAACGTTTTAAGAATATAAATTTTATATAAGCAGTATATTCACTCATACTCATACTTCGTTTAAACTATTTCTAATCATTAAATGTTATTTTAAACTCTTTCAAGTCAAAAATAAAATTATTTTCGTCGAACTATAATTTATTATAATTATTATGATTATAATGATTATTTACCTGGTGATAGACGCAAGCCAAGAAACCAGTAATTGCGAAAAGTGAATTTAGACGCTAGAGCCTAAATAGAGAAGCTTGCTTATCCCCGGTTATTGTACAAAACCTGTTTTTTCTCATACCTATAATGGAAACAAAATTGTTTTTAATTCCCGAACTTAAGCTATCAGCCTGTCTTTTTGTCGAAATATATGTATTATCTACTTGCGTGAGCATATCTGTGTTTTATAGTTCTAATACCTTTCTAAATACATAGCGTACTTTTTATTGGTCTTTCTATTTATTTATTTAGCTGCATCAGGGGTCAAGTCACCAACCACGCTCCAATGAAATCTTCATTATACCTTTTCACTATAAAATTCACATATTATATGTATTAATTACATATTGTGCACTCATTATTTTAAATATTATTTATTTTTTTATTTTGCCAGAAAGGAATCTAAATCTGTATGTTTTCTCTTAAAATGAAATTTAGTGTGAGTAAAATATCGAGGAATTCACTTGAACTGGTGAAAACAGCGTTCTTAGTCAGTGGTTTAACCCCTTCGTGACGAGTGCCACATATACGTGACGTATGGGTTTGTTCAATACTTAATATTTCCTACAAGTAGTAAATTTCTCCATATTTAATCACAGAATATCCGCGATTAAATTAGGAAAATATTTCTACTTATAAATACGCATACTAAGAGATTAAAAATCGTGTACGGACTCTCGTCGTAAAGGGGTTAATTATTTGCATCCTTGTTAGCTGCGAAGAACCTTTGTTATCCTTTGGACATGAAGATTTCTTAAATATGAATTCCTATCCATCCACTTTCTATGTATGTGAGATTGCGTTTGTTAATGCAATCTGCACTTGACACACACACACACACACACACACAAACACACACACACATACATAAATCAATATTTATGAAGTTGGTAGGGGGAGGTTAGAAGGATACGACCACAAATGAAGTTTATAAAATTAAATGCATCTGAAATGGTAAAAAGTTTGATAAACCATGATCTACATCATTTGTAGTCGTTCAGTCGCAGAAAAATTATTTTTATCTTGCTGGTTTGCTTACTTCGTCATTCGGTAATAAATTCACTGAAAGACTATTTTTGAATGAAAAATTCTTATTTAGTAACATATACTTATTTAACTCATTAAAAAGTAGAGTCTGAAGTTTACCACAAAGGGCTAAAAAACAAAAATGAAAACAAAAAATGTCTTATGTTATATTTTTTCAAAATACAAAATGAAAATGTCAGTAAATTAAAGAAGTGAAAAACAACAAAGTTTTAGTAATATTATATTACATATCGTGTATGTTAACATTTTATTTTCGGTAATAATCACAAACTGTGAAAAAAAAGTCCGATTTGCATCACACAACTGAACCATCATATAAGCATAGCCACATCATATTATAGACTGCGACAACCTTTTTGAAAGTGCAAAAGTACAAGATAAAAGAAGAAAAACCATGCATTTCACATTTATCATGATATATTTTTATTCGACGCATAAAATCGTATATGTATGTGTGTGAAAGTTCATATGAAATATTAGAAAGGAAAAGTATTTATACTGTAGGAATACTGTGCTTTACTTATTAATAATATTGTAATTTTCAACATAATTAATAAATAATAAAATAATAAGCCAAAATAACGACTGTGAATATGCCAGTGTAAATGTCAAATCTGCAAGCAGCCAATTGGAAGCAAAAAAGTTAATACAAAAAGTTCCAGCCCGATAATAGAATTTTACACATATTATTTAGACAGAATACGGGGTGTCCCGAAAATCAAGTACAAACATTAATAGATGATACAGCATACGGCAACAAACATTATTTGTTTAAGAAATTAGGGTGTCAATCACCTTATTCAGTCATAAATACAGGATGTCTTACTCCAAGCCAAACCTGGACATCATATGTCCATAACTTTAACAATAATAAAGATGTTCTAACGATTTTTTCAAAACACTTTCACTGTTTTCTGTATAAAACTTGACAATTTCCCGAGAATTGCGTGGAATGGCCACGATCCGTGCACCCCCCCCCCCCAAAAAAAAAGGGGTGAAGACTTTACATAATTAGGAATGTACCTCACAGTAACATACTGTGTTATACTTACCCAATCACAGCGCACTTCTCAAGATATCATCACATTTATCAAAAAGTATATAGTTATTCTGTTGAATTTATTGATAAATTTTCTTCGTCGTTTAAAAGTGAGCAGTTTAGAGTGAGACACCCAGTATTTATGATTAAATAAGTTGGCTGCGACCTATGCAAAAATTAGTATACAAAAACTGTTTGTTGCAGTGTGCTCTGTCATATTTGAATTTTTGTACTAAACGACCTTTCTTGACACCTTGTATATCTTAAAATAAAATGGTATAAATACGCTCTGCATGTTTTACGCGCATTTAATTAATTTGAAAACTCGCAAATATACACTGCAAATATTTATACACTTTTCAGAACACTTTTTAGAACACTTATTTTGTCCCCTTGTTTAGCACACTTTTTGGAACAGTTTTAGAACACTTCTTAGACTTTCTAGCACACTTTTTGAACACTTTTGGGAACACGTTTGAGAACACATTTTTGTCCCCTTTTTCAGCACACTTTGTAGCGCACTTTTTGGAACACTTTTCAGAACACTTTTGAGAACACTTAATTTGTTCAGCACACATTTTGAACACTTTTGGGAACACATTTGAGAACACTTTTCGGAACACATTTTGTCCCCTTTTTCAGCACACTTTGTAGCGCACTTTTTGGAACACTTTTCAGAACACCTTTGAGAACACTTAATTTGTTCAGCACACATTTTGAATACTTTTGGGAACACATTTGAGAACACTTTTGGGAACACATTAGAGAACACTTTTCGGAACACATCTTCCGTATTTTATAGAAATTTTTATGTCGTTAAAATAAAATTTATAGGACCAAAAAAAAAAAAAAAATAGGTACTTCGCGAGGACAACCTCATAAGGGACAGACACATTTCGGCATCTTTTTTTTCATTTCTGAGTGAGTTTATAGAATTTGCCCAACCCTACCGAAGATCGGAATCGAACGCATAACGTCCGGTGTACTAACCCGATGACCTAGACCCCTACGCTATGACCCGTCGCGCTTTTCGCTCAAATGCATTAACTTATTTGAATCGCTTTTTATGATGCAAAGATGACTTGAGATTTCATCTGTAGATGGATTTTTCCAATGTTTTTAATATTTTCTTTTCATAATTTTCAATAATTTACTGTATTATTTGGTGTGCCTTATAACAGATAAATTTTAATTTATTATGTATTATATGCATAAAAAATTGTATTAAGAGTAATAATTGCTTCTTTTTGCAACAGAACTAACTAGTGTTGAATTCAGACATTTTTCTCCGGGAGGGATTTTTGCTGTGGGGGGGGGGGGGGGGGGGGGGGCAGAATTCAACAGCGGTACCAACATTTTCTGTTTTCGAACGTATACTTTTTTAAAATTATTTGCCTGATTATCTATTTATCAATTCCAATAAAAACATCAATTATCTTAATCAGACTTATTTATTACGTGCTATTGAAATATATTTTTTTTTATCTCTTATTTAAAAAAACTTACGCAAATAAACGATTTTATAATAAATTAAATTATTATATTTCAGCTATGCTGAGAGCTTTTGCGTACGGTTCTGTTAAACATTATATTTTTAACATTACATTAAAAAAAAATAATAATAATAAAAATAAAAAATAATTAATGACTTTGGGATAGGTAAGTTTAAATATGGACTAACTGATTTATTTTAAATTAAATTAGTTTAATTTATAAAAATATGAACTAACGAAATAAATTAAAAACGTTATAAAATTAGAAACTTGATTTTTATAAAAGTAAAGAAAAAACATCAACTAATTTTATAAATTTAAGGAAAAAATTGTAAACTTTGTAAAATTATAAATTATAAAATAATAAGTTTTAGCGTAATTCATAAATTTGTAAGCCAAAACAGTTTAGTTTAATACCAATTTGCATAGCTATAATTTGCAGAGATATTATGTTATGAAACCTTTAAATAACACAATATTGCCTCACATTAATTAAAAAAGATAAATTTAAAAAAAAAATAGTGAAACAAAATCATAAATTTGAAGTACTATAAAAAATAAAAAATAAAGTAAATTTAAAAAATAAGTAGATTAGATTTTTTTTCTTTTATTTATTTATTTTTTTTTTTTTTTGTAATTTATAAAAATAAAATAAATTTCTAAATATTTCATTAAAAAATATAAATATTACTATTATTTTCACAATAAATTGACATGGCCGCGATTAGAATTAGCCAGCTGGTCGAGCCGGGCCAGGCCTGTATCCTAGAAGAACTCTAGTAAATATAACAATCTTAATTCGCATTTCAAAAAAAGCGATTTCTGTACTCAACCATTAAACGTCTTTTACGGAAATTGTACTGTTTTGAAAGAAATACGGAAAAAATCCATTAAAATTACGGAAAACTTTCTGCATATTTACGGATGTGAAGTCTCTTTAACGGAACTAATATCATTTACGGAAATTGTACTGAAATTTTGGAAAAATGAAACTTCTACGTAAAATTTTACAGAAAATCTCTTGTATTTTCACAGATTTTTTTAGAGTGTATATCGTTCAAACGACAATCACTATAATGGTTCAATTGGTTGGTTGGTTATTTGTTACGGCAAATTATCTGCGCCAGGGATATAGAACGGTGGGAGGGGGGAGGGTGCCTTCCATGACGGATCTTTCTAAGGGATCCTAACCCGTATTTACGCAAGGTTCGAAGAAAACCACGGAAAACTCCGAACGGTTAGGTCGACGGGCGCGACAGTGGTTTGAACCCAGCACCTCCCGTCTACCAGCTTTGAAAGCAGAACTTCTCAGCCACTGGTGGAGCCACTATAATAGGACCCTTAATATAACGAGCTCATGTGCGCTGTAAAATAAATTTTAAAGCTTAACTTACCCAAGTAATAAAAATAATGATCTTGAAATCCGCATTGATTGCGATCAAGGCTTCTTAGTAACAAAGTAGGTTGTAACAAAGCGTCGTTGTAACAAAGAAAGCGATGATTTAACAAGTGCGTCCAAATGTGTTCCAAATCTGTTCTCAAATGTGTTCCCAAATGTGTTCCCAAATGTGTTCCCAAATGTGTTCCAAATCTGTTCTCAAATGCGTTCCCAAATGTGTTCCAAATCTGTTCTCAAATGTGTTCCCAATCTGTTCTCAAATGTATTCCGAGTTTAGATTTAACAAATATCCTGAGCAGAACACTTTCGGTACACTTTTCGGAACACTTTTTTTATAGCGGAACACATTCGGAACACATTTCAGTACACATTGAGGTAACTGGAACACATTTTTTTAATCAAAGTGTTCCAAATGTGTTCCCAATGTGTGCTGGAAATTTGCAGTGTATACTATGATCAAATGATCTTAAAAATGCTAATACTAGATAATGGTAAAAATTCAGATTCTATGAAATGCTCTCTAAGCTCTAAGTATGGCACTATTTTCACCTCTCTCCACACGCATTTTTTGCAAGATCTTTTTGTAGGCTGTGCTTGAGTATAATTTAAATAAACAGTTACATGTAAATTAAAAATTCTACTTTGCGTTCTCCAAAAGTATTTTTTCCCAAAGAAATACAATTCCGTAATGTCACGTAATATCATAGTTCTAGAGCTATATCCAAACTAAGTACAGTAGACTCGCGATTTTACGACCACCGATTTATCGGCCATTGGATGAGGTCCTGACCGTTTACCAATATTAAGAATGTTTTTCCTTGCTTGTTTTAACGACTGGCAAATGATACGAGTCTTGATTTAGAGATCTTGCAGACAACATGAACAACTGCACACTGTATTCAACTTTTTCTTGAAGTCTAAAGAAAAGCAATTAACTAAACATTTCCTTCATCTGATCCTTTCAGATGTCTATCAGCTCTTCCTGCCCCCCCCCCCCTTTTTTAATCTCCCATGCTCTAAGATTAGCAATGTACATTTCTTTGCAATTTCTCTCCCTTTTCACCTGTAGGTTTGCAGAACATATACCCAGTGGGCGAGTGATCGTCACAAAAATATCTATATCAGGCACATCACGAGATGGAATAATCTCCCGATGGGCAAAATTTTCGGCGTCATTTTGTCGTCGTTAAATCATTTGTGTGCCTTAATTTGTTCATGCTATTCATTTTTATTTTTCAATGGTTCTTATTGTAACTAAAAAATTGCCTATATCCATTGATATGAAGGTGAAAATTCTTGAAAGTGTGTAAAAATATCATGTAGCAAAATGTGAAATTGCTAAAATGTTTAACATCCAAAAAAGCACACTTTCGATGTGTCATAATGAAAGTAAAATAATCTACACCGCCAAACCAACTATATAATAAACAGGCCAAATATCCTCTTATTGGAGAGAGCTCTTGTTGAGTGGATAAAGAATATTAGATCAAAGACTATTCCAATCAATGGTAATGTGAGGATAAGCTTTTGGTGAAGAGTTGAATGTCGATGAAAATTTCAATGCCTCAGATGGATGGCTGCAAAAGCTCAAGCCGCGGAATGAATTAATGTTCGAAAAGCTATATGAAGAAAGCTCTTCTGTAAATCTCAAAACAGTGAGTCAATGAAGAAAAAAACTGATCATCTGAAAAAACTTTAAAATGAACACAATGCAGATGACATATTTAATTCTGGTGAAACTGCTCTTTTTACAGGTTGCTACCAAGCAGATCTTTAGTTTTTTAAAATGAAACATGCTTTGGAACAAAGCGTCTAAAGCAAAGATTAACTGTTCTACTAGCGGCTAACATGTCTGGACCCGAAAAAACTCCTCTGCTTGTTATAGGAAATTCTGAAACTTTACGTTGTTTAAAGGGAATCAAAACGTTGTTTGTAATTTAAAAAGCCAATAAGAAAACATGGATGACGCTGAAATTTTTTGAAGGGGTCAAGAAGTTAGACAAAAAAAAAAAAAATAAAAAAAAAAATAAAGATAAAGATCATAGATGATTAATAGTAATCATCGATAACTGCACGGCATTTCTTCCAGAAAATAAAAATCTGGGAACAGTAAAGATTATTCTTTTCCCCGAATGATACATCTGTTTTAGAGCCTATAATATCAAGGTTTTATACAGTGTTTCAGATAAATGTTCTGTAAGAACATTTATCTAATAGTTAATGACATTATAATCAGCTTAGAAGCAAACAAAACTCATACAATTAATTTGTTCGAGGCTATATTCATATAGAAAATGCTGCTGGGCAAGAAGTTTCTCAGGACACAGTTTCCAATAGCTTCCATCACGCTGGATTCTTAAAGAAACAAGCTTATGAAATGGAACCTACTGCCGAGGCGTACAAGAAACAGAACACCGAAACTGGAGAATATTTAATCATCTAATGCAAGCATTACGAAAAAATTTTGTATTGCCGTAAAATCTCACATTTGAGGATTATGTTGCCGTTGATGATAAGTTAGAAACTGAGGGGAATTTTTCAGAAGATGACAAAATTTGCACCCTTTTCAATCCTGCGCAGGACATTTAAAATAATTTTGTTGGACGAGGAAACTGACGATGTTCCAGAAACACCACATACATCAAAAGAAGCAAAAGATTCCATCAAGATTTTATGGAACTTTTTTGGAAGAACATTCGAACGACTTCTTTCAGATGATCAATGGCTTCGAAAGCGGCATTCTAGAAGTTTCCGGCCACCATTTGAAGCAAATAGTATAGTATCAATTAAAAAAAAGTTAATTAAGTAGTGTGTCATTTTTTTAATTCAATAAAATGTTTAATTCAATTCTTATATAATTATTCCATAATTTTTATGCATATTTTAGCTAACAGAATTTTGACAAATTACTACAAATATTAAAAAAAATAATAATTAAAAAAAAAGTATAAATCAGTAATTTTTATTACATTAGAATGTTAGGTAATTTTGAACTGGATTATTATTATTATTATTATAACTGGAGCAACCAGTATTATCAACTTTTGATTTAACGACCATTTGATTTTACGCCCTATTTGCAAAGTCCGGTGAAGGTCATTAAATCACGAGTCTACTGTATAATTTACTGAGTGTTTGTTAGCATAAATATTTCATTAGTCCAACATAAATTATTCCCCTTACTTTTAAAAATTAGATAAATTATCTTTTTACAAATGAAGCTAAAATAACAGACTGACCCTAAGAACAGAAAAGTAATGTGATAAAATGAAACCGATTTTTGTTTCTGTGTGATGCTTAAATGTAATGTAAAATGTCATTAATTATTGTATTTTGATTAACCGATGTATATAATCACTTTCTTATCAAATTTTCTTCATCGGCAGAAATTTCTGAAAGTTAAGGCTCCAAATTAGCTTGTTAAAAAGACAATTAGACCCAAAGATTTTGCCAGCAAGATTCAAATGTTTTTTTTTTTTTTTTTTTTTATGTCCATGAAATGTCCTTCAACTCAAAGTTCATTAATTACAGATTCCTACTGAGAGGAATTAATGAATTCTTCAGATCATTTATCTAGTAAGTGAGGGGTTTTGGGGTCTACAAAAGTCTATTAAGGTATCAAAGAATCACTCTAAATATGACATCATTGGCCGAATTCTTTAAGGACAAAACTATAGTTAAACATTGCTCTTGAAAGTGAGGGGATATTTAAAAATTGCTCTTCTTGTAATGAATTTAAAGCTTAATACTTCAGATTCAGTCGTCATTGAGAGATAAGGATATTATTATGGTCATAATATAGTCAGGGTCTAAAGAGATTTTTGTGCTGGTTTTTGTTCTGTTCTTGTGCTGCTGTAAATTAGCTGGTACACTGTTAAAAATAAAGTTCGATGTTTCACCTAAACTGGTGAAAACTAGCCGAAATTTACCTGCAACCAAGATATTGGTGATAAGTTTTACCATTTTTGTAGCGCTTTTGAAAAATACCACTATATTAGTGAAATGTTGAACTAACTTATGCTGAAAGTTTGAACCATGATTCAGGTTTTATTCTAAACCAATTTTATGCTTAAAGGTTGAACCACAAGTCAGGGTTTTTTTCTATTCTAATTTTATAGTGAAAGGTTAAACCATGATTCAGGGTTTTCTAATCTAACTTTATGATGAAAGGTTGAACCATATTTCTGGATTTTTTCCAATCCAATTTTATGATGAAAGTTTGATCCATGATTCAGGGTTTTTACTAATCTAATTTTATGGAGAAAGGTTGAACCATTATGCAAGGTTAACCAATTTTATGGTTAAAGGTTGAACTCTAATTCAGGTTTTTCTTTAAACTATTTTTATGGGCAAATGTTATACTGGATTTAAAGAGGATTGTGGTTTTGTTTTCTCACTTTGAAGTGAAATGTTGAACCAGGATTTTGGTGTTTAATTTATCATTTAATAGTGCAGTAATGAACACGCCAAGAAGGGGTAAAGAATGTAAAGAACATATTTGACTTCATAATTTTCAGCGAAGATTTTGTCCCGAAGACAATTAGGGTGTGTGTGTGTGGGGGGGGGGGGGCAATAATAATTTTAATAATGAAATAATATTTGCGATCACCCAAGTAACAGAAAATGCTCAAAATGGTCTGTCACTGTAGCAAATGACTATGTAGGTCCTTTTCAACATTTGTGTAAGCATAGCACGTATATTCGTGAAGATGTTAACGTTTCTGTGAAAAATTCAAAAGTTTTTTTTTTTTTCTTTTTTCTTTTTTATAGCATGCAGAGTTTTCAACCGAATTTAACACCGCTTCCCAAAAACTTGATACAAAATTATAGAAATAGTATACTGCAATTAAAATATTAATATGTTGAATATTTGATGAGATATGGGTATTTGTATGAAATACATTTTAACTGCGCATGCGCGAACTACAGCAAAGATTTTTTGTCATAATTTGATACTCAATACTATAGGGCAACTCATATATAAAAAGACCAGTGAAATATCGTGAAAACTCAATAATTTACAGCATATCCAAATACCAGGATTATATGGGAATATGCTTTAACGAATATGTTGGTGAAATGTGGAACCTTTATTTTTAACAGTGTATTTGAAACCATGATCATCTAGATTTATAAAAGCATTATTAGCACGCTTACCACTAAAAAATATGGTAATAATGGTATTTTCTACACATACAGGTGGGTGCATATTGTTATTTTATGCATTGAATATATATCAGACCATAATTTTAAAAGCGATTGTTGGAAAAAGGGTAAAAGTTAAGGATCGAGAAACTTAACCTTCCTAACCTGTTCAAATTGTATTCAACTTTGATAAAACATTTAACACAAGAATTTTATTTAAAACTATTTAACATATTAATTTTATACTTAATTCTGTCGGTCTTTTATTTAATTTACTTTATGAAAAATTTTCTGGTTCGAATCGAATGCAATCAATTATAAAAACGGGTCGATTAGACCCATTCAGGGTAGGAAGGTTAAAGTAGTAAATATTACTTGTATGGTAATTATAAAATGTACACTCTCAGAAATAAAACATTCATTGTTTCCTCACTGTCAAACTGTTTCCTCACTCTCACTTTTGACGATTCCGCAATTCTGGAGCTATATTTCATCATTTTTGACAGTTATTTCGTCTCAAAATTAAATGATTTTTAATGAAATGGAAAATCACAAATATTTGACGAAAATGTTTCCCATTCACGTCCAGATTATTATTCTTGTTACAAAAGCGTTAAAAAAAATACACGAAAGTACCAAATTTACAATATATTAATGAAAACAGAAACAAAAATATTTCATCCTTGGAGGCCACAAAGCACAAAATTACTAAATTTCTATTTTATTTTTCATATCTGCTAATTTGCGTCTATCCTTTTTGTAACTTTAAAATTTTTGTAACGATTTTATGCATTTCTATTGCTCATTAAATTTTTCTAAAGTTACAGAATTTAGTTAAAAACGCTTAAAAAAGTCTTCTAAAGTTACAGAGTTTAGTTAAAAACGCTTAAAAAAGTCTTCTAAAGTTACAGAATTTAGTTAAAAACGCTTAAAAAAGTCTTCTAAAGTTACAGAATTTCGGTTAAAATAGTAAAATGCGACCATCATTTGGTCCATTTTCGACCGAAAGCAACAACCATTTTCCCAGTGGTTAAAAAAAAAAAAATTAGGAGCTCTTTTTTATTTAAGAAATATATTCATATAACAATCAAATTTAAAATATGCATAACTGATCCCTTTCCCCTCTATAAACAGTAACGTGTTAAAATCTCTCCTAAGATATGCACTTCAAAATTTATTATTTCTGATCAGCAAATTAACTAGGCCATATTCTAATCATTCATTGAACAAAGGAAATTTCTATAATATATTATATTAATCAAGCCATATTCTAATTATTTATTAACCATAGAAAAACCATAGTAATAATTTAGCCTTATTAATTAAAACATGCTGAAATTATAACAGCACCGATAAGAATACAATCTACCTTTTAAAAATGTAAACACACATCAACATCCCGTAGATACATTTAAAATCAAATTCACACAAGGTCTCAGTGGCAAAGAAGGCAGCACGTTCGTCTCCCACGCCACTTCTTTTCTGAAACGCTATTTAATAGTAACAATAATAATACACTGTAAAAATTCTGAAAAAATAATAAAATTGTACTTACAATTGGGAGGCCAGTATACTGTATTTTTTATAGAATTTGATTGCGTAGCAAAAATGACAGTTTTCCTAGATTTTTAACAATGTTATAAAGAATATTCTGAAATAAATATTCGGTACTTTCTGAAACATTCATGAAATCCCTTTCATCGTCTTTCTATTTTTTACTTTCTTCTATCTATATAAGAAGAAAGTAAGTAGGATTCGTGAAAAATTTCGACTTCATGTTTTCGACGGATTTATACGTTTTAAAAGGTCCTGAACACGATTCGACTGTTTTAGAAATGTCTGTCCGTCTGTCTGTATGTGACACAAATTTTGTAGGCGCTCTAACACAAACTACTGCATAGAATAAGATGAAATTTCATATGAGGTTCTATCCTTATGTGAACTGGCGCTGATTAGTTTTTGGCAAAATTGCCCAAGAGGGGGTGCCGCAAAATCAATTATTTGTTCCATTTATGTTTTACTTATATTATGTCTAGTTTATGTGGGCAGACTTCAACGAAACATCAAATTTAGAAACCTAATGATATGAATAGATTTAATTCAATTTTGGTTGCGGTCATCTAAAAGGGGGTGCCGAAATTCAATAATTTGTTCGAAATACAGAAGAAAGTTTTGTGATGGCCACAGCATAGTTCTTATTTGTTTAAACATAATATTTTGTGTTGGCAACGGATGCGAGTACAATTCCCATAATTTTGTAGAATTTTTTGCAGTTTCAATAAATGCAGTATATTTCTATTACTCAATACAGACAAAAGCTAAATAATTATATATTTTTTAATGACCAAGTGGTATAATTCTATTTTCAGTATTTCTAATTATTCGCTTTTATATTTTATTTGTTTTCACTACAGAAAGTACATTATTGTTTCACCCTGACATACATTACATAATAGACCGTGTTTTCGTTTATGTAATTCAGTTTAAAGATGCTCATTCAAATGAACTTGTCAATTTCAAGAATAAATGACCATTTAAGTCTCTCAAAAGAAGTTATTCATGTATATGATTGATTGATTCCGAAACACACCCACAGTCATGTATTCTGATTGAGCTAATTACGGTAACAGTTACTAATGAATTTCCACTGCTGTAAAAAAAGTAGAAAGGAAAGTTCACGCAATGATAAAAGGTCATTCAATATTTGAATGTGTGTCTGGGAAGTAGGAAATTTTGGTTACAAATTTTGGTAAATTGGGGTTTTTTGTTGGAAAAGGTCCTATGTTGAATGATAGATGATTACCCAGTGTTAAAAATTGCAATTTCATATATATAATGAAATGATTTTTTAAATAAAAAAAAATCAAACAATAAACTAAAAAAAATATTATTTTCCATACTCACATTAGCTAAATTATTATTATTATTGGTCAATGCTCTGCATGAAGACAAATGTAGAGGGTAATTAAGATCGTAAGAAGGGCGGAGGTTGTGCTAGGTGCTCAGGATATCGTTAATCAATTGCAATTAATAGTTTTTCGTCATTTCTGTAAAATTTCAAATTTGTAACATAGGCTCTTTTTACAGACACCCATTCGTTTGCCTTAAATTAAAGTCAGAAGTTTTACACTCTGAACAATATTATATGAAAAAAAGATCATGCAAAATTTTCGAGAATACTTTTCGTTTTAAGTTATACACACGCTCGCTCATTATGTATAACATGTGTGTATATGGTTAATTATTTAAATTAGTGTTAGGTGAATTAAACATATATATATATATATATATATATATATATATATATATATATGAGGGGGTTGGGGCAAGAGAGTGCCAAGTCACATTTTTGAACTTCTGAGATATTTAAATTTGAAAATTTGATCAAATACTCAAATCAAGACATATAACCTAAAGTTTTTGTCAATGTCTTAGTAACATTTGAGATATTTTGAGTAACACTATGGCATTACTTTAATGATATTACTATTACGTTTTTTGTAAATTAGCTATATTCATTGGGGCATAAGCATCTGGGGGCAAACATGAAACCTGTCACATATGCTGCCACCAAGTGACATTAGAAGCAAATTATATGTTGGATATTATAATTTACAATATTAAGCAACAGATGGCAGTGTTCAATTTATTTCACTAAAAATGTCACTTGGCACTTTCTTGTCCCGACCCCGTCATGTATAACCATGATTGGCGACATTAAAATCATCATAAACAAACGAAGGAATATGAATGATAAACACATACCTGCTGTGTTAAATTATCCAAAGATGAAGATTGAAAAAAATTGTGAAATCTATTGTAGAATTGTCGAGCCCAAATTACTATAGATTTCTTAAAACATGTACGATTTCATCTTTGCAGTAGCTATAATAAGCTAAAAATCTGCAAGACTTGGTCTATCGTAGATAAAAACCACCAAGTTTGTATGAATAAATGGGAATTGAAAAAATGAGCAATATATATTCGAGGGTATTTAGCGTTTATTTTGTCTGTTCATGTCATTACGAGCATGATATTAATCATGCTGATAGGATGCCGTTACAAATAGGGTGAATGCGTAATATGAACATTACTTTTGAAAAAAAAAATCGTACTCCTGGAGTATTTTTATAAATTGACATAAATTTTTCAAAAATAAAAATTGAAAATATCTTAGTTCCTTTTTTCACATCTATTTACTCGATAAGCATTATTTCGTATTTTATTAAATTGGAATTAAGCTTCTGCGTAACCAGCTTATATGTACATACCACATACCATAATAGAGCAGTCTGTTGAAGTAAAGTTACAGTGACGTAATAAACAATTGCGTCACTCGCACAACGTCACCGAAATATGACTGTTTTAGTATTCACTTAGTAGTTAATTATTTAGTAATTATTTAGTATTTTTCAGTGATTCTCAAGCGGCCATCAGTTAATCTCCAATATAAAGTCTTGCACATGTCTGGTTGTATCAGATCCGAACAGGAAATTTCTGCTTAAAATTAACCCTACCTGAGCACTACAAACACTGAAAAAAATGGGCACTCAAAATTGAGTAAAAAGTACTCAATTTTGAATACGTCACATACTCAAAATAGCTCCGATCCAAATGTACTCAAAATTGAGAAACACATGTAATCATTTTTGATCCCATGGATGTATTCAAATATGAACTGCTATGTACTCATTTTTGATCCCATGGATGTATTCAAATTAAAAAAAAATTATGTCGTTAAAATAAAATTTATAGGATTAAAAAAAAAAGTTACTCCGCGAGGACAACCTTAAGGGATACATACATTTCGGCTAATTTTTTTCATTCCTGCGTGAGTTTATAGTAATTAACCAACCCTTGCCCATGAGAGGAATCGAACCCGTGATGTCCTGTGTACTAACCTGACGACTCAGACCAACGCGCCATGAGTGGTCACGCCTCCTTCTCAAATGTTGTTAGTCATTTTGCAAAACTTGCAAAAACTTGAGGTTTCATCTGTAGATGAATTTTTTCAATTCCAATGTTTTTATTTTATTTTCATAATTTTCAATATTTTGCTGTATGATTTTGTGCCTTATGAGAGATAAATTTCAATTTATTATGTATTATATGCGTAAAACATTGCATTAAGAATACTGATTGCTTCTTTTTGCAACAGTACCAACAATTTCTTTATTCGAAAATATACTTTTTTAAAATTATTTGCCTGATTATCTATTTATCAATTCTAATAAAAACAACAATTATCTTAATCAGACGTGTTTATTACATGCTATTAAAATATGTTTTTTTAATGTCTTATTTTAAAGAAATTATGCAAATAAATTTTTTTATAATAAATTAAATTATTATATTTCAGCTATGCTGAGAGCTTTTGCGTACGGTTCGGTTAAACTAAATAGTTAAAAAAAATGATTTTTAGAGACAAATTTGAAATTAATGACCTTGGGATAGGTAGGTTTAAATCTGGACTTATTGATTTTATTTAAATTAAATTAGTTTAATTTATAAAAATATAAGCTAAAGAAATAAATTAAAAACGTTATAAAGTTAAAAACTTTATTTTTATAAAAGTAGAGAAAAAATATTAACTAATTTTATAAATTTAAGGAAAAAATTATAAACTTTGTAAAATTATAATTTATAAAATAATAAATTTTAGCGTAATTCCTAAATTTGTAAGCCAAATCAGCTTAGTTTAATACCAATTTCCATAGCTATAATTTGCAAAGATATTATGTTATGAAACTTTTAAATAACACAATATTGCCTCACGTTAAAAAAGTTAAAATAAATTTTTAAAAAATTAGTGGGAAAAAAAAAATCATAATTTTGAAGTATTATCAAAGAAAAAAAAAGTAGATGTGTAAAATGTGAGAGGAAAAAAAAAAAAAAAAAAGAGTAAATGTGTTGTAGTGGATCCATTTTGATGAAAATCCCGAACAACCAGATAAACTTTTCATTTCGCTTATTCTTCGTTTTTCCTTCAAATAATAGCTTTTTAGGCTCTGAAATTTCGTCATTACACATTCTGAAATATACAAGTATGTTGGGTTCGATTATATGTTCATTTTTGATCCAAAAATACTCATTTCGAAATGAGTACATGAACTTACTCATTTTTGAGAATACATATGTTCATTTTTGATCCAAAAATGCTCATTTCGATATGAGTACATGAACTTGCTCATTTTTGAGAATGCACATGTTCATTTTTGATCCAAAAATACTCATTTCGATATGAGTACATGGACTTACTCATTTTTGAGAATGCACATGTTCATTTTTTATCCAAAAATACTCATTTCGAAATGAGTACTTGGACTTACTCATTTTTGAGTGCTTCATTTTTTTCAGTGAAAATGTTTCGTTTACCCGAACCCGACAAAATTGTTTTCGCCGACCCGAACACGAAATATTTCAACCCGAAAGCAATCCAAAAACCGAAATAAAAATAAATTTTTCTATAATTTAATACAATTATGGAAAATTAGTCTACAGCCCCAATTTCATTTCTTATGTATAGAAAAATAATCATGTAAATACTCATTCATATTCAAATATCTAATTTTTCGTCTGAAACAATATTCTAGACTTTATTTTCAAAAATTGGTTTAACTCGATAGCGATCCTTAAGTATCAAAACGAAACCCGAAACCGACCAGAACCCGAAACAATTAGAATCAATTTCAACCGAAGCCAACACGAAACGAAAAAAATTATCCTAAACCTCACCCGACCTGATTCGCGGGCCGGGTAAAATCGGGTTACCCATTACATATTAATTGTTTTACTGTTGGAAAACGTTTAAAATCACGCGTTGTAATAAATTCATTACTTTTTACGTTAGTTTTGACTCATCACAAAACGTGATATATCGACGCACACTGGCGAAATTTTACGATACTCTGGCCAAACACCTGAAATAAAAATTATATTCGTTTCGCACAAAACTGTACATTGTTATAGATTAATGTCATTAGAATATGAATAGTTCATCCTTTTTCAGCAGAGTAAATGCAAAATGGTATAGTTTAACTCATACATTCGTGATGTTGAATATTTAAGAAATCTATAAGTATCTTCACTGTTGCGCTAAAAAAAAAATAACAGGTAGCGCCCCCCTCCCCCCCAAAGGCCAGTCACCAACCACCCCTGGGAACGAGTAACGACCATTTTTTGCTAATTTCAGCACAAATTTAAAGTTTGTTGTTTTGGATGGGTTTATATAAACAACGAATTCTCATATCGTCTTTCAAATTATTTTAACAAATCTCAAACAACAAGCCCAAAAGGTGACCTAGATGCACGAAATTCCACTATTATAATATAAATGAAAGTGAGTAAATGGATGGAAACTGGAAACATATAAATTCTTCATGTATCAAGTGGTTTCTCATATGTAGCTTTCAATACCTATATGGTCTACAAACTTGAAAGAAATATAGACATTATGCCTTCAGTTTGGTTAGAATTATACTTCGATAACAAAACCAGTGTTGCGAGTCGGGCGGCTTTTTTTATTCAGATTACTTGATTGCTACCATTTTTTTTTTTTTTAAATAGCACTATTTATCTTATTTAATGGCAGTTTAAATAAGGCAAATGTTACTATTTCAAAAAAGTAAGTATAAATCAAGCAATCTGAATTTAATAAATCCAGCCTAACTGGCAAAACTATCAAAACAATGTAAAAAAGAAAGAAGTGAAAAAATTGTAAAGCATATATCAGTACATATTCAAAGTAACCGTGTTTATTTGAAGATCTTATCATTATTATCTAATACTGAAATTTCCAACATCTTTGATGGATCTGAAGACCGTGTTCGTATATGTTTTGATCATTAGAAGAATTTAACATAAGAAGAAGATTCCATTGTGAACAAAAAAAAGGAGAAATCCGCTACATCAACACCATTTACAATGGGTCGATATAGAATTTCTTTTTAAATTATAAATTAGAGATCCAAATATATTACCATACTGAACCACTTAAACATCCTAAAATATACTGGAACACCAGCAAATCAACTACTTATCAAACCGTTTATTTTTCTTCAGACGAAATTCCGACATGTTATATAGAAAAGAGTGCGTTAAAAAAAAAAAACCTAATGGTTAATTAGTGTGTTTATTTGAATAAAAAAACTAATTTTAATATATTTATTGGCATTATATAAGCATAGAATTTTTTAAAGTATTTTTCTCAATAAAGGTTTTGTGAGTGACAATGAACTTGCTTTTCGAAATTAACAAATTAATTGTAACAGTTAATAGTGCAGCGGATGGAGTTATTACCATTTATCAGAAAATATAATTTCTATAAGAGCCTATCTATATTCTCATAAATATAATTATCTGACTAAGCTTTTCTTTTATAAGTAAATATAAAAGCAATTACTTGAAATCTGATTTAGAATACCTAAAATTTTCTTATTTGATGGATACTCATATAACTATTTCATTGAAATTCCAAGTAACGTGTTTTGTTTTTTCAAAAGTATTTAAAAATGCATTATCTTCTTTTATACTGTTTATTATGTTACATATTGCAGAGAGGTAATTTATCATAGCATAGATTGTGCATGCAACTATAATGCATTTTTCACTCCCCAGCCCGCCACATGTCTTGTTTAATTTATTTATACTTTACTGAGTAAAATATCTGTACTTTAGTTATGCCATTAAAATAAAACAGGTTTATTTTCAAGTTAGTTCAGAAATTGAATTGATCGGTTATAACTTATCAATGCCAAATGTAAGAGGATGCAGGTATATAAACTGCAGAAGATAAATTACTTAGCTATTTACCACATAATAAGAATACACTAAAATTTTGAAGATATATTACGCATACTCTTTTTGTTCTTTTCGTACCTCAAAGTATAGAATAATAACGAATATGCTAAACGATAATGAATTAAGGGAAGATTGGTGATTTACATATTTTGAGATGCGAACAAGCTGTGGTTTCGATAATGTAAACGTGAACATCTGTGAAATTTCAAGGCAAATAAAAATGAAAGTGGATAAAAAGAGCTGCTTCTTTTAACAGAAAACAAGAATATTTTAACAAAATATGAATATATAATGTGATAAGCAATTATATCTATTAGCATACAACAAGTTGTTTAGTAATAATTTAAAGGTAAAACTGGATGAAATTATATAAATTTATGATATACACACTTTTTTACAATCAATGTTATCAAAAGAATAATTTAAATTACCTCAATATTTTTTCAACTTTTTTTCATAATTTCGATCTTTTGTATCATTAAACTTTAATAGTTTATTTAAAAATTATTTTCTTTTGTGTGTCTCATAAAATTAAATCTAAAGGAAAACTTTAATACCAATAATAAAAATAAACTTTCGATACTTGAAGCGAAATCAAGAGAGAAAAAAAAATAGTGTATGAAAAATTTCCAGTAATTTCACTGGTGAATGTTTGAATAAGAATATAAAAATTAAAATTACAAAAAAAAATAATAATAATAATAATAATAATAATAATAATAATAAAATGTCGTGAAACACTGATAAAAATTTCACCGTTGGATTACGGGAAAAGCTTGGCAGCACAGACTCCAAGATTTTCCTGTAACATTACAGTTTGTACCGTAATCTATTTAGACTGTATTAGACCGTAAATAGCAGTAAATTTCAAGAACGTATCTGACCGTAAACCACAGTAACTTTCAAGAACGTATCTGACCGTAACTTTCAAGAATGCATCTGACCGTAAATAACGTTACTTTCAAGAATGTATCTGACCGTAAATAGCCGTTACTTTCAAGAATGTATCTGACCGTAAATAACCGTTACTTTCAAGAATGTGTCTGACCGTAAATCACAGTAATATACAGGGTGTCCCAAAAGCTTCCGTACAACTTCAAAAATTGATTAAAAAAAATAATAGGCCTACCGCAAAAATATTTACAACAGTACACAGAGTAACTTAAAAGTTTTTTTCTACTACCTTAGTATACTTGTAAATGAGATCCTTTCGTTGCACGAAGAATATCAAGTTGATATTCCAATTCCCTTCACGTACGTTTCAGCATGCTAACATCAACAGTAGTTACAACTGTTTGATGAAATAAAATGTTGAATTGAAGATGTTTGATGAATGAATGAAGACATGTTTGATGAATAAAAGTTAATAGTCTCATGGAATTGAAACAAAAGATCCAAACAGCAGTAGCTACTGTTGATGTTAGCATGAAAAACATTTGTGGATTGAATTGAAATATCGTTTTGATATTCTTCGTTCTACGCAAGTATCTCATTTTGAAGTTTACTAAGGCTGTAAAAAAAAACTTTTTAAGTTACTCTATGCACTGTTGTAATTATTTTTGCTGTAGGCCTATTATTTTTTAAAAAATAAATTTCTGAAGTTGTACGGAGACTTTTGGGACACCCTGCAGATTATAAATTATCGTATATGGCTGTAATATCAAGATTGTAAATAAGCATAAATGCCCATCATTTTCTACTCATTTACATATATCGCTGTAAATTGCAGTAGTTATCAGAACTGTAAATGACCATGAAATAGTTATTTCAAGAATTCGCATGATTACTTCCAACAGTAACTGTATATTTATACATAGGATGTCAAGAAATGCAACATTTTATTTCTGTATAAGAGATAAATAGTATAAATTGCAAAAATGTCCATAAGGTACAAAATTTCAATTCTATACTTTTCATCTCCATGGAGATATTTCCAAAATTAGTTTTTATACAGTCTTTGTAACCAAACAGGTGGCTTCAGTCCCTCCAAAAATCAGGAATTATCTCACTTTGCCATGCAATTCGAAACATGGAATCTAATCATTATTGGAGAATAATGTCTACAAATCTGATATTTAAATGTATTGATTAATAATAATGCGTTGATGTAATTGATGGCACATTAAATCTTAGTTTGTAAACATTCGCCAAGCTTGAACAGATTTCACTTTTCAAATTGCATGCAAAGTGAAGCAAGTCACAATTTTTCACTCTCTGCAACTTCATAATGTTTGGAGATGATTAAAACCAATCCACATTTTTGCAGATTACATTATTTATCCATCTCATATAGATACAAAAATAAACTGTATAGCTTTTTTTAGACAGCCTGTATATTTAAAACTTGATACTATTTCTAAGATTATTCTACCACTACATATATATGGTGGTTTGCATATAACTTTTTAAACAATTAGCGACTTTCTCAATATTACATACTTTTTCTATTTACAACACTATACAGCTTACAAAATAAAATTATATTTAGCATTGAAAAATGACATGTGTATAAGTTTTATTAAACGTGATTGTTTCATATTTCCGAAAAAAAAAATTACGTAAAACTTCATATACAAGTGTAGTAATTTTTGCCAACATCTAAGTAAAATAAAAATTAACAGACACTTAAGCAATATTAACCAGGCAGAGTAACAAACACTTATCAAATTTGTTACAAATCACAGGCTAAATTTGTCCAAACCCTAACACAATATCAAGTATAACTCTTAGCTCAACAATGCACACCTTTGAAAAATATAGAAAAAAACAGAAATTTTTTTAGTTCTTATCTCTTATTTAATATCATACTCTGAATATTTACGATTATGTATTTGTAACAACAAATGAACTTATTCATGATTTTTTTTTAATGTAATGAGGAAGGTGATTATAATAAACTTTTGCATAATAATGTATCAAAGACATAATTTAATGAATATCAAAATGTTAAAATTATTTCTATTTCTTTCAATATAACTTTCGTTTTAAGTTTTTTGAGAATCACTTTGGTATTTATCTACTTGCACATTCTTTTGCATTTTGATGCCTGGGTTCTTTTGGTTTCTACCCAAACCCAAGTGAGATTAATGTCGTTTTAGCTAATAATGCAGGAATAGAGTATAATATTTGCCTTTTTAAAAAATCACAAAAACACTTCAGTTTTGTGTTAAACATTTTACTTGGAGATAGTATAAAACATGGATTTATCTGTAAAAATGGGAAATTGTTCAGGATCATCGGAGAAAAAAAAATTCTTGGTTGAAAATACTACAGCCAAAATAAACTATTTGTAAAAATGCAAATAACTTAACCACTTCAACGGCCGTTTAGATAGGGAAACAGTGTTATTACCCCCGATTTAACTCGGGTCAGCTACTGTGGTTAAATAATGAATGTTTACATACTGGGAAGTACTATACAGATTTTCGTGTTTTGGGAAGGACAGGATAGAAATGCTGAGTCATCAATTTCAGTAACATCCTGCCTTTTGTTCTATGACTAATTTATAAATGTCCAGAACACCCTGAAATAATGAACAATTTCATCAATTTTCAAAAGCTAAAAAAACTAAATCCTAATTTCAGGAAAAATTTTAATATAACAAGGAATGATCTTCTAAGAACTGTTCAAGAAAAATCTTTAAAATATGTCATCACACATATTAAAAACAAGCATTTTTTTAAATAATTAAAAAAAATTCACAGACAAAAATAAAAATTTTAATTCAGGAACTCTGAAATTATTTATTCTGTACATATTTTACATAAGATACGACAGGTTTTGAACAATACAACATCTAAATGCTGCTAATTTTGTCATCAACTTCCTGACTTTATTTATATTACATGATTTTGGATTTTTCTTTGCTTTTGAACTTTTTTCAGGATTGATGTCCAAAAAAGCTCTGAAAATAAAGAAAAAAATATTAATAGTATCACATCTTTTAAAAAATAACATTACTGTAAATACATCAAGCCATAATCGAATGAACAACTAATCTCGTAATTATCAAATTATAACAGATATTAAACTCCTCAATAACACGTGCATAGAATGTCTACAAAATAACATTCATGAAGAAAAACTTTTTGTGCTTTATAAACCCTTTATTGTTTTTCTCATCTTTAAAGCCAGAACAAAATGGATTAATTAGCATATATGACAGAACTCAATAGCCCACTAGTGTCAATGAGTGGTAAGAAATTTCATTTGAGCTCATTCATTACTGAATACATGTTATCTAACAGGTTATAAGTAACATTTGTTGTAGGCAACTACACTGCACCATGAATTTAAAATTTTTGATTTAATTACCAAGATCTGCAAAGTATGTGAAGAAAATAGTGTTGATATTAGACCAAAAGTTCTTTTAACTGATCGACAAATTTTGCATTTTTTTCTGCAACTGATCGACAAATTTTGCATTTTTTTCTGCAACTGATCAACAAATTTTGCATTTTTTTTTTTTGCAACTGGCTAAAGGATTTCATGATTTTTCCCCACAATCAACTGACAAATTTCGTGATTTTCTCTCACGATAAATCGACAATTTTTGTATTTTTTCCATGCGACTGATTTAAGAATTTCGTGATTTTTCCTTGCATTCAATTGATGAATTTCGCAACATTTTTTAGATTTTCTCCTCAATTAACTAGCAATTTTTCCGATAATTTGTCGTACCAATCGAGGAATTTCGAAAAATTTTCCGCCATAATCATGCCTTTTTACCCTCAACTGATTGGCAAATTTTGAGATATTTTCCATCAACTGATCTGGTCATAAAAAAAAAAAAAAAAGAAAAATTAAAGTTTTTGATTTGTTGGAATTTTCCAAAGTTTTTAGTTTGTCTTAGTATCTTAAACACTATTATGCCAAATATAAAGTATATAGAGCTGTAAAGTAATATAGGACAAAATTAGCACTCGCTATCCGGCGAGTAATACTGAAAATTTAGCGACTGACTTTATTATTACCACTGGCCAAAGTTAATAGCCACACTCACCAACTGTGATGATTGAATGGAAACAGATTTTTTTCCTGCTGTCGCTCGTCGAATATCGAAACCATTTGGCGAATTTCACGATTTTTCCCCTGAAACCATTTGACGATATTCGAACCCCCCCCCCCCCCGAGACAATTTGATGAATTTTGCGAGTTTTCTGCTATTAATTGTTGAATTTCGTGATTTATCGACTATCGATTAACGAATTTCATGACAGATCGACGAACTTTGTGGTTTTTTCCGCGACAGATCGACAAACTTTGCATTTTTTCCGCGACAGATCCATGAACTTTGTGTTTTTTCAACCACAGATCAACGAACTTTGCATTTTTTTTCATGACTGATCGACGAACTTAAGGTTTTTGAAGCGACTGATCGACGAACTTTTCGCTTTTTAAGCGACTGGTCGATGAACTTTGCATTTTTTAAACGACTGTTCAACGAACTTTGCATTTTTTCTGCGACAGATCGACGAACATTGTGTTTTTTAAGCGACTGATCGATGAATCTTGCGTTTTTTGGGGACAGATCGACGAACTTTGCGTTTATTCCGCAATCAATCGACGAAATTTGCTTTTTTTCGGCGTCTGATCGACGAACTTTGCTTTTTTTAGTGACAGATCGACGAACTTTTCGCTTTTTAAGCGACTGGTCGACGAACTTTTCGCTTTTTAAGCGACTGGTC
Organism: Maratus michaelseni; assembly: GCA_963931845.1. Lineage (NCBI taxonomy): Eukaryota > Metazoa > Arthropoda > Arachnida > Araneae > Salticidae > Maratus > Maratus michaelseni. The sequence continues at coordinate 227,834,801 of OZ007599.1, forward strand.
GACGAACTTTTCGCTTTTTAAGCGACTGGTCGACGAACTTTGCATTTTTTAAACGACTGATCAACGAACTTTGCGTTTTTTCTGCGACAGATCGACGAACATTGTGTTTTTTAAGCGACTGATCGACGAACCTTGCGTTTTTTGGGGACAGATCGACGAACTTTGCGTTTATTTCGCAAACTATCGATGAAATTTGCTTTTTTCCCACGACTGATCCACGAACTTTGCATTTTTTGGTGACAGATCAACGAACTTTGCATTTTTTTCGCGACAGATCGACGAACTTTACATTTTTTCTGTGACAGATCCACAAACTTTCGTTTTTTCAACCACAGATCGACGAACTTTGCATTTTTTTTCACGACTGATCGACGAACTTAAGGTTTTTTAAGCGACTGATTGACGAACTTAAGGTTTTTTAAGTGACTGATCGACGAACTTTTCGTTTCTTAAGAGCCTACACTAGTCACGCGAAGAAACGCTCACGCTAATGTTAAGTATATGGGAAGGTTATCGCGCGATTTCTCGCTCACATTTTAATATTTTTAAATGATTTTTTTTGCATAGGATAGCTGAGGTCGATCTCTAACGTTGTTAGTTTTTACTTTTTTGATTTTGGTTACAGTTTTTTTTATAAGCGGACATTTTAAATTTTGGAACCGGTTTGAACCGGTTCTGAAATTGAAAGTACCTTTATATAAAAAAACTGGAACCAAAATCGAAAAAGTAAAAACTAACAACGTTAGGTTTCGGCCTCAGCTATCCTATGCAAAAAAAATCATTTAAAAATATTAAAATGCGAGCGAGAAATCGCGCGATAACCTTCCCATAGACTTAACATTAGCGTGAGCGTTTCTTCGCGTGACTAGTGTAGGCTCTTAAGCGACTGGTCGACGAACTTTTCGTTATTTAAACGACTGATCAACGAACTTTGCATTTTTTAAATGACTGATCAACGAACTTTGCGTTTTTGCTGCGACAGATTGACGAACATTGCATTTTTAAGCGACTGATCGACGAAACTTGCACTTTTTGGGGACAGATCGATGAACTTTTCGTTTTTTAAACGACTGATCAACGAACTTTGCGTTTTTTCTGCGACAGATCGGCGAACATTGTGTTTTTTAAGCGACTGATCGACGAACTTTGCGTTTTTTGGGAACAGATCGACGAACTTTGCGTTTATTCCGCAAACTATCGACGAAATTTGCTTTTTTCCCACGACTGATCGACGAACTTTGCATTTTTTGGTGACAGATCAACGAACTTTGCGTTTTTTTCGCGACAGATCGACGAACTTTACATTTTTTCTGTGACAGATCCACAAACTTTCGTTTTTTCAACCACAGATCGACGAACTTTGCATTTTTTTCACGACTGATCGACGAACTTAAGGTTTTTTAAGCGACTGATTGACGAACTTAAGGTTTTTTAAGTGACTGATCGACGAACTTTTCGTTTCTTAAGCGACTGGTCGACGAACTTTTCGTTATTTAAACGACTGATCAATGAACTTTGCATTTTTTAAATGACTGATCAACGAACTTTGCGTTTTTGCTGCGACAGATTGACGAACATTGCATTTTTTAAGCGACTGATCAACGAACCTTGCACTTTTTGGGGACAGATCGATGAACTTTTCGTTTTTTAAACGACTGATCAACGAACTTTGCGTTTTTTCTGCGACAGATCGACAAACATTGTGTTTTTTAAGCGACTGATCGACGAACCTTGCGTTTTTTGGAGACAGATCGACGAACTTTGCGTTTATTCCACAATCGATCGACGAAATTTGCTTTTTTTCCCCGCAACTGATCGACAAACTTTGCACTTTTTGGGGACAGATTGATGAACTTTTCGTTTTTTAAACGACTGATCAACGAACTTTGCGTTTTTTCTGCGACAGATCGACGAACATTGTGTTTTTTAAGCGACTGATCGACGAACCTTGCGTTTTTTGGAGAGAGATCGACAAACTGCGTTTATTCCACAATCGATCGACGAAATTTGCTTTTTTTCCCCGCAACTGATCGACAAACTTTGCATTTTTTGGTGACAGATCGACGAACTTTGCATTTTTTCTGTAACAGATCGACGAACTTTGTGGGGGTTTTTCCGCGACAGATCGACAAACTTTGCATTTTTTCTGCGACAGATCCACAAACTTTCGTTTTTTCAACCACAGATCGACGAAATTTGCATTTTTTTTTCACGACTGATCGACGAACTTAAGGTTTTTTAAGCGACTTATCGACGAACATTTCGTTTTTTAAACGACTGATCAACGAACTTTTCGTTTTTTAAATGACTGATCAGCAAACTTTGCGTTTTTTCTGCGACAGATCGACGAACATTGCATTTTTTAAGCGACTGATCGACGAACCTTACGTTTTTTTGGGACAGATCGAAGAACTTTTCGTTTTTTAAACAACTGATCAACGAACTTTGCGTTTGTTAAATGACTGATCAACGAACTTTGCATTTTTTAAATGACTGATCAATGAACTTTGCGTTTTTAAAATGACTGATCAACAAACTTTGCATTTTTTAAATGACTGATCAACGAACTTTGCGTTTTTTCTGCGACAGATCGACGAACATTGCGTCTTTTGGGGACAGATCGACGAACTTTGCGTTTATTCCACAATCGATCGACAAAATTTGCTTTTTTTCCCATGACTGATCGAGGAACTTTGCATTTTTGGTGACAGATCGACAAACTTTGCTTCTTTTCTGCGATCGATAGGTGAATCTCAATCAAATAAAATCTAAATTCAGAAATTTATTTAACAACCTAATTGTTAAGGGTCCTTAACACATTTAATGGAACTTGAAAAATACACTGCATATATAAAACTTAACTTTCTTCCCTTTTTTATAATAAAAATAAACATTTTACATAATCATTCTCAGTTGACTTAATATTTTCAATGGTATTTTGTCATGTCTGCATTAATGTAATTCTTTAAATAGCACATAAAATAATAGTGGGGTTTAAAGATTTTTTTTCTCCCTCCCAAACATTACAACTCCCCTCAATTTAAAAATGTTGGTAGGGAGACTCCCCTCCTTGAAAAAATTGAATTTCAAGCCCTGTAAAATGTTTGTTTATATGCCGGGAGGAAAGCAATAATTATACAATGAGTTTAATTAAAAGCAAATTAAAATTAAATTGAATTTAAAGGTATTATAACTCTGTAAATTATATCAAGGGTATTAATACTCTATATGAATGCTTACAAACCAGTATAAAAGATAATTAAATTATGTGCCCATAACTTTACATAAAATTGACATTTAATACAGGATAAACAATAAACAAAAGAAATTAAGATCTATTTAAACTGTAACTTTACTTGTGACTCATAAATAACATTCTCTTTTTTACCATGTCTACCATATACATCCCAATTTTCCATTGTCCAAGCGCTAATTGTACTAAAACTCATATTATAAATCATTACTATCAGTGGCCAATTAAAAATCAGCTTTAAAACCCAAATAATGAAAAGATGGAATACCATTGGTCAGGCAAGATTCTTAAAAGTTTTCCTCTATTTGTCAAAAGTGCTTGGATTCGATACATATCGGGTTCTTTTAAATAGAATATAAAAATTTAAATAAAAATTTTCTTTCTATCAATTAGAAAATTTTGTCTATTTACCGTGCAACCGATTGACAAAAATCGAGAGATTTCCCACAATTGATCGACTAATTTAGCGTTTTTTTTAGCCGTGACCGATAGCAAAGCAACACTAGATACCGGGCTTGTTCATTCATTCTCATGTCAAAAATAGTGGCTGGCCGTGACCAGCAATTGGTACAAAGCGATGCTCCCATTGTTTTGTGTCAATCGCCGTATGTCTTTCGTTGCGGCTAGCCATCATTTGTGACGTCATGATAATAAATGAGTACCTCTGCCGATAGCCAAATTTCGCGATATTTTCTTTCTGCCGATTGGCAAATTTTTCAATTTTTTCTTGTGACTGATTGAAGAAAATTGTGGGGGGGGGGGGGGGGGGTTCGCTACTGATCGACGAATTTCACATTTTTCTCGAAAATCTACTGACAAATTTCATATTTTTTTAACCATAACCGATTGGTAAATTTTGCGATATTTTCCTTCTACAGACTGGCAAATTTTGCAGCATTTTCTTGCGGTCGATTGGCGAAAATCATGGATTTTTTTTTTTCGCAACTGTTCTACAAATTTTGTATGTTTTTAACCAGCTGAAGAATTTTACGATTTCTCCCCATGATCGACTGACAAATTTTCCCGCGACTAATTGATGAATTTCGCAATCTTTTTCAATATACGATTGAAGAAGATTTTTCGGTAATTAACAGACAAATTTAGCACTTTTTTCAAGGAATGAATGGTGAATTTTGTTGAAAATAAGAATTTGAAATGTTCTGCAGAGAAGTTAATTGTTCTGCGACGTACGTTGCACTTTTAAGCATATTCTGCTTTGGGGGGGTGCAGATTCCCAACATTTGGAAGGAGTCACTGGCTCCTAAACCCAAAAAATCCAGTGGCCACAATTGTAAAACAAATGCATAAAAACAATAGTGTTTATATAGGGTAAAAAAAAAATAATAATAATAATTAATTCAAATTGTAAAGTAATTTATTTAACATAAACACGTGTACAACAAAATTTGAATATTAATTAAATCTTAAATCATGTACAGTCAGAAGATAAAGTTGGGCAAGATACGGTTTAAAAAAAATATGTAGATAAGCTAAGCAATCATGATAGCGGGGAATATCAGAAAAACAATATTTCTTATTTTGATTTTGCCAGACATCCATATGAAAGAAAATCTGAATTTGTGAGAATATTTTGAACTATAAAAATAAAAACACACTTCAAACATTTGTTTATATATATATATATTTAAATCCCAGTCTATGTAAAATAAAATTATCAGATTCAAACTGTTACAAATAACATTGCTATTCGAATATATTTAATAGTTTGCTGTGTTAAACAGATCATTCTGAAATGTTATTAAAAGATAACAATAATGTGTGTGTTTTGGTCTTAATCTTTAAAAAAAATATCGACATTTCACGATGGGGACTGGGAATACCAGAAATTTATTACTTTTAAATCACATGGGACTTAAACACCGAAAGTTAGTGGCCACAGCAAAAAATTTAGTCGCCACGTGGCGACTGTGAATCTGCACCTATAATCAATACATGTACAAAACTTAAAAAAAACTTAAAAACAATTATACTAAATTAATCCTCATTAATTTTTTTATGTTTTACATAGTTTTCAATAAGTTAAAAGTATTAAAAATATATGCAAAGAACATGGAATTTTTCAAAATTTAGAAAATGGTATAAAACAGAAACTAAAACAGCATATGCTAAAATGTGAGGCGACTTAAACACCGAAAGTTAGTGGCCACAGCAAAAAATTTAGTCGCCACGTGGCGACTGGCGGCCGTGAATCTGCCCCTATAATCAATACATGTACAGAACTTAATAAAAACTTAAAAACAATTATACTAAATTAATCCTCATTAATTTTTTTATGTTTTACATAGTTTTCAATAAGTTAAAAGTATTAAAAATATATGCAAAGAACATGGAATTTTTCAAAATTTAGAAAATGGTATAAAACAGAAACTAAAACAGCATATGCTAAAATGTGAATAACTCATTAAGTAATTGACATAATTACATAAAAAAGGTCTTAAATTGTTCATTAAAGTACAAGCTATCTATATTAATGCAAGAATGCACAAAAAAATTGTAGATTTCTACATGGGAGGGGCTGGTTCACTTGACAAAAGTCTAATTCGTTAGAGATATGAGAATCTAAAGTAGAGGATGGTTTTTGAGTCATAACTCCTGAACCGAATGAGATGTATGCAGGAGTCGATGCAGGTTTTTTTTCCTTGAGACCCATTTTGTGAAAAATAAAGGTTATTTTTGTGAAATTTATTATATTTTTGTTAAAAATAACATTTTGTAACGAAAGTTGAAATCCAGTTACTCAAATTCGAGCCAAGCATTTAATAACAAAAACTTTTTAAAATCCTTTTGCTGAAGTTTTTCTCTCTGGTGAAGTTGTTTGTTTACAAATTACATATTTTAAAACATCACAAAATAATAATTAAATAATAAATAGTAAGTTTTTATGGAATAAAATTTTGTGAAAAGGCCTATTTTAGTAAAAAGAATTTTGTGGAGGGGCCCATTTTATCAAATTGGTTTTTGTGAAGGGACCCATTTTATCAGATTGATTTTTGTGAAGGGTCCCATTTTATTAAATTGATTTTTGTGAAGGAGCCCTAAATAGGCCCCAAATTTTGTCTGTATCAACCCCTGGTATGAGTACTCAAATTAAACAAAATTTAATAAGGAAGAGATAGACATGTAGAACAGATTTCCAGCTTACCCCAATCCGGAGATATTAGTCTTCAATTGATGTTCAGCGATGCTACCATGTTCATGGAAAGAGTGGTTCCACCTAAAATGATACAATATATCTATATATATACAAGGAAATATTTATTTGAATTAATGTCAATTAAAGGTTAAATTTCCATATTTGCATTAGTATGCAGTGGCCGGTAGAGACTATGTTTAGTATCCACTTCTGTTAAGTTAACGGCCACATATTACCGTGGTTTGCAGATTTAAATAGTTTTATATTTATACATAAGTTCGAAAAAATTCATTTTAAATTATTATATTTCTTGTTTTCTAATATTTGGTATGATTAAAAAAATATATATTTGCTTAACAAGAAATTATTTACAACTTTTTTTTTACTCACAATTAAAGTATCAAACATTAAATATTTACCTCAAAAGGGCCTAATATTGCTGTACATAGCAATTATTTATAGTAAAGCTATTAATACTGAACAAAAATCATTTTTAGAGTTTCTGAAGGATAAATGAAGCACAGATTAAAAAGTAAATTTTCAGTTTTACGCAATTATGTATTTTGTCATTTGGTATTTTTTTGAGTATTTTAAAAAAGAGTGCTTAAAAAATGCACAGACATAACAATATTGTAAAATAAAGTTTCACATATGACTTAGATGAAAATTAATCCTCCTTTTTTTACTTACTGTAACAAGAAATTTTATTGTTTAGAATTTTTTTTACTCAAAATTACAGTATCAAACATTGAATATATTTACCTCAAAAGTATCTAAGTTTGTTGACATTGCAAATATTATTTATAGTAAAGGTATAATACTGAACAAAAATCATTCTTAAGAGTTTCTGTATGATGAATGAAGTGCGGTGTTACATTAAATGACATTTTAATTTTTCTGTAATAGTGAATTTTGTAGGAAGAGTTCGGTATCCTGTGCTGCTTGGCAGAAAAAATTGCGCCAAAATGCCGTTTTGGCGACATGAAAAAATTTTCAAAGATTGCAGTAAAACATCATAAATCTGTATGTTATTTATAAATCAATGATTTTGCAACATTTTTAAAAGTAGAAAATGATGCAAAAACATGGATTTTAAATAACAAAGATTTTAAAACGAAGTTTTTCCGCCATCTTGAAAAATTTATCACGATCCAATTATGCAAATTTTAGCAACATTCTAAATAAACTAACGATTAAAGAGCTAAAGAAATGTGATTTTTCAGATGAATTTTTGTTATTGTCATGGGGGCTCTGCCCCACTGAACCCCCGTTTTAAAAACATTTTGGACAATAAAAAAGAGAAAAAAAACTTACCAGAAATCTTTTGTCAATCTTGATTACACTAAATTCAAAACAATGTTAACTTATAATCTCGCTCACAACTGCCAAAAAAAAAAAAATTTCAAAAAAAAAAAAAAGTAAAAGTAAAAGGATAGATAAATATACTAAATGCCAATAAATGAGACGGCGATTCAGAAAAAAAGGGAAATTGCATACAAAAAATATATAAATAATTACACATAAAAAAAAAGTTAATATTTACAAAAAAAAAAAAAAAAAAAAAAAAAAATTATTATTAATTAAAAATAATTTAATGTTTACCAAAAGGGATCCCAGTCAGGGTCTGAAACATCGTCAATGTAAGGCACTTCACCTTCTAACTGAAAAGAATTTAAATTTTGAGGGACTTTTGGTAATGCACCCTCGATGTTTTCAGACTTTGCCGTTGGTCTTTGAAAATCCAAAAGCTTTAGCCCCTCATTTCCGTACCCTGGGTAGACTTGAATAATGTCATTTATGAGGACTTGCATTTTCTGGCCCGTCGTTTCTAAATGATCTAGCTTGAGTCGGCGATAAAAATGAAGAGCCATATATTGTGACAACATTTTATCGTTCCTGCGACATTTTAGAGAATTTTTAACGATTTTCATTTTCTAGATCATTATTGGTGTTCGCTTTATTGGTTTTTGACACGAATTCGCCTTTACTATGATTCGTAACTTCGTGTGTTGTCTGACTGGAGAATAATTTTTCTACAACATGGTATTGTTTGGCCGAATCTCAAACAATACCCACTAATTTTAATAAGTTAGATACTAAAATCAGGACGTCTAACTGTCCTTCAGCTGCATCATTTCACAGGGATTTATAGCTTTATCTGGATAAAAATCTATTAAATTGGGTACGTACAGTTTTGCCATTAATAAATCATTAACAGTATCAGTGGATAAATGGTTACGTATATCATCTAGAGTCAGCCGGGGTAATTCCTGGTCAACGACTTTCAGGGGTAATTATTGGTCACAGTACTTTTCAGTGTTTAAAAAAGTCTTCACCAAAATTTAAAAAATCATAGAGATACTCTAAACTATCTTCTTTAGAATTTATCATTTAATTGTAGAATTACTACTTATTTAGTTTGAGATAAAAAATTGTTTTGAAAGTGCTTGCTTAGTTTCTGTAAAACAACATTGGTCTCAGCAGTGGCACATTTTTAGAAAGATCTTTGTCACAACTCAAATTTTAAATATTTTTCTTTTCTTTCTTTTTAGTTCAATCATCAACCACTTTAGCTATTAAAAAATAGTCTCTATATTTCTTATACTATTTTAAATAATTTACAGAAGTTGACCAAATATTGCCCCATGTAACTGGGGTAAATCTTGGTCACTGGGGTAATTCCTGGTCAATGTTTTTCTCATTATTTAGTCCCTTTTTATTGTCATATTTAGGGATTTTAATTGTTGGTAAATACTTTAAGCATTAACTGTAAAGTTAACTGTAACCATATTGTTTACCACATTTTAGTTAATTGTAGTTCTTAATAAAGTAGAGTCACTCGGGGTAATTCCTGGTCACTGAATTTTCTGAGGTAACTCTCGATCATTTTCACTTTCACTATCAAAATAACAATTTATCAAACTGTAAAAAATCTTAAAGATACTTTGAACCCTTTGCTTTGAAATGCATGCCTAAATTATTCATTTGGTTGAAATTTAATATTGAAAAAATACATTCAAAACTGTAATTCAAATTTCTGCAAAACAACATTAACCTTGATTTTTACATATTTTACAAAGATTAGTGTCATTTTTAAAGTTTTAATTATTTTATTTTATTTCAACTATGGCATATCACAATCTTTAAAAAAAGATTATAAAATTTTCTTCTACTGTATTAACGATTACTACTGTATCTGTGATATTATTATCTCATTGCAAAATGTCAAAATGGTGCATAAAAATATACACAATGCAATAGAGGAACCTAATTGTTATGCTGTGTATTATAATAAAGATCTGTAGGTATTGAAGTTTGTGTAAAATTTCTTGAAAAAAAAAAAAGACTGAAACCAAAGTGAGATAAAATCAAAGATATAAACATTCAGTGATACATTTTATGGGCCAATAAATTTGCAAGGTATTAATTAATCCATTCACAGTGGATAAATAAGCAATAAATACTGCTTATAAATGTTGGAAAACTGCATAAAAATTCTTTGGCTAATTAATGTTTTGTAAAATGTACAAGAGTCTTTAGCACATCAAATAAATTTGTATTTATAACCAAAACAAAGTCTATGCTTTATTATTCTACAATTATGCAAAGAATAAATCTTTTGCAAGATTGATTCTACTTATTTTAATACTCAGTCTTAAAGAAATTAACTTTACTACTTTATTTACATCAAAAATGATGCTGACCGAAAATTACTCCAGAAGTGACCAAGAATTGCCCCGTTTCCAGGGTAATTCTTGGTCACTTAAAAATTATAATTATTTCAATTATAAGTGCATTTAAATTTAAATAAGCATTTTCTTATATAGCCATCAGAGGGGGCTTATTCCACAAAAAAATTGAAAACAATAACTTTCATAGTTTTTATAATAATTGGATGTTGATGATTTTTGACCAGGAATTACCCTGGGTGACCCTATATATTTAAAACAGAAAGCGCATTTTGTCAAAATTTCACAAGAATATCGTCTCTTTACGCATGCGTCAACTTTTTTTTGAAGGATTCTCCCCTCAAAAACGATAAGACTGATTGATTAACCTGTTTAGCCTAGGGGGATGGAAAAGGGTTGATTGAAAACGGATGGAAATATATTTTTGCTCTAAGGTTAAAAGCTAAAGCTTTTTTTTTTTTTTTAAGAACTCATGTTTTCACTAAATATGCATATATTTCACAAAATTTTAAAGAGAGCTTGGAGATGGTTGTATTTATAACCGACTGAAATGTCAAAGTGTTCGGACGATGAGGACTATTTTTTATTGCTATGTTAAAGGAGCCGACGAGAAAACAAACAAACAAAAAAGCAAGAAGAAAGCATCTCTTTTACAACTGGATAACAATATTTTTTCCCGAAATTTGTACACGGGCTGTAAAACTGTTTTATTTATCACCCATAAAGATTTTAAAGAGTTAGGACAAAAATAACTTTTTATTTTAAAACTATGAAACGATACTGCATGAAAAAAAAAAAAAAAAAAAAAAAAAAAAATGAGTGCTTTGCTTTTATCACTAAATATCAATATCTTTTCACGAATTTTGCATCTTAAAATATAATTTCATACAAAATCGGGTTAAAGATGTAAAATAATAAAAACTTGATTTTTCTTTTATTTAATATTATTATTATTTATTTATTTATTATCACGGGCCCGGGCAACGCCGGGCGGGGGTCAGCTAGTTTTTTATTAAATTAAACTGACTAAATCCCTTTTCACATTCAGCAGTGCTAAATGGCAGGTTCACTATAAAGTTTAGAAGTTTGCATAAATTAATAAATTCATTTGGATTTGTACACTCTGCTAAAATTCACTGTCTAACTGTCTCACATTAGAGTTTATGTTTGGTGTGAGACCAAATTTTCAAAAGCGGGTGATTGGCAAAAACTAAGTGTTAAAAAAGCTAGGCGTCAAATTTCACATCCAGGAATAATTTTGTAGTCGTCAAATGCTATAATGTAATAGTTAGTTGCATTTGACGACTAACGACTGCAAATTTCGAACACTGTCTACCCTACATAAACTTTGATATTAAAATTCATTTTTAAATTAATAAGGTTAGATAACCAGATAAATAAATACCTGAATAAATCCGGTATTTCCAAATTTTATCAATAGCTTTACCTTTGTCATGCTTTTACATTTAGAAAATTTTGAGGATGTATCAGAAACTTCTGCATTGTTGAAGTGATAAAAATATTTTGCTTGAGAAGTATGATTTGTTGTAAAAAGATTTTGGCCTTATTGCTGAATATTTTTTCAATAAAGCTTATTTTTCATCAGCTATGTTTTGGAGTAATCATCTGAATAAGTGTCAACATGAAAAATTATACTTTGTGGCATTTGTGCAGACAAATAAAAATAATGCCAGATTTTAAATAATCCTGTAATATAGCTGGTGTTTTTCAGCTTTTTGGTTGGCGCGATTTTCAAGACCGCGCCAAACGAATAACTTAATACAATGGCTAGGTTGCCATTAAAGGAAAAAAAAAACCCTAAATTTGGCGAATTTTTTCCTTTTTTAAACCGATTAATTTTATTTTTTTTTCTGTGTGAGTGTAAAGCATCTTAACCTTTGATTTCATTTAGTTTCACATTTAATTTTCTTCTTTAAAATATGGGCTTTCTCCATTTCAATCTCTGAGCTTTTTTTCTTTTGACTTTGTTTTTCCATGTATACTGCTGAGAAGCTTTATGTGAATTCTTAATATCATTTAACAAGGAAGTTGAAATAGGTGCTTTACTCACACCTCTATAATTTTTAACAGCATCTTTTCCAAATCTCAATTTTTTTATCGTATGTTCATTGAAACGACCTTATAGCATACAACTGTTTATAGAAAACCCCCTCTCAGGATCAGCATTACCACGAGGTAAAACAAGTAGTACAGTTTTAATTAAACTTAAAAGTTACAATACATTCGCATGTGTTTGGAGATGACAAACATATTTTTTAACGCAATCTGTTAAGTGACACACTCAAAAGATAGATAAAAATTGTAACTACTAAAAATAGGCAAAGAAACATAGCAGCAACATACCTTATTCCTATGCGAAACTTCACGTATCAAGATCAACAACAAACAACGTGTTGTGTTGTATAGCGGCTGCGCCAATTCCCCTGGACCGTGATCCGCTGTTCGATCACGGTTTGCGAACGTGAATAACAGTGATTTACTAGAATAGCCCGTTTTTGACCGTAAAAAGGATGTGTTCATTTTCTCTTCACCGTAAATGACTGTTAAAGCGAGGATGATACTGAAAAAATGATCAGTTACGGTGAATAACGGATTGTTATTGCCAAAGACTGATATTTAACGGGTAAATGCAATATTTACAGAAATACAGTAATTCACAGTAAATTATGCGGGAAAGTACTGTAATGTAACAGCTATTTTTAACAGTGAAGATTACAGATAAAAAAAACTGAGTTTTTAACTATTGCTTCATGGAATTTAGTTTTGGCGTATTTATTCTTCATTTTTCATAAGATAGTGGTTCAATTGTTATGGTGTTTCTCAAAGTAGTGTACGCGTACGCCTTATGTAAACGTGAAGAGGCTGTAGGTGGTACGTGGTGTACTCGACGATATAAAACTAGCCTGCGCCGCCAGGCGCCCACGGGGGTAGCCGGCGTCACGATAACGACCATCGCGCCCAAGCCTCTGAAGGGCTTATAACGCACTAGGAGCTTTGTCTCGCCCTGGCGCTGCGATCGGCCTGGGGCCGCTCCCCACTGCGGACCCCCAGGTCATTTTACCAAGGTCGATAACATAGGTCGTCGCGGCAGTAACCCCCAGTCGGTCGCTAGGTCATATGTCGAGCTACCACAACGGCTCTTGCTTTACCACAACTTTACGATATGGACAACCAAAATAAGGCACGGCGCAGCTAAATGAGTAATTGAAAAATATTTTTCACCATTGACATAAAAGCAAAATGTGAAAACATACAAGATGTTCAAAACGACTTGCGACTCTACCTAAGCAAGATAATATCAAATATTCAAGAAATAAATTATAAACAACAACACCCAGGAGCGTGAAAAGGAATTTAATTTAATAAAAGAAATCGAATATATGCCACACAGAAATAAGTTGCATGTTATTACATAACATTTCTGATTGGATATATGTTATTGGTACAACTGTCTTCGTTGTCCTCTACTGTGCATGCCCCTGAGCGCACTCATCACATTTAAAAGTTTGCTATCTGTAAAGCTTACATTAAAATTAAAATAAAATTATGTTTCTTTGTATACTTTTTTTTCATTTTTTCTATCCATTTTTCTTATTAGAAGTAAAAAAACAGGGGATACATCAGATACATGCAATTCTTTAAGGGTTACGTGAGGCGTAAATGTTTGAACCACTGGAGAATATCTATATGAGACATTAAAATCTACCTTTTTATTTTATATTAAAAATACTAATTCCATTTTTCTTTTCAATTATAGAAATAAATACGAATTGATTTCGAGAATCATTAAAGGATATCTATTTGCACTCTTTTGCAGAGACCTGTGACAAATTCACCCAATGCTATTTATGCTGATATGGTACTTGAAATCCTCTCTAGTTAAATTTTATGCCAGCTATACAAATGGAAATAAAGTTAGTTACATTAAATTGGGTAGAGATTGTTAATGTGAACTGCTAAATATCTAATTATTAATTCTGTGCAATTTAAAAAAAAAAAACATTTTATGCAATCAGATATTTGTTAGATTACTAAAGTTTAAATGAGTCTATTTTTTTTTTTTTTTTTTTTTTTTTTTTTTTTTTTTTTTACATTTGTTTATTTATTTGGACTTAAGTTGAAATTCTGTAAATGAAATGTTTTTAATGGGATTTAGAGCCAATTTCGTTTTTTAATGCATGTACTAATAACGAATAATTCTAACTGTTTTTGCTTAGTTCTATCATTTTAAAATTTTATGCAGCATTATTACTCAACTAAAATTGCATCACATGTAACTATATTAAAGCCAAAAACATTTTACAATAAATCTAGTTTTCTACTAACGCAAATTTGAGTATAGTACAGCTTAAACTAATCCACTCTACTTGACGCATTTAAGAACTGCATTTACTTGCTACTTTTTGGCACAATCATGAGACCTTCTTCATTCACATGCAAATACAACTTTCAGATATATTATACAAAAATTAAATGATTCCTGTATGTATGAGAATATCTGAAATTTTCTTACATGGATACAAGTAATTTTGTAACTGTATGAAAAAAATTAGCTTTTTCGAGCTGGAAAAATTAAAAGTTGAAAACATCTCTAACGCGACCCGACGTATCCAGCACGCTATTCCCACTTTAGAAGAAATTAATAAGGGATATGCATATCACGTTATTCCGGAACAAGTAGTTAAACGAATAAGTTGACCGATATGAGTATGACTTATTATCATGGTCAAAATCACCTCTCACAGATGTACTAATATTTCATTTGCACTATCTTTGTGAGATATCATATCATTGCGTTGATTTATAAAGGAAATGCTTTGCTCCACACATCTGAGAGCATACAGATTGCACATTTTTAGGTGCTGCAATTATTGTATTACATTCATATATAGTGTAATTTTTTTAAAAAATTTACTTGGATAAAGTTATTACATATATGCATTTATTTTAATAAATCAACAAGAACGAAAAATCGTGTATCAGGCATAGGTTATGAAACACTTTCCAACACTAACAAAATAATATTAAAAAATTTCATTTCGAATAAAAAATCTCGAAAATATCACATTTAAAACTTCAAATCATTTTAGAATGTTCAAGATTCGTCATATTCAAATTAATATATCTAAATAAGTAAGAAAGATAAACTTAGGAGACTTCGTACAACTATTATGTCAATCATTTATTGATTAAATTGCATTTAGTATCTTTTTTAGAAGAATATTTAGAAAATACGATTCTCGAAGAAAATACACTCATACAAAAAATTTCTTTCTTAAAAAAAATATTTATTTTCTTGAATAAGTATATTTGACATTCTTGAAGACAAATTATTTATTATTTTCTGCATTCAAGATTGAAATAAAAGTATGCAAGTAGCGCTATACTTTCAGAAGATATATAAATTTTATATATAACTAAAATTAATCATACTTAATTTTTAAAAATTAATCTTTTAAATAATTTATATTTTAAAAGAAATATATATACTCATATATATATATATATATATACACTGCTCAAAACAATTAAGGGAGCATAAGGTTTTAACGAATTTACGCAGATCTGAAGACCGATATATCCTGGTGATAGCTCGTCGAGACAGAGCAGGCAATGCTACTCAGCTGCCAAGACAGTCGCTCGTGGCAGCAGGACGAAAGGTGTCCAGCCAAACAGTTCGAAATAGGCTTCATCAGGGTGGTCTCTATGCATGTAGGCCACCAGTCTCTATTCCGTTGACCCCAAGCCATCATGCGGCCCGAAGAAGGTGGGCTGCTGAACATCGAGATTGGAGGCAATGTGATCGGAAGCAAGTGCTTTTTACAAACGAGTACAGATTCAGTTTGGAATATGACACTCGACGTGTTTTGGTATGGAGAGTAAGAGGCACTCGAAATAACTCCACATTCGTTCGTGAAAAAATCACATTTCAGATTAGGTGGATTGATGGTGTGGGTTGTAATCAGCATAGGTGGACGTAGTGGTACTGTATATCATTCCGAATGGCACTTTGATGGCCAAAAGGTGTGGAGATGAAATACTGAGACCTCATGTCCTGCCTTACGCTGCAGCCAATGATGATTTCTTTGTTTTCATGCATGATAATGCCAGACCACATAAAGCTCATCATGTGGAGAATACGCTTGAAGGTGAAACAATACAGCGTATGTAATGGCCAGCATGTTCTCCTGACCTGAATCCGATCGAGCATGTTTGGGACACAATCGGACGACGCATTGCAGCGAGACCAAGACCTCGTTTTACTATCCGGGACATGCAGATTGCAATTCTTCAGGAGGGGGAATAATATTCCCCAAATGCTTATCGATAACCTCATCGCATCTATGGAAAAGAAGTGTGCAGCAGTCAGCTGTTCGAGCGGACCACACGCCATATTAAACATCTTGCATCATTTCTAGACAATACATTTTTTGTCCTTTACATGTAACCAAATTTGTTGCTCCAAACCACTTTTTCTTGTTCTTTCCATCGTTTCAACGAAATAAAGCTCCCTTACAATTCTTTTTGCGTATTTTTTTCTGTATTGCGCATAGATACACGTGTACTCTCCATTTTATGCCTTTGCATGTCTGTCTCGCACGGTTGTCTCTTACGTCTTTGTTTACTCCCCTAATTTTTGTGAGCAGTGTATATATATATATATATATATATATATATATAACCGTAACAAAACGACACAGAAAAATCATACACAAATGGGGGAATAAAAATCAAAAATTGAAATATGAACACATACTTATTTGAATGACATCCAGAAAAATAGAAGAATAAATATAATATATTACCAAGAAAAAATAAATCAAATTGGAAAAAGTAAATTAATGAAATAATCGTCAGGCCCAAATTGCTACAGATTCCACAAAAATGTACGATTTCATCCTTGTACAAGCTATAATAAGCTAAAATAATACAAGATTTGGGAAATGCAACAGTAATAGACTAGAAAATGTATGACAATGAGATATGAAAAAGTTTGAAGAAATAAAGATTTCCTCATAAAGACCCAGAAGAAACATGCATGATTTGACAAATCTGCACATGTTGCCAAAAAATATTTACAAATTCAGTAAATGAATTAAACGAGAAATAAGTGATTAACAAATATTCATATATATGAGAAATCACATATATATGAGATGATGGGAAATTTGTCGAGCACAAAAAATAGTTTCGAAAACCACCATTAGATGGCGCTTTACAATGTAACATTCTGTCATATGCAAATGTTGTAACCATAGTAATCTTGTGCTCCCGCAGCAAGACATCACGCGATATAAAGATGCGATAGGCGAACCGAAGTCATACCCGTTTCCAAGTCAAGAAGATGACGATGAGTGGGCAGGAACGTGCTTTACTGATGAAATTGTTTTACCAGAAACAATGACTCTGCTACTGAAGCTTTGCGGAAATTTTGGTCTTAGAAGCGATTACGAAAAGATCCAATCCCTAGCCAAGGATTAAGAAAAAATGATTATGAAATTTGAAGCAACGGGATCATTGGCCGTTCAGCAAGGAAGAGGACTAGGGTGTGTTACAGCACAGGTAGTGGATGATGTAGCGGCGCAAGTGTAGGAAGACAGGATATCCCGTTTCATGGGCAGCACTAGTGTTCAGCGTATATCAGAAACTGTTGACCAACCTCGTTCCACGGTTCAGAAGATTCTTCAAAAGGTGTTACGCTACTACCCTTATAAACTATCGCTTGTGCGGAAGCTCTTACCAGCTGATATTAGTCGCCGACAAACCTTTGCGTTACAGTTTCTTGCTCATTGTGAGCTACAAAATGAATGGCCATAGAACATTTTGTGGACAGACGAGGCCCACTTTCATCTGGATGTGAGGTTAACACAGATAACTGCCGCATTTGGGCTGCAGAAAACCCACATCAATGTCTGTAAATGCCGTTACACTCTTCGCATGTAACAGTTTGGTGCGGCTTTGCTGCTACTTTCATTCTGGTCAATCAGTATTTTCTTTTTCGAAGAGCTCAGCGCCACAGATCCTGTGACATAGGGGAGACTTGGGAGACTTGAACCCTTTTTCAGTTTTTAATTTTTAATTTGGAAAAAAACAATTTTTTTAAAAAAATGTTTCCAGTTATTATTAAAGGCTCATGTGTCTTTAATGTTGTAGTATTTTTTTTATTTTTGAAAAACCATTTTTAAAATAAATATAAATTATTTTCCAAAAAAGAAAAAAATTATCAAATCTCCCCAATTACAGGGAGACTTGATCCCTTTCCAAGGGAGACTTGATCCTTGAAACAGATGCATTGAAATGATTCAAATTAAGTTGTAGAAATCAAATTTATTGTTGACTAACATGTAAAAAAGGGAGAAAAACACAAAACAAACTCTACATTTGGTAAAAATCAGTTTCCCATATGAATGATTATTATTGCTAAAATTAATGATCAAAAAACATTTTCAAAGCTTTAAAAGTCAAACGTTAATGTTAAAATTGTTGCAGTTTGAAGAGTTCCACCAAGCATGACTGGTTTAGATACTTTTTTGACAATGTTCAGCATTGCCCACAACACTAATGTTAACATTTTCTGAATAAATAAGTTGGTCGGAATTAAGTCCTCTTTTTCTTAGAAAATTGATTTTGCATTCAGATGATGAAAGCTTCTTTACAATTTTTCAAAATAACTAATTTTCATCTTTCCTAAAAATCGCACAATGACAAAGTCACTTTCATCAATTGACAAATTTTGTGGATTTTCGGTCATTTCATCAGAATGTTCATCAAGTGAATCTGGCTTGGTTGAATAAGGAACACTACAACTGCTCTCACTTTCTGAAGATTCGAGGCTTTCATTTTTAGTGCTTTTACTTTTCTTTCTTGAGATGAAAGGTTTTTTCTTGATTTATGTTTTTTATTCAGCTGGCGATCTAGTATTTCTTCTTCAATCTGTCTTTTAGTTGGTGTGCTTGTCAAAATTTTTGTAGATTCTTTATTTTCCCGTTTTGTTTAATTAAAATTTAGGGAAGGCTTATATGTCTCCTGGGGTGACTATGTTTGTTTTAACTGTAATTGTATTACTGCTTGTTGGGGTTAATGGGTGATCTGTGACGAAATATGATAAAAAATCATCTTCAGAAAAATATTCCTGTTTAAAGGCTATATGCCAGTGATTTTAAATCCAAGATAACCATAGTCTAACTAATATTGATAGTGTCTAAATGCGACTTGAAAATGACAATTAAGAGTAGTGGTTAATAAAATTTAACATTAATTTAGCTTAACTTTGGGGACACTTGATCCCCAGGATCAAGTCTCCCCATACAATGGGGATCATGTGTCCTAATGTGCGTGTGTTGGAAAAATAATTATTAAATCAAAAGTAAAGAAACTGTATAGGATTTAAATAACGACATTTAAACAGTAAGGAATGTTAGTAAATTATATCAATCAACTTAAGTAATTTAGTTATATTTAGCAAAAAATAAGAAACATTAACTACCTACTGAAAAAGAAGTTTGATTGCAAGAAATCAGATATTTCTTTCTTACAACAAAAATAAAAATGGGTGAATGAAATTCTGATGTCAGATCTGTTGATAAGGAATCACTTTATTAGTGCTGCCGGTTTCAGAGACTTAATTGCAGTTTTTCCCTGGTTTTAGCCCTAGGGATCAAGTCTCCCTAGGGATCAACTCTCCCAAGTCTTCCCTACTCCGTCACCGATCATCGATATGCACTGTTATTGGAGCAATCCGTGATTCCGGCTCTTCAGGCTAGGCGATGTGTTTCAACAACAGTGTTTATGTAGAATGGTGCTCTTTCACACATCGTCCGTTGTGTAAAACATGTGCTTCGCCGCCATTTTTGTGACGACGCAATCATCAGCCGTCATTTTCCTACAGCTTTGCTTCTCAGATCCTCAGATTTGAATCGTTGCACCTTTTGGCTCTGGGGATGCTTCAAAGACTTGGTCTACCGTGATTCCATCACATTTGTCTCCGACCTTAAAGATAGCATAGCATGCCATGTGCGTAACATTAACCGGCATACACTGCTTTCAACGGTTGAAAATGCGATTTTACTCTTCCAAATGGTAGCAGACAATGGTGGACATCATATCGAGCATGTTTTGTAAACAGGAGATTATTATAATTTGTAGATTCTTCTTATGTTCTCTATCAAGCTATAATACGCCATCTAGTAGTGATTTTGATAACTATTTTTTGTGCTGGATAAAATTCCCATCATCGCATTACGCTATTACAAATTTTCATGAAATTCTGCTGCATAGTTTTTGATACAGACTGCTCGCAAATGCCAAGTTTAATTATGGACACTCGGTATATTGTTGCGTAGTGAACTACAACTTATGCAGACTTACAAGAAATTGTCCCCTTGTACGAGAAATATATAGCCGTATTTTATAACTAACGTTCTTTATTCTAATAAATCATAAACTTAACAATCAAAATATAAATATTATTGAAAAATATTACAAAAACTTACCAATGGGACACAGCCATGGCAGAGAAAGCTCTTGTTTGTTTTTTCCGCCGTAGGACGGATTTCATGACGTTAGATCACGCGATCTCTGGCCGACACAATTGCTTTGAAAGCTCTTGTTTGTTTCTCTCTTACCTAGGACGACTTTCGCGGAGGGTTGTGTCGGTGGAGATCATGTGATCTGACGTCATGAACTCCATCCTAATCCACTACCCTAACAAAATGAGCTTCCTTGGCTGATAATGAAGTCGGCCATGACACAACCCAGGCTATAGAGGCACAATCCCTGAAATTAAGCTCTACAGATAAAATTCAGAATAATTATTGAGCCCGATACTCTCTAAAATGTCCTCATATCTTAATTTGATTTTCGTTATTTCATCACCAAAGTCTCGAGAACAAGTCCCTTTTCATTCTCCGTTCCTTCAGCAGGGTGAAGGACTTTACTCCAACTACCCTTAATTTTTTCATAATTTAGTTTCAGTAGATTCGGAAATAGGAGGGGGCATATTTTTCCAGTACTTTTGACCATATCTCTGAAATTATAATACCTAAAATTAAAACAATATGTTTTTGTGTTCGATGTTACGAGATCTTTCGAACAATACCCTACACGATACATAAAAAAGAAAATTTATTTTTAAAGTAACTTAATTAATATCTTGGCTAATTACCGACAATTCTTTTCGAAAATCATTATAAAATATCCTTGGATGATTCTGTGTCAATAGATGCCTCGAGCGCCCGTCAACTTCTCTGATGACCGCCCGAAAAGTAAAGTTTGCGTTTTTCTAAAAAACTATGTTACCTAGGAAAATCTCTATAGTTTTCCTGCAAGGTTTAAATAAACTTCTACTATACTTAATTTTTTCATATTTTTAGTTTCAGTAGATTCGGAAATACAGGGGGGGGGGGGGGGGGATATATTTTTGCAGTGCATTTTCGACGATATCTGTGAAAATATGATACCTACAATTAAAAAAAAAATACATTTTTGAGTTCGATAGTACAAGATCTTTCACACGATAGACAAAAGGAAACTTTTTTTTTCAAGTAAAGTAATTAGCCTCCTAAATTTTTCCTAGACATATTAAGAATGGCTAATTATCTGAGAATATGTGGATAGAAAGGCTTTATAACTTTTCCAAGTTTGAACTTTCCACGTCCCATTGTTTACGAGAAAAAGGGCTCTGACAGAGGGACAGACAGGCACAGGAGTGATCTTATATAGGTTCCGTTTTTACTTTTTAAGTACGGAACCCTAAAAATTACAATATTAAGCTCCTTTTAACATACTGAAAAACCAATGATTGAAAGAAATTAAGATAACCAAGAAATAAATGAAAATTCAACAAAAGTAAATAATAAACTTAAAGATATATTGAACAACTCACCAAATAAAAAATAATTGTCAAAGATGCAACCGCATGTGTGTGTATATATATATATATATATATATATATATATATATATTGAAATTCATAGATATTATAATTATATATATATATATATATATATATATATATATATATATATATATATATAATAGTTTTTTGTGTCCTTGCCACTCTAACTTATATCATACAAATATTAAATAAAATATTCACAGACATAAAAATGGGCCTCTGAAATTTGAAAATAGTTATGGCTGTTAATTCTTCTCAAAAAGTAGTTCCGAAAACAGGGTAAACATTTTGAAAGTTTTGAATGACCTACAAACATTTTATTCACTTTCGATTTCTTCCAAAACGAGAAAGACTGGACTGCAAGGGAAATGAACCAAGTTCAATCGTTTAGTATATTTATTATAATCAATTTATATCATTTAACAAAAAATAATATAATTGAAAAACTTCTTGAAACGCCATAAAAATAAGCAAAACCCTTCGTGTTTGGAATCGAAATAATGATGTATTTCTTCATCAGGCACAAACAAGACATGCCCTATGAAGAAAGATTCGTTCTTTAAAAACACGCAACGCTTTAGTTATATTTATAGCGTTTCAATATTTAAAAAAATATATTGGGCATTAGACCAGTTTTTATAATATATTTTTGTCATATCAAACAATTTAGCATTTCATAATATATATAGCATTTCTCACAATAATGTGCTGAATAATCGATTATATTATGTTA
This sequence comes from Maratus michaelseni, assembly GCA_963931845.1. Taxonomy (NCBI): domain Eukaryota; kingdom Metazoa; phylum Arthropoda; class Arachnida; order Araneae; family Salticidae; genus Maratus; species Maratus michaelseni. The sequence continues at coordinate 227,857,547 of OZ007599.1, forward strand.
CTTAAACATTTATTCACTTCTACTTAAACATTTATGTTACTCAACCAAATATTAAATAAAATAGTCACAGACGAAAAAGAAGCCCCGGAAATTTCGAAATAGTTATGCTGTAATTTCCCCGCAAAAAATAGTTCCGAAAACAGGCTAAACATTTTGAAAATTTCGAGTGGCCTACAAACAGATCATTCATCTTTGTTTTCTTCCGAAATGAGAAAGTCTGGACTGCGCGGCAGATGGACCAAGTTGAATCGCTTGGAATTCCAGAAGGCGTCCGACTTGGATATTTACGAGCCGGTTTTGTTGAGTTGTCCAGAGATATGAAAAGACTCTGCTGATGCTGGATCTCGATTGTAAATGATCACTCCGTATAAAAGTAGGAAATCAATCAAATAATATGTAGTAGGAGAAAATAGATTAAAATTCTTTTGAAGGATAATTTTGACTGGGGGAAAAAAAAAGAGTTACCCATACCATTTTTTTTTTTTTTTTTTTTTTTTTTTTTTTTTACGTACATAAATATTTGTGCATGTGTTTAACCCTCACATGCGTGAATTATTTTTAAATAGATAAAAAAATTTATTTTGAACTTGAAAGAGATTTAAAATTGGATAATAAGAACAAATAATGCTAAATATTTAAAAATATTACACTCATTACAATGAGATAAAATTATTATTAAGAGTTATTAAATAGTGGTTTTTTTTTTCTAAAAATGTGAAATTTGGAGGCATTCGCATAAAGTGGAAAGTCGAAAAACATTTTTAACACTTTCCAACATAGTTGCAAAACGTTTAATGTTTGGTTTATGGTTTATCTGTCTGTCTTGTCTATGCCTTCTGTCTGTATGTGATAACTATCATAAATATACTTAGATAACCATGAAATTTTTATATGTTATTGATGTTTACAATAGCATGTTCGGTATTGAAAATGAAGTGTATAGCATTTATAACTCATTTACATGGACACACAAAAGAATTCCGTTACATTCTGATCTATGGGGGAAAATTCTTTCCGATGCATTTTATTTCTGTTAGAATACTTCAAACACAACAAAATTGATTATGCGTTACTGAGGTGGACTAAAAGATGTTTTCTGTAGATGAAGGAGTTTGTATCACTTATTTTCATTTACAGAGACGCACAAAAGAATTCGGTTACAGAACGGAATATGATCGATTTCATTGTCATGAAAAAATGGAATTTCTTTAAAATATTCTGTAAGTGTTGGAAAGTGTTTAATAATCTATGCCTGAAGCATGATTTTTCTTTCTTGTTTAAATCTTAGAGCAGAAATTCTTTGAGAAACTCTTCTCTCGCGCAGAACAAATATCTTGGATGAATTTGTAAATCAATTTTATAGCTCTTTTATTTCGTTTCCCGGTGCACACGAAGTTTTTGATGGCTTCATTGAATGGTTTGAGTTCGAACCTTGTTTGAGCGTCGGAAATATTTTACAGATTTAGACGATTTTTAAACTAATGATTTCAAATTTTTTTTTTAATATTTTTATATAGTTCCCTCCTATAGGTTCAATTACATTGGATAAACCAAATTTGAAAATTTCCTGCAAATTACCTTTCTCTCTAACATAGCAAACTTAAAGGGACTGAGACCAATGTATTTAATTTTTATTAAATCTGATGTAGGAAATATTAAAATAGAAAAAACAGAGAAATCAACCTATCCTTCCGATTGAGCCTTTTATTTCTAGTATAATCACAAACATTCAATTGCTGCTGGTTGAATTCAAAGACTGATTAATATTATGACTTATTTTTATAATTGACTGTTTTAAAATGTAATTTTCCTTTTCATTTTCATTTTCATTTTCCTTTCTTTTCTTTTTTCTTTTTTTTTTAAATCTTTTTTGAAACACGTTACATTTGACGAGTTATACAATTTGTACAAAACAGACAGAAACACAAAATGTTAAAAAAATATTGAAACTTATATTTAAGATTACTATTATTTTAATTAAAATAAAGCTCTGCAGATCTTTGGCGGTTTATAACGTTAAAGTAACCTTTACCGGAATTTAGAGACTTTATTAATTAGATATTAAAGGAAATAAAATATAATTATAATAGACGGTATGAAACTGAAATATAACTTTAATATAACATGAAATAAAATAAAAACTTTTCAAACTTGTCTTTCGGCAATCTGGAGCAAATTCCTTATCTGTAATTCTATATCTCAATTCGGAGTCGTGATTACCGACAAGATTTTCATTTAGTATACATATTTGATGACCCTTTTTTACTTAAGGAGCTCAGATATCAAACAACAAGAAAAAAAAAAGGGAAGGTTTCTTTATTTATTTTGTTTTGTTTTTGCAGTTTTCAAATGTTAAAATAACTTGCGGGTTGACATTAATGATTACCAAAACATTTTTTTCTAAATTTGAAACTAATTCATTCTTAAGATATATAAATAACGCCAAAGATTAAGTTTTAATTTCACAGCTATGTTTTTTTCTTTTCTTTTTTTAATGCATGTATTTCGATACAGAAGAATTTGTCGATATAGAAGTGGAATCTAATTTCTTTCTGCTGTTACTTTCAAACAGTTGAATGTATAGAAACTGGGATATTCAAGAGGTTTCTATAATAAAAAAAATGACATTTAAGGAAAGTGTTTGGGAGCCGAGGCGTAAAGTCTAAAAAAGAAACAGTCCCGGGAAAACAGGGAAGTCTGGTCTTAATTTAACTAGGCATAAATGGATATTCAAGTGTCATGTCATAATGTGTATTATTTTTTTTTCATGTTTTTAAATCTGAAATAACTTTTAATGTATTAGCGAAAAATTAAATTTTAAACCAGTTAGTAATTTTATTTTTATCCATTTCGACATTCCAATGTCAGTAAAATGAATTTAATATTACCAGGTATCCAGTTTATTTTGAAAAACATCTGTGAAAACAAATTTATTAACCATAACTATTTAGATTGCGATTGCTTGTTTTGGGGGTGCTTGTAAACACCATCTCTGTAAAATAGACGGATGATTAATTTTTAATTGTAAGTAATTATTGGGCAAATATCGAAATATTGATAAAATTTTGTATTGTAAATGATAGTAGGTATATCCATGGATTTGAAAATGACGAAAAATTGCGCATCATTTAGCCAGTATTTCACTTGAATTGGTAATTAACAATTAATCGAAATGATTCGCGAATTGCAACTTCGCATATAGCATTTGAAGTGAATATTTTATCTGTTTATTTTTCGGTGTTTAATAAGTAATCATGATTAATGTAACTGTAGATATTAAAATAGAAATGAGCAGATTATAGCTTATTGCATCTGAATCGCTGATGAATATCTATACATAGGATGCCGCATAATTCGCAGTAACGTTTGTGCAGCATGTAATAATTCAATACCAGAATCTTATTCTGTAAAGCGCCTTGTAAGGAGCAAAAAAAACGAACAGCCAGTCAGTCGATTCATTCAGCTGGCTGTATTAAGCAACAATTCATTTAAATATCTTCTGCTCTAATCTTTGCAATATGCTATCTGTATATTATCAATGTATGTAAATCCTCTTGCATATAAACCGAGCAGAAGAAAGGGAGTGAAGTAAAAGCTATCGGTAAATTGAAATACATATGTTCGAATTGAAATTATAATAACGCTAATATTTTCTGCAAGAGGATTTCCAAGTATACACTTTATGAAATACACCTAGTAATTTAAAAGTTTTGTAGCTGAATTTGTGGAAATATTAATATCGTCATTAATTACGGCGAAATATATCTCTCGTTTTTTGAATGATGTGTTTATAAATATAAAGCATAGAAAGCTGATATCCTGCTTCATGTCTGAAATTATATTTTTGTTTAGTATTAGTTATTTTGTTTGACATTAGTATATTCAAGCATTTTTAAGGAAACAAACTTTTATTAATAAACACGTTTTTTAGCATTGTATAGAAAATCCTTTTATAATTACATTAAATTAGTAATATTCACGAACGTGCTCCATCTCAAAGATACATATAATGATCGTAATAATTGTACATCTTATGAACTCCACATCATGCCAGTGTCCTCTCTTGAGTAATATGATGACGAGCCTTTGATATGCACAAGCATATCTTTTATGAACAAAGCATATATCACAGAACTCATTTCATAATAACTCATTTCTTCATTCTTTGAACATGAAATTTGAGTGATGTAAATATCGAAATATTTCAAAGACAATCTATTTTCAATCGTTGTTTATAACCGAAATATATGTATATGGATGCAAAAGTTTTGTTTCATCATTCATGAAAACGGTTGATTATTTTTGTTCTGCTTACTGGTATAAATGATTGTTTCTTTCCGGATGATTTGTTTAACCATGAACCATTTTTCTTTAAAGGGGATTGTGTTTTCCAAGTATTCGCTTTTTCCTTTTTTGGATAAGATCACGCTTTAAAAGTAAAAGTGCACTAGTAAAAGCACAGTAAAAGCACTGTTATATGTTTCATTGTTGCATAACTGCTCCTTTAAATATCTTTTTATGGCTGTTTACCATTGATATGTATTCATGATAAGCAGGGACGCAATTTGCAGTTATTAGAATGAATAATGGCCTGGCCTGTAAGTTCCGCACTATATTTTGTTGCAATAAATAATATACAATAACATACAACAATACACATATACAACAATATACATATTTTTCAATCAAATGTCGCGCGATTTTTTCCCTATAAGCTATGTTTTCTCTATGAACATTTCTAATCGTGTTAACTATTTTCGTAATAGTTTTACAAAATTGTAGGTGCAAATTTCATATTTTGTGAAAACTTTAATTTGTGGTAGGAGATTTTCTATCCGTTTGAGCAATGTTTAGCAAAGCTAAAATTTTTTCATAAAAGCAAGCAAGCAAAAAATATATATTATTTTGTTGTAGATTTCAAACTATTTTTCCAGTTTAGTTATATTTTTAAGATTCCATTCTTATTCTTTGTGTTATTCCAAATTGAAGCATAAAAGTCCTTCCGGCCTGTACCGGGAGAAAAAGGTAGCTTTCATAGTCCATGTTTTTAAAAATTCAACTCATTTTACTCAAACACCCCAAGATAAAACGATTGGAACCCGATTATAGACGATTTAATCCCGGTTTTCCTTAATACTGAATTTGAATGCGAATTTCAGCATGAGAGTTACAGCATAACAAAATCACATTGTTTCAAAATGGCAGCTACCCTAAAATTTCAAACTGCCATATCTCAACCCTTTTTAACACTTTCCAACCTAGTTGAAAAGTGTTTATGACTTCGGTTTGTCTGGCTGGATGGCCGTCTGTCCGTGCTCTAACTCCCATAAATATGCTCGGATTGCTCTGCAATTTTTATATGTTATTGTCGTTATCTATATCATGTTCCCTATTTCAACGGAAATGTGTAGCACTTATAGTTTTTTTTACAGGGACACTCAAAAGAATTCCGTTACATTGCGGTCTATGAGGGAAAATCATTTGCGGTTTATTTAAATAATGTTTCACTATTTTAAACGTATTGAAATTTATATATATCACTAAGGTGCATTAGAAGAAGCTTGATATGGAATAGGGTGTGCATAGCACTTATAGTTACTTTACAGGGACAATCAAAAGAATTTCGTTACATTACGTCTATGGAGAAAAATCGTCTGCGGTTTATTTAAATAATGTTTCACTATTTTAAACGCATTGAAATTTATATATATCACTAAGGTGCATTACAAGAGGCTTACTACAGAATATTGTGTGTATAGCAGTCATCGTTCATTTACAGGGACACACAAAAGAATTCTCTACTGTCTGTTAACAATAATTCCTGGAAGTGCGTTTTAAGTTACTGAACGCGATTTTAATTTTCACTCGCTTTTTGTCTATTACGTGGTGTGTATAAATTCTGTAGATCATATACAGGGAAGCAGAAAAGTTCGCGAACACATTTCCGTTTATTGACAGAAACTCCAGACGGAGAATTTTAAACTGTGCTACGCGTTTAATAACTGAAGTAAAATTTAGCATCCTATGTAGTATATATACAAATCTATAGATCCTATACAGGGCTGAATAAAAGTATTCGTATATTTTTCCGAATATTGTATATGTTGGAAATTCCTGAAATTATGTTTTTAAATATGTTATGCGTTTTCCAAATTGTTTACTTGGATGTTACCTTTAGCTTATTAAACGGTATGATTTGTAAAATTATTTTGGAAGCGTTGGAAAGTGTTACATAATCTATGCTTGACGCATGATTTTTCGTTCTTGTTTAAGATAAAAACAAAACAAAAAATGTTCCGGAGTCCTTGTATCACGATCTAATATTTAATGGAAAGAACCTTTTCAATTTATAATTTTTTATACATCTTTTTGATATTTTTAAAAAATTAAAAAAATATTAACTTGCCGCCATTCTGAAACAAGATGGCGCATGAAGCTGGACAATGAACTCGGTCGAGACCTTGGTATGTTCTGTACACATGATCAGTCACATTCATATCGGTTCATAAATATAAGAGTTACAGCATAACAAACATAGATTGTTTCAAAATATCTGCCTACCTAGAATTTTAAACTGTCATATCTCAGCCATTTTTTAAGATATAGCAAAAACAAAAAATGTTCCAGAATCCTTGTATCACGTTCTAACACTTAACAGAAACATTTTTTTCAATTTATATTTTTTCTTATATCTTTTTTAATTTATTTTTTTTTAATTTTAACTGGCCGCCATTTTGAAACAAGATGGCAGATGAAGCTGGCCAACGAACTCGGTCGAGACCTTGGTATGTCCTATACGCATACTCAGTCACATCCAAATCGGTTCCTAAATAAGAGAGTTACAGCATTACATATGTCAGATATATATATTATATATATATATATTTCTTTTTCTTATAAATAAGAATATGGTATCTATATTCAGAGTGTTGGGGAACACTTGTCAATAAATTATTACATACTAATTCATAATTTCATAGTTTTTGTTGGTGTTATGGTAATGTTTCATTAATGGTTATATATATATATATATGTATATATATATATATATATATGGATAAATAAATAAATATATATGTATATATATACATAAATCAACATATGAACGGAGGGTGAGTTGGGCGTCTGGGGGTCATGATCGGTGAAAATACACCAATATTTTTTGGAATTGCTTTCCTCCGAACGGCTGCAATAGGTAGCTTTTTGTAACGAAAGCTACCTAAAAGGAAACGATCTTCCAATTTCTAATGTTAATGAATAAGCTGAGTTAATTTTGTAAGAGAAAAAAACAAGCCCTTATTTAAACTTTGTTTATAACTTTTGCGCATCAATGATTTCATAAAACAAGTTTGCATGAATTGTAAATACCTATAGTTTATATAGACCAGCCATACTCATCCTGCGGCCCGCGGGTCGCATGGGGCCCGGCGACCTTTTATGTGTGGTCCGAGACACATACTCATTAACTTCCATTTATTAAATTAATTGCGATGCGTATAAAAGTTTTTAAGACCTTCACTGTTATGTTGAATATTTTCATGGGAAATCAAAATCTGTCCTGTTATTTAAATTTGCTAATTTAAAACATCTTAAATACCATTTCCTTAGTCAAAACTTATTTTTACATGTACGTAATTCTTATTTGTGCTGTAGTTGTGTACACACTTCTTAATCTTAAACACTAAACAGATATTATTTCAAATCAATTACATTTGCACTATGTATATATACACTTTAAAAAGAAGTTTTTGTATTAAGAAAACGACTGATTTATTAAAACAAATCACTTGATTTTTTTCTTTAGAACTTGGAAATGCTGCATTGTTATATTATTACGTTTAACTAATAAGGCTTATTAAGGTTGAATGTTTACCGCGGAAAAAATTGGCAGCAAAATGTTTTATACCACTATTTCCAAACAAAACTTTTCGCGGCCCATTGCTGCATCATTTGCAATTGAAATCTACCACGAAGATTATTGTTTAAAAATAATGGTGTTAAAATTTTTGGGTAAGATTTCTTTTGCGACAAACGCTCAATCCTAATAATTATATTAACTTTATTATATAGGTTTGTTATATTACTTTTTTTTATATCTTACTATTTAAATTTCACTTCTTTTACATTATAATATAATTGTGTTGCGGCCCACCTAACGTCCAAAACATATGTTTGCGGCCCGCGAAAAAAAAATGTTGAGTATGGCTGATATAGACTGTCTTGAATCCAATTGAAATTATTTTTGGAAGTTCGAAGAATTGATAGATAAGAAGGAAAAATAATCATAAAAATTTATTACCACTGTCCTATAGCAGCATCAATCAATAATTCAGTTCTGACATTAATTTGATAGGAACGTTTATAAGTATATGATGTTAATTTTCAAAGAGTTCGTCATATGAGAGAATAGAGAATATACATGAGATTTTTAATATTAACGGCACATAAGGTTTTCTTTTTTGCATTACATCATCATGAAAGTGCTTCCTGTATTTTTTTTAATAGCAATCAAAGAACTTGTTTGACTGTGTAAACATAAATTTACTCTGAGAACATAGACTGATGGTTAAAATATCAGTTTAAAAGTGAAAAAAATATAGTTAAATTTCATTCATACTATAGTTGAGGGGGTCGAGGCCAGAGAGTGCTAAGCCACATTTTTGAACTTCTCAGAAAATTTCAATTTGAAAATTTGATCAAATACTCAAGATATCAAAATCAAGATATATAACTTAAAGTTTTTTCGCCAATGTCTTAGTAACATTTGAGATATTTCGAGTAACAATATGGCATTACTTTAATGATGTTACTTTTATGATTTTTTTAAATTAGCTATCTTCCTTGGGGGCATAAACGTCTGGGGCAAAAACGAAATCTGGGACATATGCTGCCACAAAGTGACATTAGAAACACATTCTATGTAGTATATTATAATTTACAAAATTAAGCAACAGATTACAGTGTTAGATTTATTTCACCAAAAATGTGGCTTGACACTTTCTTGCCCCGATCCCCTCAGTTCTAATATCTGCTGTAGTACCACCATCATTTCAATTCGAAAATCATTTAAATATTCGATATTACATAATACTACCACTCAAATCCTTCATAACGAGCGTATAAGAATAAACTTTAGTCTAACATTTATTTTATTTTTATTTCCTAGAGTATATAAGCTCATCCATACCCAAACATTCAATTACATGCATTCATGAACAGAAATATGTTTTTTTTTCTTTCACACAGTTTTCTTTCTTAGTTTCCGATTTATAGTAAGGGCTCTGGAAGCACATTCTCTTTATGCCGGATAACCGCTTTCTGGGCATCACCTTGTTATCACTACAGCTATCAAACTTTCCCCGATTTTTGAATACCATTATTTCAAAACTAATATTCTGCTTATTACATTGCAAATTACATTAAATAAAGCGAGTATTTCTATTCGGAAATAGTGGTAGGCAAAATAAAATAACTTTTGGCAGCTTTGCAGTACCGACGCACCGGTTTTCGGAAGAAATACAGATTTTCCCGACCCAGGCGCCAAATAAAGTTGCAATTTGGCGCCTGTGCTGGTCAATTTACCTACAGCCCAATCCATGCCAATTTAAGTCCAACGTGAACTGTATTTGTAGCAAAAAAATAATAAATAGTATAAGAAAAATGATCTGAAGACTGAATAAAATATCTGAACACACGTCTCAATTATCGAATATTCTTCTACCGGAATCAGACTAAGGGGTAGTGGAGGCAATACTCGATCTGATACAGAGCCGTACACTGTAAAATAATATTCCGTGAAAAACGGAAAATGTACTGAGTACTGACATCAAAGTTGCCGTCTATTCTCTGTTTTTTTTTTTTTTTGTTTTTGTTTTTTTTTTCATAAAACTTCTGTTTTGGTGTTTCTTCATTTTCAAAATTGAAATTTTCCGCTATTCAATACGAGACATTTATGTTTCTAGAAATAAATGTGAGCAAAAGCGCAATATTAGGGAAAAAAAAGAAAAAGAAGGAAATCTAAATAATAATTATATATACTGATGCATATTTAAGGGAACAGGTATTTGTACTGAATATTATCACATCATCGTCTCGTTTTTCTCCGTATCCGAATTTCAGTACTCTTCTTTAGAGAATGATTGTTGTTCACAAACTGGCCGTATCCAACGACTTGGTTATAGGCCAAAACATCAGTTACGTAAATTTAACTGTAATTTTTCCGTTTTCTCTCAATTGAAAAGGAACATTTCAGTTTTTCTGTCTTGGTAGGAACATTTTCGTTTTTAACATTCAACAAGTAAAGATAAAAAAGAAATTTTCCGTTTATTTTTGTCCGGAAAATTTATGATTTCCACTCAAAGCAGAAAGTTTCCGTTATAAGCCAGAAATTTCACATAAAATCACCCGTATATATACGGTATTTTTTTTTTACAGTGCAGTCAATATTTTCGCTGCCCAAATTGCATTTTAAAATTATTCATTTGAGAATTTATTAGTTTAAGTAATATAAATAGAAAATTATTTAATGAATTTTTCATTTCTGATATTTGAATTTTTATTTCAATAAAACAAACTATTTTATCATTAATTCTATTTATTTAGTCCTTGTGTGTTACAATTTTTTTTAAATATTAAATATGTGTGTATAGTCGGAGAATTTGTTCAAACTGTGCATTTCAAAAGTTTTAAACAATAATTTTTCATCCAACTTATATGAAAAATAGAATATAATTTTACAATCGATGATAAAGAGCTATAGGATGCAAAACGTATAATTTATCGATGAGAAATTTAACCTTTTTTTAATTTCCGCAAATACATAACATCCATAGGAATATTTTTAATATTAAAGTTGCATCTGTAGACATGTTTTACAATGTTGTGTAATAAAACATGTATCAATGCTTGGACTCTTTTGAAAATATAAAAAAAAAATATTTTAAACGCTTATTCACGATTTCTTAGAAGCATGCCTGTCTTTGTTACAAGATATGCACTAGAATTAGTTTATTTCATATCCTTTTATTATTCACGTTCTCCATTTACGTTTAGTTGCTATTGAGCTATTAACCCCAAAAAAACTTCGGTATATTTTTTTTGGCGCTATGTTTTAAGCCGTTAAATACGAAGAAAACATCTATTAAACTGAGGCACTTCATCATTCGTTAAAACTCTTTGCATCTATTGTTCATCACTCCGGAATAAGAACATATTTTTCATTCCATTTTCAGTATCGGCATAAAAGAATTTTGCTCTTCTGTATTTACAGCTCTAAAGATATCCGATTCACCTTTCTAAATCTTCTAACACGTACAATAATAATAATAAAAAAAAACCTTACGCGGTTTTTTCTTTTCAAAAAAAAGTTTTCTATACATTTTGCATTTTCTATGAATAATTCCACTAGCATTTAATAAGAAATAAAACTGCGTAGCATGCGGCATCCATCAATTTAATTCCCACACGGTTTATATTTCTAGGATGTCTCATTCTTTTTTATTGTTCGTTACTAGGTATTGTTTGGGGTTTTTTTTTTCGCTTTTTTTTTTCTCTTATCCCGAGTTTTTCCTTTTGAAATATCATCTTGAAACTGAACCACCTGTTCGTCGTAATCCCCCAGCACTTGAATATATCTCCGAAAGTGGTGGTTTGGGGAAACACATGACAGATGATTTGCTCTTTCTCATCTTCAAGATTCTTCTCTTCTCTCAATCCTTTCCGCTTCAAGAAGTGGAAGGAACGAAAGATAGCGAACAAGGTACATGCCAGAGAATTCGTCCCCTCCTGTTAGCATTACTGTTTTTCCAGCATTCCTTTCCAATCCAGCAGGGAAGAGACGATAAAGCGCGTTTGCGCATATGTTTGATTTGTCAAAGAAAGAAAATCGCTTTGATGAAGAATTACAAGAATGTTCTCCATATATCATTTGCAGAGTTTTCATTATTTTGTGTATTAATCAGTCATTACTGTCTTAGTCTTTACGAATGAAAAATTTTTATACTGCATTCCAACATCACCACTGTTATCATTATAATGGATATAATACTCACAATAACAATCTTAAATCTATACATAGAAGAGGTATTTATATAGCATAATATTCAGGAGGATGGTATGTTTTGAATAGAAAGTTTCGGCCAAAGTTTGTGTTAAAGCCAAATTAAGCTGGAGAAAGCATCTGAATAATAAGGTATATCTAATCCTTTGACACAATTATTGTGAAAATACAAGATGATATCACCGTTCAGTCCAGAGTCGCAACAAGGGTAGTGCGGTGATATTTTGGCTCCCGGTGCCATGTTGGATAGGTATACTTTTTCAGTGCCATCATATATTACTACTGATGCACCAACAACCCCTAGAAAAATAAATATTTTTCTTTCACCAGGTGTCAAATAGAATTGCTTCACTGCAAAACAAACAAATAAATAAATACACGATAAAGATATTTGTTGATTTTTTCGAAAAAACTGTCACCATGGGCGCCACACAGTGGAGTATTTGACCCAAAAACCTGGACAAAAATGCAAAAATTAAAATTTCGTCAACAATTGTAAAAATTACATTTCTTAATAGCTAACTAATTGATGCATCGATCTATGTCTATTTTTGGAACCTGAGTTATATCTAGTTGCTCCTGGCCTCAGTTGAAGAGGAAGTTTTTTTGTGAGAAGACGTGTTTTTTGTTCATTTTAGGCAGTGTTGTTATGTTTAAATATAATTTTTTTGTGTCTCAATGAATTGTTGAATTGAAACTAAACAGGGCTTGCGTGTTTAACAAAGGTCAGAGCTTAGTGTTAAACTATGTGTAAATTTAAATATTTTAGTTTTTAATGTAATAAAAAAATATTAAATGTGTAAAAGGGTCATTTTTAAAGCGTTTTTCGCTCTAATTTAAACATATCGAAAGCTTTTTAAATATGTGCCGGGCTTTGCCGGACCATGTTTGAATTATAATTGTATTAGTTATAGTCTTTAGTGCCAATTTCTGCAAAAAAATCTTCCGCATATTGTTGCCATTTTTTTATATAATTTTTTTTCGGGTGGACTACTTAAATCCCATTTTTTGCGGCAACCGAATTGAAAATATAAAAACTTTATTTTTACTGCAGGTTTTTAGCTTACAGGATATTGCCTGAGAGCTTTTGACCCTACATATCCTGTATGTATGCATGTACGTACCTATGTAAGTACGTACATACCTACGCAACTCGATACCTCTTGATAGAAATATCAGATCGGCTTCAAACTGTAAATACTTATTTGCTGAAAAAAGTGTCTCCAATTAATTTCGGAGGCTCATAGGTAGAAAATAAGGGGAGAAAGGAGGGAATTAAAGAATTCTGGAGAAGACGTAGAAATGATTAAAAGGTTGTAAGTAACATTGGAAGTCATAAAAAGTGGGCATCGCATTGACGAAAAAAAGTTCCAAACATCTGCTGATGAAACAGCAAGACTGTATGTGAACCTTTACAATTGGTACCCCATGATTCCAACAATGCACAAGGTTTTGATTCATGGTGGCACTGTAATTAAGAAAGTAGTCGTACCCATTGGCCAACGGTCAGAAGAAGCTACCGAGTCCAGAAACAAACACTTTAGACAGTACCGTACAAAGTACTCAAGCAAGTGCAATAGAAAAGTTCGCAATAGAGAAGTTTGCTATAGAGATGTTCTAAATTGGCCTTTTTTAAGCAGTGATCCTTTTATAAACTGCTGTAGACAAAGACCAAGGGAAAAGAGCATGCCATACAGTAGCGAGACCCTACAACTTCTTCTTCCAGCTAGGTCTGATGGTAGTCCTGATAAAAGCCAAGAAGAGTGTGATGAAGAAAAATGAAAAACAGAGTTCTGAAGAATCAGATTGAAACTGGTAATCTATTAAATACACTGAAAAACCAGCATCTGTATACTGTAGAGACTCCACTGTATTAAATATATTATCAAATGTAAATAATCTTTATTAAATGTAAATTAAATGTAGTAATTATTATTAAAGTAAATTAAATGTAAATAATACATTTTATAGATAGTACAATTAAATACATTTAAATAAACATTACCAGTAAATAAAAAAATCTATCAACAATTACTTTTCTCTTATAAACAGTAAACATTTAAGGCTGCTAGTCACTCGACTTCAAAACTCCCTTCGGTAATGTTAAGTCTATGGGCATGTTATGTATTCGTATTTTAAAAATATCTACTTAGTAAATTTATATTTTAACTTCTTTTTTTCTTTGTGCTTTTCTTAAATGATGTCCCTTTTTTTTTCTTAGTTGTCAAAATATTTATAAAATGTATACTTATTATTAGGTGAGGTGTTAAAATTTTACTTACACTTCGTCAGCTTTTAAGATATAAAATATTAAACTAAGCTATGGATTTGTATGTATACTACATAGTATGCTAAAAGTTAGTTCAGTGAAACGCATAACAAAGTTAAACATTTCCATTCAGCCATTTCAGGGAATAAACGGAAATGTGTTTGAGAAATTTTGTGCAACCCTGTATATGATCTATAGAATGTATCCACACTAAGTAATATTATTAAAAATTTAAATTTAAAAATACATATCACAATTACAAGCGCACTTCCAATAATTATTGGTCATATACTTTAATAGTTATATTTATTCCTCAGCCAAATTCTTTTGTGTGTCCCTGTAAATGAACGACATATTCTATGCACACCATATTCTACAATAAGTGCCTTAATACACCTCAGTGATGTATATAAATTTCAGTACGTTTAAAATAGAGTGATATCATTAAAATACAGAGCAAACGATTTTTTCCCATAGACATAATGTAAGGGAATTCTTTCGGGTGTCTCTGTAAATGAACCGTAAATGCTATAGACTTCATTTACAATACCAAACATGCCATATTGATACCCAATAACATCTAACAATTTCAAGGCAATCGGACTATATTTACATAGAAAAATATTTTTGTCCAGGATTTAGGGTCAAATACTCCACTGTGCGCCAGTTAAAACTGTTTATTTAACGAAAAGAAAAAAATCTGTAAACTTTATGAACAAAATCTGCTAAAATAACAGACATTTCATAATAATAACATTTATTTCAATAAAATAAACAATTTTGTTACAGATGTCTTGACTGCCAGTTTTTCTGCAAAATCAACAAATATTAATTAAATTTTGTTTTATTATTATTATTATTATTATTATTATTATTATTATTACTACTACTACTACTACTACAATATGCTGCGCTGTTTTAGTTGCACACTTTTCAAAGTATAACGCATTAAAAAACGCTAAAAAGCAATTCTATGTTTAGTAAACCGTAAAAGAACTTGACCCAGAAGCAAGTAAAAAATCGCAATGAAGTTTCTAAAGTTTTCACATTACTAATTATACGTACAACAGATAATGATGTTTCCGTCTTTTTGATCCAACATCATTCCAAATGATTAATGCTTCGATGAAAGTAACTTAATCAACAATAATGAATGAAGGCTAACAAAGAAAAGAAAAAGGGGTGATTTTACCGTTGGCTAATGATGAGGTCCATTTTATTGCATCACGCAAACTCTAATACTTTGTTTGTGTATGTAATTTTACTCTAAAATAAAATAAAATGCAATTTTTTTTTCCCACCAAAAAATCCATTTCTGATGGAAAATAGAGGTACACTGAGTTCAGTGGTTAGTATGCTAACCATGAAATGAGCAGCTTGGAGTCGAAGTTCTGTGGTTCAATGATAGCGCAGATTGAGCGGAAGGGCTGTACAAGGTTTTTTGGCTTTTCTTTGCGTGATAACGAAAGTTTGGTTCTTTTTACCTTCAAAATCGTCATTCTTCCTTCCACGTGGCCAAAATGGCTGATACCTAATAAATATTTTCGCTCAATCTGGTGAAAAAGATTTTATACAAGTTGTCTATTTAATGCCACATAAACTCTGCAGCTCAAGATGCAAGCGTACTCCTCGGAACACATTTTTTTTCTTCAAAATTCATACCTCTACGGTCAATATTTATGAAATTGATAAAGCAATAGTATGACATCATATCCTGTATAAGAAAATAAGCTTTATGGAAAACACAAAAATCTACATTACATATGACAATAAATTAAATATGCATACACTCATTAATTAGTTTCAATTTACTCTCTATGTGTTTGTTGAATCTGCTGAATCTCATGAATACTGATGCCGATTGTTCGCTTTCATAGTGCTTTCGTAGACACCACTCGTTCATATCCTTGATTAGTCGGTGACTCATGCTTCGTACAAATATATTTTAGTATGTGTAGTTGTTTTAAGCACTTACAGATATAAACTTAATATCATATGCAAATGTCGATACTCTTGTCCGATTTTTGTTACACGCGGTGATGTTATAACTTTTTCGCATTTATCTCAAAAACTATAGTTAAAAATGTTTAATTATGGAGCATTCTCCCCTTTGTTTATTTTATTTATTTATACATTTACATTTTTATTTATTTATTTATATTCATTTTATTTATTTATTTACTTATATTCATTTTATTTATTTATTTATTTATATTCATTTTATTTATTTATTTATTTATATTTATATTTATATTTGTATTTATATTTATATATTTATTTATTTTGCATTTATGTTTTTATTTATTTTATTTTATTTTATTTTATTTTATTTTGTTATTCAAAGGATTCTCGTTTGACAGAATTTATACTTTCTCAAATCAAAACCGTCTACTTTCTGACACAGTTTTTAATTCATTTTTGTTGGTAAACGTATCAAATTGGCAGGTTCTCGTTTCAAGAAACTATGTAATCGAACTGTTTTTCCGTTTTCCGGTAACGGCAGAAGATTTTTAAGAAAATACTGTCAAATTTGACATTTTTAACCGAATTTCCAGACACAACAGTGTGGGAATGTGCCTTAATGAGACAACAATCGCTTATATCTCAATATGAAACATTTATCTGAATTTGTAAAGGTGTTCGATTACAAATAACTTTAATAATCACGTATGATGCATATATCATGCAACTGTTTAAAAAGGAGATAGAAAATGTGTCAGAAAGTTTTGCGTTATTGAGCGAGGAAAAATACTTTTTTCAGAATCGCGACCCCTGTGTAGACCATAGTACGAGGAGGGTCTGAAAGTCTAATAACCTTTCCACATCAGATCTTGATTACCATAGAGGCAAACGGGGCATCTGACCCGGCCCCTACCTTTAATGAGCATCAAATGAGTCTTTGCCAAGAAGTCCCAAGTAAGTTTAATCGTGCCCTGTCCCCCTTCAAGAAACAAACGGTAAAGAGAGGATTATATGGGACTTATTTCTCAATTTAACAACTATTGCTGTAACTTTTTGAGTTTTCACGATATTTCACTGGTTTTTTTATATGAGTTGCCTTATAGTATTGACTATAAAATCATGATAAAAATTTTTTGCCGTAGTTCGCGCATGCGCAGTTAAAATTTATTTCATAAAAATACCCGTATCTCATCAAATATTCACTATATTAATATTTTAAGCACAGTATACTATTTCTACGATTTTTTGTCAAGTTTTTGGAAAGCGGTATTAAATTCGGCTGAAAACTCTGCATGCTATAAAAAAAAAAAAAAAAAAAACTTTTGAAGTTTTCATAGAAACGTTAACATTTTCACGAATATACGTGCTGTTCTTACACAAATGCACACAAATGTTAAACAGGACCTACATAGTCATTTGCTACAGTGACACACCATTTTTACCATTTTCTGTTACTTGGGTGATCAAAAATATTATATTATTAGTAAAATTATTATTTACCCCCCCCCCTAATTGCCCTCGCGAAAAAATATTCACTGAAAAACATGAAGTCAAACATGTTCTTTACATCCTCAAACTTCAAGGGCTTTCCGGGTATTTCCTCACGAGTTTCAGTAAGATATTCGACGAAACGTCTGAAATTGGTCACTGCCTCTTAGAGAGAGAGAGAGAGAGATAGAGATAGATAGATAGCTAGATAGATATATATATTCTTTCATTATTCTATAGATTAGCTGCCAAAGAAGCTTCAGAATGTTTCCTGAATATTATAAAACTGATGGAGTTGATATTTGCAAGTCATATCTGCACAGCTCCAGGAAGATATATTACAGTCCTGTATCGGGTCGAGTTACCCGATTTTACCCAAACCCGACCCGACCTGCGGTTAGGTTTGGGTCTTGTTGACGCTATTATTTTCATTTCGGGTCGGGTTAACTTAAAAAATTTTCGGGTTTGGGTCGGTTTCGGGTTGGGATTTGACTTTTTCGTGTCGTGTTCAGATTGACCCTATTTTTTTCAAAAGAAAGTTCTGTATATTTTTCAAATGAAGAAGTATATATTTAAATATTAATAAAAGTATATAGTATGTGTCCTTTTTTATATAAAAAAGATAAAATTGATATTAGAGATATAATTCCATAATTGTATTAAACATGGATTAATTTTCTGTCACTTTGGGTTCGGATTTGAATATTTAGGGTCGTGTTTCGGGTTGAAGAAATATTTTTTATTGGGTCCGGGTTGCCTCCCAGTAGAATTTTCGAGTTCGTGTCAAGTACAAACCGACCCATGCTGGAATCTAAGATGTATTAGATAATATTTTGATGATCAACTGCAATAGAGGCTCTATTCACCAGTCTGAACCACAAAATGTAATGAAATTAAGGTGGGGAAAAAAGGGTTGCTAAAATCAGACTCTTTACATATAAACAATGATTTCATTTCAAACAACTGCAAATAAAATTTGTATTTTATAATATTTATATGCTTTGAGCAGTTCGGTTTAAAAATTGTGCACCACGATAACTATTTTATGAAACGTAATCTACCTCATTAATTTATGACTAATAGGTTTTTGCAAGTGGCTGGAAGAAACTTAAATTTAGCAGTAATCAGCCCCATTGGCTAGTAAAATATATTTATTTCGCTAAGCCTGTTGCGCATACATTATACAATTTAAATTTTTTTGCTGTTTTCTATTTATAGGATAAACAGAACGACAATGATTGTGTGACGTAAGATTTGAAATGGTAATATCAACTCATTTTCCTCATTATACAAATATCGTAATGAGATGAATAATTATGTAACTACAATTTAATATTCTAAACACTTTTAGGTTGTTTCACATAACACATAACTGTTTCAGTTTTTTTATACATGAATTAAACCATTTTGCTTAGTCGAGTTATTTCAAGGTGTGTTCTTTAAATGCCACATATACGTCATCCAATTTTAATTATCATAGTGAAGTATATGATAAAGAGAATGACAGAAATTATATGACGAAAGATTTGTAATGGTATTATGTAACTCGTTTTAATCAGCTTACAAATACTGTAATAAAATGTATAATTATATGTTGCACTTTAATATTTTTATTACTTTCAGATTTTGCATATAAAAAAAATAACTCTTACAGTTTTAATATATGTGAATGACACCAATTAACTAATAGCAGATTTATTTACAAATTGTGCACGTTGCGGAGTGGGAAAATGAGCACGTTTACAGTCAAGGTCAAGGTTACTCTTATATAAAATTAATTGATGTGCGCCAGTGCGGTAATTCTAACACGATTTTAAAAAGCAGTATCGCAAATTGGGGTTATTTGGACCCTGGGATGCTACTCGGATCCCAAACAAACAAGTGTTTTAAATCAGTCCTGAATCTAGTGTGTGTGTGACTATTATATATTATTATTACTACTATTGACGTGATTCCTCAATACGCGACAAATATCAGCGCTAATTAGTGACACAGTAGACATAGGACTGATTTAAACATTCTTTATTTGGGACCAAGTAACTCTATATCCGAGGTCCCACTAACCCCAAGTTTACGGTATTTATTATGTGTAACGCATTTAGCTACCATAATTTTTTACCACCTTCATGCCTTTCAGTTACCTTCATGCAGGTCGTCCTTTAGCTGCGAAACTGTAAGATAGTGACGTAAAGCCTGTATCAGTAAGACCTGAGCTTCTAAGTACGAAGTAAACGGAACAAAAACAATTATGTAACGCAAGATTTGAAATTATATTATTTGTATCTCATAACCAACCTACTACAAATATCATAATGAGATTAAAAAATATATAATTATGCGCTAAATATTTTTATTACTTTCAGGTTTTTTCACGTAACAAATACAGATTTTACTCAATTTGTATATATGTGAATGACGACATTTCTCTAATCGTCAAGCTATTTCATACTAAAAGGAAAATAAATTATTCAAGTCAGCGCCTAGCGATTATTTGAAGAAGTAAATCGCACCGCATCATATCAACGTTAAACGATTCTCCACTTACAAATTGTGTACGGTACCGTGTGGCAAATGAGCACCTTTACCGTCAAGTGCCCATATATCAAATAAAATCTGATTTATCAGGTGAAGTGCGCGAGTGCGGCAATTAAGGAGTTTAACACGATTTCTAAAAAGCAGTATTTATTGTATATGACACATTTAGTTATCCTCACGTGTCACGTATTTTGTAACCTCCATGTTGTTCATTATTTATTTGCGAAAGTGAAGCTTACTGACGGAAGGTCTGATAGAGCTTCTGGTGCAAAGTCAAGGACAGATCGTTTTTACCTGTTATTTTTGTTCTTGAGAATCCGGCGTATTCACAACCAATAATTAGACCCTCTGAAGTAATTGCTTTCTAAATATGTTCGCTTTTTAGAGGCGCTAATAGCTAAGTACACGTTTAATCACCGAATTGAAAAAGGAAAGAGAAAAAAAAAAAACTATTTCACGTAATCTTTCATTCAGCGCTGTATTGATAGCTGTTCATTGCGTAAAACTTCTTCACCAAAAATATTGTAAATTTACTAAGTATTTAATGGAGCTTCAATGTTTTCACCAATTAGCTTGAATTAAGCACCGAACTTCAGATTAATATTCTCCAGGGTGAGTCCTACTTTTATGCTATTCATTCTTTCGAAACTATCTTTTCTAAATTAAGTTTGAATTCTTAAAATAAATAAAGACCCTGCAAATAGGTGACGAGATAAAATAATATAACAAATAATAAACTTAAAAAAAAATTCCATCAATACTTATTTATACATACATTAAATTAATAAAAATGATACCACTTGTGCCATTTCGAAATTTGTATAACTTTATGCGTGGTGTCCCATAGTTTTAAATTTGAGTAACTTTTGACAAAGACAATTTCTGTTTTCTTTTTCTTTTAGATTTAGAAGATGGACACTTTTGAATATTACCACGCAGGGATCACAAAGATGAATCAAGCATAGCAGTGGTAGTTCTTTTATTTTCAAAATCATCACTGAATTATTGTGCACTCAGTATTTAGTGAGTGTAAAGACATAACTCGACCTATCAGATAAAGCAAGTAAGATACAAAACTTTGTTTCCAAAAACGTTTAATTGAATTGTGTGTGTTATCTCTGACTCAGAATTTATCACATTAAAATGCTTGCATTAATTGAACGTTTGTTTTGAAAATATTAGTTTTGTGCTATTTGTTTACGCTACGTTTATTTTTGTGTATTATAGGTGTTCAGATAATTAATTCCAATATTGTCAATCAAATACTCGTATGTAGTAGAACTTTTGAAAACCACATTTCGCAATCCAAATCTAGCCTCGTAATATGTTTATAAATCACTTTCTTATTTACCAATATATACTAATACGTATTTAGTGGTATATTCAGAAAATTTCACAGAATCGATTGAAGTAAGATTAATTTTTTTTTAAATATGAAACAGAGAATATAAAATAATATATTTTTTATACATGAAAGTAAAAAGGTTTTTTATGCTTTGAAATGTTTTATACCTTAAATTCTCTTTCTCTGTTCCATTTGTTAACATACTGAAGTATTTTAATTATTATTTTAAATGCCATGAGATCGAAAACAGTCGCTTAAGAGCATTAAGGTGGCTCTCAAAAAATAATTTCTGACTCCTTTTTTTACATGATTATTGAAGTGATTTGAAATCGAACAGTTTTTTTTAATTTTCAGATAAATGTATTTCATCGTGAATTATATGAGATTCTTGTCTCAGTACGGCAGTCGTTTTTCATTTCATGTGTTGTCGCGTCTGGAAATTCGGTTCAAAACGCAAAATTTGACAAAATTTACTGCAAAATCTTTGGCCATTGCTGAAAAAATATCAGTTCGATTACAAAGTTTTTTAATAAAAAAACCTATCAATTTGATACGTTTTCGAACAAAAATTAATATAAAAATGTGTCAGAAAGTATCCGGTTTGTATTTGAGAAAAAGCTTTAAAAAATTAGACATAACGCTTTTACTGTTAGGCACCTAGTTTGGTATCTAAGATACAGGGATCTGTTGCCAGATACTTTACTTCGATATGTTTTTATGTCTAAAGAAGCTCCATTGTTGTTAATGCTTATTTAAAAAAATAATTTCTATATGGTTATTTTAAGTGTGTTCTACAACTACACAAATAATTTTGAATATCCAACAGCAAGAACTGAGTTGTTTAGCCAGCAAACAAGAATTAATCTCCCGTTATCGAATCATAAAACACCCATCTGTGATTGTATACGTTCGCCACATAGCTATGACTAATTAACCACATGTGGCGAATCACAGTGGTATCGGACAATTCTGGTGCAAGAGATAAATCATTATACATCTAAAGCGGGCAGTTATCTGCTTACTAGCCCAAATTCTAGCAAATGATTAATTACTGTTTCAGAAGTATCTCACAAAAGACATTAATGAGATTTAAGTTTTAGCTAGACAATACACGAATGGCAGGAGATGACATTTTTGCCCATGTTTTAATGAAATATGTAATTTTGAGTTTACTTCTAGTGCAGCTTCTGCAATGGATGTCTGAGAAGGAATTGCAAACTGCATCATCCTCAAATTAAGTGAATGCATCTTAAAAGATAAAGCGCGTTTGAAATAAATTTTGTTACGTATTTTCATAGCACAATTGTCTGGTTTTAGGAATAAACTTATAAGAGATTTTGCGGAGTAATTGTGACGCATTGTGATTTACGCAGTAATGAAATTAAAAAATATAAACATTCTTTTACCCTTGAATTTATTTATGAATATCATAATCGATATAAAGATTTGGGAGGAATTGTACCGGAAACTTTGTAAGACTGCATGCATTTCATGTGCCGTTACTCATGTCAAATGTGTCGAGGAAAATCTATAGAATTATTTTCTTTCTTATCGCAAGCATAATTTAAAAAAGATAACTTTAAGGCTTTCATTACTTACATCGTGAGCTATAGATCTATATCTCGTTTAATACGCAAATGCCTTATACTTTATTTAAATAAATATAGTTTTTCCAAATTTTTAACTGAAAGATAAACTTCTTAGAAATTGGAAAAATCAGATATTTAGTTTGAAATTCGAGAACTCCCTTCTGTCGCAGAAGAAAAACAACCCTCACAAAATGTGCTTTTTATAAGTCAGCCATTAAATAAATGAACGCACGAGAAAATCATTGGAACATTTTTTAACTGCACTTCAAAAAAAAAAAAAAAAAAAAAGGACAAATGTTTCTTAATTTACGAAAAAATACTATAACCACAGATGAAGACCATATAATAACGTCATCCGAGTTACCAATGATTCCGAAAAGCACGTTTTATCATTAGGAAGCTTAGAAATCAATCCATTTCCTAGATTTAAAGAAACACTTATAAAAACAAAGTTTATTTTGCAGCTACCAATTTTCGGAGACGTTTCTGAATACATTTTTAATGTAGTAATCAGTTTAATCAAACCAGAATATCGGTTTTTAGATGGCATTTCATTCTCAATTAAACACTTTCAACGCGTAATTGGATTTATACATGCAAGAGTAACAAAAAAGTATTAATTTTAATGTTAATGTTGATGGTGATAATTCATGATGGTTGTCTGTAAAACATGTTTGTTTAACTCCTTAAAGGGCGGTGCTTCATTTTTGGACCATTTAATTTTAATCCCTAAATGCCAAACTGGCACAAGAATTTTGGAATGAAAATTTTTCTTTTATTAAGCACGTGAAGAAAAACTTTCACTTATTTTCAAATAATTTTGTTTGTAAATTATGGCAACATTCAATCATTTCAGCATTTTAAGAATAGAAGTACTTTACTCCTGAAAGGGTTAATTAATAGACTATAAAAACTACTCGGAAACGTTACCAAAAATCAGTCGCGGCCAAAGAAACTTTGTTTTTATAAATGCTTCTTTCTCGAAAATACATTAGAATCTCAAAAATACATTGGTTTTGGGCGGTTCTAAAGATAAAGAACGCTTTTCGAAATCGTTAAAAACTCGGAAGAGGTTATTGTACATTTTTGTTCGTGGTTATATTATATTTTGCAAGATTAAGAAACATCTGTCGTTTTTTACAGTGCATGTGCTTTGAACTTGTAATGACACACTTCTCAACGACGTAGACGAATTTTTGATAAAATTTCGTGAAAATACCACCATTTTTGCATCTGAAAAGAACATGTAACAATTATAACAAAAATTTCAACGATTCGATAGCTATTTTTCCAGAAAAAACGCAGCAAAAACTAACATCTTATTTCCAATCATTATAACAGACATCATTTCATGGATATTATGTTAACTATTATAACTATTATAACCTATTATAACTATAAAGGAAGAACATTTATCTTAAGACAAACAAATCAAACAAATGACAGCAGATGATATATGGGTGTCAAAACTGCAAGAATAATAAAAAAAAGTAAGTATTATATATCATTTTTAACACTTTCCAACATAGTTGAAAAGTGCTTATATGAATTTGGTTTGTTAGTCTGCCGTCTGACCGTGCTCTAACTCGTGTAAATATACTGGGATTAAAATAATAAAATATATAAATTCCATGCAATTGATATAAGTTATTGAGTTTTACTGTGGCATGTTCGGTATTGAAAATAAAATGTGTAGCAATTATAGGTCGTTTACAGAGATACTCAAGAGTATTCCGTTAAATTACGATCTGGGGGAAAATCATCTGCGTTGTATTTTAACGATGTTACACTATGTCAACCATATTGAAATTGATATATATCACTGATGTGCAGTACAAGATGCTTATTATAGAATAGGGTGTGCAAAGCATTAATCATTCGTGTGCAGGATACACAAAAGAATTCGGTCTATGAAAAATAATTGTCGGAATTGCGTTTTCAGCTGTGGTACGTGTTTTAAAATTTAATCAACTTTTTGCATATTACTCTACTTTTTGCATATATTATATTGTATATAACTCTTATAGATCGTATCAAGGCTATACAAAACATCTCGAGTACATTTCCGTTTATTGACAGAAATTGATGAAGATGGTTTTTCAACTGTGCTATGCGTTTCCTAACTGAAGTAAAATCTAGCATACTACGTAGTATATATAAAAAACTAGACATCATATACAGGGCTTCACAAAAAAATTCGATTATTTTTCCGTGTAATGATGGTAATTGCAGAAATTAGATTTTCAAATGTCTTATGCGTTTTCTATACTGTTTGCTTAGACATTCTACAGGATTGCACTAAAACTCAAAAGCGCAAGCTTAGTTTCGAGGGCGGTCATCTCTGTGTACTTAGGCATCATCTTTTACCTTATTAAACTGTGAAATTTTGGTACAGTATTCTTAATGTGTTGAATAGTGTTTCATAATCTATGCCTGACGTATGATTTTTATTTCTTGTTTAAATTCTGTTTATCCCCAGTCATGTATGAATATAAGTGATAAATCTGACATACGTTTTCCCTACAGCTGGTAACAGCTTCGATTTGCGTCTACTAAGCGTTGATAAACTGAATTAATTACATACATTAACAGAAAATTCCGTTGTCATCAAATCCGATGTTTTCATTTTATTAAGTATGTACGACAAGAATTCTTTTGTCATGCACAAAACTAAAGTATCAGTCACATTTATCTTCATGCATGACCTCTCACAAGTTTGAGTCAGCAACCATTAAATAACAGGTACGATGCATTCACTTCCTTTGATAACTTCTCAGGTGATAATGTCGCGCAATGTATATTATTAAGGTGGGACAAGGCGGATCCCTCGATTTCCTGCGTTAGAATTTTGTAATGGAAATAGTAAATAAAATGTAGTCACACAATCCTTTAACTTGAGTAAATACCTGTAAATACAATCGCTCTCATACATTAAACATATGAAAATCTGATCCATTCAAACATCCATTCGCCCCGCGATGCGTGTTACAATTGGATTAGGTTGGATCTTACTGAATATGGATGAAGAAAAGCGTTAGGAATACGTGCAAGATGTTTAAAATATTTGAGAACAATTCTTGTTTAACATATTCCTTTGAGGTAGAAAAAAATTATCCTAACAGTTTATTTTCACTCTCCGAAAGCGTAGTTCCTCAAAGTGAATGATTTTCAAGGTTTTTGTGAACAGAAAGGTGATGTAAAGATTGTAGACCCATAGAAGTGTAACCACTTGATCACTGTTTGCTCGATCGATAAAATCAGTTAGATAACTTCCCACGATTCATAGAAAATTTCCGTTATAAATAGAATGAAAAAAATTAGTAGTATAAAAACAAACTCGAATGTGATTCCCCCCTCTCTTGTTTTGACAAAAAAGTTACGGATGCATAAAATGTTCAACTCTTTTAATCAGATTCTTGTTAAACATTTATATACTGCACATGCGCAGCATAGACATTTGGTCTACTAAATTAAAAAACCATACGAGTTATCAAAAAACATTTATTTGCTGCCACATTTCAACAGCTTTGTGACTAAAGAATAATATTAGAGAAATTCTCAGGGTATAGTAACGCCAGTCACGAAAAAATCGTCACAGGAGAGCAACCGGTTTACTACAACCCAATATTTACTTATATTGCTAAGAAAATGAAAACAATTGTTCACGTGTTTGATACTTGAATAATAATGTCTGCAAATTTTAGGAATTTCTGTACAAAAATGACTACGTGACTGTATAAAAAAATTATCATTGTGTATCGGGGAAAATTAAAAGGATTTCAGAACATCCTTAATTCAATTACAAAAGTATATTACTGCAGAAACTCTAGTTTGGCACCAGCGGTAATTTTTATTCACCGCTCGTCGGAGAATATATATATAGTGATAAGTGACGGTACAGATGAAACACACATGTTGCTTGACACCTGGATCCAAGGCACTGACCACTCTACCCTTGCTGTGGCTCTACATGTAAAACCATTATAAAACTTTTCAACATCCCCATAAAAACCCGTTTTATGCGACATTATTTTTAATTGACTAAATGCAAAAGTTTATTTCATAATCACTCTTATATGGGTGGTATGGGAATCCTGCTGCCTTGCGTGTTAAACTAATATTTGATTATTTGCTAATATTACCATTTATAAATAAATGTTTGTATGATGCAAAAATTATTCCCAAACCACTAGATACTTTCAAACATTTTTTTTCCATGCTTAATATTGATTATACACTGAATTCTCCGAGGTCATATTTATTGAACTAGAATAAAAAGATGTCTGTTTCTTGAACAATGCTTTTAAATTTCACAGGACTCTTGAGAAAACTTTTTTTGGCTCTCTTTCTAATGTAAGCCAACAGAAAAGTGAAATTCCCTTTCATTTCTCTAGAGGGTACAGGCCTTTCCATTAGTCAAGTTAAGCGTCTTTTAGCTGGTCTCCAACACTTCAAAAGAGCAAAAGAAGAATATTTTTGCCTTAAACATTATATGTAATATAATCCTATTTATGCGCTTTTCAAGGGGATAAGTATCGTCTGAAAAAGAAATAAGTATGACTGAAACTGAACGCATTTTACAAAAAAAAAAAAAAAAAAGGATGGTAAGTAGACTTAAGTATAAATGAGAAAATCTGAAAAAAAAAAAAGGTAAAAAGCAATATGTAGAAAAATTCAAAGGTTGAATATAAAATTGTTAACTATTTAAGCGAAATTTGATTATTGTAGTCGCAGGATAATTTTAAACTCATAGAAAGTTACTACAGCAAAATGACACACCTGTTTATTCAGTGGCAATTTTGCTGGGTGCTAAATAGAAAATTCCGAGTTCGATTCGTCATACGAGATTGGACAGTGTTTCATAATATTTCGGATTCCAATCTAACTTGAAAATTCCAGTCTGTTTCTTCCGTAACTGGGGAGTTCTGGTCTTCGAGGTGTGTCGACTAAGCCTAAAGAAGTTTTTTAATAACGAGGCAACCATGTTTTAAAAATGTCTTCTGTGCAAAAAAATATTTCAAAACTGAAATTTTGGTTTTGTGTCGTGCATTGAATGCTCAAAGTATACATCTGTAACTAGAATTTAAATAACAAAGCTTTATTGAATCCTCAAATAAATGCGTTCTCTGAGATCTCATGTCTCCTGTTATGTTTTACATTTTCGTCTCCTCATTTGCGGATTAAACTTCGTTAGCACTAGATGACAGTACTGTTCACAAATCAACTAACCTATAGCTCCCGCTTCCCTCCAATTTAAACGGAGGTTCCGGTCTGTTTAATCCTCGTGTACATAACATGACTGCATCGTCTGAAATCAATCAACCAAATTAATCTGTAGCCACCAACCCAAAAAGTTAGAAAAAAATTCTTATCAACTTAATCTGACTGCGTTTACGAAGATTTACACTTGTGCGATATCTACAACATCTCACTCAAAACCCCTGTATACTGCTCAGGAAGCCAACATAGGGATCCCCGTGTAAAAGCTACTCTACTCTGATTTTTGATTAAGTCACGAAATCCGCGGCAAAACATCAAACGATCCGATTCGTATTCACTAATCTTCCAGGTTGAAGTTTCAGCGACAACTACTAAAATGCATGAGGCAGGGAGGTATCGCTTTCAACTCATCAACGACCCCACAGGAAGAGACATTTGGACGAAAGTGAAACTTTCTGGTGTGACATCATGAAATACCCTCTCCTCCTATGAGAAAGAACCTTGTCCCAAGAATCCAAAAAGAACCCAAAATGTCATTGTTGTGAACCTTATATAATCAAGAATTTGTATTGTGTGATCACGTTTTCTAATATTACAAATATTTCTTTGTTTTAATGAGAGCGAATCCATGAAGTCACTCGCTACCACTTCAAACAAAACATCGGCTTCAGTCACAACTGGTGGCAGCTCGTAGGATTTTCTAATTAGCGAGAATCATTAGCACCGATTAAGGAAAACCCCAGGTGAAAACAGTGCATACGGGGAGCACCCGAATATTTCTGATGCCAGCTCAGGTGAGAAAGCCGAGCAAGTCCGAGCTACAGTTCCGGAAAAGACTGACTGTCAACTCTCGACAGAGAAAAAATTCAGCACGAACGGCAACAATTCAGTGAGAGAATTCACTGACACCAACCCCGAAGCAAGCCCCTGCGACGAGCAGGGACGACACCTGTAGAGCTCCGAAAACTGTACGATTCCACGAATAAATGTAAGAAAAGCAGATGCTTTCAGTAAAGACTGAAAAAGTAGGCTTATTTCATTTTTGAATGGTACTCAAAATATTAATCTGTATAATATCGGTATAATATAAATATTTTGTGAGAGAAAAATAAGATTTAAAAATTCTTTAATGGGATAAATTGAAAGACTAATTTGTAAACAATTATCATAGTTATTAAATAATAGAATGTATATTATTTGTTATTTTTCACTATTCAAAATTTAGTAGGGTGAAAATTTTTATAAAAAATTGTACCGAAAGTATTAATAGGCTAAATTTATATTTACTCAAAAAAAAAAAAAAAAAAAAAAAAAAAAAAAAAAAAAAAAAAAGCGGCCAGCAAAAATTTTATTTAACTCATACATGCACTGAAAATTCTCATGTGAATTTTTGAATATATTGTTTTTATATCATTTTGGAATCTTGAATGCTTAAGATTGAAGAATTTTTTTATCTAAAATATTAGGAGCATTTTATAGTGATTGCAGAGAGCAGAGAGCGTTCAGTTCTTGAGGAAAACTGGGAAGGTTGTTTACCTATTGTATTTGAAATATTATATATTATTTACATTGTGTGTATAGGAACTCAAAATTGTAAAATCTTATTTTATTTTTATGATTGGCACAAAAGTTTAGAAGATTTAAAAATCTTACAGTATTGCGTATTTCTTTATTTTTTGCAATTTGAAATGCATTTGAAGTTTGTGGCATTAGAATATTCCCCGTAAAGTGTTAGAATCATATAACGTAAGTCCGTAAACAAAACTATTAGATTCCCTATGTACTGTATTTCCATAAATGTTAATAATATCAAAAATAACCGAGCTTAAACAGTGCAGGAAAATCGATCTGCAAAATTTGGCAGAATAATTGGGAGTTGCTATTGAAGCGGGTGACAAGATTGCAATAAATATCCAAAAAATAGAATCCGCGGACGATTACGATAAAGAATTTGCGTTGACGCAAGTCGGATACATCGTAAAAGATCGCGAAGATCGAACTGCAGTGGCGAAACAAAAGAAAAAAGGGGATAAAGAAAGGGAGAGAGAGAAAAAAAGACGAAAAAAAAGAGAAGAGAGAGAGGAGAGATAACCAGAAAGAACGCGAATTTACATTGGAGCAACTCAAACTAACGCAAGGTTCGGACAGGCGTAACTCTACGTCAAGTGATAGTTCCGATCAAATCCCTAAATTACCCCTCAAAGCTATAATGCATCGCTTCGACCCGGAGCACTCTGACACAACCCGATTTTTAAATTTGTTTGAATGACAGGTGACTAGATATGGGATGGAGACAGGTAATTTTTTAATGCATGTACTAGCTTTATTACCAGTAGAAATTGCAGAATTGATTTTACGTCAGACGATGGAGAAGATTGACGATTTTGACAATGTCAAATCGATTTTATTAGTTCTTTATAGATTGAGCCATGAAGCTTACAGACAGAAATTCACTAAACATGCTCGTAATCCCGGAAGTCTGAGGAAATATCTCATTTTCGAGAAAAATAGTTATATAAAAGGTTACTGAATCTTTTTGGAATCACGCAATTTGCTGATTTTAAAAACTTATTGATTACCGATCAAATTAAACGACGCACGTCTATGGAGCTGAAATATCATTTTATATATTCGTGGGCGAATTACAATATTTCGTTTGTTCTGGCAAATTGTCGTGATGAGTACGAAGTGATAGAGGTTCTTCAGAAAAACCGCGGAAGCTGAAACTCCTTTTTGATAGAAAAAAAGACAAAAAATGGAAAGGAAGAGAATTTTCGAAAAAAGAAGGTTAAATAAGTGCTTTATGTGTGGGAGTTTGGAGCATTTAAAAGTGAATTGTCCGGAAAATTAAAAGACGGGAACAGAAGAAAAAACTTTTGAAAAAAAATCACCTAGGTGATAAAAATGAATCTGAAAATTTGTTTCAGTCATTTTGGAGCAAAGGTAGCGTGAATGAGAAAAAGGCAACCATTCTTAGAGATTCTGGATCATCTTATGACGTAATTCCGTGAGACATTGTAAATAAAAATCATTTAGGTAAAGAATGCGTACGGCCAAAGCAAACTTTTGATATTAAGCATAGACGTTTTCAAGTTCACGCAGAAATTGAGATGAAGTGTATTGGGTCCGTTTCCACGAAAACAGCAGTTCTAAACCGCAAAATGAAAACGAAACATTACATTTTAGGAAATAAAACTCAGGTCTTGATAAACAAAAGATTAAAAACGAAAAGGAAAGTAGAAATGTCTGTTGCAACATGGGAGAAAGAGGCAACTGCAGAAATGAGCGACGTCCAGCCAGGGTCAGCTGACGCGTTGATAGATTCAATAAGAGAGAAAGGTAATCCTTCGTTATCATACCCAGTTAAAAGGGGAAGGCACTTTAAACACCGCAAGGGGACCCGTTTCAATGCTGTTGGCGAGAAGTGACATGTCAGGAAACGACCTATACTTTAATGCAGGTAGAAGACGCGAAAGTGTTAACAGCGCTGAGAGAAAAGGGAATTTCAACTTCAGGAGAGATAGTTGTGGGGAAAATCAGGAATTCAAAATTTCTAAATAGTTTAGTAACCAAAGATTAAATAATTCTACAGGTAGGATTACAGAAAGCAAAACGAAAGACGGATGTTGGGAGATAGACAAATTCGCTAAGTTGTTTTAAGCTCTTGAGAAAAGAATTTAAAAGGAAGGTCTAGCATGACATCCATTTTTGTTTCAGACTCAAGTCTGGGGTGGAAAGTTTGTTTCTTTGGGCAATCACAAAGGATTCCTGTCGGTTTGATCGAGGAAAGCCAGCAAGGTCTATATTTCCAGGTCGGAGTCATCAACTGTTACGGAAAGGCGAAACGTCGCCCGGACAGTTGGAAATGAGAAGAATTGACTTCCTGTCCACTTCGAAAGCATTTTGACCCTGATCTTTCCTCGCAAATTAACGAGAAGAGAACAATTTCTCTCACCCCATAGAAGTGCGTGAAGACTCTATTGACTTTGTTGTGCCCCAATTTCAGTGGCGTAATTGTTGGACTTTACTTAATTGAACATTGATTATACGCTAAAAGAACCCAAAAACTAATTATTGTGAACCTTATTTAATCAAGAAATGGTAATGTGTGATCACCTTTTCGAATATGATTAATATTCCTTTGTTTTAATGAGAGCGGTCCTATGAAGTTACTCGCCACCACTTTAAACACAACATCGGCCTCTGTCAGACATTTTCACCGAAAATACGCAATTGGGGAGATGGCAAAGTATTTTGAGTGAAAATCCGTAGCATGTATACACGTATGTAAATAAGCCTGTGTTAAAATATTTAGAAAGGACGTGTTTTCCCTATGCTCGCTATAGATACAGTTGCTAATGATTTTGAGAAGTTTACATGAGAATCTCCGCAACTGATGGCCTTCAGGAATTCCAGATCTTTACCTGGTGTATTTTTCTTCGCGTTATATATATAAAAAAAGCATTTGTGAGCAGTAAAAAATTAATTTCAGTCTCCTCCGATCACATCCATAATTGCGCCTGCTCTGCGCATAGATTTCATGGGCATGATTCAGAAGTTGTGTGGCAGGCAGAGGATTATTTATCAGCTTGGTGCACATATCGAAACGCACGTCATTAATTTTAGATATAACTTTTGGTAGAAGAATTCTGCGCATGTTATATATTTTCCGTAATATTTGAAAATTTACCCAACCTTTATGTTGAGCATCTGTTTTATCATGAAGGAAATCGAAATGAAGCAAAAGCTAACATTATTATTATTTTCATTAATTTTGGCAAGATAGCCATGTTTCGTTATTGAAAAACAGTACTTAAAATGACAAAATATGCTGCAAACGCATTTATTTTTACCATAAAAATTAAAAGCCATTTGGAAAGAGTTCACCAAAGGAGTTATTAAAAACCGTGATTAAGTAAATGTATTTTTATGATATTTAAAGATAAAACTTAAGGCTGTTCTTAAACATATGTATTTTTACCTGCTCAACAAAGTGGAACTTTCTGACACATCCACGGATTAATTTTTGTATGCGTAAAGAAATTTGCAGATAAGACTATTGAAGAGAATGGGAATTGAAAAGCGTTTTCCATTTTTGTAATATATGATAGGTATTGTATCTTGAGTTATAATCGATTGCTGACCCTCATGACGATTTTCAGCGAGCTACTATGCCTCTAAAAATTGGCATAGAATTACAGCATTGACAGGTTTTTCAAAAAAATTGGTTTTTATTTTTTTTTAAGAGAACGACAATTAGATTTCGCCAGATCTCAATAAGAATACCTGGAAATTTCATGCATTTCAGAATTAAATTGACTTCGTGAATGTTTCAGAAAATAGCTAGTTTCGGTTTATGCCCTGAGGAATTGATGCAGTTTGTGATTATCAGCAATTGATTTTCCTTGGAGAATATTTTATACATTGTGTTTACATACAACAAAGTAGTACCTAACACAAAAAATATTTAAATGCACCAAATAATACATTTATTCGTATTTTAACCG
Organism: Maratus michaelseni; assembly: GCA_963931845.1. Taxonomy (NCBI): domain Eukaryota; kingdom Metazoa; phylum Arthropoda; class Arachnida; order Araneae; family Salticidae; genus Maratus; species Maratus michaelseni. Next base: position 227,891,520 of record OZ007599.1, read on the forward strand.
AAGTATTTTTCTAACCATTATCACCGTTGTCTTTTGTTTAAGATAATACACAACATATAAAAGGAGAAATTATTTAATATTTATATTTTCGTATTTATGAAGTTATATTTCGTTTAATCAGATGCCTCAATTTGTGTAGATTTTAAAAATTAGAATTAATATCTGTTGCAGTTAAATATAATTTAAAATTACTTAGTGGTATTTTAAAATATATTTATTTTTATGACTTTAATAAAATTTCTAAATAGTAACTTAAAAATATTTTTAATTATATTTAATTATGCGAAGTTTATTTGCTCTTAGATGTACTAATACCAAACAACATTAAGCAAATAAATACAGCGTTATTTATTCTTAGATAATAAAGATTGAACGATATAGGGCTACATTTCTTTCCTTTTCTTTTAACACTTGTAACATTGCAATAAATAAAGCCTGCAACAACGTAATGTTACTTTTTTGTTCTAAGATCAGTAAAGTTTTATAATTCAATTTTGGCAAATGTTTTATATTTTAGCGGGGAAAAAAGGGTTAGAAAATTATTGAAGGATTGAATTTATATTTACATCACAGTCAAATGAAAAGTGATTCAACTATTCAACATAATCAAAGCAATAAAACCCTTTGAGATGTTAATATTGCTTGAAAATGAAAAATTGTGACTAATAAATTGGTTATTAATTTTAATGTACATATTGATAAAGGTTGCTTAAGCGAATTTAAAAAGCGACTTTAAGCGTTTCTTTATTCGACAGTTTTGTAGTGTGTATGTATGTGGGATGTATGTTTGCTAAGTTCTTAAGAACCATGAATGGATTTGAATGTAACTTTTAATACTATAAATCTAGTAACACAGGAAGGATTTAATCTAAAAATAGTCACAGTATCGTGTATAGTTTCTTTACGTCAAAAATTTAAATTTACCATTGTCCAGTCTGTGTCAGCCGTTCGCAATTCTAATAACTACAGTGACTTTATAAATTAGAGAGTGGCGACCTACGACCAGGAAAATTTGATTGGTCGAATGAATTTTGGACAAAACCTTGTCGAGCTCATTATCGCCAAGCTAATGTTTGTTGACTTATTTCACTCACCTAATCGATCTTGTACATGTGAGTAATTGCCAAGTTCTGTATTGTTGGTTGCTACAGTTTGGATAAAAATTCTTATCTGAGCATACACCCTGTGCGCATGTCGCCAATTTCTTATTTATGAGGGGTACTATGGGTAACAATATGGTTTAAAGTGAATGTAGGTAGCAATAAATGTTTGTCACAAAAAGCGCTATGTTGTGCGTGCTAAAACTCTCTCGATAAAATAAGTGCAACGATAGAACAAGTGCACAATTAGGTAAAAAAAAAGGCAACTAAAATAAAGTAAAATTTAACATATCATTGTTGACTCCGTGCTCGACCTACGTTATACACGGCCAGTGCATGACGTTTAAAACGTCACATGAAGTGGATCAGTTTTACTCGGTGATTGGTGCAAATCGTCGCGCCCACCGTTTTGCACCAATTAGCGTGTAAAAATGATCCAATCCATGTGACGTTTAAAACGTCATGTATCGGCCGTGTATAACGTAGGTCGCGCTCCGTGTCAACCGTGAACGATTCTAGAAACCAGAGTGCCTTTGTAAATTAGAGAGGGATGACACACGACCGACGACTAGTAAAATTTAATTGCCGAAGAGGAATTTGGACCAAACTTTGTCGATACTACTATTATCACCGAACTTTGTTGACTTATTGCATTCACTTAATCGAACTTGTACACGCTAGTATTGCCAATTTCTTTATTGTGGGTTGTCACAGTTTGGACAAAAACTTCCAATCTAAGCATGCAGCCTGGTGCGTATGCCATCGATTTCCTATTTATGAAGGCACTCTATTCGCAAAAATATAGTATAAAGTGAATGCGGATAACTATAAAGTCATAAAACCGCTCTCGATAAAAAGAGCCAACTAATGCACAATAAGTTAAAAAAAAAAAAAAAAAGGCAATGTTAAAAAAATATTTTGCTGAATTTCAAAGTAATTTGTGGATTAAGAGACTGTCGTTTGATGTCGCATTAATTTTTTGTTTAAAAAATACTTGATAAAGCTTTCATTTCTGGAGAAAAAATCAATCTGGATTAAATCAATAAAACCTAATTTGTTTTTGTTTGTGTTTATTCGTACTTTTATCTGTATCAAATGACTCATCTGAGAGTTACCAATTATCTAAATTTAAATACAAAAATTCAACAACTAATTACATGTTCTGCAGACGTAACAAAGGATTCTCCAATATTTTACAATTTTTATGTCTTTAAACAAATGATTCGTTTAAACAATAACAAGCTGAATATTAACTTTATTGCTTAGATCTGAATTTTCGTTTACGCACAAAATGTGCATTGTTAGAGAAGTTTTTAGTGATTGATGGCTTATCGTCTCAAAGCTGATTCAGATTAATTATATGTCTGATTCCGGTAATCAATTTATATTAAGTTCACGTTGAAGTTATCTATTTTACTAATATATCGTTGTTGTTGACAGTTACTTAATTCTTATTTCAGTAATTATGGGTGTAATGTAGCATAGTATAGTTAAAATATATAAAGGATGAAACTAAACTATTTGTATTTTTTCGTATTTTTATTTCTAGGAAATGGTTGTTGTAATCAATATATTCTTGTCCAAATAAAATTTTCTTATTTGTCTAACAGAAATTAAACTAAATGAAAACGAGTATATGTGTTTAGTTGGTATTTGATTTTTTAAATTGCCGTAATAAAACATATCTTTATTATTAATAATAATTCGAAGAGTTTGTAGAAAAAAATACTTTATTATTGAATGCTATATAATACTATGTAATAGTAATACTATGTAATTATTATTAATTCACATTGTGCTTATGTATAATTTGATTTACTAATATGTCACGTTGCGTAGCAGATAGGGAAGTATACAATAATTCTATGAAATTTTCAACTCTAGATTATATATTTTCGTTTCTTTCCTTTCTATTAAGCAAACATTTAAAAAATCTCATATAAAAAAAAGCTGCCCAATCAATTACTTCAGTTATATGGTTATTATACTATAGATTAAGGAATAAATAAACAAGGTTTTGTGTAAGAAATTGTTGAACACACAAGAGAGTAATCAAGATAGTTTAAAAAAATAATTCTGTTTCGGGATCATCCTGAAATTTGTTACTTATTTTTGGAAGAGAAAAGGTATCCTTTCTATAAGCCACATGACAATTATTAAAAAAAAGCATGTACAAGCGTAAGACAAAACGAAATAAGGCAAAATTGTTTTAAAACCTGCAAAAACAGAACTTATCTGTAACAAAATCCTGTCTGGAAAATTTTCATAATCCAGTTAGAAGGAATAACATACAATTATACCTGCTAAGAAAAAATAAAACCTGTCTGAAACGTTTTTTTTTTTGGACTCTAGAGGTTCCATTTTCACAGGTTTTACTAAAAATAAGATATCTTTAAGGAAAATTTTAAAAAAAATTATCATCCTAAAAATACTAAAAATTAAGATAATTTTTAAATTCGCAATACTTCGGCATCTGGCCGAATCTATACTTTCTGATGGTGAAAATCGTATTTTGATTATTATATTAGGTAACATAGTTCACATGGATTTCGCGATCGGGAATATGAGTGAACAGTCCCTTAAAATTGTGGTAACAATTTTATAAGGATGGCAATGCAATATTTCCAAAGTGCCAACAATATATTCAAGTAAAATTGATGCATTCGAAACTTTCTCTAGTCAATAAATTAAAGATGAATATTTTAAATAAATTATTACCTAGACTCTGTTTTTCGTTGTGATTCTACACATAATGACACCAAGTCTTTTAAAACTAATCCCTATTACTCCAATAACAGGATTATTCTGGGAGGAACACTGGTAATACGATGTCTTTCAACTGTAATCTGTAATGCTCAAAGAAATAAAAGACAATTAAGCGTGTTGGTCAGTTCCTCTATACAATTCCCCTCTCCAATTTTAAATGTATGGGCTTAGAATGAATTCGTATTTTTCATATATATCTCCTCAGAAAATTAATATTTTTAACATATTTTTCCTTTGCACTCTCTTTCTTTTTTAGTTGGCAAAGTATTTCTAAAATATGTGCTTAATTTTATATTTTATGTATTAAAATTTTAGCGAAGCTGGCGAGATGTGAGTAAGATTTTAACACGTCAAATGAAATAATATTTTTGAAATATATTGACAACTAAAACAGAAAGCGGCATCCTGTAAGAAGAGTACACAGAAAATAGAAGTTAAAAATATAAATTTCCTGATGAGATATTTAAAAAATAAAAATGCATTCCACACCCATAAGGTTAACACTATAGCAGAGGGATCTGAGATCTCTCTGACCAACACCTTTAAGGGGGTATGGGCGTTTTTCGGTAGAAAATAAGCATAATTTAGGAAAGTTTTCTGACATTTAGGAGCCAGATAGAAAAATGTAGGATTTTGCGTAATAAAACAGATATTTTGAACTTTCAGAAACCGAATTTTTATTCATTTTTATTGAAAAGTGTGCCTTTTGGACCATCTTTTCCTGGATGTTGGGCGGCGTGTATATAGCGTTAATTCCTTCAGGACTGGTGTCACGTATATGTTCCCTTATCGGTGTGTATGTTTTTTTTGTTTTTTTAAAACACCAGAATATTTATTCGTAATATTTACCTTGTGTAATCGTAGAATTCTTGGATTAAATAAGGCGAAAATACTATACGCAATTACTGATATTAAAAATGTCGTTAAATGACTCTCATTCTGAATGTGTTACGCAGTACACGTAATTTTTTTTTTGAGTGATTTCATCTGAAACCAATGAAACAAAAAGTACGTTAATATATACAGGGTGATTATAAAAAACTATCGCGATATATGAGCCCCTAACTGTCATACCGTTCACAGAAACTGAATGAAATTTTGGTTTAAAGTATTTTGAGGTATCCTCTTCAGAATCATATTAAAAACAACAGTTAAATTCTAACAGTTACGGTTACAGTGACAAAATTTCAAATGGCAACACCTACTTTTTAAAATTGGAAATTGATCTTCATAGTGAAAAACCATAAAAAGCGTTGGAATGGTATCTGTAGCACGAAAATCGCCGGCGCTAAGACAGACTAAAAATAAAAGTGAAATCAACAAATAAGGACACAGAAGCAACAGAAAACAAAACATTTTATTGTGTTTCATACATTTTCCATTTCACACACGACGACACTTTACATGCGGCAGATGGTGGATACCACTGAACAATAAAATGTTTTACTTTCTGTTGCTTCTCTGTCCTTTATTGGTTGTTTTCACTTTTCTTCATCTGTCTAGCGATAGCGATTTTCGTGCTTACAGGTAGCGTTCCAACGTTTTTAATGTTTTTTCACTATAAAGATCACATTCAAAAAAAAAAAAAAAAAAAAAAAAAAGGTGTTTTCATTTGAATTTTCGAAATTTTGAATTCACTGTAACCTTAACTTTTAGAGTTTAACTGTTGATTTTCATATGATTCTTGAGCGCATACCTCAAAATATTTTAAACCAAAATTTCATTCAGTTTCTGCGAGAGGTATGATAGCTAAGGGGCTCATGCATCGGAATAGTTTTTTTTTTATGATCACCCTGTATATATATATGCAAAAACATGTCCGTGAGTAACGCTGAAAGCATATGACCCATAAATTTAACTTTTACAGCAATTTTTTAAAAACTTCTAAACATCGTCAATTTTAATTTTTACACCGTTCAATAGGAAAAAAATGTTCTTTCAAATTCAATTTGTTTGAAAGCTATATCACAATTTACTGTTTTTTTTTATGATTTTTAAAATGATTTTCACGCATGATTTTTTTTCAATCTACATCGTATGCAGATCGATTGCGAAATTTTAACCCGTTTGCACTTAAAACAATATAAATAGCTTAGCATTTCCGGCTAATATTCCATACCGAAATTAAAGTTTCATCATTAAATAAATAAAATAATATAAACACTGCACAAATTTAACAGACATGTAATCGAACTACGTGCTTAAACCACTTAAATTATTAGAATCCAAAAGGAGTAAGCAGCGATCTTCGGAGATTTTTTTTCGGCTATTAATTTTTGGCATGTGGCTAATACGAAAACATCGCTTTTGACATTTTTAGAATTTTATTTCACAATATACTTTTCGTATAAAAATGCTTTTTGGTGTTGTTATTCCGAAATCTAAAAAATACATTAAATATAAAAGATGTATTAGAGATTTAATTTAAAAAATAAATAAATAAATAAATAATCACAATAAATAAATAAATAAAAAAGGAAGCCCGTTTTAGATTCTTTAGTATATACAAACAGAATTACCTGACTTTGCCCATGTTAACCATGATGGCCTTACAGGTAAAATAAATAAAAATGCAATAATATGGCAATAACAATAACGGAGCTCTATACATTCCCACACATAAATCGTTAAAAGACAATCAGACAAAAATTATGTTACTTGACACAATCCTAAAAAAGAAGTAAAACGTCGGCTTTGCAAATGAGCATTTTCTTTGGTGCTTGTAAGAGAAAATATACGATTTCCCTGACAATCCGAAAAGGAAAAAAAAAACAATCAACAAAATGGCTTTATTTAGCAAAACTCTGTTTTGTATGGCATCTATATATATATATATATATATATATATTATGAAATAAAAAAAAATCCTTGGTAAAATGTATTACGCAAAATATCTAATAAAAAATACGCAATAGTTGTCTTATTCGTCTAATCTTCTATAATCGGGTTCATAGCCGATGTTGGCGACGAAATCGCTAATATAACTCTAAAATCGTCGATATACGTTTTTAACTATTTTTTTTTAGCAGATTGGTTTAGCTGTATTTTATGCTTCTACCTAACACTGAGATATGGCGAAATGACTTCAAAATATCGACCCCCCCCCCATTTAACCACATTCTACTAGAAATATAACATGAACATTACTGTATGGAAATAGTGGTAGACAAAATAGTAAAATAAACAGTGGACTGGGACAATGCTCTACCAATCGGTGTAAAAAATTGGTTTTCTACGGGTTAAAACTGGATTTATGATTTAAGTTTATTTTGTGTGTGTGTGTGTGTTTTTTTTGTGTGTGCGCGCGCACTCATTTTTTATTTTAATAATTTAAATACAATAATTTCTACATACAGAATGCTTGACTCCATACGATGAAATTATTTAATAAAAACACAGAGCTTCTCTGACATAAATATTTTGTGTGTTTGAGACATTTATAACGGAATGTCTTTTCTTGATATTTGTATGAGTTTTATGAACTTAATTTTTCATTTGCGCAAAGTGTTAAAATTTTTCTCATTTCCTTTCCATTTTTTTTAGGTAGAGCAAGAAATTCTGCTTAGTACGATATGGTAAAATGAAAAATGTTTACAATGAGTGATAAATAAAAACTGAATGAATGTTTTCTTTTACTATGTTGAAGACTTAAAGTAAGCAAGATTTTGGCATCTGGCCGAGGAAGTAAAATTATTTTTTGTTCTCTTACAATGGGAAAAATAATTATATATACAGAAGTTCTATAAACTGAAACACAATAAGAATCATCAGTTAAATAATGGCTTTATTCAATGCGCAAAACTTGATGTCTTCAAGCAATCATTTATTACTGTCAATAACTTAATTCTATGGAATGGTAAAGAAAAATGCTGTACTCGACAATAATATAAAATAAAGTATTCCCGCAATTGTAGCTAAATTTTGGCTTCAGATTATTAACAATTTGCTTTAATATTTCAAATTTTTAGTTCCCAGCTAAATTGGATTCGTGCAGTTTCAATTATTTAATTATAATTTAAAACTAGAAGTACAAAAGTTATCATGCCCACTTATAAATGAGAAGAGTTGTGAGTTATGTTCATATACAGGGTGAGCATAAACTCTTTCAATAAACTTAGGAGGTGTGATAGTGCCCATCAATGGAAATGTATTTAACAACAGAATTTATGGTAGTCCTAATATGGAAGCCCTTTGTCGAGGTATTAAATTTGTAAAATAATTTCGCGGCGTTGAAATCTCCATGAATAGTGGTGGCCTGCGGTTTCTATCTCAGCCTTTTAACTAGAAATCGACCGAACGTTCGGTTTCGGTTTCGGCGCAAAATCGGAGTTTCGTCGAATATTCGTTTTCGGCAAAACTGCTGCCAAAATTTCGGCCTGACCGAAACTATCTGTATTTCAAAATCTCGTTTCATTTTTGTTTGAAACTTATCACACACATATATATGTACATTTGTTTGTTAGAAATGTGGTTCAATACACGTATAATTAATAAATTAATTAGTAACGTAATTAGTTATTATTAAGTAATTATTAATTATTTTTTATTAATTAATTAATTAATAATTATATGCAGTTATGTATGTATTAATAAGTTTATTTTTTATTTTTTGACACTTTCGGTTTCGGTTTCGGATTCGGCCGAAAATGGGAAGATCACCGAAATTCGGTTTCGGTTTCAATCTTAAAAACCTGTTTCGGTCGATATCTACTTTTAACCACGGCCCTTAGATGCTATATATCCCATAGTTTAACAGCCCATTTGTTCAGTTAGACGCGAAACCAATATTTAGCTCCCACATCCCAAATCCCAATTCGTCCGGACCTGAACATCGCCTATGCAAACACCCATCACATTTTTAGAAAATAAGTTTTTGCCTTGTTTAATCTAACAATTATCCTATTATATAAGGCGAAAGTTTCCTTTTTTTTTAAGTGGAGGATTTTGACAAGGCGGTGGGCTCTGCACTTGGTACCCATTTAATCAATATCGAACGGACGAAATTTTGAGTGAACTTCACAGAAATTCAAAGGATAAATCCCGTCGGATATGTAGCGTGGCAGATCAATGCGCTAACCACTGAACTACCGGGCGTATCTCTAAAAGAAAGTTTTCCTAAATTTTCAGTTTAGTAACCCTTTGTGATCGCTCTCTTTTCGCCTGAAAAAAAAAATGCAAGTAAACTCCCCTCTTTAAAATACAATGTGCCAATTAAAATAAGTGACTTTATAGTTAAATTTCTTTAAAAAATTGTCATATGAGTATAAAATAAAATTTTGGAGATATATATAAAACATTTACTAGTAGGTTGTCATTTTCTTAATTTTTAAAATGCTCTCGGCTATATCGCGCTTTCTTATATACATCGCATTTTTTATTTTTCGTCTCCCGAAATGTGTAAGGGAAAAATACAACGAGAAAATATATAGTATTTTTAGAAAATCGATTTTTTTTTACTTATTTTGTTTTAAAAAATACTTGAAATATATAAAGTATATTTAAAAAACGTAATACATTGAATTGGACCTCCATTTTCTGATGCTGAAAAAGAAATTTAGGAATGGGTAAATTTGTAATGTGTATTCCTTATTTTATATTTTCGTATTGATTAATATAGGATTTCGTCATTTGAAGGCATCTCAAGAGCACATTTTAATGCATTATTCAGTTTGAAACTTTAGTGAAATTTTAATTTGCAGCATTTTAACTACATATAAGGTCAGTTCATCTACGTTTAAATTTTTGTTAAATGGCTCAAATAGACACGAAATTTCCCTCGTATTTACTACTAGAAATGTTTTTTTTTACGTATTATTATTATTTATTTATTTATTTATTTATTTGTTTATTTATTTATTTATTTATTTATTTTGCACAAAGCTTTATACTCATGTATGACTACTGATAAACCAATAAATATCCAATAAAAATACTAAAGTAATATTTACATAATTTTCACTCATTGTAGTGTCATGCTTGCCTTAATTACTTAGAACTTTAAACAAAAAGTAGTGCCCCCAGAGAACTATGTAAGCATACAATTTTTCTCAGATTGGTAATAAAACGTGTTGAAAACGTTATTTGTCGCGGATAAAATGACACCTTTTATGAACAATTTTTAACATCCCTCTTTCCAAACAATAAACTTTGCGGTAAATTTCTACAACATCTGCATTAGAAAACTGCAAAGAAAATTATTCTTTGGAAATTCTGGTATTAAAAGGATAACCATGTAAAAGATGCCTTTTTTTCAGAGACAAACGTTAATAAATAAATAAATAATTTAATTAATTAATTAATTAATTAATTAAAATAAAAATGTCTGGATGATATTGCTAATATTTTCAAGAGGAAACACTGACATAGTGAATCTGAACAACGTAATCAAAGTTCTTCTCCCATTTTATATATGAGGTGTTTTCTTGGTTCAAAATGTTTCCGAGTATTTAAGTCTCAAATTTGAAAAAAAATACTTGCTTATTTGAGTATACTACAAGAAATGTAAATAAAACTAGACACATATGGTCACACACGGTCGGTCGGATTTTGGGGGGCCACTAATGGTCATATTCTGCAAACGTGGGCTAACCAGAATGTGATTTATGTTTAAAACTGAATCCAAACACACTGCAAGCATCCAAACCTGTTATGGGATTTGAAGCCGCCAGCTGTAGACCTGTAGTCAGCGCCTTAGGGAATAGAAAATTTACACGCGTATTCCGGGCACCCACCATAAGATATAGTTATTTGAGTTTGGAGTGCGCAACTTTGATCGTCAAACTTTGATCGTACATACATTTATTAAACAAGTTCTCTTTAAATCAATAATATGTAAGATTATTCAATCATATATCACTATATTTTTATTATCGACAAGGTTATTTTTTAAGTATGTATATTTACTTATATTTGCGAATATCATGCTTCGTTTATAATACAATTGTAATATATAAAAAAAAAGTGATTAGATTTAGATTCTCATTTCTGAGTATATATTTTTGAACAGTAAATAATTTACGAAATAATCATTTCTCTTTAACATAAAATTAATTCTTAGATATAGTACACCCAAATAGAATAATATTTTTTCTCATTTTTATTTAAAACATTTAAGTTGCATTAAAAAAATACTTAAGATTTTTTTTTCTCCTTATGGCTGCAGTAATGAAGTCCGTTGAAGAAGTTTGTTTGGAAAAACCTTTAAAAACCCACCCAGGTATTAATGAGAAAAGCATCAGAAGAAGCGAGCACCTCTCGCACTAGCCGTAATGATGACAAACGAAGTGAGCTAAATGGAATCGTAATTGCACTGTTCCTAATTAGTGCGCTCCTCAGTCTTTGTAACTCTCTCCGGGGACCACGAATTCATTTGCGACTATTTAGTTGCGACTCCGGGTTTTTGTTCCATTCTCTCCTGAAAACCGGGACAAAAGTGTTGCCAGGCTAATCGCTAAATCGTATTTCCCAGGAGCAAATCACTTCTGATTTTAAGCTACATGTGTTTGCAGAGGGAAGGTTTGCAAATTTCATGCGAAAGAAAAAAATTTAGTCAGGATGATAAAAAAAAAAGAAACCTGCTCCGTGTCATATAAAAAAAGTTTTTTTTTTTTTATAATTTTCTGAGGGAAGTTAGGCATTTGAATTTACAGTCATGTCAGTGTGATTTTAAATTATTCACCAAAGTCCATAAAATAGATTTAAAGCATTTAAAAAGTTTTCATTCGTATAAAACAATCCTATTAAAAAAAGTCTCAATCGTTAAACGGATAATATGTATTTTTCCCGAAGTAAAAGTCTAATTATAATTTCATAAAATTTTAATATTACACGATAATCGTAAAAGTTCATAAAATAGATTTAAATAATTTATTATTTTTAATTTACATAAACCAATCATTATCCCATAAAATAAGTCTCAATCGTTTCTCGGATAATACACTTTTTTTTAACTAAAAATTTAATTACAGTTTCATAAAATTATGTTTTTTATTTAATTTTTTGTCAAAGTCCTTATAACAGATTTAAAAAATTTAATTTTTTCAATGACACAAAGAGTCTATAATATAAGAGTCTTATTAAACAACTATAAATTGTTAATCGGAAAATAGGAATTTTCCAAAGTAAAAGTATATTTTCATAAAATCGTGCTACTTATGTCAATGGAGGTGTCCTTATGGTGAAGAAATATTCCTGGCAGTAATCCCACTATTTTAATGGATTATCTTGGTAAGATATTGGTTACAGATTACTACATTTAATATAATACTATTTACAAATGAAGAAACACACATCTTTCCATTAAACTTTTGACGGTCGTCTTTAAAAAAAAAGCAGCCAAGAGAGTACATCCTACTGTCCTCGGATCCTACATTACAAGTGACTTGAACTTTGGTTTTTACCGATGCATTTTCTTTGTTACGAAAAATGTTGAATGGAAGCTTTTAATTAGTGGTGTGGTTATTCATTCGAGTCACGAGTGTAACTTCTTGTATGAAACTCATAAGCTCGTCTGTTGTCGGGTAGAGACAGCAGATAAAGGAGATAGCCATAAAAAATACCCTTATCCCGCAACATGGGTAACTCGGGACTCGGGCAACCTGGCTGCATCACGTCCTCTTACACATGACGCACCTGAAAATAGAACTAAAAAAAGAAAAGCACATCTTATGACAAAGCAGAGTAGACATAAAAATACAACCAATCACAAAAAAAAAAAAAAAAAAAAGGAGATTGAAGAAATATCGTCGTCGATGAATGCTGGCATGTCATCTTCGTTGTGCTATCATCTTTTAGAACACCGTCGTAAAAAAAAAAATACAAAAAAAATTACAAAAAAAATCCACCTACAACGTCTTAAGGTGTTTTCGTCTTGAAAGTAAATCCTCTTAAAAAACAACCATTGGTGTTAGGCACACTGATATGTGTGTGTGTGTATATATACACTGGCCTCCAAAACTTAATGTACAACCAGTTTTGACGTTCACTATTAAAATAATGAAAATAAATGTAAAAAATATGGTTTATATGAATGATCTTGAGTAACTTCAATAAAACCTTATGCAACAGTTATCTATCTCTATTTTTTAAAGAATCGAACACTTATATGGCAGTCGGGGAAAAAAGCAAATATTCCACTTTTGTAATTTGTGTGGAATTTTATTTTAGGCTTGTTGATCTTCAATTGTTGCCCATATGTAGGAGATATCATTTACCTGATTTGTTAAGATGGCTGGCAATCGGATAGGAGGAAATTGGGTTATCACAAGTTGATGCAGTCAGATGTTTTAATGCGTCGCGTAGTGTCATCTAAAGACTCTGGGATTAATTTGAATCCAAAAATTCAATATCAAGAAGACTTGTTCCAGATCGCTAACGGGATACAACCCCTGCACAAAGATAGTTTTTTAGCTCTTTTGGCCCGAAGGACGAGCATCAGTACTGTGACTCAGCTCATTTCAGATCATCGTCCGACAGCAGGGATGACGATATCTGCTACCACAGTGCACAGGTGACTTCAAAATTAAGGACTCTATACAAGACGACCCGTTGTGTGCGACCCTGCTAATAGACAACACAGAAGTTCCTGTTTATGTTGACCAAGAGAGTACGTTACCTGGATCAGACAACAAGGGCTTCCGTACTGTTCACAGACGAGTCCCGGTTTGCTTTTGAGAGTGATTCAGTTCGTGCGCTGATCTGGAGAGAACAAGGCATCAGAGTATACCTATGTAACATTGTTGAAAAACTTATAGAGGAGGTGGAATCATGGTTTGGGTTTGGAATTTCTCTGGTGGTCCGAATAACATCCGTGTGTGTCATGGAAGAACTCTTACTGCATGGAAATATTGGAACGAAATCCTTGCTCCGTTTGTCAAACGGTATGCTGGTGTTATTTGTGCTGAATAAATCTTAATGGATGATAATACCCACTCGTGTTGCGCTAGAGTCGTGAATGAATATCTTGAGACTCAATTTTTGGTGCTATTGGAAATGCCAGCTCAATCTTCGGATCTTAGACCATTTTTGAGAGTATCTCGGCAGACAATTTGCTGCCGTAAGTCCTACTCCGAAGTCTTTAAATGAGCTGGAATAAGCGTTTCTCCATGTACAGTCGTTGTTTCCCATTTCAGTGTCCGACAATTTAATTAACAGTATGAAAAGTTGATGCCACATATGCATTATATGTAGGATCGGACACATGTCTTATTAAAATCCGTTTATTTGATTTTTTTTCACAAAAAAGTGCCATTTTTTTTTCAAACAGTGGACTTTTGCAAAATATGCAATTTTTTATTTGTAAATCATGCTGGATGTTAAAATTAAGTAAAATTCAAACGATAACTGTTTAAATCACAATTTCTCTAAATTCCATGTCTTTATGTTCATTTGTTTTCAAATTACAAAATACTGATTGTACCTTAACTTTTTGAGGCCAGTATATATATATATATATATATATATACAGGGTGTACCAAAATTCGACCGACAGATTAAGAGGAGTGATAGAAGTAATCAAAAGTATGAAAACTTAACTTAGGAAATTGTGTCGCAGTCCACGTTTAGTGGGAGAAAATCGCAAAAATATTTATGAAGGGTTTGACGTGGAGTGGAACAAAAAGGGAAAAAAAAATATATGACGTCAACCATGATTACAATTTATTACAATTCAACGTAAAAAAGAGACGTTTTTATAGGAATACGTTTTAACGCGTCCGGCAATACTTCGTCCGTCGGTATGAGTTGTGCAATGACCTTCGTGGCTGCAACTTCGAACAATTTTTATAAAAATGTGTCGTCGTCTCCTGTCTGACGTTGAACTGCAATGTATTGTAATCATGCTTGACGTCATATAAATGTTTTTTCTACTTATTATTGGCCCTTTTTTTCCACTCGACGTCACACCCTTCATAAATATTTTTGCGATTTTCTCCCACTAAACATGGTTTGCGACCCCATGTTCGATAATAAGTTTTCATCCTCTTGATGCCTTCTATCCTCCCTCTTAATTTGTCGGTCGAATTTTGGAACACCTTGTATATTATATATACTATATATATACACTGAGTGGCCAAAAAAATTAGAGACACCCTCTAATAACGAGTTGGTCCACCTTTAGCTCTGATCTAAGCCGATATTCTTCTTGGCATGGACTCAACAAGTTGCTGATACCGTTGCTGAGGAATGCTGGCCCATGCTGACATAATGGCAACAGATTGGATGATGCGTTCCCAATCTATGAAGTGCTCTTTCGACATCGTCCCACAAATGGTCAGTAGGATTAAGGTCAGATCTCCATAAGGGAACATTATAGCCATAAACGAGTGCACGTGATCGGCAATGACGTCGAGGTAAACTGTACTGTTTCAAATTGTGTCCACAGATATCAAGGGACCCAGTGTACTCCAGGAAAACATTCCCCACAACATAATTCCATCGCCACCAGCCTATTATTATTTGGCAGGATGGGTCCATGAATTCGTTCGGTTTGCGCCATATTCTGATCCTGCTGTCTGCTTGATGCAGCAGAAAACGAGATTCATCGGACCAGGCTACTTTTTTACATTCCTCAAGTGACCAATTTTGTCGTTCCTTTGCCCACAACAGGCGCCTTTTCCTATTCTTCTGTGATACCAAAGGCACTCTTGATGGCCTCCTGCTGCTAAAGCCCATTCTTTGCAAAGTCCGTCTTGTTGTGTATTGGGATATGTTTTTTGATACACTTGCATTGATTTCAGCTGTAATTTGTCGTGTTGTTTGACTTATGTTGCTGCGGACTATGCGTGCTACTTGTCTTTCACCTCTCTTGTTCACTAGCGTTTTTTGATCAGAATGGTCCTTATCGCTTGAAGTTTTTTTTTCCTCAATTGCCACTCTCTAAACACTCGAGATACTGTTGGGGGAGAAAATCCTGAAAGAGTCGTTGTTTCAGAGATGCTGGCACCAGCTCTTCTTGCACCGACGATTGTCCCTCGTTCAAATTCACTTAAATCTTTCGTGTTACCCATTTTTATTGTAACTTCCAAGCTAACTACGTCTTACGAAGCCGGGAGTTCCTTATATAAGCAACTCTGCGTTGTTACGTCATTCTACGTTACTGTCGGACTGGTTTACTTTGAAATAAGTGGTGTCTCTAATTTTTTGGCCACTCAGTGTATATATTGAAAATGAAATCACATGTGTGAAAAACAAGGGAAGAGATATTATAAAAATCAATGGAAAGGATCCTTCAAAAATTAAATATGATAAAAAGAAAAATCAAGAATGGAATACTATGAATATTTTATGGATTCTTCAGAGGAGCATCATAAGAATAATTCATAGTAAATATATGTTATTTCCTCAAATATTGTCAGAATTAAGCTTAAAAATAACAATATTATGCCCATTATAACATATAGAGATACCAAAATGATATCTATAAAAACCCAAAGAGATAAAATATCGAAATAAATAAATAAACAAACCATGATTGATCAACGATATATAATATACCACAAAGCAATGGATATAACTCACTATATATAAAGAGAGAGATGAATATTTGCACAAATTAGATGATAAAATCTACGGTTATTCATTAGATGATACAAAATAGTCATCGGATTAGCTTTCATCACTATCTGATTCTAGTGTACTTTAACATGCACTTAAGGGTTCAGCAAGAAGAAGTAGTGCTAAAGTCTCATTTAAAAAAGGTTCAGATTTTTTTCCTTTGGTATAAGAATGGAACTGAACTAATAAATAATCGAGAATGCCCACGTTACACGATTCTGTTTAAAATTTTTGTGTAAAATTGGTGTAATATAGCTTAAAATGTTTATGCTGAGCCTCTTCAGTTTCTTCAGAGAACTGTCTTATGGGAAGAAGTCCATTCTCAATAACTTTAGCACCGTGTTTTAGAATTTTGCGAACAGCTGGAGTCAAGCGGCACCATGAATACAATTCCACTTTTAGCTAGGCCTTGTCTATCACGTACTCAAAAAATGTTTCGGTATTGTATTTATGCCCATTTATGTTTCTTTAAAGATGATTTTGAAACGAAAGATTAAATTAAAATTTACTCTCGTGATATCTGCAGCAAGATACGGATCAGTGAAGAACTTTCAGCTTCTAGTTCCATCATTGGTGCTTTCATATCCCACTTTTGATGTATCCAAAATTAATCCCATGTCTAACTTAAATCCACCTAACTTCTTCTCGTATGCGCTTTCGCTAGGTCCTTCTCCTCCTTAGACTGTATCGTCATATTTTAATGTGCAGTTTATAAGTGAAATGTAAAGCGTTTTCAAATATTCTGATGCGTACATGAAGTATGGACAACCCAAGCTTCAGTGTCCCCTCTCTAATGTTCTTAGTTAGGTCCTAGTCTTTAAAGTCTTTTGGAATATCTCCACAGACGAAGCAACGCATTGCTGATTTTGTTTCCGATGCGGCATTGCAAATATTGCCCTCAATGATAATCAATAACATGGTTTGCCTTACATATTAGAAATTTCCATTTAAGGTTACTTTTGTATAGTCTAGTGTGTCTTGCATGTTGAGTGTACGAGATTTCTTCATTGGTTATAGTTACAGACTCTTTCACAGACCTAATTCTTATGGGTCGGCAGAATGGGGTCGAGCAAGGAGTTGGATTTTTGCAAACAATTTTTTTGTTTGACTGAACAATCAGTTGGGGAGGTACAAGTGAACTCTAAAAACTGTTTGCATCTGAGTCGGCATCATTTTTGAACATTTGTTTATATTTTCTTTATTGAGACCATCACATCCCCACTTGAAAATTAGCAAAAATACACAGCATTCTTCATCGTTCAATGTCTCTACAACTTCTTACAGTTAGTGAAAAAATTGCGTAACGGTCTAATAAATATTGCAACTGAACTTCTGCAGTAATCTCAGTAACTCCGTAAGAGTCCTTACTTGGGTAACAAGTACTTTTTTCACTTATAGCGAATTATAGGACGGATATATTTTCTTATGCGAGTGTCTGACTGTCTTATAATTCTTTTTAGGGAGGTTTTCTTCAACAAACATTCATAACGTCTGAACAGTGGATAGCTTTATATAAGTTGTTTCATGATCATTAGATAATACCTGTTTAAATTTAGCTGCTAGATATAGAGCCCTTGTAGTATCTTTGATCTGTAAAAGCATTCCGGTGTCCAGCAGCATACAATTGTGATTGAATAGCATAAGAACTGGTTCTAAGATTGTCTTTACTGCGTACTTCTTTGGTTTTCCTTCTTTTGCTCTTTCCACTGCAATCTCCAATTTATAAAGGACGACCTGGACGCACAGCTACAAAGTAATTCTTCCAAATTAGCGATTATTAACGGCTATTGTTTTCAAAGTTATTCACTACCTATCTTAACTCTAAGTTAAATTAAAATATATCCATTGGATTTATCGGGAAATATGACAAATTCCTTGTAGAATATTCAAATTAACAATAAAAATTTGAAAAATATACGGTGCATTTCATGTCACTTTATCATATCGTTATTTAAACAAATATAAACCCATTCATGTTAAATATAAACATGTTTACATAACCTTTTATTATCCATAACTATTTGATATAAGTAAAAGTTTGGAACAAAAAAAATCACACTGAAATAAGCACTCACAAAATCGAAGTTGGTAGTACAGCTAATCAGCCTACTTGCTTACAAGAAACTTCCAGCTTGCTTGGCACTCATTCGCTCACACAGCGAAATTTTTTATAGCTGTACGATGATTCTCCAACTATTTATCTTCACAGTTAGCTACATATTTCTTTCCTCAGCAGCGTTTTGAAAGATTGAATTTTGGATGGCTGAGTTGGAAGTATACTTCTATGTGTGTCGTCTAAAGATGTGTGTGCGTCGTGTAGAGATTCAGCAAATGCTGAATGGATGTCTTAGGCGATGTCTTGGCTTGCTTATTGTTACCACAAAAATTAGCATTGGTTATTGCAATCTTATTATTTAACACCCTTTTCTTTGGTAGGACAAAGATTGAATTTATGGCTAATATTAGCTCCGCATTAAAAACAACGTAAATAAGAGGAATTTTTGTCGTTAGGAGACATATCGGCTTTGGAGGTTAAGTTACAATTTATTTCGGCATAAGCATAAATTTAATAGTATCCTCCTGAATCTCTTCTTATTATCTCGATTTTTTCTTTAAACTCAGTTAAATTAGAAGAGCCGTAAAGTATTGATTTATTCTGGGGATATAAATGATTCCAGAAATAACGTAGTGAATAAGAGAGGATTCGTCGAGAGAAATGCGATTTGCAATTTCCCCTCATTACTAAACAAGAACGAAAAATCATGCGTCAAGCATAGATTATATAGCACTTTCCAACGCTTCCAAAATAATTTTACAAATCATACCGTTTAATAAGCTAAAAGCTAACATCTAAGTAAACAATTTAGAAAACGCATAACATATTTAAAAACATAATTTCAGGAATTTCCAACATATTCAATGGTCGGAAAAATATCCGAATACTTTTATTCAGCCCTGTATAGGATCTATAGATTTGTATATATACTACATAGGATGATAATTTTAGTTCAGTTAGGAAACGCGTAGCACAGTTTAAAATTCTCCGTCTGGAGTTTGTCAATAAACAGAAATGTGTTCGCGAACTTTTGTGCTGCCCTGTATAGGATCTACAGAATTTATACACTCCACGTAATAGACAAAAAGCAAGTTAAAATTAAAATCGCGTTCAATAACTTAAAACGCACTTCCAGGAATTATTGTTAACAGACAGTAGAGAATTCTTTTGCGTGTCCCTGTAAATGAACGATGACTGCTATACACACAATATTCCGTAGTAAGTCTCTTGTAATGCACCTTAGTGATCTATATAAATTTCAATGCGTTTAAAATAGTGAAACATTATTTAAATAAACCGCAGACGATTTTTCTCCATAGACGTTGTAGTAACTCCTCTATACCGACCCGATAAAAGATGGTGAGTGGTAGCGAGATCGGATCGCTGGCACAGAGAATTTCTCGTATAAATTAGAAAATAGAATTTATTGCATACCAATATTAATTCTAATGAAAATATGTACAAGAAAGTTAATTACAGCATTTAATTATTTTTCGTGAGTCAATCGCTTATAAATTAATGACCTCTTGACTCCAAGTGTAACTGAAACAAACAAAAGTCTCTAAACATTACAGACAGTCGTGACTACAAAACAAAGTTCATTCGGACCAAGGCTCGTCCGTTCCTTTTCTTCGGAAGATCTACTAATGCTCGTTAATTCTGAGTCTAAGAACTCTCACTCTCGCACTTGGTGTGCTTTTTCACTTCGCTGGGATTTTCAGCGGATACCTGCTGTATCAATTCTAGAGGTCGGACCTCACTAGCGCTTACACCACGCTGAGTTAGAAACTGACGTTTCTTTTTCCCTTCTCCAGAGAGTCAACACTCTCCTTTTCGATCTCTCCAAAAACTGTCCTCTCTCACTTTTTCATTCTCGCAGGAGAACTTCTTCTGGGGGCGGGGCTTTGTCGAGGCGGGCCCCTCGAAACTCTCTAGCCTCTTAGCAGCCTTGAGATCCCTCTGTTTCGTTTTCACTAAGTCCGTCATTGGACGTTCTAAGACAAAGGGCAAAGTTTCGGGCGCAAACCTAAAAATCGTGTGCAGAGATCGCTTCTCTCGCAGATGAACTCTTTCCCACGAACTCGGCAAGGATCAAAGCATAAGACCCCTTTTTGGGTAACGCCTTACCACTTCATCACTGTCCGAACTTTCCGCTCACAGTACAATAGAATTCGGCGTCTGCTAGTCTTCAAGGCAAAAATAGCGAGGGAAGGTATGCAGTTAAGTGCACTCACAGGAAATGCTAGAATGACACATAGTGCAGCTGGATGTCGAAGCTCAAATTCTTTACAGCACCTCCTCCTCAAACGATTCTTAAGGGTGAAACACTAAGAATCTCTAAGAGTCGGATAAAGAATTGCAAGCTCAAATTACATCAGAGTGGCAAGAAATAAAACATACATGAATAAGATAATACTACCTTCCTTTTTTTTTTTCGCGCTCTGATAAGAAATCATGAACATAGAATGAAATAAAACACAGTGAAATAAAAAATAAAAAATCTTAAAATAATTATATACAAAAGTTTATCAAGAAATCTCCTTAAACTCGACTCAGACAATCAACATGCGGAATGTCTTTGCCTGCACGATGAGAAATGGCATAATTATAAGGTTGCAGAGCTAAGGACCACCTTAATAATCTGGGATTATTTCCAGAATTTCTTTTTAGAAACACCAAAGGATTGTGATCGGTTTCGATAGAAAAGTTTTGTCCATCAATATAATGCCTTAACTTTTTTATCGCAAAAATAATCCCTGCACACTCTCTTTCAGTGGCACAGAAACTTTTCTCACTATTAGTAAATTTTCGACTTAAATATATTATGGGGTGCTCTTCCGATCCCTCTCTTTGAGCCAAAACCACGCCAATACCTAAGTCACTAGCATCAGTTTGTACAATGAATTCTTTCTGAAAATTAGGAGCGTAAAGCACCGGTTCTTCAGTAAGCTTCATTTTCAAAGTCTCAAAGGCTTTTCCCATTTCGTCGCTCCATGCAATCTTTTCTTTTTTATTTTTCCCTTTAAGCGCCCTCGTTAATGGTTCTACAATCACTGCATAATCTTTTATGTACCGGGAATAATATCCAGCCATTCCCAAACATCTACGAATTTCAGTTTTCGATTTCGGAACCGGTAATTCCTTAATTGCCCTTACTTTCGCCTCAGCTGGCCTCCGTCTACCCTCACCTACAACATGCCCAAGATATTTTACGGTTTTCTGAGCAAACTTGCATTTCGCCAATTTGATTTTTAGTTTTGCGTCATTAACCCTTTTTAATACTATTTCTAGATGACGCATATTGTCCTCCCAACTATCTGAAAAAATCGCCATATCATCTAGATACGGTAAACAGAAATTCTTAAGTGCGTTTATTTCCCGCGTTAAGATATCTGCTAACTCCACCCGTTTTCTGTAAGGCTTTACTAAACTCACGTGAGAAGTCTGAGATTTTTGTCGCCTCCCAGGAACATTCACAATATAATTTGTTACCGTAATTATTGACTCCTTTCTTCCCGGCCCTATCCGACTATCTGACATTTTAATTGGCTTTCTGGTAGTTAAAACTAAAACCTCATCTTTCACATTAAGCTTCCGTTTTACCGCCTTTCTGTCAAACCAAAATTTCCTCTTTTCTCGTTTTTCTGACACATTTCCAACGGCTAAAACTCGACCTCTTTTTAATCTGTTCGTGAGATTAAACACACATCCCTTCACGAATTTATTTTCCTCCATTTCTCTTATCCATTCTCCAAATACTAACGCTTTCAAAAGCTTTCTAACTTTTCGATGCCAACATGCAATACTATCGCTTATCGAATCTCTCATCTTAACACAGAACCGTTTTAGAAATGCGGTCGCTAAATCATTCATCAAACTTCTCCCAAAGTCAAAGTATCCTGACATATTTCCTTTAACTTTCGCTTTCCCTAAGTGTAAGGACACATTTTCTAGGCACTTGCCAAAAATATCCACCTGACAATGCAATGGGACCAGCACTCGCGCCCTTCCACTTATGCGTTCGTCTCTGGCTTTTTCCACTATTACAGAATCTCCCGCATTACAACGCGTTTCTTCAAATTCCCCTTTTCCTCTAATCTCTTCGAATGATGGATACGTGTCATGTTCCATTTTACTAACCCCTCTTTCAATGTTTGCTAAGATCGAAGAGTTCTCATATATCGACGAAGGCGATAATCCCTTATCTACACCAAGCAACTCAATAACACTTTCTAAATCCTTAACCTCGCTTATCTTTGCCAGATCCGTAAATCCGTCTTCGATCAATAATGGCAGCAAACCTTTGTCTAAACTATCCAACTCGATGGGATTATCTATCGCCCCACCCTTTTCTTTAGAATTCAACGTTTCCGTTTCACTGCCTCCGCTAGAATTTTCTCCCTCTTTTTCTGAATTCACCCTTTCTGCCTCATTTCTTTCGCGAAAATTCCCTTCTTCTTTTTCTTTTACCGAACTCAAAGTTTCCGTTTCAACACTCCCGCTAGAAATATCTTCTTCTTTCACGGAATTCAAGGTTTCCGCTTCACTGTACTCGCGAAAATTTCCCCCTTCTCTTACTTCCTCGGAATTCATAATCTGTTTATTTTCTGGTTTTGGAGCTTGGTCAACCTTTCTCTTTACCTGCTCTAACAACTTTTGAGTCCCATTGCCCAACAAATAGTAATCCGCGTCTGAATCTCTATTGTTAACTCCTGCCTTGGTTTCAATGACCCCCACACCTTCAATTTCTAATGTGACTTCTGCTATAGGTAAACAATACAATTTCCTGTCCACCGGGGTTTTAATCCAAACATGATCTCCATTCAAATTATCTTGACTGACTAAATGGTGCGGGACCAAATCTATCTGGCTCCCACTGTCCGTTAAAGCAGTTGCCTGAATTCCATTCACTAATATTTTGCTCAAATAAGGGAAGAAAGTTTCTTCAAGTGTCGGCATACTTATTAAGTGACTGACCCGCGCAACATCTCTCTTTTTAATCTCCGGACAATCTACTTTGTAGTGCCCGCTTCGAAAACACGCATGACACTTAACTTCTCGCCTTTTTTCGTAAACCCTTTCCCTTTCTTTATGATCATCGCGATCCCTCCAGTTAAAGTTAGTCTCCGGATTTCTGTTACCGTTTCGCCCATTTTCAAAAGTCTTGGGTCTTTCAAATTTCTTCTCTGTTGGTGGCTTAGGATTCCACGTTTTTTTAGAAGGGCGTTTGATCGCTTCGTACGCATCTAAAAGCCTTACTAATTCTTCGGGATCTTTAATCTCCGCCCAGTTATCTATAAAATGTTCGCGCATTTCTGGAGACGCTCTCCGTTTGATTTGGTCCGTGACAAGCAAATTTTTCAAACCCTCAAAATCCGAAACTTGTAAGCATGACAGCCAACCTTCTAAAAAACTATTAAGCTCGAATATCAGATCCTTCCAAACTGAATTAGGATTTCGTGGATGTTGACTAAATTTTTGTCGGTATGTCTCTGCATTCAAACGATATCGTTCTAACAGTTTTTCTTTCACATATTGAAAATCATCAATTTTGTCTTCGGGTTCTCTCAAAATTAGCTCGGCCATTCCCACAGGTAATAATGATAGTAAGTTCGTCACCAACTCATCCGAATTTAGATTACATTTTTTTGCCTGTCTCTCGAATAAATTCAAAAACAACGAAATATCCGAATTCTTTTCATCAAAGCGATGCATAATTGTTTTTAGGGGTAAATGATTCGTTCTAACTGAGATGCTACTGGATGCGGTACTCCGGTCATCTGACTCTTGTGTCGCTTTTAATCTAGCTAACTCATGTTCGCGTTCTTTTTCTTTTTCTGCTTTCTCCCACAATCTTTCTTTCTCTAACTGAAGTCTATCATTCTCTTCCTTCTCCGCCAATAACTTATTTTCCCTGTCTTTTTCTAACAGTTTAATTTGCGCTAAGGCTAGCTCTTTATCAAATCCCTCTGACGACTCTATTTTTTTTATAATTTTCGGTACAGTATCATTTTCCTCTAAAATGACCTCAAATTCGTAAGCTAACGTTTGCAAATCAGCTTTCCTAAAATATTTAAGCTCCGACATTTTTAAAGTATAAAATTAGAAATTATCTTTCCCACAAATATAAAACAATACAATAAGATTAAATCAAATCCTACCAAGTGCGTCAAAATATTACCAAAATATACGCTCATAAAAAAATACGCTTAGCAATAATATAGGAAATATGCAACATATAAAGATAAGCAACTCTATCCTAACGTCTACATTCACCTTGGTATTTGGTTATAAAATACATATGGGATAAATTCTACACAAAACAAAAATTTCAAATTCAAAAAGCACAGTAAAAATATTTTAAATTGCAAAAGTCTCATTCAATTCCCTTTTTTTTTTTTAAATCAATGGTGGTCTTAATCTCTGCATCCACTCTTAAAAAATTTAGAATAATTCACAAAAAACATATAAAATCAACTCTGTTATCGTAAAATATGAAATGCGTTCAATACTTTTTTTTTTTCAATGAACTCTCATTTATAGATTCAGTTAAAATTTTGTAACACTGCACAATTCTTAGTTTGCATTAAATTAATTCAACAATAATTTAATTTTTAACTACAAAATTTGTCTATTAAATAAGTTACAGTTATATCGGAAATATCTCATCATACTTTTTTTTTCTACCGGAAAAATTTCTCAAAATATTTACTCTCACAAAAATAAACATACAACTTTTTTTTAAGCCTACAACACCTACACAAACACTAATAACAATTAAAGCCACTCTGAGTATAAAAAGAGCTTACCTCCATTACTAAGAGTCTTTCAGGGCGTCAGAAGCACAGACTTCAGAGATTCTCAGGAGCACAGACGGGGTTTCTATCACACTTTTCGGATGGGGACTCTTCCGGATGGGGGAACACTCTCCAGAATTCTTGGTAGATTTCTCTTTCTGATGGGGGAACACTCTCCAGAATTCTTGGTAGATTACTCTTTCTGATGCTGTGTTGATCCACAGGGGCGTCTAAGGAGACTCAGGTCACAAGTCACAAGGAGACTCTCTCTTGGAGCACTTTGATGATTTAAATTTCAGAGTCCACTCTTTGTCTTTGAAGATTGTCATTAATTTTTGCTAATTAATCCATCACCGCAAGCCACCAGTTGTAGTAACTCCTCTATACCGACCCGATAAAAGATGGTGAGTGGTAGCGAGATCGGATCGCTGGCACAGAGAATTTCTCGTATAAATTAGAAAATAGAATTTATTGCATACCAATATTAATTCTAATGAAAATATGTACAAGAAAGTTAATTACAGCATTTAATTATTTTTCGTGAGTCAATCGCTTATAAATTAATGACCTCTTGACTCCAAGTGTAACTGAAACAAACAAAAGTCTCTAAACATTACAGACAGTCGTGACTACAAAACAAAGTTCATTCGGACCAAGGCTCGTCCGTTCCTTTTCTTCGGAAGATCTACTAATGCTCGTTAATTCTGAGTCTAAGAACTCTCACTCTCGCACTTGGTGTGCTTTTTCACTTCGCTGGGATTTTCAGCGGATACCTGCTGTATCAATTCTAGAGGTCGGACCTCACTAGCGCTTACACCACGCTGAGTTAGAAACTGACGTTTCTTTTTCCCTTCTCCAGAGAGTCAACACTCTCCTTTTCGATCTCTCCAAAAACTGTCCTCTCTCACTTTTTCATTCTCGCAGGAGAACTTCTTCTGGGGGCGGGGGCTTTGTCGAGGCGGGCCCCTCGAAACTCTCCAGCCTCTTAGCAGCCTTGAGATCCCTCTGTTTCGTTTTCACTAAGTCCGTCATTGGACGTTCTAAGACAAAGGGCAAAGTTTCGGGCGCAAACCTAAAAATCGTGTGCAGAGATCGCTTCTCTCGCAGATGAACTCTTTCCCACGAACTCGGCAAGGATCAAAGCATAAGACCCCTTTTTGGGTAACGCCTTACCACTTCATCACTGTCCGAACTTTCCGCTCACAGTACAATAGAATTCGGCGTCTGCTAGTCTTCAAGGCAAAAATAGCGAGGGAAGGTATGCAGTTAAGTGCACTCACAGGAAATGCTAGAATGACACATAGTGCAGCTGGATGTCGAAGCTCAAATTCTTTACAACGTAATGTAACGGAATTATTTTTACTGTCCCTGTAAAGTAACTATAAGTGCTATGCACACCCTGTTCCATATTAAGCTTCTTCTAATGCACCTTAGTAATATATATAAATTACAATGCGCTTAAAATAGTGAAACATTATTTAAATAAACCGCAAATGATTTTTCCCCATAGACCGCAATGTAACGGAATTCTTTTGAGTGTCCCTGTAAAAAAACTATAAGTGCTACACACTTCCGTTGAAATAGGGAACATGCTATAGATAACGACAATAACATATAAAAATTGCAGAGCAATCCGAGCATATTTACGGGAGTTAGAGTACGGACAGACGGCCAGACGGCAGACGGCAGACGGCAGACGGCCAGACAAACCGAAGTCATAAGCACTTTTCAACTAGGTTGGAAAGTGCTAATAAAAATATTGAAGACATCGGCGATATCTTACAATATCATGAAAATGGACAGAACTAATTTTCGGTACAATTTCTTTTAACAATGGTTTTTTTATGCTCCGCATAAGTAATAATATGAAGCTCACTTTGGACCTGAGACTTAGCGACACCGTCAAGGGCACGTTGCACAAAAACAAACTTTTATTGCTCAGGAATTTGGAAAGAAGAAGTAACATTTTTTAATCTTTCGAACCAAGTTGTTACATTGTCATGTGTCGTACCACTAAATTTAAGGATGATATTTTCGAAATCATTAAAGGTAATGGGAAAAAGGTACGAATAACCAAAAAATTCTGGATGATGCACAATTGATTCTATCTTATTGGCTTGTGTTATCATATTAGCAATAGTGTTTAATGTATGGGATTGCAAAGAATTCTGTACTGCTTCATTCGATGTATGGGGGAGAGTTTTTTTTTTAAAGGTTTGGCTTGATATAGCTTTATTGCTTTCTGTGTCGAACCAGAGTTGATGAGGAAAGTATCTCCAAAAGAATTTAAATCTGACAAAGCGGGAAAAATGCGATGAGCAATTTTTTCTTTAGAGCCTTGTATATCAATGAAAAGCCAATTAGCAACAGCGATTAACTGCAAAAACTCATCAAAAGAATTAGTAATATCTTTAAATTTATTTTCAAATTCAGTTTTTCCAACTGTAAAACTAGAAACAAGGAAAATGTCGTAAGTTTTTTTTTCTATTTTCCCTGCCTTTATCTTCGTAAAAAATTAGTGAATGGAGAAGCCTAATTTTGTTCTTTAGCCGTTTTCAATTGGGTTTTATAGCCTTGATGTCCTGTAAAAGTAATAATAGAATATGTGAAAGATAAGTACTTACTCGAAAAAATAAAGAATATCCGATTAAGTAATTTAGTAGCGACACAATTAAAATAGAAGTGTAATTACGTGAATTAAATATACGCAATCAGCACATTCATGCAACGTCGGAGCATACACTTGAAAAATTTCGTTAATAATAAACAGATCTTCTCGAATGTGGAATAATTAGATAAATAGACGATCCAAAGTACGGGTCTTGATTTTACAAAAAAGCACTGAAGAAATATGGTCGACATTCGTACCCAAATTACGGATCTTGACGCTCGTTTCAAATTTAAGTTGAAAGAAAAAAGTACAGTGTTACTTGAAAACTAGCATGGAGAAACCAACAGCTTGAAGAGAGATGAGATATCCACGTGTCAGATTGTAATCATTATAAATACTTGAAGCGTACCGCTTTGTAAAAGGCATCTGATAGTGTTATGGTGTCCAAGGGGAAAAAAGGGTATCATGGTCATGGAGGAAAATGCCCACATCTAAAAGGAGGTGTCCTTATGTTGAAGACATACTCTTGCAATGACCACACCATTTTAATGGATGATTTTGATAAGATAGTGGTTACAGATTACTACATTTAAAATAATACTATTTACAAAGAACGACATTACAAAGTAATTCACGGAAATACGTAATTTTTAAACAATACATAAAATGCTAAGTACGACTATTACAATTGAAGAAACGAACATCTTTCTGTTAAACTTTTCCCGGTCGTCTTAAAAAAAAAGTGGTCGATATACATCCTACTCTCCTCTTACCTAACATTACAACTAAATTGAACTTTGGTTTTTACTGATTACGGATAAACTTTCTTTGTAACGAAAAATGCTGAATCAAAGCTTTTAATTAGTGACGTATGGTCAGTGATTCATAGTCACGAGTCAAACTTTTCGTGGGAAACTGATGAGTTCGGACGGCAGAAAAAGCAGATATTCTTACAGAATATCCGAAATATATATATATATATATATATATATACAGTCGAACCTCATTAACACGAAATTGAAGGGACTGCGAATTTTTTTCGTGTTATCCGAAATTTCGTGTTAACCGTCAAAATAGTGACGTCATCATGTTAGATATAGAAACAAAACAAATTAAACTACAAATATAACCCTGATCTTAAAATCACAAATTAACAAGAAATAGAAAATTTAATTGATAAATAGATCATCATTTTAGGCAATAATAAATTTATTTACTTGCTAATCATTTTTTTAAAAAGTATTTTATTGACTTTTCCTCCAATATTTGCAGAGTACTACTTTTAAGAACATATGAACCTCAATTAGTTTGTCCAAAACTCGGGACACATCCCCTCTTGTGCCATAAGGAACAGTTGTACAATTTTCGATACTGCGATAGATTCATTTAATGACACTGAACATTTCCGTTCTGTGTCGATTTCTTCATCCTCCTCTGACACTCCGATCATGTAATATTTTTTTCAGCTAATGCAGCAATTATTTATTCGTCTGTTGTCACATCCGAACCAATACATCTTCATCTACGCAATTGTACTCGGAAAGCAATGTCCATGGAAGAATTCCTCGTTTTTCGTCCACATATCTTTTTTCTGACAATTCTATGACGCTGTTTGAATTTTGCAAGTTATACGTTAGAGCATTCGAAATCGCTCTCACCGCGAGCATGAGCAAAACCTCTGCTTTCTCTTGCAAAATTGCACCAGTGAAAACTATGTTATGACTTCTTGCCTCTTTTATCCACCGCAAGAGAGCAATTTCAATTTCTCCATTCTTTCCTGTACACATTCGTTTTCTTACTCGTTCGAACTAACTCACAGCATAAGCAGCTTGATCTTTTCAAGATTCTTTAAAATCGTGGAGAATGTGTTATTGAGTATCCCGTACTTTTCTGGAATTTCTAATTTCTTCAGCACTTTATCGCCGACTTCGTTTAAAATTTTTTGATTTGTTTCTAAAGATTAATTTTACTGTTTTCGAATCACCTTTCATAGAATTCTACAGAGTAACTACGAACAGAGTTTCAATTATGTTAGTCAGGTATTGAAATAGGGATTGTCACTTATTTCACTCGTAGACAGGGGACTTCGGAAACCCGATTTATGGTTTATTAACAGTCAATACAGTTCGTACAATAAATAATACAGTCAAACGAGTGAATGCAGTCAAACTAGCAAATACAGTCAAACTAGCGAATACAGTCAAACGAGAAATAAAACAAACACTTTTAAAAAAGAAATTCTTTCACACAAACTTTCATTGTGACCAATCTATAGCTCATATGGCTGGTGTGGAAAAACTTCCGCATATCAGAGGACAAAGAAAAGCAGGGATTAGTCAGGAATTCAGAATTACACCATTTTCTGAAACTTTTTTCCACTTTAAATCTTTTTCAAACCATGAAAAAAATTCCATTTTTAATAAGAGGATGTGACATGTAAGTTTGAAATATCGAAAATTTTGCGTAACTTTTGACTTAGAAGAAAAAAAGTTTTCGCCTTAAGCGGGATTTTCCGAAATTTTATTTCGTGTTAAACGAATTAATTAACAGTGATTTTTAGACTTATCTGACGGGACCTCAGTATTATTTCGTGTTAAGCGAAATTTCGCGTTAAGCGATTTCGTGTTAACGAGGTTCGACTGTATATATATATATATATATATATATAACTATTGTTTAATACATATCCATGAACCATATGAAATAGTTCTAATTTGTTTCCATTACGAGCACTGTAATTCAAGTTCGTAATTTCGAAAATTTTAACACTCGAATCTTAAGTATTGTTTAAAAAATACCTTTTTACCGCGAACTTCGATGAGGTCATTATTGGTGTTGTAGACTTTTTGCACAAGTTAAGTGCGCGTAAAAGACATTTTTAAATTATTATTTTTCTTTTGAGAGGGGAGGGGGGAATTGAACATTTTCAAATAGATTATCTTAGTGAAAATGCAATTGCGTAAGAATTTATCCTTACACGAAACAACTCACGAAACAAATTATTAAAAAAAAAATCCTTCCATTTAACACCTATACTGCAAAAAAAAAAAAAAAAAAGTTGATGCTACAGTATAATACTGGCATGCCAGCTGCCAGTATTACACCGTAAAATTAACAGTAATAAACAGTAAAATAAGCAGTAATACCGCAAAATACCGCAAAATACCGCGCATCATTTTTTTTTTTCACTGTACCAATGATAGAATAAAATCTTAAGCATTCTGAAAAATTATTATAAATATATGTGTGTGTGTGTGTAAAAATTTTGTCAGCGCAAAATATTTAACTTGAAATACTTTCCAATAGCAATTATTACACTGCAAAAAAGGAAAAAAAAAAGAAAGATATAATATGTGTACTAAAAGTTGCATTTAAAGTTGAACTATATGTATGTTATAATATCAAATATGTTTGTACTGAAAGTTGCTTTTGTTAAAGTTGAATTGTAGCATGACCAGTTAATGGAAATTGCACAGCTGTCGTAAAGAAGAGAAAAAGCAAGTAATGCGGAAGACGGGGGTATGTAAAGCATTGCATTTAAATTTAGAAACGATAAACCAAGAATTATTATTAATTTATTTGTATACTTAATTAAATGCAATATATTGCGAATCTCAACCCTAACTTTTCAGCTCTGTTGTTAAATAGAATCTTTAAATTAAAATAGAAGTGTGGTGATTTTATAATTAAAATTTAATGTATTTATTAACAACAAGTGAGAAATGGATAAGCTAATCACGAAATAAAAACAAATGCAAACCTTAATCATAATCATCTGTAGTTATGTTACTCTTTGATTTTTCAATTGTTACCCCCCCCCCCTCTTATCTTTTAAATAATTCTAGATAAGTATGTTTTCAGGTTATTTTATATTTTTCTACAATAAGATTGATAATTTTATAGAAAATTATCATTATTATTATTAATTTGTTACTGAAATCATTCAATTTACTTTTTATGAAGCTATTAGTTACTAGCTTAACAAGGTTTGGAGATCAGATTAGGTATCAAATTTCTCATACTCTGATACACTTGATATATCTCGAATATATATACTTTACAAATTTTAATATTTAAATACTTCGTAAAAGGTATTGTTTTATGTACAAAAACATTTATGTTTAAAAAAAGAATAAACCAATATATCTATAAATAAATAAATAAATAAATATATGGGATGTAAGGTTGTGCCAATATGAAATTTCATTCTTAATATATATTTTTTTATTAAATAATTGTAATTTAGGTGTTGACGATTGGAAATTCTTATAAACATTATTACTTTCATAATGATCCATTAATATCTAAGATGTATCTAGAAGTATTTCTTTTAATGCTTTCAGCTAAGGTCACTAATGCAACGTATGTTTAGTTACTTCTTTGTCTTGAAGAAATCAACTAACGTGAAGAATAATACCACATAGATTACCAAATAAAATTCTCATTTATATATCCTTAAAAAAAAGATAAATGCACTATGAATTTACGATTAATTACACTGCTTAATTACCATGTGAATCACAACAAGAAAGAACCTTGATTAAATAACTTTAATCTTCAAATTGATTTTAAAACTCTTATCGTTAATCGACAATCAAAATATAGCATTTATTTCTTAAGCAAAGTGACGAAGATAAATCTATAATAAACGTGTAATTAATTACACTTAGAAAGTTAACAAAAACGAAACTGTATAATATGTATTTAATCTTCAAATTGATTTTGAAAATTCTCCTAAATATTATTCTATCGCATAGTGATTCATTAATATGTAGATGATGAAAACTTATTTTAATTTAATTAGGGGAAGGCAGGACAAAGTGGTCAGGGCGGGAAAAGTGGTCACCCAAAGAAAAGAAAAAGCAAGCACTGGAAGACGGTTGTATGTAAAGCATTTCATTTAACTTTAGAAACGATAAACCAAAAATTACTATTAATTTATCATGTAATATAATGACGTCACCAGAGCGCTGGCATCTCGCGGTTTCTGGTCAAACTATTTCGTTTGATGGCAATGAGTAACCAGACAATCGTTGAATAAAGTGGTTCCATGTTTCATGATTATAGAGCGGGTTTTCGAGTTTTTGAAGTTTGTGATCTAAAAGGTAAGTGACTTTACTTACCTTTATGTTACATACTATTAACAATAACTTGTTGTACTTGCATTTATTGATTGAATGTGTAAGAAAAGAGCATGTTTTCAGCTTCACATTGGTATGGGAGTGGTCGCTGACTGTTCATTAGTTTCCTCTGTAGAACGTATTTTCTGTCATGTCTCTGTGTGGCCATGTCTAGGTCGTCTTTGCCCGTCATTTTGACCATTTTTGGAAAAAACAAATTCTCACTTCCACTTTATTATCTCGTAAAAATTATAAATACCTTTACATTTCTAAATAGTCACTCTAGTGCTATGCATATTGTCAGTTATTTATGTGTATTTTAAGGAGTAACAGAAAATCACAAAACCTTAGGTTGACCACTTTGCCATGCCTTCCCATACTTGTGTATTTTATGTGCTTCAAACAACAAAATCATTTTCTCTACGGTGCAATTTATATATAATTATATATTTTTTAAATTACCATGTAAAGAAAAGACGAAAATGAAACTTTATTATTAATTTTAATCCTCAAAACTGACTTTGAAAATTCTCATAAAGTGTAATATTTAATGATTCTTTAATATTTTATCGCAATGGTTCACTGATGTCTAAATATTGAAGATTTACTTTAATCGTAAGTGTAAATTATTACATTTCATGCAACAAAATATTTTTTTCTAACCCATAATATATGTGTCCATAATATATGTGTTGAGGATTCAAAGTTACACATTGCACTTTCAAAATGATTCGTTAATATCTAGATGTTAAAGATATTCCCTAATTTAATTATATGCTTATTTTATGCACCTCCAGTAACAAAACATTTTTCTCTTGATGTATTATATACATATAATTAATTACATAAAAAAAAATACCATCTGAAAATAAAACTTTATTACATAATTTTAATCTTCAAACGGACTTGGAAAATTTTTATTCTTTCATAAGGATTCATTAATTTAGATGTTGAGGGTTTAAAATCTTATAAATATTATTCTTTCATAATGATTCATTAATTTAGATGCTTAGGATATACTTTAATTTAATGACAAGTGTACTTTATGCATCTTTAGGCAAGAAAATCTTTTTCTCAAACATCCCATCCCAAATTCGTCTCCCTTACATAATGGGTTAAAGTTTCATTTATCACAACGATCCCATACAATATTTGTAAGCGTGACAGGTAATCTTAAGAACTTCGCATTCCTTGCGAGCAGTGTTCCAACAAAGCAAACCGCGGAGCCTCTCAAAAATTCCGCTTTGCGCTATCGAAATTCTTCAGAAAGTATTTTCTACCTTCAATTTCGTTCAAATTTCATGCACTTTTTTTTAACCTTAAGTCTATAAAAATGCTCTTTGCGTTACGTTTATGCAAAACATTCTGAAAAGAGCAATGTCTGCTCTAGCATTCTGAAAATAAATGTAATGAATCAGATATTTACACTTGTACGCAATCACGATTTTCTTCTTAGAGTTTTGCACATGTGCCTTAAACAATGTCTTGTTTCTAACAAAGGAACTGTTTGTTTCCACGAATGTTGACTGTTTTAGTAAAGTATGTTTTTTAAAATTATTTGAGTGTTATTGAAGAACTGTATTAATTTAATGCTTTTATTTAATATTTCACTGAAAAGTTTTCTTTTAATCTCTTCATTTTTTTAGTAATAACAATATTGAAACTGATGAATAGGGATAATTATAAAATAATGGCTTTGACTTAATTCTAGTGATGGCAAGATTTTTAACATTGTCATGGAAAGCTCCTGAGCTGCCAAGATTGGAACAAAAATATTTGGGTATTACATTGCAAATTAAACAGAGAATAATATAAAGCATAAGTATTTACAGGAAACTGTTTCGTTTCTGTTTCTCTTTTCTTATATCTATGTGAATGTCAGAATATTTAGAAATATTATACATCAACTCATTAAATCGAAATAAGTCTTCCCTGCTTGAAACGAGCTGGATTTTACCTTGTGTCATTTTTTTAATCGACGGAATGTTTTGAAGCTGCATTTTTTAGGCCGTTTTCAGTGCGATCAAAGTGGGATATATCAGCTTTGTAGATTTTCTATTATGGGTCAAACACCTTCTTTGGTAAAGCTACACCTGAACGTAATGTGCAAAAGCAACATGGTCAAAACTGGCTCGCTCTTAGCAAATAATAAATCTAGTTGACTATGATATTACAAAAATAAAACTATGATATTATATATATATATATCCATTATTAAATATAACTTTAAGTTAAATGCTGTTAATGCCATTAGATTCAAACATACGAGGGAAAGTTATTAAGTAAGTCACAAAAGATAATTAAATAATAACTTACAATGATATTCACTTCAAAACTATTTTTATTTCTCAACATATTCTCCACCAACATTTATGTACTTATATCACCGTTTTATCAGTGCCCCAACACCAGCTGCATACAATTCTTTGGGTTGCTGTCTCAGCCACATTAGGACTTCATAAGCTGAACTTTTTCATCATCTGTGAACATCGTTTCGACAAATTTCTGCATAAGAATGGTGTTAGAATGGTTAAGAATGGTTATAGGTTCCATATTGCAGTAAGGGGTAATTAAACGGCCAACAGTGTCATTATTTGAGTAGTTTGATGATATCAAATAGCTCTTCTAACTATTGTGATCTGGATTCACTCTTAAAAATAAATCACAGGTATCAATGTAAATTTTTAAGTGATAATAAACATTCAAATTTTACACAGACAAAAAAGATAGAAAGAAAGAAAAATAACTAGTCGCAATGAATAAAAATAAAGATATATAACTGTACACAGTTCCTCTTTGAAAACAGTTGGGGGTTTATCATGAAATTTTTAAATTATATATATTTTTTTTAAATAAGAACATAATATTCCTTTTTTCATTATTTTCATTATTTATGTTCGTTGTAAATAAGCTTAGTATAATGAATATGAGAAGAAGGCTATTTCAGAAATAAGGAATAGAGTTTCTATAATCTAAATCATTTTATAATATTTAGCTAGTAATCATATCAAGATTAACTTAGCTCTAAACGAATAAACTAGAATTTTCCGCGCAGTAACATCATTTCTCATCCATATACATTTAATCGCTTTTCTCAGCGAAGAATATCAACCGCACCAACATAATTTCTTTCTTCAATTTACGTCAAAAACAAGTTATCCATAATAAAGAAAAATAAAATTCGTGTCCACGATAATTAAGAATGGAAGCCCGTTCTAATGAACAGTATAAACACGCAAACTTAAAGTAAAATTAGGTTTTAACCACAAAACAAATCAAAAAATAAAGTTGAGAGAATAGTTAATGCACATGTCATAGGCTTCTATCCATAATTTTGGGAGATGTCAACAAAAGTTCTCTCTGTCCCATTTTTCATTGACGTAAGTTTATTTATTTTTTGACTTCACCCTTAACGATCTTGAGTCTAGTTTTGAAAAGTTGGAAGTTTCAGACACTTAAAGCATTGGTAATGGATGTAAAGGACCTCTTCTCGTCAATCAAGAAAGGGAAAAAAATGCGTCTGTAACATTTTTACCAGTCTCTCTATCGCGATGTTTTAGTCGCTTTTAATCTTCTTGCCTTTGAATAAAGAAATTTTAAGCTTTTTATTTCACAAATGATTTTTTTGCCTCTGGAGTAAAGTAGATTTCCTTCTAAAAAAGTCCCCAGTTTTATAAACAACGGGTAAACTCTGATATTTGGATTTTTTCCCCCTTAAATATTGAATATTTATTAGGGTTCCGTACTTAAAAAGTAAAAACGGAAGCATTAAGACCACTCCTGTGTCTGTCCGTCCGTCTGTCACAGACCTTTTTCTCGTAAACTATGGGACGTGGAAAGTTGAAACTTGGGAAAGTTATAAACCCTTTTTACCCACATATTTTCAGATTATTAAACATTCACAAATATGTTTACGAAAATTTTAGGGGGCTATTAAGTTACTTGAAAAAAAGTTTTTTTTTTTTTTTTTAAATATATCATGCGGGGTATCGTGTGAAAGATCTCGTAATATCGAACTCAAAAATATATTTGTTTTAATTTTAGGTATTATATTTTCAGAGATATCATCGAAAATGCACTGCAAAAATATGTCCCCCCCCCTTTTTTTTTTCAGAATCTACTGGAACTAAAATTATGGAAAAAATTAGAGGTATTCGGAGTTTATTTAAGTCTTGCAGAAAAACTATAGTGATTTTCCTAGATAACATAGTTTTTGAGAAAAACGCATTTTTCTGTTGTACACTAACTTTACTTTTCAGGCGGTAAGCGGGAGAGTTGACGAACGTTGAATGTATCGATCGAAGCAGAATCATCCAAGGATATTTGAAAATGATTTTCGAAAACAATCATCTGTAATTAGCTGAGATATTATTTAAGCTACTTAAAAAAAAAAAAAAAAAAAAAAAAAAAAAAAAAAAAAAAAAAAAACTTCCTTTTTATATATTGTGTAGGATATCGTTCGAAAGAAATCGTAACATCGAACTCAAAAATATATTTGTTTTAATTTTAGGTGTTATATTTTCAGAGATATCGTCGAAAGTATACTGGAAAAATATGCCCCCCCCCCACCCCTCCCATTTCAGAAAAATTATGAAAAAATTAGGTCTAGTAGGAGTTTAGTAATTAATAAATGTAATGTGCGGAACCCTTTGAGCGCGAGTTATTACTCGTACTTGACCGATTTATTTGACAGAAATATGATAACCTACAAATTTTGTTTATATTTATTTACACAATTTTAGTTTATATGCATATTACAATTTTAGTTTATATGCATATTACAATTTTAGTTTATATGCATATTAGAATTTTTTTAATTAAAATTAACGATGAAAGATGACAATAATAGAATAAAATTTCTTTCTTTCGGGAGACATGAAAAAAGAGCGATTTAACCGAATGAGTATTATAACGAGGCGCGATGTAACGGGTACTCGAAACACTGTACTTAAAAAATATTTCATAACCATAAATATCAGATATTATTATATGATAAAATGAGCAATTGTTTTTCTGCAGTTTGAAAATAATATCCTAAAATTCGTAACTATATATGAAAAATACATTCTGTTTAAATTATTTGTATTGTGTTGCGCACATTTCTACTTATTTCAACATATTTCAGCACTTTCAAAGTGTTTGAATTGCCTGGTATCACATTTTGACAGTTGTAAAGAACATGTAATTTTTTGGTAATCATTGTTAAATTTTAATTTTGAATTTAATTAAGAATCGGCTTTTGAAATTTTTTTCTTGCACATAGTTATACAAATCTGGCGGATGGATACATTTGCAGAAACAACGCAAAATCCATAAATGTTACTTTCAAAAAATTATTTTTCTATAGCTTCGTGTAAAAATGATAAATATTGCACTTGAATTAAGAAAGCTATGATTGTGATCGTAATGAAGATCTTTTTAAAAGTATACAGTCAGTATCTTACGCTATATAAAATGAAACTAAAAAATGGTGCTAATCCGTAGTGAAAATGCAACTTAATGAATTTTCAAAAGTCTGAATGGTGCGTTTGGTCTGAATGGTTTTCTCTTTCTTAACACTGTGCAACTAGTGAAATTAATTTTGAAAAGTCTTTCTTTTGTTTTCTTTCTTCTATAAACTCTTATTTTATAAATTCAGTGTTAACACGTTTAGTGCCACTGAGACGAAATGGCTTTTTTGGCACACATTGACAAAACAGTTGTCAGTGTTTATCGAGTCGCTGCACAGTTCACAATCGTGGCAATATTTGTTCATTTTATACAAAGTGTTAATATTATACATTTTTGATTAAAATATATCAAGTTTTAGTTATTTTTACACGTTGAACGCCAAACTGAAACCACTAAACATGCCTGGGGTGCCACGGGTTTCTTTACTTAAATACATGGTAATAAATTATCAATAGTACCGTTTCATAGAAATAAATTGTCTTCAATAACAATATTGTTGCCACATGTATTCGTGTGGTGTAAAAACTGAGCTGCGCCGCCAGACGACTGAGGAGCTCCCGTCAACGTCTCAACTGTCGCACCCATGTCCTGAGGGGCGTATAACGCGCACGACCAGGATCTGCCTCCCGTATGCGCTGCGACCGGTCGGGGCACCGCCACCTGCGCATCACCCCGATTGAACCCATGTATTGACGACATAGGTCGTTGCGATTCGCGGTGGATCCCATTATCAGAGGAGACCACCGCGTAAAACACTTGGGGTCGGGCCGGAGTCCCCCAAAAGCTTCGGAGCTGAACACCCAAAAGGGAGCCAGGTCCAGGGCCTTAAGTCAGGTTTTCCCGAACCGCACTTGCTTTACCAGAACTTGGGGGGGGGATCCATAAAGGTAACCACGGTTCCCCCTTGTAGTGGAGTATTCGTGTGATATGGCGCCTCAGGAAATATTGCTGGCAAACATGTTTTTTGTGTGTTATGACGTTGGATATTTCAATCAGGTAAAATGTGTGGGTGATTATATAACGAATTAAGAGATGTGTTGTCTAAAAATTGACTCTAACATTTAGTTTTGCATTCAATCATCTTTACTGTTGACAATTTATGCGATTTTCATAGAACTTTGAAACTCCATCCGGAAAAGCGCTTCACCAACGTTGCATCTACGTTGCAATTTAATTTCATTGTTAGTTTTTTAAATTTAATTAATAGGTATTTTAAATTAATTAATTTTAATAAATTATATACAGTCAATGCTGTAAAAAAAATACTCATAGAAATGTTTGACGTATTCTTTTAAATAACTATACTGAACGAGAGAGAAAGCGGGGTGTGGAGAAGGGGCGGGGCGCATCTTTTTGTTTAAAAAACGGAAGAATGTTCTTCTTTTAATGTTCGACGACATGGAATCTTTTGGGAATTAAAAAAAATATATATGAATAAATGTGTTCATTCAGATATAACTAATTGCAGTACAGATGAATTACTGTCAGTTAGATTTTCAAACAAAATCCCAACGTTCGGCAACCCTTATTTGCTCCCTTTTCTCCTAGACAAATCAACTGCAGCTGTTGTGAAGGAGAAATTTATCATTTGGACTTGTTTCTCGAGAT
Organism: Maratus michaelseni; assembly: GCA_963931845.1. NCBI lineage: Eukaryota > Metazoa > Arthropoda > Arachnida > Araneae > Salticidae > Maratus > Maratus michaelseni. The sequence continues at coordinate 227,931,581 of OZ007599.1, forward strand.
TTTAAAACTGCCAACTCGTCCGTATTCTTCACCTCCGCTTCCCGCTGATGCGGAGGCGAACAAAAATGAAAACGGACAGTAGCGCTCAGAGTTGCTAATTGCGAATTTCTGCTTTCTCAGTGACTGAATCCCGAGGGGGTGATTTGCAGAAACTAAGAAAATAAAGAAGTCGGCGAATTTAACGTCTTGACTTAGAAAACGCATCACGTCCTTTGAGCGGCGTCTGTTGATTTAACTCAGAAGGGATGCTCACTTAACTTAAGGCTCTGACTTAAGTTGATCTTTTTTATTCTCATAGGGTTCAGCATGTGATGATCTAACCGGCAGTGTCTCATGAAAGTTTAAACTCTTAAAACGCTTTTTGATATGCTATTTTAATTATGCGCTGTTCAGAAACAGTACTGTTTATATTTTGGCTACTTAATAACACGTTTTGATCATAAAAGTGTTAGCGTCTGCTAAAAGGCGTAGTTAATTAAAACAGAATATTTTTGGGTATTAGCACGATAGTTCTCGGTATTTTTCACACCTTGAAACAGGAAGTTTTTTAATTTCCAGCTTTATAAGTCTGTGGTGAAACTTAAATTGTTTTAGCATTGTGTTTAGAAAGTACACGAAATGAGTTAAATAATAACTAAATTTGAAATAAAATATGAGTATCATTTTGATAGAAAGAATAATTTTATTGTTTTTTTTTTTTTTTTTTTAACTTATTCAAAGAGTTATATTGCACACAAATATTTTTTTATAGGTTTGAAAGCTACGCAAGCTATTTTTTTTTCTTCCCTGGCAGTGAACCGGAAATTTGTTATAGAATTTTGATCTAGGCAGAGAAGACTTCATTTCTCCAACAATAGGGTATTACCTTCGCAAACATAACGTAAAAGTCATGTATACATTATACCATTGTGAAATAAATGGCCATGAAAATAACAACCAATATCATGAGAAAAGTCTTATTTCACCTTCTTTCCTCACCAACTTGCTGTAAGTGCGATCTGCTCAAGGTGATGAAGGGAACCGCTAATTTATTAAATTCAAAACTATAATAGTGCCCCCTCCCTTCCCCCCGCGCACACATACCTTTTTTTTACAGAAATAAAAATTATTTTTTGTCTGATATTGATATTTATTTTATCATTTTCCAAAAAATTAAAAAAATATGAATGAAGTTGACATTTACTTAATATAAAATGTTTGTTTCTCTTTTTGTAGCTTGATGGATTTTTTGTTTTTATGAAAAAAATAAGATACATTTCAAAAGTTTTCAAATGCGTTATTAAAAATAGATAATATTTGAGCATTTTAGCCCTAAGTGTTTTTTTTTCTTTTACTTTAAGTTTAAATGTAAAAGTTCTTCTTTCAAACATTTTTTTTCCTCTCCAATTTGAACCTGAGCATCGACATATGAGTGTACACTTTTAAAAGGAAATTAGGAGACATTTGAGAAAACGTCCCATTAGTTATTGTCTTCATATGATATATTACAATACTTTGTACAGATGTAGCAGAATGCTCTAAAAGTAATTACCATATTACATGCCGGCATTTTCCCAGGACTCACAGATTTCAGAGTTTCCCAAAAATTTTATGGCTTATCGATTATTTTTATTGTAGCACGTCTTAATATGAAAACAAATTTAAAGACTATTTGATTTATTATATTAATTAGCTAAAGTAAAATCGTCACTGATGCAGTTTTGTAAGTGCATTAAAAGTTATGCGCCATATGCATGGTATTTAATGTTTTATACAGGTTTTCATTTTTTGAATATATGTGTATTCGTATATTCCTTACTGTATATTAGAAGTTTTAAGTGTTTCACATTGAGTACAGATAATTCATGCTTTATTTTAAAATAAAATGTCCATTTATGTATGCTTTAATATGTTACATTTGTAATAATAATTATTAATTTTACTTAATTTTTAAAAGGAAGTTTTAATATTTATAATAATGAAAGTATTATTCACATGCACGATGGCTGTCATTTTTTTTTTTAATTTATGCATTCAATAATACAGAGTAGTACACTAATGCAGGTCTTGTACACATTCTTTGTAAAAATGTGATAATCTATAATTAGGGCTCGAAATATTTTCCTTACCCCGGGTCCAAAATTTTGATGATCCGGTTCTATCTAAAATAAAAATAAAATGTTTAAATTATTCACTTAATCTAAAGAGAATGAAAAAAGAGGTAAGCCAAATAAAAGATAAATCTTTCTAATTATTTTATAAAATTACAAGTCAGGCAACTGAAGAAGTCGACAATAATTTATTTAGCACCACCTTTCATCTAGTGTGTTGTATGCACAGTCTTCTTCATCTTATGAAAACAGTTGCAAAATAATTGTTTCAGAACCTATATTAGTGTATTAATGTATTATTAAATTGGAATGTTTTTTTTTAAACTTTAATAATAGCTATCAGCTGAAGTTAATATTAAATAAGAGAAAAAAAATATTTGAAGTGTTGAAGAATCCCGGTTTGTTTTGATAATAAAAAAATCTACATGAACATGAAAATGTAACATGCTAAATAATATTTCAGATACAATGAAAATTATTTTCATACAATAAAGAAAGCTTTTCTATTAGATGTTATAATTAGCATTTTGTCTTAAATTTCAATGGGCATTTAAATATCTGGAATAATTTTTAAATCGTTTTAATCTATAAACCCAGCCTTAATTTGTACATAAAATTTACAAATAATTATAAAAATATATATATATTACTGATAAATCTAAAGTAATAATAATGGACCTACAAGACAACTATCTGTATGCAAACATTTGCTCTGTTTGAATCAGTTATAAGGCACATGTTCTGCAAATGTGTTTATTACTCGATTTTTTTATTTATTTATTTTTTTTTTTTTTTTGCATTTCTTATCAACAAACTTTTTTTTTAGTTAAATGAGCCTTAAAATATCAGAGAAGTGAAAATTCAGTGAAAAGAAAAACACAATTTCAAAGCATATTTTAACACTGCAGTTTATATAGTTAAAAAAAAATCTTCGGATTTTTTTTTTTTTTTTTTTTTTGTGTGTTTGTTTTTCGAATATTCTATTAACATTTTGTGTAATTTCCTCTGTTTCTTAGTTGTTTGATTCTTAAGTTCATCCTTTTTGCAGCTTATTAATAAATTTAAGCTCAAGTGTTAAACTACAAAACTTCTTTTTAAAAAATGCAGCAGTTAAAATACTGCTTTATCATATTTATTAAAATCTGGTTTATTAGGAGAAACTATAGAAAACGAAACATAGTACAATAAAAGCACTTAAAAAGGAACATATGTCAACGGCTTAACCCTTAATCGTCAGCCTAATGTATGTGTAACAATTTTTCTCTTAATAAAATTAATGTGAAGCACGCATTATTATTAAATTGTTTGTTTTATCATTTTAATACAAGTTGATTTTATAAAAGTAAGCATAAAACTTCAGATGTTGTCTTACACCTTCCCTTTAAAAAAATATTTCCTCTGCGTGAACGCCTCCCCCCCCCAGCCCCACCCACCACACACATACATACAAAATAAAAACATCCTCCATGGATTTTATTCCTCAAATAAATTAAATTTTGTGTAGTATTTAGTTTTTTTTTAAAGTATGAAAATTCAAAGAGAATATAATATAATATTTTATATAACATATTTGTTATATATAATATACAGGGTGATTATAAAGAAACTTTGCCAACATCTGCACTTCTAGCGCCCGTTCTATTTAACCGATCAAGATGAAATTTTAAATATAGTTGTTTGAAGGTATGCGCTCGAGATTCTGTGAATGGCAATACAGTGGTGCTCACGGTTACGGTTATAGTTACAGAAACTCGAAAATTTCGAATGGCAACGCCTACTTTTTCCTGTCTCAAAATGTTCAGCGCATGCGAAAACCCTAAATAGCGTTGAAACGGTACCGATATGTCCAAAAACCGACGTGTTATAGACATACAAACCGTTCTTTAAGGCGCACCGAGCAATAATGCATTCGACAGAGACAAGAAACTGCTGAATGATGAGAACACATATCAGACAAAAGAAAACCTTTATTGGCATCAAACATTTTCCACATGGGTGCCATCACAAGCAATTACGCATTGCATGCGGGAGACGACGGACAATACCGCTGAACGCAACATGACGCGAGGAATGTTTCTAATCTCACGCCGTATAGAATCCTGCAAGCCCGACAATGTTTGCGGATTGCACAGGTAAACTCTGGATTTGAGATATCCCCAAAACCAGAAATCCATAGGCGTCAGATCTGGGGATCGCGCAGGCCACGGAATAGGATAATGGCGTGAGATGATGCGATCACCAAAATGCTGATCTAGGAGCCTTTTAACTGACCTCGCTATATGTGGAGGTGCACCATCTTGCATCCAAACAACGTCATTGAGTGCATTCCGCCGACGCAACTCCGGTAGTACAGAATTTTTCAGCATGGCTGCATACCGAGAGCCTGTTACAGAACATGTTGCAGGACCCGCTGGGGTCGTTTCCTCAAAGAAGAACGGGCCGAGAACAAATGTAGCTGTAATGCCGCACCACACAGTCACTTTGGCGTCAAATAATGGTACTGGTGCCACAGCGTGAGGATTCGTCTCTCCCCAGTGCACACAATTCTTTGTGTTAATGTTGCCATGTAAGGTGAAATGCGCCTCGTCCGTCCATAGTATGCGAAGTGGCCAGTCGTTATCAGCATCATATCGTAATAAAAATTCATTTGCGAAGTCCAGACGTTGTTGTGGGTCACCCGGCTGCAACATCTGGACGCGCTGAAATCGATAGGGAAACATGTGAAGTACTGAGCGCAAGAGCTTGCGGACCGTTGTGTTCGGAATATCCAACAAGCGCGATAATCCTCTTGCAGTTTCTGTGTGCCCTGTAGTCACTGTATGATGCACTTCCATGACAACGTCCTCAGAAACTGTTGGCCGTCCGGAGCGCGGTTTGTCACAGGTGCAGCCTGTATCTTCGAATTTGCGCACTAAATCACGCACAGCTTGCAGAGTACATGGCCCACGTCGTTGTCGATGATTGCGGCGATACACACGCAAGGCTTCCGCAGCGTTCATCCCATTTAGATAATAGAGTTTGATCAATTCACCGCGAACTTTCCCAGGAAGAGTCATATCGTCGGCATGTGCGAGTTCATGAATGACGACTTCGCATACCCGCTTGGTATTTTATAGGCTTCCTCCGCTGAATATCTGGCGAACGGCGTTCTGTGATTGGTATCTTGCCTGTGTCATATGCAAAGTTACTGCGTGCGCACAGATCGTGTTTTGTTGGCCGGTTTTCAGAACTCTTCTTTGTGTATGCATAACACGTTTGTTTTTGGACATATCGGTACCGTTTCAACGCTATTTAGGGTTTTCGCATGCGCTGAACATTTTGAGACAGGAAAAAGTAGGCGTTGCCATTCGAAATTTTCGAGTTTCTGTAACTATAACCGTAACCGTGAGCACCACTGTATTGCCATTCACAGAATCTCGAGCGCATACCTTCAAACAACTATATTTAAAATTTCATCTTGATCGGTTAAATAGAACGGCCGCTAGAAGTGCAGATGTTGGCAAAGTTTCTTTATAATCACCCTGTATATGTTTTATATATATTATATATAATATATAATATAATAAATTATTTTAATATAACATTTTATAAGAGAATATAATATTTTATTATTGCATGTAAAATTTACATTTCACAAAAATATGTATGATTTTTTCCCCTTTATTAATCGTCAAGAGTCATTATAAAATCATACTATTTAAATGTTATGAATAATGACTTTCATTAAATATTTTCGAAATAATTAATTGTGAAAATAAATTATCCTAATATTTATCTTAAATATAGAAATTTAAAAACGTAATAAAAATGTAATTACTAACAAAATCATAAATCACGATCAATAAAATTATCTCATCGAATTCCACTTGTTTGATTTAATATTTAATCTTATTTTTTTTTTTCTGTTTCATATTTTCTCATCTAGAGCAATTTGAAACAGAAGTGATGCACCAAAAAACAGCACAATTTACAAGCTATGTAAATGTATTATCTTATGATGTCCATCATCTTTTTCTATCTATTCGCAAATTCTGCATAGAAATTGCAACAATAAGTAAAATTTCAAACCTTATTTTTCACTTGCATATAATTGTTAAATTACATTTTCTCAATAAAGAGATCAATTTTAGGGATTATTAAAAGCTTGTTTTATCATTTATTTAAAATCTGATAATTAAAAAGTATAGCATATTTCAATTACTGTCTGACACATGTAAAAATAAGCGAAAAAAAAAAAGAAAGAAAGAAAGAGAAAGAAAGAAAAATCTTCCATGGAATTTTCTTCTCAAATAAATTAAATTTTGGATAAATTTATATTATTTTCATAAGTAAAATTCTAAGAGAAAATAAGATTTTACAATTTCATGTAAAACTTACTTTTCATTCATTCACAGAAAAGATTTTTTTTTTTGTAATTATTAATCGTTAAGAGTCATTGAGTGTTATGAATAATGACTTTCATTAAATATTTTCCGAATTAATTATTGGTAAAATAAATGAGCCTAATATTTATCCTAAATGGCGAAATTTAAAAATGCAATAGAAATATAATTAAGAATGAAATCGTTAATCGTGATCAATAAAATGAATCTCTTAGATTCCCTCTTGTGTGATCTAATATTTAATCTTACTTTTGTCGTTTCATATTTTCTTATATAATCAAATTCGCTTACAACAAAAACAGAATTTATATAAAAGCTGTGCAAATGTATTAACTTACGATATCGATCGTCATCTACGCAATCACAAATAGTGCATAGAAAATGAAACCTTTTTGTTCATGTGCATTTAAAATTTAAATGAGGAAATATACATGATTTTTCTCTATGGAAAGATCAGTTTTATTTAAAGCTTGTTTTATACTTAAAAACAAAAAAAGAAAACATAATGTTTTAGTTACTGTGCGACAGTACCTCTGCAAGAAAAAATTCCGTGATTTTATTCGTCAAATAAATTAAATTTCTGATGCATTATTTCAAAGATTTTATAATTCCATGTTAAAATTCCTTTTCATTCATATACAGAAAATATTTTTTAGATTATTATTATTAATCGTTAAGAGTAATTAATTATTAGGAATAATGGCTTTCATTAAATATTTTCCGACATAATGTTTGGATAAAATAAACTATTATAACATTTATCCTAAATAAATAATTTTAACAACGCTATAAAAATAATTAAGAAGGAAATCATTAATCATGATCAATAAAGATAATCTCTCCAAAACCTTCATGTATGATCTAATATTTAATCTTACTTCTGCTGTTTCATATTTTCTTACTTAAGCGAAATTCGCAACAGTGGTGCTACAAAAAAAAAAAAAAAAAAAAAAAAAAAAAAAAAAAACAGCACGATTCAAAAGCTATGCACGGTATCTTATGATTTCTATTTTCCATTATTCAATCACAAATAGTCAATGAAAAATTCAACAAAAAGCAAAAATCGAAACATTATTCTTCATGTAAAAGGATTTTTTATATGAGCATTTTTTTTTCCTCTATCAGTTTAAAGTAGTATTAAAATATTGCTTTATTTAAAAAATAAAATCTTATGTTACATAATAACATAAAGTTTCAATTACTGTCTTATACTTTCTCTGCAATGAAAACAAACAAACAAACAAAACGATCAAATAATTATAAAAAAAATTATTATTCAACAAAAAAATCGAATACAATACCTTTGAATATCACCTTTAAAAGCGAAACTCTTGGAGAAAATAAGATTTTATAATTTCATGTAAAATTTACTTTTCATTCAAATAGAGAATTTTTTTTAAATATTATTATTATTAATCGTTACAAGTCATTAAGTATTATGAATAATGACTTTCATTAAATATTTTCCGAAATAATTATTGGATAAAATAAATGATCCTAATATTTATCTTAAATGACGAAATTTAAAAACGCAATAAAAATATAATTAAGAATGAAATCATTAATCATGATCAATAAAACGAATCGCTTCGATTCCCTATTGTGTGATCTAATATTTAATTTTACTTTTGCTGTTTCATATTTTCTTATATAGTGAAATTCTCATGCTGCAAAAACACGATTCAAAAGCTATGCAAAGTTATTATCTTACGATTTCATCCTTCCTCTATCCAATCACAAAAAGTGCATGGAAAATGCAACAAAAAGCAAAAATTCCATTCGAATCTCGTTTTCTAAAAGGAGAGCGAATTATTGGTTTGTATTAGACAAATTAGATGTACCATTATTTTTTTTTCCCTGCGAAACTAGATTCAGTGCCATTTAAGAATTGAAATAAATGGGGTTTTAGATGGGAGATCATTTATAATTATTATAACCAGAGTAGAAGGGTAAAATACTTTGCATGGTACTTAGCTTCATCAATTAGTTTAAAGCCATTTTTAATACTTTTAGCTTCAAGAAAATCTTTCTCATTTTGGTAAAAGTTATTTGTAAAGTGAAATAAGTTGGTGTTTGATTTTCAAGGAAACGATTTTTACGCTTTTCCATGCAAATACTGTTTAGTAGCTCAAAATGTTTTATCGCATACGTAGCATTTATTCTGTTTTACTTTAATTTTTTCTTTTTTTTCTCTCTCTTATGCGTTTGGGAATATACTAAAATTTTTTAGACTTATGTTGCATGATATTTTCACGAAAAAGAAAAAATAATAATAACGAATCTGTTCTGTAACAATTTTATAAAAAGGCTGCAATTTACATAAATTTTGATTTTTTTAAAAATGTGCAATTGATTATTTTTAACATAATGTTAGAAAAATTGATTACTTAAAAAAAAAATAACATTTTAGTATTTTGCTGTACAAAATGATTTTATATTTCCTTTTCTAATAGTTTTTGAGTTTTATATGTTTAAAACTATAAAAAAATTTTCTTAGAATCAATCCGCCGATTATTTCTTATAATTAAATTTTTTACCTAAGCCGTTGCTTATATTTATTCATTTATACTCATTACTTTTTTATCCTCATGAATATCCAAGTCTTTTAGTAAAAAGAACAAGGAATAAAAATTATTTTTTACAGCAGAATTGCTAACAACTAATAAATGCTCGTAAAGAAGAGTATTATGATTATTAATACTTATTATCACTTCAAAGGGCAGGCATAACTGTTTCATACATATTTTGGTACTTTTAAGTCAACCGGGCGAAAATCTCGCCAATAGCAGATTTCTTTTCGTTTTGCCGACGCCAAACGGTGCCATCCTTGGTGAAATAATTGAAACTCCTACATCAGTACAGAAAATACACATACATTCAAAAAGTAAAAGAATAAAAAAAAAAATGACTCATTTTATTTAAAATATTCGAAAGAAAAAAGAGTGAGAGAAAAGAAAGAAAGGAATGTTTTAATAAGAAATAATATCATAAACCAAAAATATTTTACTTCAACATCAAAGCATCGTTTCTGATTTACACACGCAGAAATAAAAGCAGACGTTTTTCTTATTTCAATAGGGTCGGGGTTAGGGGAACAAAATCATTTAATAAAAATTTATATAACTATCAAAATATTTTATAAAATATATACACTAAAGGCGTTTTTACGAAAAATATCTGAAATTTGTCATAAAAATGTAATCATGGGCAAAGAATAAAATAATTCGAATCCCTCAATGTCTTGTATGATAATAAATTCTTTAGCATGAAGGACAAAACTGTTTTAAAATTTCTACAAATAGCCTCATATTTTTATATAAAATAAACTGATGCAAACAAATAGAATTAATTCAGCATATATAAATCACATAATATGCAGGGTATATAAAAAAACATTGACACATTTTACAATTCAATAAAAAATAAAGTAACTGGCGTACGAGAGCGCGCTTTAGACGAAAATGCTTCTCATAATCGAAAGTTTTTTCTAAGCAAAATGATAGTTAAAAAAAACCTCATTGATGGCACCCAGTGTTTAATTCAGGGGCTGGACATTCCTACCCCCCCCCCCCGAAGCATTGCATTGCCCCCCCCCCGGAAAATTTGCGATTTTATGTTTTTAATGGTTAAAAAGTGCAAATTTCCCCCCAGCCCGGAACTCTGCAATGTCCCCCAACCCCGAAGCCACACAAATCCCTCCCGGAGAAAAGTGTCTGAATTCAACACTGATGGCACCACATCTCTAAAACAATGCAAAAAATGCATCTAAAATGTAAGACAAACAAACAGTTGATCACAGATTATTCCCACATTTAAATTTTTTCTTGTATTTACTTATGCCTTATTTATCTTCATAATTTTTTACGCTGTGATTCAGGATGATGGACTTCTAGGACAAAAATTTAAACTGAGAAGACACAACTTAACATGTTGAAGGGGCGAGGCCAACTAGGTAAGCGCTAAACATCAGAATATTCTATTCTTTTAGAATATTATTAACTCTAGTCTTCAACATAGAGAAAGAAAAGGAATTATTTTGTGTCCAACTACTAATATAATTATTTAGTTTCCAGTGACGGTGTAATAACAACGACTGTGAGATAAGTGTCATCTCGGATTACCTATGGATTAAATTACCAATTGGATATTAAGCCGAAGTAAGCACCTTCAGAAAAGGTAAGAAAATTTACCTTATTCTTTTGTCAAAAGTACTTTAATATTCTCGAGACATTTTAGCGCTAGATCAATTTGATCGAACTCCTCCTTCAATGATTACGAGACCGAAAAAAAAATTGTCTCGGAAGGAATGTGTGATTTTTAAATCTTAAAAACCAAAAACTATTTAACATCTTTATAGAACTAATTAAATAAAACTTAATAAAAAACAATAAAGAAAAATCAATCGAAGAAATGGCTTTCTCAAAAGAAACACAGATAATTGATAAATTAAACAATAATAACTATTCTACATAGAAGTTTAAAATTAATATGTTATTAATAAAGGAAGATTTGTACGACTTGTAACTCAGGAACCCCCTACACCAATTAACGAAGATTGGAGATAAATAAAACTTAGGACTGGAAGGAGGAAAAAAAGGACTGGAATGCAGTAAAGAGAATAATCAAATATTTACACTGTACGAAAAATTTAAATTTAGTTTTAAATACAAAAAAGAAACCAATACTAGAAGTTTATACCAACTCAGATTGGGACAAAATGTAATCGTGAACACACGTGAGCCTGCGTGCTCAGATAAGATAAAATATATAATTCCTAATAATATAAGTTTAAATATAAATGTTTAATTGTAATTGTTTGCTATGTATCAGTCTTCATATAATGAAGAATATATAATCGTCAATATGAGAAAGAAGTCCAATTATTTTGTGCTCAACTACTAATATAATTATTTAGTTTCCAGTGACGGTGTAATAACAACGACTGTGAGATAAGTGTCATCTCGGATTACCTATGGATTAAATTACCAATTGGATATTAAGCCGATGTAAGCACCTTCAGAAGCTGATGTAAGCACCTTATTCTTTTGTCAAAAGTACTTTAATATTCTTGAGACATTTTAGCGCTAGATCGATTTGATCGAACTCCTCCTTCAATAACGCAGGTGTTGTGTGTATCATGCAAAATAAAACACAGTAAAAAAAAAAAAAAAAAAATCTATTAAAGCTAGTTAAAACGTTTTAAAAATTGGTTAAAAGATTAATTACGTCGTTAATGAAAAATGTGGTCATTGCATTGGCCAAAAACTAATACGCTACTTTTTAGAGAGCGAAAACAATATAAATACTTCAAGATCAAAAGGCATAAGCTACAAGCTGGAATAAAGTTGCAGATTAAATATTATTTCTTAAACAAATACATGCATTTTACCTCTTGATGCATACAGCGTGCAGCGCCTTCCTTTTATACATAATAGAGTAGCGATATACGGGGAATAATGTTTGACTGGTCGAGACGATTTTGGAGAAAAATGAATCGCCAAGCATATTGCTGGTTTTGCCATTATCGCGAAGATGGTGTTTGTTGAATTGTCTCACTCGTCCAATCGAACTCATCCAGGCGAGAATCGCCAAGTTCTGGAATGTAGTTTGTATAGTTTGAATAAAAAATTTCATCTAAGCATGTGCTCTGTACGTATGTCGCCATTCTTATGTATAAAACACTCGATATGTTCGATGATTTTGCTGGTGTTTTTTCTTTGAATCGTGGCAAAAACTGGACAACCCAGTGTCCGCTATAGAAGAGTGGCAAAATACGGAAAATAAAATTTGGCTTGTGGTGATGATTTTTGACCAAAAAAAACTCCAAGCACATTGGCGAGATATCACATTGGCACATCGGAAGATTTCTACTATCGTCAAGCTAATGTCTTGATGGCTTATCTCACTCGTCTAATGGAACCCACCCAAGAGATTGTCGCTAAGTTGTGGAATTTGGAATGACAAATTTTGGGAAAATAAACTTCAATTTAAACATGCGCTCTCTGCGTATTTCTTTACTCTCTCGTATACAGGTACTCTACTTATTATGAAGCTTTGCAAGTGTAGCATACTCAAATATGAAATTTTTGAATTTTTTTTATACATATTTGCTTAAACGCAACTTTCGATTATACAAAGAATTTTCGCCCAAACAGCACTTTTGCACTTCCAATTACTTGATTGTTTTGAATAAATTAAATTTTAAAATGTGTTAAGGACTTTTGGCCCACCCTGCATATAAATATTCGTATTTTTTTTAATGCTAATTTATTTTATGAACCATTTTAAAATAATATAATGTATGACTAGAGTGTTAAATTATATTTAAATAAATTCACTCGCGTCTAAAGAATAAAATTCATTGAACACGTTCGTTTGTATATATTAATTAAATATAAATCACCAAGGATAAAACTGAATTAAAAATTCTGACAATACCTTCTTTCATATTTTTTATATAATAGCTGCTGATAACAAATAGAATCTAACAAAATTTATCGACTGTCTCAGAACGGTCTGTCAAAGAGATGTTTGCAAGCTATGTCCCTTCAAATCAGAATGTCCAACAGTATGGTTTCCTGCCTGCCATATGTAAACCCCTGCTTTCAAAAACACATCTTATATTGCCTCCAAAATAAATTTCTTTGGTTCCATTACAAAGTGCGAAATGACAAATTTCCCAATGTTTCCCTGGAAGATTGATGCTCCTTTATTCCCTTGGGTCAAATTTAAAACAGGAAATCTCCTGTTATTTTCAGTTGCATTCGGAAGATTTCTCCGTTCTTCGTATGAAGGTAACGGCCTGTACTAGAAAATGAAATAACATAAAATAAAGTGATTGAATTCTCGTCAAGTTAAAATTGGAGTTACTTTCATTATATCAAGCCCCTGCATAACGTAATTATGCGTAATAAATCACCCCAAGATAAATCTCTGATATGTGTAGTGCCCTAATTATTCCAGCGATGCATTTTTTTAGTTTCTTTTATAAAGAGAATTTTAGAGTGTATGCGGGATTTTGTTTTTGAAATTTATATTTGGGGAGTGATGGAAAATAAGGGTGGGGGTATCTATATATCATCATGTAAAAAAATATAAATTTTGAGAATTTCATTACAGGATTTATGAGTGGTATAAGTGTGGAAGAATAAACCTTTTTTTCTGAATGAGAGTTTAATGAGACGTACTTTCTCTCTCACAGGCAACGAGGCTCAGTTAAAAAATCGTTTCGTGAATTTAATTAAAATTTTTGCTTAATAAATGGTGCGTCTAATTAAATCAGTTATGAAAAACGTCGTGTTTTTTCCTTCAAGCCGAAAAAAATAAAAATATTCGTGACCTGCTAAACTAAATAAGGTGTTGTAAGAAAAGTTATTAATACTGTCTATGATTATATACTGATATTGTTATAATGAGAGGACTATCTCTAAATTGAATACTTGAATACACCTACGGGTTTTTATAGTTTTAATTATACATTAATTAAATAACAGTAATTATTTAAGGAGCTCTTATTTTTATCCTTTTAACATAGTTAACTGTAAATTTAATGGTAATTAAACTCAGTGGTGGTAAATATATTAGTCAGACTATTTTCTTTACTATTAATATTGAGTGCAGGTAGTCAAATCATAAAATATATATGGAATATAATAAATGTATTAGCTTATAAATAGTGCAAGAATTACAAAAATATGACTACAGTATTAAAATTATCACTGCATCACTTTTATAATATAACGCATTAAACATTTTAAGAGCATTAATAATAAAATATAAAATCCTGGTGAAACATCTTTAAATGTATTTTTTTTTAATTAAGGGATTTTATTTTACCTTATCATTAAATAAAAAAATAAACATGAAAAAACTAATTTTTCATTAACTATTAAAAACAAAGAAATAGTATAGTATATTCTTTCAATAACATCAAAACTTCTCAAATAGTACGGAAAATACGTTCGTAAATTGTTTTATAATGGAAGGTATAGATAATTACAGGAGTCAAAACATTTTGACTTTTTCTTTCAAAACAGAATATATATATATATATATATATATATATTGAGACTCCTTCAGAAATATATGTTATGCAAATTTTCATATTTTCAGAATAATAAAGAATTACGCCATGGATGATCATGCATTAAAAATATCCATGATTAATAGATATGCTTTTGTTTTCAGCGGCATCAGAAAAATGCGAGCCGATGATTATATACTGATATTGTTATATGAGAGGGCTATCTCTAAATTGAATACTTCAAGACACCTATGGGTTTTTATATTTTTAATTATACTTTAATTAAATAAATATTTATATTTCAGCCGTAAAACTCTTCAAAAATAAATTCTAATAAAATATCTAATATAAATGTTTATATCTTTATTAAATGTAATTCATACACAGGGTCATTTTTCGATAAATAGCAGCTAAAAGAGTTTTTAAAGGACTCTAATTATACAATTATACTGAAAAAAAATTGTAATGGGAAAAAGTAATGGGAGTTGAATGCTAAATATCGCAAAATATTTTATCAAAAGCCCGCTCAGGATGAATAGATATACCTGTCAGGAAGGCGACATTTTGCTACAAATATTATCCAAAAAACTTTAACAGTATAAAGATTAACACAAGCAGCTATTCCATTAAACAACGCAAAAATTAACATTGGAAGATTAAGAAATCTATACCTGTAATTTATATATATGTCATAGGTCTCTCTTTTTTTTTTTATTGTTAAACCTCTATAGGGTATCAAAAAGGGTAAAAAATGATGTTGTATTTAGTATTGATGGGCAAAACCTGGACATAATCAATACCTATAAGCAGCTTTGTCCTGACAGACTGATTCATAAACGCACAGACGAAACTATTGAAGATAGAAACTTCAACGCTTGAGCTCATATATTCATGACATGCAATATGTAATAGAGTTCTACTAAGAAGGGCTTTTTTTGAAATTCAGCTCCAAAGGAGGTTATATGGGGTGTAGAAAATTCTGAGTAATTTTTCAAGACCACAGCAACAGTTTTAGGTTCGTAATATGCAGCATAAAAAATATACTAAACAAGTAGTTGAATATGTACTTCAGCAATTTTCCATATTTAACCACTAAGGGGGTGAAAGAGGGTATTGAAGGTTAAAAACAAAGGATTCTTCCGTAACCGGGTCTACAGACAATATGTGACTTTTTGCGAGCGTCGATTGACACAACATTAATTTTTATGTTGTAACGATTATTGTCACTCTTGTAATCTTGAAACGGGTATAGGTCAATTGTCTTGACATTCAGAGAAAAATGGCCAATTGTCCTGGAAGTTCGTAGACTGATGAATGTCCCACTGCTTAGTATGAATGGTATCTCACAGTAGGACATGAAAGCGAGATTTTTTATTACTAGAAGTTTAAAATTCGTGATAATTAACGTTTTAGTTTTCGCAGTTGAGAAATGTTTTCAAATATTCTTCTGTTGGGGGGTGGGGGGGATGTAACGTGATTATACTTATTTCTGTCCATGCATTCGTTCAGATAAAAGGACTGTCAAAAATTGGACTTGCCTCCACCCCCCACTCCTCATCACGTTACACAGATTTTGAAGGAGTGATTTTATTCACACTGATTGACTATTAAAATTCAGTGAAGTACTACTTTTTAAGCAACTTCTGCTTTCAATTGTTATGTATGTGTATATGTATGTATGTATGTAATTTTCTCACCAACCACTGAATGGATTTGAATTTAACTTTTTATACTTACAATTCTAGTACACAGGGAAATTTCCTAAGTTTAAAATAGTCGCAGTGTCGTGTATAGCTTTTCTTTGCAAGAATGCGTCAAAAGCTTATATATGATTGCCTAGTGCGTGTCAAACGTAAGCGATGCTGGCAACTAGAGTGCCTTTATAAATAAAAGCGGGACGCTTTGCGAGCAAAAAAATTTGATTTGTTGAATTTGGCAAAAACTTGGCAGCTTGCCATTATTGCCAAACTAGTAATTGCTGATGTGTCTCAAACGTCTAATCAAAACATTTCCTGACAAATTTTATAATGTGTATTGCCATAGCCTGGACAAAAATTTCCAATATGAGTATGCGCCTTATGCGTATGTCGTTAATCTGTTTTTTATATAAAGACACTCTACATTTAACTTCATCGTCAAATAACATGTATGTGGACACCAATGAAGGGTTCTCACAAAAAAATTCTGTTGTGCCAAATCACTCCTGCTAAAATATGCCAACTGGCGCTCAGTAAGTAAATAAAAGAAATAGCCAATGTTAATAATATGAGTGTTTTGGCATAATTGCAAGCAAGTTGTGCATTAATAGACAGTGACTTGAAATCGCTTTTATTTTTTGTTTAAAAATTGCTTGTTAAATATTATTATTAATTCTAAACTTATTGCATTCGGCATCAGAACCGGAACTCGAAGCATATTCGCTACAGAAAGCTATTTCACTTCCATCGAAAGTAACGTACGTATTAATTTATTAAACAATATCTTTTATTAATAAACATATCTTTAATTCAAATGCAACACATAAATTTTATCAAAGTATTACACTCATTTATTGTATCCAGAATAAAATTCAAAGTTGAAACAAGTTTTCTTTTTTCTTTCTTTTGAGAGTAAACATAACTATTGAGTTCTTTCTTTCTGCCCATTCATTTGCTGAGATAGAGTTTTGCTCAATCAAAAATCAGACATGGCTTTCCCTCCCCCTACAGCCCCCTACCTTGATTTCGAAGGAGTAGGGTTGCCTTAATCAAAAAATCCATCCATTTCAATCGAAAAGCCCAGATTCCCACATTCATTTTTCAAAATATTTAAATTCGTCGAGTTAGCCTCCGAAAAACTGCAAATGCTTCTGAAAATCTTGACTAGGTGCAAACTCCGAGACTCTTTGTCACAAAATCTGAATGAAGCAGCAATAGAACGAAAGGCTTTAAGAATTATCGGAAATCAATACACATCTTCAATAATCTTACTCTTGCCTATTCATGCGTTCATTCTATCCCCTTTTCCCTTGCATACCGTCGAGTTCTATTGAAACAAGAGTAGCTAAGGGTGGGAGGAAAATAGTGTAAAGGGAGGAAACAATTGATCTGCAAAGAAAATTGAAAAATGTCGGAATTTCTCGAGTCCCGTGTTCTCCGGTTTCAAAAGAATGGACGTGTGATGAAATAAAATACAAAGTGTGGGTAAAAAAATTAAAAATATATATGTGTCTTTTAAAATGGTGAATTTGTACTATGATTTTTCTTATATGTGTTTTAGATAAGATTTAAGAAGGAATTTCTAAACCGAACGAATGGTTATTCTCCAGAAGCCAAGTTTGAAACAATTTGAGTATTTTATTAGAAAATAATTTATTCTTTATCTTAGTAAATTACAATTGTTCCTTTAAAACAAGATTTTTTTTTTTTTTCTGGTCAAAATCTTGACTACGTGCAAACATCGAGACTTATGTCAAAGACTTGTGAGACTCTTTGCCGTAAAATCAGAGTAAAATATTTATTTATGTGTTATAGTAAGTTATTTCTGTAATACACAAGTACAGTTTGACCAAATCATGTGAAGGATGTGCATAGATAAATTTGAAACTAGTTTCTCGTGTTTGCTCTTTCTCTTTTGCTCTGTTTCTTTTGAGGCACTATGGTCGTCCTGTCCACAAGAGGCTTAAACAAACTAGGACCTCAACTTAAAGTAGATTGCGGACGATTACAAACATTCAACTCCAACTCCCGATTTAAGACGATTGAGGCCCACCTGCTTGCTAGTGGTTAGGGCGAGGGCTACTGGAGAAAGGGTGATGGGTTCGAATCCCGACTCAAGCATACATATTTGTAGTTGATCGGATTCCATTTCAAACGGAGGTTCCGAGCTGTTTAGCTCTCCTGAACTCGGTCCGCCTCAGACTACCTTAGGGCCTCGAGGTAAGCATCGTTCTGGGGGTGGTGCTTAACTTCATAACTATTGTAGTCACACATACATTTCTCACTTGGTATAATTCACATCTGTATACAGGTATCACAAGTAAGATTGTCACAACTTTAAGAGATGATTGAATACACTACTTCTTTGTATAGGAATACAAGGGCCCATGTGAGTCTTTGAAGTAGAGATATGGGTATTTCAGTCCGTCTTAGGTATGAGGAGAGCCGCACTTCCTTCCTAAACCTTTGAAAATGTAAGAATTTTGGCCACTTTTGACCAATTGTAACCGTTTGGTACCTTTGTAACAAAAATCCGTATTATGCATATTACGGAGGCCCCTTAAATGGGGACTCGGGTCAGCGGCCCGCATGCCCCTGCATTATTCAGGCCTACGTGTACAAGAGATGACGCCGCGCCCCGAACAAACCAAACAAACCAAATTATAGTTTTAATAAAAGGTTGATAGCGTTGAAGTAAACTGACTTTTCTGGATAACGTAGAAATTTAAACTTCCCTGATCTAGGTTTGACCCCAAATTCTTTTTGAAGAAATCGCTGTCGAATGCAGCTTTACTCTTTTTCTGCCAACTTCGGCGGATGGCACATAAGACATGTTATCCGACAAATTATTACTTTTTTGATTTAGTTTACAGACTAGATGATCATGCATGTATTTACACTCGATGAATAAACAAATGCTGATTACGAAGTACTTACAAGTAACCAAGATAGGGCCAAAGATTCAAAAATAGCCGTTCTTAGCTGCATCTGACTCCTTAGCTACTAGTCAAAAAGGTGGACGAAATGGAGAGAGACAAGATGTTTCATATTGTTTTTATTATTTTTTTATTAGCAGTTATGATTGAAATGATAATTATGAGGTAATATATCCCATAATTATACACGACCTAATGAAGTGAAATATCGTTTTATCAACACACAAAAAATATCCCCAATGTTACTGATGTCATGAAACATTTATTGAGCCGTGCGAGTTTCCAGTTTATAATGTATTTAGTCAAGTTTAATCGTTTAGTATGAACTAAAATTTAGACAGCTCTAGTATATAAACATTTTATAAGAGAAATTAAACATTTGCACAGTAAATATTTACACAGTTACAAAGTAAATATTAAGACAGTCTCAAATTGCTGGTCACAAATGACAACCTGGTGACCAGAAATTTCGTGCCTCGATTTGAACTATATTTTAATTAACCGTTAACCATAGGTAATCATTTCCAGTAATCCGTAGTTATGAAATTTTCAGAAGAATTTTTAGAAAAAGATTCTTATGTTATTTTTGAACATTTACGTATCTATTTCTCCAGATACATGCAATATTCAGTTTTTTAACTTATTAATTATTTACAATAAATAACTATTGGGGTCTTTTTAAAACTTCTTTGGTACCAACAGTACGATATTTACTTTTCTTCAAATTAATCTTTCTTTAAAAGAAAATTAATTTCCGCAGTATTTCTGTATTCTTTTAAAAATTGTATTTTAAATGTATTTTCTTTTATAATTTCAGGTTTACAACAAATTTCCGTAAACATTTTTTTTTCAATTACTTGTTTCTAACTTTGTGTTTTAAATGCAACTGAAAACACTGTATAGACAGTTTCGCGTTTAGCACAATAGATGACTCATATAAGTTTCATCAATATCAGGTGAAATATATTGATTAAGCTGTGTCATTAATTCTGCTTCATTAATGAAACGAGTCGAACTGTGTGTGCGGTAATTAAAGAAATATAATCATCTCTATCTAGCTTTGTAGAATAATTTTAGAGATATATCGTATTCAATTTTACGGAACTAATTAAACAGCCTTATGATGTTGGGTTAAAACCATAAGAGAGAAATATCTGACTGTACTCGAAATGTTTTCGGTCCCTACATATGATTAATTATTTAAAAATATTAAAAAAAAATAATAATAATAGTGATGATAATTAATAAAACAAAGAAAAGAATGATTAACAATGATGATTAATGAAACATACATCTGGTATCCTTAATTTTTCTTTTTGTTGCTTGTCGTTTAGATATTTGCATGCCTCTGATTCAGATTAGGTCATTCTCTTTAGGACTGTAATAATTTGATATCGTTACATCCAGTAAGAAGATATTATACACAATCTATACCTATCTTATGTATGCCTTGCGTTTGATTTGAATCTAGAATATTTGCTGAGTACGTTACGCAAATACCATGACAAAATATTTCAGGCAACAAATTAACAGTCATAATAATACATTCAAGTTATTTAATGTGATTAATCTAAAAAATGTATCAGTTTGTGCAGCCAACTTTCAAAAGAATAATGCCGTACTGTCCCTCAACAACATATTTTAATTTCACATCAATCTGAGCGTTGGAAAATATCACTATGCGGATGAACCAGGAAACTGATCATCATCAAATATTTTAAAATTGTATATTGATTTTATTTCGTTGTGCACCTTTTCAGACGAAAATTAATATATAAAATCGATGCATCTATCTCAAATTTATGCATAAACACACAATGCACAAAGATTAAATGTCTCTCACATGTTGACTATAAATTACACTTTTCCCACCAAAGCGAATCTAAACAAAAAATCTTTATTTTTATTTATCGCTTATTTATATTTTTTAGTTACGAAATATACAGAATTCGAGACCAGAAACAAAATAAGAAGTTAAAAACGTTGTCTCAGTGCCATAAAGTTACGCATGAGAGCTATTAATTTGAGCATATGTATGTAAAACAGCCTTAAATTCTTACATATATAAGCTTGATCCTTCACCTCCTACATAATAACACCTTTCCTTTAGCTAAACAAAAAAATATTGATAACACAATTTATTAAAGATATTTAAGAAGAAGTACTAAATATTTCTTATAATTCATAGCACATCATAAATTTTAACCTTCTTATGCAGGTTAACCTCATACGAGGTTGTATTGTAAAACAACCCTTTTTACTCTTTTTTTACACACAAATCTCATACAAAGTTCAATAATGCTTGTGAAATACAATACAACAATAGATGGCATAATCATTTTCTTTTAGAATATTCATCTAGAAAGTATGCCTTTGAAAAATTTATTTCTATTCTGAATGACAGATTAAAAAAAAAAAAAAAATACTTTGAGCTGAAATATATTTTTAATTTATTCTTTCAGGGCTGCCACTGGCGACTTATTTTATATTAAATTTGTATCACTGTTTCCAAAAAATAAAAACATTTCTCTTGCACATGTTGCCGAAGGGTATGTCAAAGATTTTTGTTTTGAAAAAGTGGTAAGAATTGAATTACAAAAAAATTAGTCGCCAGTGGTAAATTAAAACCACACAAAAAACTAAATAATAACTATTAATAATAGTTTTTTTATATCTTGTAAAACTCATATGATGCCGTTTTGAAATTAGTGTTTTGTAATAAGTGTAAGATATCAACATTATTTGTGCTTAATATTCCATTTTAAATCTATTTTAAGCTCAAAATATGTTTTCTTTCTTTTAAAAATAATCCACGCATGAGAAGGTTAAAGCAAATATTACTACTCACTTACAGATTTCCCTTTAAAATATAACTTATTATTGTTTTGGGAGCACAGATCAAATGAACGACTTTATGCCACCATTCTAGAGTTTACAAATTCTCTACTCGGTAAATTCTCCTCATGCGTGTTTGGAGACCAAAAGCTGTTATTCTCTCTTTACATCCTTCTGTATAGTGCCAGTGAGAAGGAAAACTGTACTTGTCTGCGTTGTGCTAATAATTCATCCATCTCGGCCAGTGGTCAGATATAATCTGTTTAAATCCGCTTTTCGAAACATAAACAAACACTTGAAGTATTTTGACAAACTTAATGTCTCCTCGAGTGCATGATAAGTATTGTATTCATCTTCTATGAGTTAACTGTTGGAGCAACAGCGTAAGTATAGCACTATTATTATTCGGTAAAATGAAATTTGTAAGATTTTTATTATATATTTATAGAGTGATTTCGTTGCATGTCTTTCAGTTCTACACATTTGTGAATATATTTTTTTGAAATTTTAACATTCAAAGGCTATTTAAAACTATCTATTAAATTGTTAAAATAAAAAATATAAATAATCATATTTTAGGTAATGGAATCACATGTTTTTGTTTGCACTTTTTATTTTAATTTGACAAAGATGAATTTAAGCATTCCGAACTTGTATTAAACATTAAATTGTTAATAGACAATTTAGTCCTATCTTTAATCGTGGTAAACAGAAAAAGTAATAATAATCAAATTTTAATTGCTTAATAGGAATATAGCCAACATATTGAAAAAGTACCCAAGCCGGGACTCGAACCCGGGTCATCAGCATAGCGCATTGACGTTCTACCACTGAAACACTTGAGAACGGTACTCAGCCTGGAACTTTCTCACTATAACATGTTGGCAAGGCTACAAACGCAGCACAAGATGGAATATTTTCCGTGAGCCACCAACCCTGGGGCAAACAAGAAATCAAAGAAAATCCAGCATCGATAATTGAATAAATTCATATTTAATACTTTGGAAATTTTTCATCGAAAATTTCTCACGCCTTGCATTTATAATAATCAAATTTTAATAGCTTAATAGGCGTATAGCCAACATAGTTAAAAAGTACCCAAACCGGGACTCGAACCTGGGACATCAACATAGCGCACTGACGTTCTACCACTGAAACACTTGGGTACGATACTCAGCCTGGAACTTTCTCACTATAACATGTTGGCAAGGCTACAAACGCAGCACAAGAGGGAATATTTTCCGTGAGCCACCAACCCTGGAGCAAACACGAAATCAAAGGTGTGTTTTCCAAGTGTTTCAGTGGTAGAATGTCAGTGCGCTCTGCCGATGACCCGGGTTCGAGTCCCGGCTTGGGTACTTTTTCACTATGTTGGCTATACGCCTATTAAGCAATTAAAATTTGATTATTATAAATGCAAGTCGTGCGAAATTTTCGATGAAAAATTTCCAAAGTATTAAATAAGAATAAGTAATGTTTGAAATAAAATAATCCAGATTGCAAGTTTCTTTTCACACATTACAATTTTTGGAATTGTGTTCATTTTTTGCTTCTTGCGTTCTTCAATCATTTACAAATAATAATAATAATAATAATAATAATAATGATAATAATAATAATAATAATAATAATAATGATAATAATAATAATAATAATAATACTGATTTTTTTTTTATATATATATTCAAAAATTCATTAGATTTCAAAAATATTTATTTTGAAGAACATGGAAATATCTAATGGTCATATCTAAAGATTCTTTAAATTTTCGATATTTAAATGTTTATTTCTTCTAACTCATTGGAATTCCATGCGTATGAAAATTAAATTAACTCAAAGGTGAAACAAAAAAGGAAAAGAAAGGAAATGGAAGGGGAAAAAATATCTTTCGCGTAATTCACATGCAGATCTTTTTGGTCTCATCTTCCAGAAAATTGTTTCAATTGAAACGATGTACATTCCTAGAAAAAAGAGAATTTCGCCCCTATACAAACTCTGACCCAAATAATCATATAAAATGTGACTGGTACCAGTCAATTAGCAATAACGTGTACTAATTAATGTTGTAGTTAAAATTTCTTAAGCGGTAATGTAAATGTAAAGACTGCAACAAACGTTAGGATTTTCAATAACTAATTTTGACAGTATGTTTGGATTTTTCGATGCATTTTACCTTTGGATACCAAACGGGAAATCATTCGGTCCTGTAGTTTAGGAATTGTGTAGTTTTAAAGTGTGGAACTTCTAATACTAAATTCCTTTTTCATCGCTGCAAGACAGCAATTAAAAATGAATGAGAAAGTAATTGCGATGTTTACACTTTTTAGATGTTTCAATGTTGGACAGAGCTTCTTTTGATCGTAGAAAACAATTTTCAGTACTGGATGATCAACTACCATCTTCATTTTCACTATTATCTGCCTTCCCTTCTTTTATTGAAATTGTGTCATTTGTAGTTAGGTTAGGACATGAAGCGACTCCTTCATCCATTCAACGTAATCATTAGCAGATGATGCAAGTTAAAAATATTCTGTAGCTATGTGGCCCAAAGATCAGCTGGAAATTTGTTGCAATAACTGCACTTTTCTGCAGACATTCGTGCTTCCTTTATCAAATGTATAAGGCCGGAATTTCTTCAACAGTTTTTTATTGTGGTAGAAGATACATTTTGACAGGCAGCCTATATCACATCAGTTGCCTGTCTTACATTTACCATTAATTTATTATGTCAGAAAAAGCCCTTTTCTATAAATCGGCACGTGAAATTCACTTTGGAATTTTTAAAAATAGTTCTTTGAAGTGTGAAGTGCAAAACTGAAGTACAGTTAGGAGATCAAAATTCTACTTTTATTTTAGAAACATTTGCCGTAACCTAGCGTACAGTACACTCTAAAAAAAATCCGTGAAAATACAAAAGATTTTCCGTGAAATTTCACGGAGAAGTTTCATTTTTCCAAAACAACAGTATAATTTCCGTAAATGACATTAGTTCCGTAAAGGAGATTTCAAATCCTTAAATATTCAGAAAGTTTTCCGTAAATTTAATAGATTTTGTCCGTATTTCTTTAAAAACAGTGCAATGTCCGTATTTCTTCCAAAACAGTGCATTTTCCGTAAATAACTTTTAGAGGTTTGCGTACAGAAATCGCCTTGTTTGAAATGGGAATTAAGATTGTTGTATTTACTAGAGTTCTTCAAGGATGCAGGCCTGACCCGGCTCGACATGCTGGCCCATTCTAACCGGGGCCGTGTCTGGACAGTAATTTTTTGTGAAAATAATAGCAATATTTATATATTTTTAATGAAATAGTTAGAAATTGATTTTGTTTTATAATTTTGAGAATTTTTTTTTAATCTGTTTTTTATTATTTTTATTGATTTCACTTTTTTTTTTCACTAATTTTTTAAAATTTTATTTTAACTTTTCTAACGTGAGGCAATATTGGGTTATTTAAAGGTTTCATAACACAATATCTCTGCAAGTTATCGCGACGTAAATTGTATTAAACTAAACTGATTTGGCTTATAAATTTATGAATTAAACTAAAATTTATTATTTTATAAATTATAATTTTACAGCGTTAAAATTATTTCCTTAAATTTATAAAAATAGTTAATATTTTTCTTTACTTTTATAAAAATGAAGTTAATAATTTTATTAACTTTATAATTTATTTCTTTAGCTTATAATTTTATAAATTAAACTAAATTAATTTAAACTAAATCAAAAGCAAGTCCAAATTTAAATCTTACCTATCACAAGATCATTAATTTCGAAATTGTCTTTAAGAATCAATTTTTTGTTTTAATATTATTAAAAATATTCAGTTTGACAGAACCGTACACAAAAACTATTAGCATAGCTCAAATATAATAATTTAATTTATTATAAAATTGTTTATTTACGTATGTTTTTTTAAAATAAGAGATAACGAGAAGTTATTTTAATAGCATGTAATAAATACGTCTACTTCAGGTAATTATTATTTTTATTGGAATTGATAAATAGATCATCAGACAAATAATTAAAAAAAGTATATGTTCAAAAAAAGAAAATGTTGTACCATTACAAAAGGATGCAATCATACAATGACTCTTAACACAATGTCTCTTAATACAATGTTTTACGCATATGATACATAATAAGTTAAAATTTATCTGTTATAAAGCATCAAATAATAAACAAAATACTGAAAAATATGAAAAGAAAATGTTGAAAAATATTTAAAAAAAATATTAAAAACATTAGAACTGAAAGAAATCCATGGAACCTTCAAATTTTTGCATCATAAAAAGTGCCTGCAATAAGTAGCAACGCTTGAATAAGTCGAACGTTTAATCATGGCGTAGGGGTTGGGACCTCCGGTTCAGTAAGCGAAAGATTGCGGGTTCGATTCATATCGAGGGAAGGGTTGGTTATTTACAAAGAACTCACTCAGCAATGAGAAAAAAATAAAAAAAAGCAGTATATCTGTATCAGGTTGTTCTTGAGAAGAATTTTTTTTTTTTTTTTTTGGTCCTATAATGTTTATTTTAACATTATAAAAATTTCTAAAAAATAAGGAAGATATCTGTTATAAAACGGAAATTTAAAAACCGGATATTTCAGAAATCACGGAAAATTTCCTGGAATTTACGGATTTTTTTTTCCGTTAAAAAACGGAAATAGTACTGGCGTCTCGATTGTCAGTACAATTTCCGTTTTTTTCAGGGAATTTTTTTTACAGTGTACCATTATCTGAGAAAAGTTTTTTTTTTTCCTTTGATATTGCTCATGTGTTCAGTCCATACTCCTAAACCACTTTAAGTGGTTTAAAAATAACTTTTTTAGTCATAACTATTATTATAATTATGGCATAGGAATGTCTTCACCTTTTTAAAAGAGCGTGGCTTCCAGATGTCCCAAAAGAATGGTTGTAAAGTACTTTAACTTTTTCGTGCCGGTGGAATTATAACAGAATAAAACCAAAATCCCGCGCATTAGATTGTTTCTTGCCTTTACATTTTTCCACTTCCATTGCTATGGTGCAACTTGCACTTTGTAGAAGTTGATACAAAAACAATTTCATCGTCATTGAAATTATTCCCATGACGTATGAGCACTTTTTCTTCTCAAGAAATTTGTTTTTATGCTATGCCATTGTAAAGAATCCATGATGTTGTGTGTTTTTGAAATGGGGTAGCGTGGAACCGTTTCACAATGGATCACCTTCATTAAATATTTCAGAACAAATTTTATTAAAAAGCGTTCTTGAAATTTCTAGAGGTAAAAATTATTTACAACAATTTTTTTTAGCTGAGTTCGCTCGACTTGTAATTTATAGCAAATCACCAAATAGTCCAGTCTTTTACAGTAGTTTTAAAATCTTAAAGTCTTAACTAGTGCTACTTTTCACTCTCCCCGAAAAATCAAATCCAAGGCTTTTGCGTTGACTCCAGAGAGATCGCACTCTCTCATTCAAAAATCTGTCAGCATCGCCTTTCCTTCCCTACTAGATGGGAATTCGTCCTGAGCTGAGTGTTTTCCACCAACACTCGTTCTCCTCCCGAAACTCTAACTCTTCCCCTCGATTCTCTTCTCCGGTCTGCTTCTCGAACAAAAGATTCTCCGATCACCAATCAAAAAAGTTTTAGTTTACGTCATTGGATAAAGCCTTTTTTAGGGAGGTCTTACTGAACTTTTAAATGTTCTCGCAGGAAGTTTTCCCACGATCTGAGACCCCACATATAGACGGTCAGATCAGAGAAATATTTGCTGTCTAGCAATCTCAGTTTCACAAGATTGATCGAAGCTCATCTTTTCCTATTGTCGTAAACGACATTCTTGTCACACCACAGCTAAGCGTGAGAAAGGTTTTCCAACTCTTGGGAACTTCTATCTTTGATTACTCTGCCTAATTAGCAGACTGTGAGAGATTTAATGAAATTGTCACAACACCCCCACCATCAAAACATTTTCCGGGTTAAAACACGGAAAATCTGCAAAAAAAAGAGTTCGCTCAACACATTTGAGTGGCTCAAATAACATTACAATTTAACCTCACTATATACATCAGTGACCTAATTTCTTATATACTGTTTACCATTGCTTGAACATCTAGCTTTAGAGACTTTTTTTTTTTTTTTTTTTTTTTTTTTTTTTTTTGAAAGAGACTTTTTTTTTTTTTTTACTACACATGCCAAAATAACAAATAAAACTAAAAATAATCAAATATGTACAACAGATTGGATTTTACTCAAAAACTTACTACTGAATTGCTCTACTTAAGTAGTCAACGTGGGGTATATCTTTACCCGGTTTGTGTCGGATGGCATATTGAAAGGGTTGCAGGGCTAGCGCCCATCGAAGTAATCTGGGATTGTTACCTGCATTATTTTTCAGAAACACCAAAGGGTTGTGGTCTGTTTCTATACGAAATTCTTGACCGTCAATGTAATGTCTTAGTTTCTTGATCGCAAAAATTATAGCCGCGCATTCCCTTTCCGTTGCGCTAAAACTTTTTTCTGGGTCAGTAAACTTCCGGCTGAGGTATATTATGGGATGTTCTTCTGAACCCTGCCTCTGTGCCAACACTACTCCGATCCCTTTTTCAGACGCATCTGTTTGCACAACGAATTCCAAATCATAATTTGGGGCGTATAGAATCGGTTCCCTGGTGAGTTTATCTTTTAGTAGATCGAACGCCTTACTCATTTCGTCACTCCATGCTATTTTTTCTTTTTGTGTTTTCCTTTCAGCGCTCGCGTGAGAGGTTCAACTATAGTGGCGTAATTTTCTATGTAACGCGAGTAATACCCTGCCATACCTAGGCATCTCCTAATTTCTGTTTTGGTTTTTGGCGCTGGCAATTCCGTGATGGCGTGGATTTTAGCTTCGGCGGGTTTTCGTTGTCCTTCCCCCACTATGTGGCCTAGATATTTAACCGTCTTCTGTGCGAATTTGCACTTCGCTATTTTAACTTTTAATTTAGCGTCCCTTATTCTGACTAATACCTTTTCAAGATGTTTGATATGTTCCTCCCAATCGTCTGAAAATATGGCCATATCGTCTAGGTAGGGTAAACAAAATTCTTCTAGACCATATAACAATTTTGCCATGAATTTAGAGAACCTATACGACGCGTTGAGGAGCCCAAAAGGCATTGACAGAGGTAAAAAACTTCCAAAGTTAGTCACAAATGCGGCCAATTTCTGCGCCCTAGGTGTCATGGGTATCTGCCAATATCCTTTTGTCAAATCAAGCACCGTAATATACTTTGCGGCTGCCACTTTTTCAACCCTTTCCTCTATATTCGGGAGTGGGAAAAACTCTGCCTTCGTAATTGCGTTCAGTTTTCTATAATCAATGCAGGGGCGCGGATCTTTTCCCGGGGCTTCCACCAATATCATCGGAGAATTAAAATTAGACTCCCCTTCCTTAATTATGTTGAGTTCTAACATGCGCTTAATCTCCTTTTTTAAAATTTCATTTTGTCTGGGCGATGTACGGTATGGCCTTATTCTCACCGGTTTTTCTTCTATAAGTTCTATATCGTGTTCCGTGAGATCCGTTAATCCTGGGTCGTTCGAGAACACTTCGCTGTATTCGTCCAATAAATTTTCCAACATATGCAATTGTTCGTTACTGCACCGATCCCTTAACCCACTATCCTCCACTACTTCGCTAAACTTGTAACTGCTGGAGTCTGCTAAGGGGTACACAATCTCTAAGTCTTGGGATGCATCTGGCTCGTGAAATTCGCGGGTTAAAATATTTATTTTTCCCACCCTTTTTACATACGGTTTTAAGAGATTTACATGATAGATCTGTGATTTTTCCCGTCTGCCCGGAACACTCACTATATAATTTGTCGCGGAAATTTTGGATTCGATCTTTCCGGGACCTATCCACCCTACCGACATTTTATTCTTTTTGTTCGTTGCTAAGACTAACACTTCTTCCCCTGGCTCAAAGTGCCTTTCGACGGCATTTTTATCGTACCAGATTTTTCTTTTGTCTCTAGCGACCGTCATATTCTGGACTGCTAATTCCTGACAGCGCTTTAACCTATTCATAAGATTAAAAACATATTCAGTGACCAACTCTGGCTCTTGACTTTCCCCTGTCCATTGTTCGAACAATAAGGTTTCCGGGGTCCGTAGATTTCTCCCATGTACTAACTCGGCCGGGCTGAAACCGGTCGACTCATGCGTTACCGTCCTCAAGGCTAACAGTGCATGCGGTAGATTTTTCTCCCAGTCACTACCGTTTTCCACACTCAATACCTTTAATAAACGTTTGACAGAGCGGTGCCATCGTTCTATCAAATTGGACGAAGGTCTGCATACACTCGAATGATTTAGTTGCACTCCAAATTTCTCCAGAAAAATGGTGGTTAAACTTGAAGTAAAAGATTTTCCAAGGTCTGTCTGTACTTCAAAGGGGTAGCCTAGACGACTAAAAATTAAGGTTAGGGCCTCGACTACCGTTTCAGAAAGCATGTTTGGTATGGGTATAGCCTCAGGGTATCGCGAATAACAACAAATTGCAGTTAATAAATACCTATTTCCCTTGTTAGACACTGGTAAGGGGCCTACAAGATCCACCGAAAGTTTTGAAAATACCTCTGAAATTATAGGTACTAGCTTCAGCGGGGCCCTTTTCTGCTCCCCCGCCTTTCCCACTTTTTGACATGAGTCACAAGATTTTACGAAATTTTCCGTTTCTTTTATTATGTTCGGCCAAAAGAAATATCTTAAAATTTTGTCTTTTGTTTTCAATTCGCCCATGTGAGCCGCGATTCCCTCATGACATGCATTCAGAAGGCCTATCCTATATTTTGCCGGAACCACTAGTTGAATTCGTTCAAACCCCCGATGGTCTTTAGTTTTTCGTATTATCAACGAGTCTTTTATTTCATAATGCGATTTTTTTTCCATTGCCTTTTTCCTGATAATGTCTAAAGAAGGGTCACTGCTTTGTTCCATTCCAAACTCACCCCTACCTACTTTAGCCAGATCTAAGCATTGATCATTTAGAACTTCGGGGATTAAATCTTTTTCCCAGGTCTCAACTGTCACCTCATCATCCGCCTCTTTTTCGTTTTCCCCGGCTAGGGGAGAAAGAGTAACTTCCTTGTTCGGTTCGTTTTCTTTTTCTTTCGGATTCGTTTTAGTCTGACTACGCGTTATTACCGCATGTAGGGTTTTAATTGTTCCGTTTTTAATCTCGTCTATCAACTTCTGCGTTTCGTTACCCAAAATATAATAAGACATATCTGCTTCGCTGTCGGCCACAATTGCTTTAGTCCTCACATTTCCAACGTCTTTAATTTCGAGAATTACATCGGCCGTAGGCAGACAATGCAAATCATTTATCAATGGTTGTCTTACCCAAACGGTTCCCCCGTCTAATTGATCCGAATTAATGAATTTCCTAGACACCACGTCCGAACAGGAACCCGTGTCTCTCAACACGGTAATTTCTTTTCCATTAATTAGCGCATGACTTAAATAGGGTCTAAAACCTTCTTCCAATTCAGGGCTGTTTCGGATGTGACTAATTTTAGAGATGGGTCTTTCGTTTTTTTTGTATTCTGGGCAATTAGCTTTCAAATGCTGGGAGGATCCACACACGAAACATTTGTTCCACCTCTTTTGTTCAAATATGCGCTCTTTGTCTTTGTTAATATCTTTGTCTCGCCAATTTGTTTTGGTTTCGGAAATTCTCTCACTTCGCGTTTTTTCTTCGAACCTTGGTTTTTCGGTTCTTTTATCGGGAGGGGGCCTTACATTCCAAAGTTTTTTCGAAGGGCCTTTAATCGCTTCATATTCGTCGAGACAATTTGCCAAAACTAACGGGTCTTTGTAGTTTGCCCACGAATCAATGAAATGCTCTTTCAATTCGCTAGAAGTACGGCGCTTGATCTGGTCAGTTATCAATAAATTTTTCAGACTATTGAAATCTGTAACATCTAACCCATTTAACCAACCTTCTAAATAACTATTGAGTTCGAAAATAATCTCCTTCCACGGAGCACCTGGATTGCGTGGATGTTTCATTAATTTTTGACGATACGCTTCTGGACTCATACGGAATCGTTCAAGCAAAAACTTTTTGACGTATTCAAAGTTATCCGTCTGATCTTGCGGTTCCCTTAAAATTAACTCTGCAATTTCGACCGGCACTAAAGCTAATAAATGCGTCACTAAGTCACCTGTCTCTATTTCCGCTTTGGTCGCCTGTCGTTCGAACAAATTTAAAAACAAAGTTATATCAGAGCGTTCCGGATCAAATCGATGCATTATTGTTCGCAGCGGCAGTTTAGGTGGGCGTTCCGACCCGGTACTGTTAGTTGAACTACGTCTATTTGCATCTTGCGTCAATCTAAGTTGTTCTAACGTAAATTCGCGTTCTTTTTGTTTTTCCTCTCTTTCTCTTTCTTCTTTCTCCCTCTCATATTCCCTTTGTTTTTCCTCATATTCCCTTTGTTTTTCAGCTTTTTCCCTTTCTTTATCCTCTGCTATCTTGTCTTCGCGATCTTTTATGATATACGCAGCTTGCGTGAATGCAAAATCTTTATCGTAATCATCGGCAGCTTCGATTTTTTGGATAATTACCGGTATCCTGTCATTTTTCCCTATTTCCACTCCCAATTCTTCCGCTAAATTCTGCAAATCAATTTTCCTGCACTTTTTCAGATCAGTTACTTCTTGCATTTTAAAATTTTATGTAAATACAATATAAAGATGAAAATGATAGTTTCGCTCGCTAACTTATGCAACAGGGATTCTAACACTTTATGGAAAATTTTCTGCTACTACCCACATAATACTAACAATTTTAAATACAATTCAATTTGAGGAATAATAAAAATAGTATACATATAAAAATAAATTTTCAATATTGTAAAATTTTCAATACACTGACACGTTTTGGTGTAGGTCATCCAAATTTAAAACAAATTTAGAAATTTGAAATTCTGTGCTCATAATTCAACCAATACTTGATATTTCTGACCCCGCAGGTAACAAAATGACCACTTTTTGCAACTGCTAAAAAATTTTCCTAACATCACATATTCAAAATATTTGATTATCAACAACATCTATTGTTTCACTAATAATATAAAAAAGTACACCTTTGAAATCTTTCAATCATGAATAGACAATCGACTTATTTGAAAAATCAAAATTTTTATCTCTTTTTTTTTTCGGGAAAAAAAAATTATATATATACACATTTAGCCTGACAATCCTTATATTATTTTACTGCCAAAAGAAAATTCACACTATCAAATTTTATGCTGATAACAAATATACATATATTTTTCCAAATATGTTAAAAGTTATTAGATTTAAAAATTTATCATAATTTATCATATATCAATATTCACATAAAAAATTTCTCAGAAATGAATTTTCCTCACTAAAGAATATATAAACAAAATGAGAGCCACTCAAAAATGAATTGAGCTTACCTTTTCTACAGTCTTTGTCTGCAATATCTGTCGCCGGTTTCGGGTCTGGCCTAGACGTCGTCGATTTCACAGGTTATCTCGGTTTGTCGGCTCCTGATGTTTCCTAGAAAGGGCTTGCTTCGGACTTATTCTCTGTAAACACGGGCTTGCTTCCAGGACGGAACTGTGGTCTGTCGTGACAATGCAAGGGCTTGCTTCGGGCTTGTTCTCTGTAAACACGGGCTTGCTTCCAGGACGGAACTGCGGTCTGTCGTGACAATGCAAGGGCTTGCTTCGGTCTCTGCTTTCCTCTCCTGAACTGGCGTCAGATCTTGCGCGCTTAGATGCGGGCGGGCGTCACTGCTACTGTCTGGACTCTCTTCACTAATGCTAATGAATTTTTGTCGAAATATCCGACTCGCTTGCCACCAGCTGTAAAGAATCCATGATGTTGTGTGTTTTTGAAATGGGGTAGCGTGGAACCGTTTCACAATGGATCACCTTCATTAAATATTTCAGAACAAATTTTATTAAAAAGCGTTCTTGAAATTTCTAGAGGTAAAAATTATTTACAACAATTTTTTTTAGCTGAGTTCGCTCGACTTGTAATTTATAGCAAATCACCAAATAGTCCAGTCTTTTACAGTAGTTTTAAAATCTTAAAGTCTTAACTAGTGCTACTTTTCACTCTCCCCGAAAAATCAAATCCAAGGCTTTTGCGTTGACTTCAGAGAGATCGCACTCTCTCATTCAAAAATCTGTCAGCATCGCCTTTCCTTCCCTACTAGATGGGAATTCGTCCTGAGCTGAGTGTTTTCCACCAACACTCGTTCTCCTCCCGAAACTCTAACTCTTCCCCTCGATTCTCTTCTCCGGTCTGCTTCTCGAACAAAAGATTCTCCGATCACCAATCAAAAAAGTTTTAGTTTACGTCATTGGATAAAGCCTTTTTTAGGGAGGTCTTACTGAACTTTTAAATGTTCTCGCAGGAAGTTTTCCCACGATCTGAGACCCCACATATAGACGGTCAGATCAGAGAAATATTTGCTGTCTAGCAATCTCAGTTTCACAAGATTGATCGAAGCTCATCTTTTCCTATTGTCGTAAACGACATTCTTGTCACACCACAGCTAAGCGTGAGAAAGGTTTTCCAACTCTTGGGAACTTCTATCTTTGATTACTCTGCCTAATTAGCAGACTGTGAGAGATTTAATGAAATTGTCACACCATATACCTATCATGAAAATGAAACAGTCAACCAGATCTCCCTTCAAATTTTTCAATTTTTAAGGCCTGTGAACATATTTGGCCTTAGAAGGTTCTGAAATATAGGCAATTGTTTTCTTAGATCGTTAAACCAAGTGTATGTACATTTTCATAAATCGCTTGATAGTCCGCAAGGTGAATTGGTTTTCTGTTTGAGCACCATATTAGACTAGAGAAAGCTTCAAAGTATTGTCCTTTTCTAGTAAAATGGTAGCTAATGCAGAAGTAGTAACATAAATTCTTTCGCGACATCGACCTGTCTTCTTCCAGCTCTTACTGCTTGTATAATATATTATTTTTCTTTAAATGAAAATTGATTTAATTTTCTGTTTTCTACTATTAAAAAAAAGAAAAAAAATCCAATTCCGCAAATGCGAATTGTTGCAAATTAAAAATTCACTAATAGGTGCAGCTATTTATCGACATATTCGATATTAGGGATTACTTCAAAAATAAATTCGTTGAACTTCCTTTTTTTTTCTTTTAAATGAGTGTAACGATAAACCGAAGCAACTATAAAGAAAGTGATTAGATATGAATATAAAGGAAGTGTTTCTTAATTTTAGATATGCGCATATGGCCGCAATTTTTCCCAGTCTCTTGAAAACAAGATACACTGAAAATTTGAAGATCGCGGAATATTGAAAAAAATAAAGAGTTTTCTTTCGGAATTGTAGCTTTTCGATAAAGATAGTTTTTCTTGGGAATTCGGCGTTCGTTAAACTGAAAAAAAAAACGCTCTTTCAAAGACTTCAATAAATTCGTTAAATTGAAAAATTCGTTAATCTGAAATTAGTTAAAGTGAATATATATATAATGTCAAAGTATAGGGGATTTTTTTCTAATGTAAATAAATTCGTTTAAGTGACATTCGTTGTAACGAGATTCGGCGGGGGGTCGTTCATCTCGCGAAACAACCCTATTTGTCTCACTTCCTCTGTTTGTCTGTCACAGAGTTCGTTCTTCAAATCGGAATAAGTTTGAGTCTTGAAATTTTTAATTCTTATAGCTGAATACCTCCGATCACATGACAAATCATAAAATTTTGAAAAAAGTCTTTTATTATTTTAATTAAATTAATTAATTTCATGGCACCCGACCATTTCTGCGATTTAGATTTTAAAACATAACTTTAATTTCAGGCTGGGCGTTTCAGTGGTGGCGCATTGCTATTCAAAATGTTCATGATTCAAAGCTGGGCGTCGCAGTTTGAAAAAAATTCTCCGGAATAGATTTCATTATCTAATAAATTCATTTTTACAGAATTTTTTATTTTTTTTTTTTGTTTTGCCATTTTAAGGCTAAAAGTTGTTGAAATTTTTTTGTTGTTTTGAGAAATTGCGAAATTTTAAATTTTGTTTAAACTTCCGCTAAATTTTTGAAAATTTGGAATTTTAAATTTCGTATAAACAATTTGTTTTGTTTCGAGAAATTTCAAAATTTTTAATTTTGCTTTAATATCCACTAAATTCTTGAAAAATCTCAGCATTTTAAATTTCGTTTAAGCATTTTTTTTTTGTTTTTAATTTAAATTTTATTTACACCTCTGCTAATTTTTTGAAATTTTGAAATTTTGAATTTTATTTAAATAATTTTATTTACAGTGGTGGCCAAAAGTGTGGACATTTTTTGAAAGTTTCATGTTTTTCAACTTTGTGTGCTTGTAGAATATATTAATTTTCACTTAAATACAAACGTTTATATATCCAATTGAAGGTACTTTAATGTAAAATTTAATAATAAAAACAGTATTACAATATCTGTATTACAAAAAAAGTTATGCAACTAATAGTAACATGTATCTTACTGATGCATTTTTTTAAGTGATACTTACACAATCAATACTTAGTAGGATAACCCTTATTTTTTTAAGACAGCTTCACAGCGTCTTTTCCTCGAGTGAACGAGTGTTTGGAGTTCATCTTTCGTAATCACATGGTGCCAAGAATCAATTATAGCTTCAATAAGTTGTCTTTTATTGGATGGACGTGTTTTTTTAGTAAAAGAATTTTCAAACGTCGCCACAAATTTTCAATTGGATTGAAATCAGGGCTGTTTCCTGGCCATGGTAATATATCTATGCCTTTATTTTGAAACCATGCTTTGCATACTTTTGTTGTGTGGCATGGAGCTGAATCCTGCTGAAAAATAAATGGTGCGTTGTTGGGGAAGAGATCCCTGATGGAAGGTATCAATTTTGGTTTCAGGACAGTTTCGATGTATATTTTGGCATTCAGGATGCCATCAATCACTTGAATTCGGCCCACACCATCTGCAGACATACATGCCCAAATCATGACATTTGTTGGGTTTTTTGTAGTTGCTTCAATGCAATCAGGATGAAGTGCTTCTCCTACTCCACGTCTCACGTATTTTCTACCATCACTACCAAAGAGCGACATTTTACTCTCATCGCTCCAGATTACTTGCTTCCATTGATTTTCTGACCATTTAATGTGTTCTTTTGCCCACTTAACTCGTTTTTCGCGTTGCTTTTGATTTAAATATGTTTTTTTCCTTGGAATTCTAGTTTGTAGTCCAAATCCTGATAACCTTCTTCTTATTGTTCTTGAACTTACTGCAATACCCTCTGCATTCATTTCACATCTAATGGTATCTGATGAAATTTTTCTATCTAGAAGGCATAGCCGTTTAATTTTTCTATCGGCAGTAGCACTTGTGCATTTTTTTCGGTCAATTTGGCCTTATTTTCCACTGATTTCGTTTTTTCATAACGTAAACAGAACTTTCGTACACCAGAACAAGTCACTGAACCACCAACTTGTCTTGCAATTTCAGCATAAGAGAGGCAATTTTCTCTCAATATGACAATTCGGCTTTTTTTTTTGTAGATGTCCAATTAGTTCTTCTTGTTGATGACATTGTTTAAAATTAGTTTAATTTAAAAAAAGGACTTTAAATATTCAATAACAGCAATACTCTATTTAATTGTACTAGTATCATCATTCCACAAAATATTTCCACAACAATAACTCTTTTACCATCCAAATAACCTAAACTATAGTTACAGACATTTGATTGGTCCTCAGAACAGTGTTTGTGATTGGCTAGTACGCTTTTATTACAAAACACGTCCTTATTCAAAACGATTTGTGTTTGTTTGTTGTACTAAAATGAGCATAACTTTTTTTGTAATACAGATATTGTAATACTGTTTTTATTATTAAATTCTATATTAAATTACCTTCAAAGTGATATATAAACGTTTGTATTTAAGTGAAAATTAATATATTCTACAAGCACTCAAATTTGAAAAACATGAAACTTTCAAAAAATGTCCAAACTTTTGGCCACCACTGTATATATTATTTTTTAAACAGATCTTGTTTTTAAATATTAAGTTTTCTCTTTAAGTATTTAATTCTCGATAATGACTAGTGCTGCCATCTTTCTTTTAATTTATTAAACTGCTGTCATCTATGTTCTTATTGATAAAGTCTATTGATAAAGGTTAGGATTTAATAATTATAAATTAACGATCTGGATTTATTAAATAAAGGATAAAGTGTTTTGAAAGGCTTATTAATCGAAACTCTTTGTGTGGTCTTCGATCACACTTACCCACTTGTTTTGGGCGTGTGTGTGTAAAAATTTCATTAATATCATGGTGGGTAGTAATCTGATGTGCAGAATTACAATGACACTGAATAATGTTGTTATTTAAATGTTATTATTATTATTTTTTATATGTAATGCAAGTGTTTTAATAAGGCCTCTCATTTGTACCGGACCAGATTATTAAGTTTTTGGGCCCTGGGAAATAAAATATTTCGGTCGCTAATCTTCGATTATGATGCGTATATATATACAGTGTGAGTATAAAATCATGGGACAAACTTTGAGGAGTGGTAGAGCTCATTATAACAAACAATTATTGTATAGGAATATATGACTGGAAGTGACGCGTTGATGCACAAACACAAAAAAATGACACATTAACGGAATCATAAAATGTTCATTAGCAAGAAACTTAACCTGTGATTCCGGACAGAAAATGTTAAAACAGTCGCTGGAAATTGCACCCAACAGCAGTCACACATGCTTGACAATCTCTATGGCGTGATTGGCTGACGTAGTTGGCGATAGTTTAGGGTAGTAAAGCGGTGCGCCAATGATCTACTGCATCAGCAAAAAACGGCATTTACGCTGTGATGAGTTGACATGTTTCAACTCCTCCCTTATTTGTGGAAAAAGGATAATCTCTCTGGAATAAAAATAATCTGACAGATTGATCTCTATTGACAAAAATTCTATCAATAGTGTGAATTTCATTTTCACTTTGAGATAAGCCAAGCTGCAATACATGCTTTGTATTGAATGGTATGTTATCTGAATGAGTAGATAAGAATTGTAAAGTATTGTTCTTGTGGATACAAAGAACTGGGCCCCTACGACATGCAATGTTTTCTGGGAAATTCCTGGAATGCAAGGAAAGCCTCTGGGAAGTGAAATTGCAGACGGCAGTTGATGGTGGAAGGAGTTGAATGTTGAATCAGTTGGATTTGGAATACTCGAGAGTGAGGTTCCACTTTGAGCGGACGTCAGAATCGGAATTTGGCTGACCATGTAAATTTACGGCATGGATGCTTATCATAATTTTTCATTTTTACTTTTGTTTTCTTTTTTTAATGTGTTAATTTAAAATAAAAAATTTTTCGTTTAAAACGATAAATGGAATTTATTAATTATATATACAACGTCTCACGCTACCACAGCAATAGTATATATAATTAATTGGTGGCAGCAAATGGGATATGTAATCTAGAATAAATTAGATTACGGATCTATGTTAACCTGATTAAACAGATGAAGAGCCAGTGGAAAACGGATAAGCAGAATTGTGGAGTTTTGAAGTATAATTGGAGTCGTGGTTTTTTCTCGGAGTTCTAGCAAGCAGAGAACTGGTAAAAAAAACTTTATCGACAAAAGCTGTGTAGTGTATGAACAGTCAACTATAGATTTGGTGATACGTGTTTGTGCTTCTTAATATATCCAGTGGAATGAAGATATGCGGTGTACCATCTGAGTTGTCTACATATGGATCGAAGCCAATTTAGTGCCTCATCAGTGTCTTCAATTCTTCAAAAATCTGTGTGTGTCATCTTAAAAAGTGCTTGGAAGCCTGGTATCAGTGTGGAGGAAATATCTGCATCTGGAGGTAAGCTCTTTTATGAAATCTTCTATAGAGGTCTGTTTTAAATTAAATTTTGTGTATAAATTTTAATTTTGGGGAACAAAACTCTATGTGAAATTTAAGAATTCTAGGGAAGCTATTAATTTGGTATTTAAATTTTAGTTAGAATTTTTATGTTTGTTGATTTTCTGGTATCTGTTTGGTATAATATTGGGTTAAGAAAATTATATACTTATGTATATGTTAAAATTTACTTGGGGTATAGTAAATTGTTATTGATTAATTGAGATTATTAATCAGGGTATTTTAATCATAATTTTGTATAAAACTTTTGGAAATAAGAGTTTTGTTTATATACATTTTAGTTATTACAGTAATAAAGTTATAGCTTAATTTTATGGGTATACTGTGGATGATTATGATTAATGTTTCAAAATAAATTGATGTTATACTGTACTGTTGGGTATAAAATTTATTTTGGGGGATATACTCAGTTTGAAAGACGTCACTGTTGCATGAGAATTTGCTATATTAAAATTGTGTCGTTTTTGAATACATTATTATACGTATAGTGAAGAAAATTCTATTTCTGTATTTATTGTATTATTGTAAATTGAATATATCTGATATTTTGAAATTTATTATATTTTGGGGGAAAATATGGCAGAATATTTAGGAAAATATAATAAAAGTGTCTTGTTGTTATTAGCAGAGGAATTTGAGACCAGTGTGTCAAAAACGTGTAAAAATAAAGCTATAATTCAGGCTATCGTAGATGCAGAGGATTATGATGAAAGTTTCGCTAAAATTCGATTACAATATTTTCTTGAACAGGAGGCGGAACGGAAAGAGCAGGAAAAACAAATCGAAAAAGATCGTAAAGAAAGAGAGAGGCAAATTGAATTAGATAGGATTGCGCAAGAGGAAAAAGATAAGCTTAGGAAATTTGAGTTAGATAAACTTGAAAAACAACTTGAGGTAGATAAACTTGAAAAACAACTTGAGGCAGATAAACTTGAAAAACAACTTGAGGCAGATAAACTCGGAAAACAGCAACAATTTGAATTACAAAAACTTGAAAAAGAACAGCAATTTGAATTAGAAAAATTGCGTATTCAAAATTCTGCGGATGTTGTTAGTATTTCATCTAATGAATCAAATGTAGATTTTCATAGAACTCCTAAGGTAAATTTAAAGGATTTAGTTCCGCGCTTTGATTCTAAATTAATTGATATAACTCTTTTCTTTATGATTTTTGAAAGGCAAGCCGAGAAAGCTAAAATTTCTCAGGAAGATTTGGTCAGTCAATTAATTCCTTTATTACCTTCTGACATTGCCGAAATTATAGTTAAACAACCGTCAGACAAATGTGATGATTTTCAACATATAAAGAAAGTTTTGTTAGATAGGTTTAGGCTAAGTACAGGCGCCTTAAAACAAAAATTTGAAACTCATCAAAGAAAATCTGGTGAACTATGGGTAGATCTGATTTATAAGTTAAGGGGTTATCTAGATAATTGGTTAGAGTCATTAGAAGTGAGAGATTTTGAATCCTTAAAAGAACTAATGCTCACGGAACAATTGAAAAAACGTGTCCCTTTTGAGATAAAAGAAAAATTTATTGATGATTGGGAGGAAATAAAGATTGCTTCTAAACTCGCAGAAAAATCAGATAAATTTGAGAGTATAAGAAGAGAATTTAATAGGTCGGATAGAAAACCGTGGGAAAATAAATCTTTTCAGGATAAGCAAAAAGACAGCTTTAATTCTAAAAGTAGAAAGGAAATTAAACCAAAATCGGAATTTGAGAATACGAAAGAGTGTGGGAAATTTGATCAATTTAAGAAGGACAATGCTTTCGAAAAGCAAAGACAAGTCCAATGTTATAATTATTTGGCAGTGGGGCACATCAGACCAAATTGTCCTGAATTGTTAAAAAGTAAATCTAATTATGAGGATAAAAGCATAGCTTGGATCATTACTAGTGATGGGAAAAGTGAAAATAATAGGGAAGGTGTGGAAACCGAATTGCCTATGGTTAATTTATGCGTGAATGGTAAGAAAGTAAAAGCGATTAAGGACACAGGTGCGCAAATTGCGGTTTTTGATGCTAATGACATTCCGTGGAGTGCTAAGAAAGTGGGAAATGTCTTTCTTATACCGGCTCTCGGAAATAGACAAAAGGCGGATTTGGTGTCCGTGCCGATTGCTTTGATAGAAGATGAAAAAGAGTACGTTGAAAAGAATGTGGTGGTTGCAGTTGTGAGAAAACTAAATTCTCCTCCACTGATAACACTCGTTGTTTATGACTTATTAAAGTTAGGAAATATGGATAAGAAAAATTCAGTGTGTAAACAGGTGGAAAATCAGAGAAAATTAAATGGGCAGGGAACCCTCAGATTATCTAGCGATCATGAGCAAAGGGTTGTTAGAAAAATGGTTGTGAATGAAATCTGTGAAAGGGATAATA
The DNA here is from genome assembly GCA_963931845.1 of Maratus michaelseni. Lineage (NCBI taxonomy): Eukaryota > Metazoa > Arthropoda > Arachnida > Araneae > Salticidae > Maratus > Maratus michaelseni. The sequence goes on from OZ007599.1 coordinate 227,973,873, forward strand.
AGTCTGTTGATGAGTTGGAGGTATATTCACCAGGAGACGTGAATGATAGGAATTTGAAAAAAGGATCTGAATTGATCGATATAAAAGATAATGCTTCTCAAATGGATATGGATAAAAGGTCAGGTATTGGAGGTCAATTTCGGGAAAAGAATTCTGAGCATGATGTAAATATACCCAGGTATTTTGTCGGTAGTAGGGGATTTATACATGTTAGAAATAGAATTAGAAAGAAATTGAGTTCATCTATGACTGTGGCCAGTAAATTTAACTCTAGGATGAAGGAAAATAATGGAGAAAATGGGGGGCTAAATGCCAAGAAAGTGGATATGGTAATTCGAAGAACTCAAAGTTAAAAAGAATGGAGCATTCTGCTTTTAAAACGGATCATAAAGAAAGAATTATTAAAATCAAACAAGATTTTGAAAAGAAAAATTATGATTATGAAGTTGTAAAGCGAAATTTATTGTCGAAAAGATTTTCTGATAGAAGTAATTTAGATATTGGCTTTCGGGAGAATTCTCTAAATTAAGTTTATTCTAAATTTGGGAGTACTCATTATTGTAATATCTGTAATGTGTTTAATTATCATTTAATGCTTAATATTTTCGCAATGGTAAAACTTCATTAATTTAATAATCGCATAATTTAGTATGCGTTCTTTTTATTTGTAGAAGCGTCTAAATTTAGGCTTTTAAGCAAGTTTTTAAGAGAATCGTTTTAGGCATTGTGTTGTATATAGATTTTTTTCTTTTTTTTTATTATTACTTTTTTTTGTTAGAATCATGTAAAGTGTAATCTGTATTTGGTATTATATGTATGTGAAGTATTTCAAAATTGTTTCTTAGGGCATCAATTGTATAAATTATTCCTGGAATTATACTTTGGTATTGTAGGTATGGGATCATAGTAAATCCTGTTGACAATGTGGTCTATCAAATACTGAGTATGGGAATGTGTTTGTTTTCTATAGGGATTTTTCATGTGTTATTCAAAATTCCTTTGTGCTTTGTTGACCTCTTTAGAAATTGATTGAAGGAGCTTATTCTATTAATATATATGCCAAATTTCTTTTAGAAATTTTTTCTTAGGGGGAGGTGTTGTGATGAGTTGACATGTTTCAACTCCTCCCTTATTTGTGGAAAAAGGATAATCTCTCTGGAATAAAAATAATCTGACAGATTGATCTCTATTGACAAAAATTCTATCAATAGTGTGAATTTCATTTTCACTTTGAGATAAGCCAAGCTGCAATACATGCTTTGTATTGAATGGTATGTTATCTGAATGAGTAGATAAGAATTGTAAAGTATTGTTCTTGTGGATACAAAGAACTGGGCCCCTACGACATGCAATGTTTTCTGGGAAATTCCTGGAATGCAAGGAAAGCCTCTGGGAAGTGAAATTGCAGACGGCAGTTGATGGTGGAAGGAGTTGAATGTTGAATCAGTTGGATTTGGAATACTCGAGAGTGAGGTTCCACTTTGAGCGGACGTCAGAATCGGAATTTGGCTGACCATGTAAATTTACGGCATGGATGCTTATCATAATTTTTCATTTTTACTTTTGTTTTCTTTTTTTAATGTGTTAATTTAAAATAAAAAAATTTTCGTTTAAAACGATAAATGGAATTTATTAATTATATATACAACGTCTCACGCTACCACAACGCTAAGATTTTGGCCTATATGGGTGATTTTACTAATAGCGAAAAGGTCGACATGCATCTGATGTATGGTGCTGCTAATGGTAACGGCAGAGTAGCGCTACGGCTGTATCAAGAACGATTTCCAATTAGACGCATGCCGAACCACAAAATGTATGAGCGATTACATCAGCAACTTTGTGAAAATAGTTCGTTTAACGCCAGTACTGATGGAAGGTGTCGATCAAGAACTGTACGACAACCACACATGGAAGAAGCCATCTTGGACCATGTGGACGAAACACCCGGCACAAGTACAAGGGCTGTAGCATGTCGTCTACATGTCAGTCAAAAAACCGTTTGGAGAGTTTTACACGCAGAAGGTTTACACCCATTCCACATACAGAGTCCAAGCATTGCAGACGTGTGATTACCCTCTGCGCGTGGCTTTTTGCCAATGGTTCTTGCAGCAGAGTGCGTTGCTGTCGGCTTTTCCAGCTCATGTTCTATTCACAGATGAGGCGATTTTTACGCACGAAGGCATCTTCAATGCCCACAATTCTCATGTGTGGGCAACAGGAAATCCACACGCCACACGCCCACATACATTCCAACAACAATTCTCTGTGAACGTTTGGGAGGGTATTGTGAATGATTCCGTCATAGGCCCATATCTCCTACCAACCCGACTCAATGGCCGCTGCTATCGGATTTTTCTGGAGGAGATTTTACCAGAATTGTTACAAGAAGTTCCGACTGCCGTTCGCAATCAAATGTGGTTTAAGCATGATGGTGCGCCAGCACATTTCAGTATGGAAGTCCGCAATTACCTGGATGCTACTTTTGGGGTGCGCTGGATTGGGAGTAGTGGGCCAGTCCGATGGCCACGATGATCGCCAGATTTATCGAGTCTCGATTTTTTCCTATGGGGGCATTTGAAAGCCCTCATTTATGAAACTTCAGTTGACTCCATTGAAGAACTCGTTGCCTGACTATCCGTGGTAACTTCTGTGTGGGCAACCTTTCCCTGACTTTCATGACTCCAAAATTATTTACTTTGATTATGACACCTTTGATTTTTAACACTTTCCAACCTAGTTGAAAAGTGTTTATGACTTCGGTTTGTCTGGCCGTCTGTCCGTACTCTAACTCCCGTAAATATGCTCGGATTGCTCTGCAATTTTTATTGATTATTGTCGTTATCTATAGGATGTTCCCTATTTCAACGGAAGTGTGTAGCACTTATAGTTTTTTTACAGGGACACTCAAAAGAATTCCGTTACATTGCGGTCTATGCGGGAAAATCATTTGCGGTTTATTTAAATAATGTTTCACTATTTTAAACGCATTGAAATTTATATACATCACTAAGGTGCATTAGGAGAAGCTTATTATCGAATAGGGTGTGCATAGCACTTATAGTTACTTTACAGGGACAGTCAAAAGAATTCCGTTACATTACGTCAATGGAGAAAAAACGTCTGCGGTTGAATTAAATAATGTTTCACTATTTTAAACGCATTAAAATTTATATATATCACTAAGGTGTATTACAAGAGGCTTACTACAGAATAGTGTGTGTATAGCAGTCATCGTTCATTTAGAGGGACACACAAAAGAATTCTCTACTGTCTGTTAACAATAATTCCTGGAAGTGCGTTTTAAGTTACTGAACGCGATTTTAATTTTAACTCGCTTTTTATCTATTAGGTGGTGTGTATAAATTCTGTAGATCCTTTACAGGGAAGCACAAAAGTTCGCGAACACATTTCCGTTTATTGACAGAAACTCCAGCCGAAGAATTTTAAACTGTGCTACGCGTTTCCTTACTGAACTAAAAATTGAGCATCCTATGTAGTATATATACAAATCTATAGATCCTATACAGGGCTGAATAAAAGTATTCGGATATTTTTACGAATATTGTATATGTTGGAAATTCCTGAAATTATGTTTTTAAATATGTTATGCGTTTTCCAAATTGTTTAATTAGATGTTATCTTTTAGCTTATTAAACGGTATGGTTTGTAAAATTATTTTGGAAGCGTTGGAAAGTGTTACATAATTTATGCTTGACGCATGATTTTTCGTTCTTGTTTTTTTTTTTAACATTAGGTTTTAAACGTTTAAACACTGTAATTTTATTTGTTTAGTTCAGTTAATTTGGGTGTCTCCTTGCAATTGGGGACAATATGACATGTGTCTGTTTGCCCTGCTTGAAATTCAGAAAGCTATTTTTATTTCTATATGCATGATATCTTCAGATCTTCCTATTCACATACTAAAAAATCTAATAACGTTTCCCATTTTCATGTAAACTCAGGATATTAAAAAAATAATAAAAGTTGGTGTCCTAAATAATTTTGAAATAATGATAGTCAGGAAAATGTCGTCTACGCAGATAATTCGATTATAATTTAAGATGGGCTATACATTTACCCAAAAGTTTGTTCTTTGGTACTTAGGTAGTAATGTCAGTAATTTTCATGTATTTCAGTAGAAATATGCCTTCGTGAATGTGTCGGACGTTGTAGAGCGGGAGAACTCAAATAATTTTAATCCGTCCGGTCTATTTTCTGAATTTTTATAATTGTATGATAGATATGTATAGATGCCACGAATAACATAATAACTTTGGATAATGATTTAAACACCCTTTTCCCCGATTGGCTAGTAAACAATATTCGATAACATTCAAAGGTCTTAAAAAGTTGAACACAAAAAAATGCAAATGTCATTAGATTGGACGTAAGGTCTCAAGAATTTAAAGCACGATTTTGTAGGCAGTTCGTACATGTTGATTCAGTTTGCCACTTTCGTTTTTTCACATAATGAAGATATTCATCACAGGAGTCAGATATGCTTATCAAGAAGTCCTGTGTAAGGAAAAATACATCTTGTCTAAAACTGATGCTGGTTAATCATTCTCAAATTCTAATAACACTCTTGCTCTAAAAACTAATTTGAAAATTCTATTTCCAAAAAAATCGAAAACACTCTGCTATATTGAAGTTAATTCCTTTTTCATATAAGTTTGCAGTTTTTTTTTTTCTTTTTTTGCTATAAAAATGGAGAAAGTTACTCATGGTGTCGCATATTCTCATCTCAATGGTTCTCTAATGGTTGGATTGACTTGCTTATGGCAAGTTTGCTTAAAAGGCTTTGTAATCGAGAATGAGGTGCCCTGTGCTTGAAGTTTTCTAAGGGTTCCTAACCTGTATTTACATATTTACATTAAGTTCGAACAAAACTGCATAAAACTCCCACAGTAAGATCTATGAGCATGGTAAGGAATTGAAGTCGGCACCTCTCATCTGCATGGTATACATAGCTATAGCGACTAACTGATTGCGGGTGCAGCTTTAGCTTGGGGATTAAAACGCTGGCTATATGTCAAACGATTCCCGTTCGAATACCGGTGTGGCCTTAGATATTTGCAAATAGTCCAGAGATCACAGTTCAAAATCCCCTTCTATTTATCTTTTATTATTTTAATGTACCAATTCCCCCCAACAACCAAATACCAATTTGTAGATGGCACTTTATTTTCAGTTGTTATTACGTATTAAATTACACTGATAGAAAAGATATATTCTTTGTCTCTATCTCTCTATCTATATATATATGTGCATCAGTAGAATTTATACAATATTCGGTATAACAATTCAACAGAAGTTCGAAAATATATTCTATGATATTTTCTACATTATCAATCTCTAAACGATGTATAGCCCTTCTGCGGTTTCACAGAATTTTTTCTCGCAACTTTTAAATATAAAAAGCCTCATACATAAATTCATGTATGAACTTTCATCGCTGTGAAACTTGTAAGAAATCACCATAAAAAGAAGTTTCTCGAATTTTAATACTACCAGGGTAGAAAAAGAAGATCATGATCTGCTCTTCTTTAATGGTATATTTCCAATTCAGTTTTTCCTCTAAGAAGCTTTAGAATCGCAAACATTTACATCTCGGGATGCATTACTAGAATTTAATCGTTTCTAAATTACATGCTACTCACCATTCTTTCATGTCATTAGGAACGTGTATGAGGATAAAATTGCAAAGTAAAATCACGATTAAAATTTCATAATGATGTGTCCGTCATTTAATTTCAGATGACATTGAGATGCAAAAAAAAAATAATTATAAAATGGTTATGAAAATTATTCATGAGTCTGGGAAAGGAATTTATTGCAGCTGCGTTTATCTTGTGAGACGTACTTTGAATTTTTTACGAAGATATTATTAAATTTCGCCTTCATAGAAAATTATTGATAGTAATATGTAAATGATTATATTAACTGTAACGGTCAAATATTTTCTTTTTTTTTTATCATATAGTTTAAAATATTTTGATTAATAGTTAGGTACAGCCAGTTTGGAAGGGGTTTTAAACCGTTATTATCCATAACAAAAATAAAATAAGAATTTCGTTGCTTATTAAAGGTGTAAAAAAAGAAGGTGTCAAGGTGAAATTCAACGCAAAGAAAAACTAAATAGAAAAGTAGCATAAAACTATTTTTAGGCTTCATAAAAGAAGCCCCCTTTTTTAAAGGAGAAGTGAAAATTTAAAGAGAGCGAAGCAGCAAGGCATACGTGTTAATGTTCCTCGTTCTCTTTTTTCCCAAAGATTTTCTGTCTACCAGAAATATTAGAAATGCATTAATTAATATATATCTATATTTATTAAACATTTTTACATAACGTTAACATTTACTCTTACTTCTCGACCGTGTGGGGTTCTGTTTTATTTCGCCAGGAATCCTGGTTGATGTAAGTCAATTTCAACTACATTAAAGTGATATATATCACATGCACTATAAAAGCATGCATATCAATGCGTCATTTATAGGTAAGCGAAGCTGTTTCCTATTATAGACATTTTCAATTCAATTTTTTATTTATATGGGTGTGATGCACTAATGTTTTCAATTTTTATTTTTCTATGATAAATCAAGCTTAAACCATTTACAATTTGACCATGCTTCAACTTCGTTGAAAATATACAGGTTTGTCGACGTTAAACTTTCATCATTTCAGAGGGATGTGTAAGGCGTTGTAACATATCAAATTCAAACAACGAACGCTTCAACTCATACTCCCAAGATTTATTAGAGAAACTGTAGAAAAAATAGTTGATAAACAGCACATATATATTGTGAAACATAATTTGCATAAATGGACAGCATGTGCATATGCTAATAAAGAATTCGTTTAAACAAAAACAAGCACCATACGGCAGGAAATTAAAGTTCGCTGATGCGTAATAGCGGTTTTCAAGTACAAAGTTCTTGTTCGTAAAGCTTTTCTGTCGGAATGACTAGAACGCCACTATTTTTATTACACTGTCAGAAATGGATACTCAAATTCAACGAAATTTTCTCCGTTTTTGACGAAACTGTTTCCTGGGAAATGCTCCGAGCGAATATTTCGTCAAATCGAATACATTTGTATCCTCAAAAAAGTGAGGAAATTAATTCCGTCAAATTGCTTGTTCGAAAGTGCAAAAAAAGGCATGTGGTTCCATGTATTGACAATTTTTGAAGCATCTGTAATTGACAGGGGGAAATATTACGTCGCTTTTCTGAAGTCTTCAAGGGGATTCAAACGCGCGACCTTTGGTGTGGGAGACCTATGCGCTGCCTCCCTCGCCAGCGGGACCTTGTGTGAGTTTGATTTTAAATGTATCTACCGGATGTTGATGTGTGTTTATTTTTAGAAGGTAGATTGTATTTTTATCGGTGCTGTTATAATTTCTGCATGTTTTAATTAATAAGGCCGGATTATTATTATGGTTTTTCTATGGTTAATAAATAATTAGAATATGGCTTGATTAATAAAATTTATTAGAGAAATTTCCTTTGTTCAATTAATGATATTAAAATATGGTCTAGTTAATTTGTTGGTCAGAAATTATAAAGATGATTGGGGGGGGGGGGGTTAAGATTTTAACACGTTACTGTTCATAGAGGGGATAGGGATCAGTTATGCATATTTTTAATTTGATTAATATAAGAACATATTTCTTAAATAAAAAAGAGCTCCTGATTTTCTTTTTTTTTTTTTTTTTTTTTTTTTTTTTTTTTTTTTTTTTGAACGATTTTGTAACAACAAAAATAATCTGCCGTGAATGGGGAAACAGTTTCGTCAAATATTTGAAATTTTCCATTTTATTAAAAATCACTTAATTTTGAGACAAAATGATTGACAAAAATGATGAAATATAGCTCAAGAATTGCTGAATCGTCAAAAGTGAGAGTTTTATTTTTGACATAGAGGAAACAGTTTCGTCAGATATTTGAGGTTTCGTGTTTCGTCAAAAACCACGTGACTCTGTGACGAAATGATTGTCAAAAATAACGAAATAAAGCTTAAGGATTGCCGAATCGTCAAAATTGAGTGTTTTATTTCTGAGAGTGTAGGTCTTTCCTTTTGCAGAAGGACTTACGTAGAAGATATTTTGTACTAATTCCTTATATAAACCGCAAATGTATCGGGGCGTAAAATGCTCTACAGCAGCTGCTGAGTAGTGAACGCTAGTACCAAATAATCTGATATATTTACTATCCAAATTTCATATGATAATAATACATAGAATGCCCCACAAAGTCATATCGGTTGATAAAATATAATTTGGCAACTCTGTATATAATACGTACAGTTGGGATAAAGGGAGGTAAAAAAGAGAGAGAGAATGAATAGCCCGTTACTTTTGAACCTCTAAAAAGGTTACAGAGGAAGAGAAAGAAAGGAGATTCGAAAGTATCGGCTCTTCAAAATTTTCACATTTTTCTCATACTACGAAGAAATGATTAATTTCCTAAAGCCTGATGTTTAGATTAGTTGTGGTATACTTGTTCCTTTCTGTTTGTTCGACACTGATTAAACAAAACGTTGTCACTAGTTTAAACTGAATCCTGGACCACTATGGATATCAAATCCCAAACTAAGATTCAAGTTTTGAACTTCTTGAATAGGATTCATTTCCCAAATCACTAGATAAGAAAATCAGTAATGATTTTTGTTTTAAATATTTCTCTCATAATATTGGGAGATTTATACCCTAAAATCTGGAAATCAAAGCACTTTAAATCTTATAAATTAAATGAAGTGTTTACGTGTGTATGTGCTTCAGTTTTGCTGATGATAGGCAAGAGAATATATCTTACGATGAGTTTGCACATTTGGTTCCGGAAAGACGAATGCAGGTCCGCAGGCAATTATCCTCTGATTTTCGATATTTGATTAGATTATTTATATTTATGTTTTATACGATTTTTCAAGTTTTTATTATTTTATTTTTCAAATCTTTCGGCTTTAAAAAAAAAACGCAAAAGCAATCGAATTTTAATCTTTAAACCGCGATAAAGTAAGTCTTCCCCTCTTTTTAATGAACTTGATTCTGAATTTTACAGTAATTTGTCAAAGATAAATCCTAATTTTTCGACAAGCTATTATAAGTTGTTTACAAAAATCCTATTTTTTCAAGAAAAATGACATTCTTGTTTTTATTAAATGATCTCAATATATAATTATTGTCACCTAGACTTAAATTTTGTAACGTTATATGGAGACAACTTTCAGCCAAATTTAAAAATGAATTTTCTAAAAATATTAATTAGTTTAATTTTAATACTTTTTTAAATATATCTACAGAAACGAATTTTGAGTTCGCACTTGCTGCTCCGTGGAATTAATAATCAATTTTTCTCCCGAGGCCTGCAGAACGAAAGCAGGCTAGTGCGTTTTTATGGCGACAATGAGTCCAGTTTCATTTCGCGAGAAAGCAATGCCTTCATCGACAATAATAGCGTGTCTTTTAAATGACGTCATGATGATTTTGAAGAAGTTTTTTGATAGTTTCTTTTCGTTTAAAACTGTATGAAAAACTGTTTCTAAAACTTGATTTCTGTATCAAAATAGAAAGCTTATTTTTATTTACATTTTATACATTTTATTTTCATACATTATTTAACATTTGAAATACGTAAATAAATTATGGAAAAAAATAAAAATTCAGGATTTCAAAAACGGATGTAAAAGCGAAAACAGCCCTGTAGGCAAACCGTTATACTTATCGTCATTTTAACTATTTATTGCACCTACCCTGCCAAAGAGAATGGGACCGCCAAAATTAGGTTCGTTTGAAAAAACTAACCAGCGAAGTGGGCGAAATTTTATGTGTAAAGCGGAATGATGATACAGCATCTTGAGCTGATTACTTGATTAACTAAATCTGCATTTCCATTTATGAATAATAACGCAAAATAACGAATTCTTTAGTGAATAAAATGAGAGAAATATCTGATAATTCACTAAATATATCGATAAAATGATACAATAATCCAATACCAGGCGCAGATGTTAAACTAATAAAATACCTCAATATTTATATCAGTAACATAAATGCGTTTGTTAAAATATTTCTGTTTAAATTAGTATCTACTGAGAAATGGAATGATATTTTGTCTACTTCTTATTATTTATGAGAATATTATAGTTTATAAACATAATTGTCCGGAAACTTACACTGACTTCGTTTGATCGATTGAACTGTCGTCTGCAAACTGGGAAAGTTGAGATTGATGAAATGTCACAGATTTTTCTTGAGCTTTGGGACAGTGCTGCACCATATATAGATCAATCGAATTCTTTTCTGAAAGCTGCTTCAGTACTTTTTTACGAGCATTGAAGAATCAAATGAAACATTTGATAAAAATTCAAACAAGAAAGCTTGAAAGCACAATGCACTTGGATAATAATCATATGAAAGAGCTTCATAAAAATGAAAAATAAGAAAGATTTAGACTATGTATTCACTTAGAATTTGAACTGGAAAAAATATGTTGTTCTACAAATTATTTCTTATTGTTTGACTTATAAGACCCGAAAAATATTTATTTTTCATGTGCTGTTCTTCCCATCTTAAGTTTTAATGTAAAATATTTCTTTTTAAATAGCATTTAAGCAATAACGATTAAATTTATAGGATTGTAAAGCTACTCAAATTTTTAGTAATATTATACGATGCAGCATCCATAGCATATTAATTAATAAAATCTGATCTCCATTTACAAATAATATCGAATAATAATGATTTTTTAGCGAATGTAACATTAGATATATCGCACAGTTTACTAACTATATTGATCAAAATGTGCTATAATCCAATACCAGAAGCATAGTTTAAACTAATATTTGAATACTTATTTTAGCAACATAAATACGATTGATGAAATATATGCGTTTAAATATAAGTATTTATTGAAATATACAACGATATTTTGCTTTCATCTCATTATTTATGAGGATATTATAGTTTATAAACCTGATTGTTCGGAAACTTACACTGACTTCTTTCGATCGATTGAACTGTCGTCTGCAAACTGGGAAAGTTGAGATTGATGAAATGTCACAGATTTTTCTTGAGCTTTGGGACACTGCTGCACCATATATAGATCAATCGAATTCCTTTCTGAAAGCTGCTTCAGTACTTTTTTATGATCACTGAAGAATCAAACAAAACATTTGATAAAAATCAAACAAGAGAGCTTGAGTGCACAATATTGTTGGATAATAAACGTATGGAAAATTTTCATAAACTAATAAAATACAAATACTTTGAACCATAGATTTGTTCAGAAATCGACCTGAAAATCATGTGTTAGTCTAGAAATTATTCTTCACTGTTTTGGTTTGGTTTCACTGGCGGGAAAAATTAAAGGAACATCTATAAAAATGTGATTTATGATAATTCTGTTAAGTTGAAGTAAAATGAATCTCATGTGAACGCTACCAAGTTATTTAATGGGATTCACATTTTCTACACAGAAATGTGCTATTTTTTTTGCGTCCAATCTTTTCGCATGTGTGAAAAAAAGTGCAAGGCGTTTCTTCAAATTCTAATTTCATGAATTGTTCGAGAAGTTGGATAAAACATTTGTGTGTGGTAAGTGGAAACATGTCGTTGAGAAGGCATTTGACTGATTGTGGGAAATGGCATTTAAATGGGAGAATGGAAGGATATCAGATACTGACACAGGTCTGTAAGGACTTAAGTAGCCCAAAGCCTCATGTCAAGAATTTGGAAATGCTTTATATAGACATGGGTGATACATACAGACAACAAGGTCAAGTTCGAAAATGTGTCACAAAGAGACTCCCTGGGGAACAATTTATTTCACAAAAGATTGCTTAAAAAATGAAACAAATAACGTCAGCCCAGGTTGCAAGGGTGTTCACTGCAGCTACAGGACCTCGACTATTCAGATATATCGTGAGTGGCAGACTGCATAAAAGAAGGCAATATGCATAGAAAGTACCCAAGATTTGTGTCCCACAAACTCGGGTTGCGAAATGTGTCCGATCAACGTGGTTTGTAGTAACACTAGCTGGAACCCAGTTCTCTTCACTAATGAGTCTATTTTTTTTTCGTTGGAGAGTCATTTCAGAATTGTTGCAACCAAGAGGGAGCCAAATACACGCAATAATTTTGAAAACATCCGTAAAAGTGGTCGGTAAAAAGATGGTAAAATCATGCATTATTTTCAATGACCGCACTTGCTACCCATTTTTACCAGTGCAACTTATGAATGCTGAAATATAGAGAGATGAGTTTCGTGATCCTAATGTTAAGCTGTTTAGGGATACAATTGGTAACAACTTCCCTCTGATGAATGATAATGATCGCCCTCATCGCCCTGCATTAGCGATTGATTTTCTTGAGGGCGAAGGAATTTGGCAGATGGAGTGGCCCACATATTCTCTGGATTGATATCCGGTAGACCATGTGTGGTATGCAATAGGATCACTGCCAACTTTTTCCTATCCCACTTTATATCGCATTTCCTGTGTTCTTATTTAAATTTACTTTTTGCAGAAAAGGTATATTCTGCTCTTTGAAGATATATGAAACATTATAAAATAAAGATCTTGTGCCAGTTCTCTGGTTTTTGCTGAAAAATTGTTCAAGTTTTTATACTTGTTCCTTTAATTTTTCTCATTAGCGTATGATTCAAAAAGTCAAATTTTTTATGCTTTTGTTATGGTTGCTAAATTTTTAATTAAACTATTTCTTACCAAGCAACATTTAAACCGCAATTATTAATCCTTAGAACGTAGTAAAGCTGTTAAAAATACGTACTATCAATATTCGAAGAATCTAGCTAAAATGTATAATCTGATTATTTAATTGATATATATTTTCTGTTATCCCTCTTACAATTATTGGGCTTAATGCCGCTTCTGTAATAAATCCTACCCCGTTTCTCTGCATCGTCTCTTTAATGTATTTTACTTTATGAGAAGTTCTTAAAAATCTTCCTGCCTTATGTCTTCCGTAGTTGGGATACTTTCTCGGCAGTGTACCGTAGCCGGGGTACACGGACGGTGGTTAATATTATAGGATTTGGTCGGGCCATCCTCCCTACCCCGACCATCGAAGTTATTTTTTTTCTTTTTTGCTTTGTGAAAAATCAAGGTAATTTTTATTTATTTTTCAAATTCCACTTAAGTTTAAAACAGACTAATGTTTATATATATATATATATATATATATATATATATATATATATATATATATAAGTGTGTGACAAGAACTTTATTAGGATATAAAAAAATAAAATAATTTCCACGCCGATCATTTCAGCTGAAAAAAAAAAGAAACCTACATCAAGTTGACGAAACAGATATCGACCAGTATTGCGTGCCATGAATACGTCAGGGTTGCCAGTTTGGCATATGCTTTTTATTAAAAAATTCTAAATTCATACGAGAAGTTCCAAATGGTAAATTTTGTTTTATTTAAAATAAGACATTTCGTGATTACATAAATTAAAAACACTTTTTGGTAAATTTTCGGTATGAAATCTGAATTTCTGCATAAAAGAGGAAGCCAAACTGGCAACCCTGGTACACGGCCGAAACGCGTTTTTGTCATCTTGATGAAGAGCAGGATTATTTTTCAAATCGAAACGATCGACATTTCATTCAGTTTTAATTTTATATAATGACCTAAAGACGTTCATATTAATCATTGTATTCACACCATTTTCTTTCTAATTTTCGTTTAGATTGTTCAGATTCCGGTTCATCTCCTGGATGCAGTATATAATATGGAAACTTTAAATCTGAAAATGATGTACAGAACGTAATTTTTCATCACGCGCGAGGTTTAAAAGGTAAAAATACTTTTTTCTGAAATAGTCTCTGAAATGTCATATAAAATGCATAACTGTTACGCAAATACTTTCCAGCAGTATTTGATGTAAGATATATATATTATAAGAAACATACAACAAAGAGCCATTGTATTATGACCACCCTCCATCTATAACAATGAGCTCGCCCGGAAACAATACCACGGCGTGTGCGCGGCTGATGTGGGAGTATATAAAGCGCCATGCATTGTATTTCAAAACATAGCGTGATTAGCTATATAATGGGAAAAGCAGCAGATTTATCAGACTTTGGTAAAAATTTGATAAGATTTTGATCAAATCGTTATGGCTCGGCGACTGGGAACGTCGATATCAGAAACAGCGAATTTGGTGGGCTGTTCAGGTGCAGTCGTTGTGAGCACGTATCGAAAGTGGTGTATGGATGGTGAAACGACAACTCGCTGGCCAGTGGTGTGTCGCTCGCGGCGCATTGATTCTAGAGGAGAGCGGGGATTGTTACGCATTATTCGCCGTGACCGAAGAGCTACAACAGCCGAAATCACCAGCAGCTACAAGAGTGGCGACCCAGATTCTCAACACACAGTGCAGCGTTCACTGCTGGGTAAGGGCCTACGCAGCCGGCAGCCGATTCACATCCCTGCGCTGACGGCACGTCATCGCCAGCAGCGCCTGCAACGGGCCCAGGAACACTGGAATTGGACCATAGAAGAATGGAAGAAAGTTGGATGGTCCGACGACGATTAACATTTTCTGGTCTGTCACATTGACAGTTGCGTGCCGATTTCCAACGGAAACCCTGACTCCCGGATGCGCAGTTGGCCGGAGACAAGCCTATGGCGGCGGTATTATGGTGTCGATGTTTTCATGGAGCACATTAGGACCCATAAACTCCATAGAACAATCCCTGATGTCTGTGCGCTACCTGAACATCTTTGCAGACTAGGTGCACCCAATTATGACAACAGTGTTTCTGGCGGGTGATGTCATTTACCAACAAGATAATGCACCATGTCATACGGGTCGAATCGTCAGAGTGTAGTTCGAGGAACATTCTAATGACTTTCAAGTCATGTTTTGGCCTCCAAATTCACGTAAAATGAATCCAATAGAACATTTGTGGTTCCGCCTGGAGAACCGAATTTGTGCTGCGACGCTACCACCACGCAATGTGAGAGAATTGCAGGACAAATTGTTGAGAGCTTAGTACCAGATACCTCAGACTACCTATCAGCACCTTGTCGAGTCAATGCCACTCCGGGCGTTGGCGGTTTTGAAAAGGCGAAAGGTGGTCCTACATCGTATTAAACAGGTGGTCATAATGTAATGGCTCTTCGGTGTATATATATATATGTACATATATACAGTATTGGTCAAATTATTAGTCCGATTCGAAAAAAATTTGTAAAACCTTGTTTCTACGATGATTATATTAAAATACATCATCCTAGTAGTGTAATAAGCTATTCAAAGGATTACACTAAGTATTGACTTCAATATAAATGAGATATTTCGCGATTGGTTTGTTTATGTTTTCTATAGGTGAGTGGCAACACTAATCATTACAATATCCAGAAATTTTGTTCTGTTTACACTGTTTTCATGCCTGTTACAAACCAAATAATATCACTTCTAATTATTAATTTTAGAGTTTTAAATGTTTCTCTATTTTTTTTTTGTATTAAATGCAGGTTTTTAATTTAGAAATAACATTATGTAAGGAATTTTCTATAGCAGTAATTAAATTGGGTGCGAGGAAAAATATTTCTCCAAGAAAACGGGAAAACCTTCAGGTTTTCTTGCAAAATTCTAACTTGGCCCAAGCTGAAATTGCCAATAGACTTTCTATGTCTCAAAAAACTGTAGTAAGGATAACGAAAAACATCTATTTGAATGGAAATGGAACACCGAACAGAGTTGGACGATGTGGAAGAAAGCGGGTTTCTTCACAACGTGATGAGAGAGTTGTACTTAATTTGAACAGAAATAGCAGAAAAGGTCTTCAAAACAGTTGAAAGATGTACTGGGTAACCAGGGCATTGCTGTGAGCACAAGAATCATTCGCAGAAGATTTTTTTATGCTGGCTACAAAGCCTATCGTCAAAGGAAGAAACCGAAGCTGACTGAAGCCATGAAAAGGTAGCGATTGACAAGGGCCAAATCTTTTAAAAACTGGGTTTACCAAGGTTTTTTTTAAGTATAAATTTTACAGAATGTCTACATGAGATACTACAAATATATTTTGCCCTCGGTCATTAATCATCTGTCCAATTTTTAAACGATTTGTCCCCCGTCAATCGATTCATTCTCATAAATCATTCAGCTTCGGTTTCTTCCTTGGACAGTAGGCCTTGTAGCCAGTCTCCAAAAGTTTTCTGTTGATGGTTTTTGTGCTCAAAGCAATGCCCTGGTTTCTCAGTATAGCTTTCAACTGCCTTGAAGAACTTTTTTCTGTTATTTCTGCTCAAATTCAGTAGAACTCTATCATCACGTTGTGAAGAATTCCGTTTCCTTCCACATCGTCCAACTCTGTTCGGTGTTCCATTACTAGTTATAATTGATGTTTTTCTTTATCCTTTCGAGACTCAAAATGTGTATTGGCAATTTCAGCTTGTGCCAAGTTAGAATTTTGCAAAAAAAACTGAATCTGTCTACGTTTTATTGGAGAAATGTTTTTCCTGGAACCCATTTTAATTACTGCTATAGAAAAACTTCTTAAAAAATGTAATTTCTCAATTAAGAACATACATTTAATACAAAAAGATTAGAGAAACATTTAAAACATTAAATTTAATAATTAGAAGTGACATTATTTGTTTTGTAACAGGAAAGCTAACAATGTAAACAGAACAAAAGTTCTGGATTTTGTAATGATTAGTGTTGCCACTCACCTATAGAAAATATAAACAAAATAATCTCGAAATATCTCATTTATATCGAAGTCAATACTCAGTGTAATCCTTTGAATAAGCTTATTACACTACCAGGATGATTTAGTTTAATATAATCATCTTAGAAACGAGGTTTTGAATTTTTTTTCGAATGAGACTAATAATTTGGCAAATACTGTATGTATATGTATAATTCTGCAGCATAAATACATATCAACTGTCGAACATCAATGCATTAAACTGAAAATGATCGTTTTTACTATGGTGTTTCTTCCTTTCTGCTATCACTTATTCAAAACACGCATATATTAGAAATGATTTTTTTAATTATTATGGATAAATGAGCGCGAATGTTATCCGTTTGAATCATATTAGAGATAAAAAGTACATACTTTTCAAAAAATTAGAGTTATTTATGATCTGTTTAAGTTTATTCATTTTACATTTTAAACATGGGATTATAATTCCTCCACACTGTTAAAAATAATCTGAAATTCACTGATATTTTTTTCCTGAATTTCGCAGAAAAAGTCCCTTTTCACGACAAAAGGGCATTTTCCGTTAAAAACAGAAAATTTCCTCATATTTTCTGAAAATAACGGAACAGACGGAGAAGAAAGTGGCCAACGGAGATATTCCGTTATCTGCTGCATATTTATTTTCAATGTTTAAAAAACTGACATGTTTCAGTACAGAAAAAGTAAAATTTCTAGTTTATTTAAAAGAACAAAAATTTAAATTATTATTATTATTATTTCGAATTTAAAAAAGCAACAATTAATTTTCCCATGCTTTTAAATTATTAGCAATTTATTTTTTAAAGTTATAAAAAAATATTCACAGTTAAAATATATTCTAAACAAATAAGCTGCTTAATATATATATATATATATATATATATATATATATATACAGGGTGTCTCAAAAGGTCGTTTACAAACTTAACATGCAGGTCTGTCATATCATGATGAACAAGATTTACATAGGAACTTGTGTTCGAAAATGCAAACTGCGACCACTAGAGGGCGATGATCGCAGGTGTGGAGGGGAAGAAGAAAGTTTATCGAAAGAGGTATTAATATGACTTTTATTAAAGATCATGGTTTAATTTACACAAGATGTTCAAAATTCATTCCATTCGCCGCAATGCATGTACAACGCTGACGCATGAAATCACGGACCCGTTCAAAATGGGAAAATCCGGCTGTGCGACTCGTTATCGCAAATACCAGCGTGCAAATGCAACGCGTTGGGGATAATCGTCAACGCACAATGCCTGTAATCTTTGTAAGTGGTAGGGGTGGTTCGTGTCCTCATGCAGTATGCGCATAATGCTGGAACGACGTACACCCAAGACGCGTTCGCTTGCTCGGAGACTTGTTTGCGGGTTCCTGTCAAATTCCCGTAGCACGGTTTCCTCTACGACAGGCCTGCGTGTAGTGCGTTCTTGACCGATGTAGCTACGTACTTGGAAAGCTCCTGCTTCACGCAATCTGCGGTACAATTGTCCAAACAAAACATGATTTGGCTGACGTCTGCTTGTGAAGCACTGAAGGTACATCCGTACCGCGGCTCGGGCATTTCCATCCGCGGCGCCATATACGTAATGCATATCGGCCAATTCGGCGTTACTAAACCGATTCATCCTTCTCCTGCAACGTCTTCGCCTGAAATGATTGCACTTTCCACTCTCCCGTAAGTCTACGCTCATCGCCTTCTAGCGGTCGCAGTTTGCATTTTCGAACACATGTTTCCTATATAAATCTTGTTTATCATGATATGACAGACCAGCATGTTAAGTTTGTAAACGACCTTTTGAGACACCCTGTATATAATAGTTAAGTGAAAAAAAAATCGATTTTACTCAAAAAAGCAAAAAACAAAAATAATGCTTTCGAATTTAAAAAAATAACAAATAATTTTCTCATCCCTTTGAAATTATTCGCAATTTGTTTTTTAAAGTTATAAAAAACACTCTCACTAAAAATATATTCTAACCGAACACATTTAAAAAATCTATAATAGTTGAAAAAAATCGATTTTCTCAAAAAAGCAAACATACTTTATCGAATTTAATTCAAAATATAATATTCATATTTTGCATCTAACAATCAAATTAGGAATATATATAATTCATGTTTTAATCCTCTTTTCGATCATAATCCTATAACAAAATATCCCCCAATTAATTTCAAAATTACCAGGTTTCTAAACCCCAGATTGTTTAAGTTCCAAGCCGCGATTTGAAGAAATCTCCTATGATCGTTTCAATTTTTTATTTTAGCAAGGGCCCACTGGTCTTGCGGTAAAACACTTGGCTCGAGACGCTGTCATCTCTGGTGCGAACCCCAAGGTCAGCCGAAAATATTCTTGAAGTATATCAAATTATTAAAATAAATACTCCCGGTGTAGTCAACAGATGGCAGCACAAACAGGAAAGTAATTTTTTTTTTTAAACCGAGGTCATTCAAAACGGAAAGATACCGTTTCTTCAAACGGAGTTCTTCCTTCTGTTATCTTTCAAAATGAAAAATCTACTAACGAAACGGAAAATACCCGGCAACTTTGCTGCCAGTAGTTTTACCGTGAATTAACGGATTTATTTTTAACAGTGCATTGATGCTTCTTATTATACTATAAATAGTACTTAATGTTTAAATTAAATATATTTCGACGGCATTTTTGGAAACGAATTTAATTTCGCAGTTTTTTAGGAGCTGATTATACGGGAAGAAATGTCACAGACGTGTTAGTTGAGACGTCAATAATTTTTTTTATACCACTAACCAGGTCCCTACCTGCGAGGCATAAGTGCCTAGCTTGACGAGTTAGTACCTGGGCGCAGGGTGATATTTGCCTGATCACAGCATGGCTGTCATACACCTGACATGAGACTTATTGGCATCGCTGTAGTGGTTTGCTACAGTTTTTTTTTGTTTGCCGGTTCAAGATTTTTATTTAACTTTGCTGAATTGGCAGATTTAAAGAAAAGCAAAAATTAAAGAAGAGAAAGGAATTGGTCTCGTAATTTAGAACCTTTATCAGCTGACTAGAAGTTCACCTGACTAGGCACCTCCAGATAGGGAATTTGGAGGTCTTTGCACCCACGACGGATTTTACATGCACCAGGCGCCATTAGCGTACATGGCTTTATATATTTGCCATGTCTGTCGGCTTGTCACTTTCATGGTGAGTTTTCGCTGTAGTGTTTATCGCTGCTTTTATGGGCTGGTTTCACTTTTTGTTTTATTTGTCTCTACCAGGGTTGTATTGCCACTTTTATGGGCTCACTCCTGTTGTGGGTTGTTTCTGTCTATTATCATTGGTTGGGTTTTTGTCTCTATCTTGTGATAGTGCTGGTTGTCAAATTTTGAAACTTTGTCTTCTTGCGAGAGTTTCACTGGTTATTATGACGCTATCGTGTCTTTTGTCAAATTGTAACTTTTGTTACTGGTAGTTGTCATATTTCACTGGATGTTGCAAACTCATTTTCGTTGGTTTTGCCACTTTAACTCACCCGCGAATTATAGCTGGGTGTTTTGATTATATTTTTTCCTTCGTGAATACGCTTTACGCGATCAGTCCATTGAATCCTAATGGCTGTTATCACTTATTTTGAATTTTCTGCAATTTGGTTGATTTGTTATTTGAGAAACTTGGCGCACTAATGGAGTGGGGCTTGTTTCGGGGCCGTTAGTCCGTCATATATCTATGAGACTGTATTCACTTGATGAGACACTACTTTTTTTTTCACTATTCACTTTCTTTGGCAGATGTGCTTTTTGCATTCACCAATTAATTATTTTGTAGTCGAATACTTTGTTTACGACGTCAATACTTAATATCCAACAAAAACTTAAACCTTCTGAAATATATTTTCGTGGAATCATGCATAATTTTCCTATTACTAGATTTATTTTTTTAAATGACATCTGAAAAAATTTCCACAGGATAAAAGAACGTAAATAAAATGTTTTATTTCTGAATACACTAAGAAAAAAAAAATCTGTTGGTTTTGTAGAAAAAATTGTAAGCCACGACGCCAGTAAAAACTATTTATTTCACAGAAAAATCTGCTTTATTGTGTTTTTTCTGGTAATTTAAAAGATTTTGCCAGTAAAATAAAACGTTTACAGATTTTTTTTCCAGAAAAATCAGTATTTTTTACGTGATTTCTCTTATCTTAACATATTTTGTCGTAAATTATATGCAGTTTATTTATTTATTTATTTATTTATTTATTGTAAAATAGATTTTTACTGGCTTTCTTCCTGATGATGTTTTTTTTTTCCTGTAAAATGAAAAGATTTTACTATGTAACATTATAAATAATTAACAGACTTTTTTTAAACTAGGCAATTGATTTTTTTTCAAGCATATAAAAAACGAAAGAAAAGCGTAAAAATGTAGATCCAACCAGTAAAAAAAACGTATCAAAAACGTTTTCTTAAATATTTTCAGGCACCAGATATTTTTTTTTTATCTTTGCGTAAACGTCAGTTTTTTTTTTTTTTTTAAGCATATATATTTAAGTAGATTTTAATTTTAATTTATGATGAAAAATTTAATTTTGTATCATTTATTAAAATATCATGGTTATTATTTATTCATATATTTATTTATTATCAGTTGTATCCTATGTGATGATGAAAATGGAAGTCATATTTGAAATCCATTTAGCCTTCTATGCCTCAAATTATAAATTAAGAAATTGCTCCACCTCAATAATTATCTTCCCTTATGTCTGAAGATATATTAGCAAACTTATATAATAATAATATGAAATTGATATAAGTTTTTTCGTTAAAATTGATTTAATAAATTGGTAACTGTAGGTCTTTTTGTGAAATATTTACAAGAATAATTAGATTTATTAACAAAAAATAGTATTATGGTAATCTCGGAATTCTTTTAAAAACAATGTAAATAAATGTATTGTGATCCTATCTGTAAAGGGAAATGTTTTTGTATCGTTGCAAATTTTTCATGCAACACTTTTAATAAGGGAAAAGCTAAACTTGTATAATTGGTTGAGAAAATAACTGTTTAAAAATATTTAGCTTCGACTGTTTTGCTGTTCTTTTTAAATGTGATCCAGCATTAGTATTTTGTATGAATTGTGGAATCTACTTTTATTAATAAACAGATTACATATTTTTTTTTTATAAAAAAATTTCTTTAATTGTACCTAAAAGTGCTGTCAGAGTATAAAGGGTTAATGTTCGTGTCAACATTAAGCTTAGATTCCAAAAAGATCATTTATGAAGGCCTGCTTAATGAAATTTACTTTTCGGCTTCGATTATTTGACATGTTACTGACACAACTTGAGACAGTTCGATAATTAAGGTGACAAGAGCCTGTTTTATTTATTAAATAATACGCCTTCTTGACCACCTACAAACACATCATGTTATCAACATGTTTCCCCTCGTGTTGTAATGAACTCTTCCACAGTAAGAAGCCTTCTTATCATAGCCGGAGTATACTTTGCTCGATAAATGAAGAAATAGTCTTAATTTGTGCATGAGAAAATTAAGATGTGATATTGGCTAACGCAATTCTTCACTCTGAACCAGCTTTGTTTCATCGATATTAGGATGGTGCATTCATTTGCACACAAAAGTTTAACCGATTGGAATTTCCAGGTTAAGGGGCTACTTCAGTCAAGCGAAAACACACGCTCAATAATGTTAATCCTATGGGATAATTGTTTCTTAATATCTCGTTTGCATTTCAATATTTTTAAATGTTATTATTTTTTTCTGCATTGGATAGCTGCAGTCGATCTCTACAAAGGCTGTTTGTAACTTTTTCGATTTTATTGACAGGGATTTTTTCTTTAATGAGGATACTCACTTTCGAAAACGGTTCGGAAAATGAAAGTATTCGAATAAATAAAAACTTGTAAATCGAAAAAGTAAAAAAAGGGGGGGGGGCTGTAGAGATCAACCTCAGCTATGCAATGCGAAAAAATCACTTAGAAATGTAAACGACATATTTAAAAAAAATTCGCCCATAGGATTAACATTAGCGTGCGGGTGTTTCCGAGTGAGTGAAGTAGCCTTTTAAATGAACATTAATAACATCAATGCTCACATTGGAATCGACTCCAGTACCTTTTAAGAGAGTTCTATAAAAAATATTCTTTCCCTCTCAACAACATGAAATTTTCTGATACACGCATAAAATTTGCAGGCATGAAGTAATTTGGTGATAAATCACTAGTGAAGTGATTTGGAATCAAATGGCGCTTTTGGTTTTCCGATAAATAATATATTACATCTTCAGTTATACTCGAATGATTTCCAATGACGACCTTTCTTGGACTGTCGTGTCCGGAAAATCGGTTTGAAATGCCAAAATTAGCAGCAATTCATGAAAAATCATTTGCCTCTGTCACAAAATGTAAACGCTATTTAAGTTATGAGTTTCTGAATAAGAACAACTGCTATTTTACTGAATTTCAGAACAAAAAGAAAACTTTGTGAAACAGTCAGAAATTAGCAAGTTTGAATTGAAAAACAGTGGTAGTAATAAGTGGTAGTAATAAAACGAACCTTAGCGCATACAGGTTTCCCCCCCCCCCTCTAATCCCGAAATCCACACCGTAAAAGAAATGTTTCTTAACCTGCAACAAGAAAACTGAAAATCATGCTTCAATCATAGATTATGAAACATAGATTATGATTCAAACACTTACAGGATGCTTTGACAAAACTTCCTCGTTTAATAAGGTAAAATATGAGGTGTAACTCAACAATTTGGAAAACTTATAACACATTTGAAAACTCAATGACAGCAACTGTCGTCAATAGACGGAAAAGTATACGAATTTTTTTTGTGCACACCTGTATTTGATTTATACTACAGAGTATGCTATAATTTAGTTCAGTTAGGTAAAACGCATATTGCAGTTGTAAATTCTCCTTCAGCATTTTCCGTAAATAAACGGAAAAGTATTCGAGACCTTTTGGGATGTCTTGTATATTATCTACAAAATTGTTTCACACCAAGTAACAGACAAAAACTTAGTTTAATTTAAAAACTCGTATCAGAACTTAAAACGCACTTCCAGTAATCATTCTCCTTAAACCGTAACTGTAACCGAATTATTTTGTGCATCCTTGTAAATGAACGATGAATGCTAGGCACACCACAGTCTATATTAACCCTCTTTTAGTGAACCAGAGTCATATATACCAATTTTAATATGTTTTAAATAGTATAACATCATTAAAATACGCCGCAAACGATTTTTGTCCATAGACCGTAAATGTAACATAATTTTTTGAGAGTCCCTGTAAATGAAATATAAACGCTATATTACTTGATTTTCAATACAGATGCCATAGTAAACATCCTTAACATAAATCAATTGCATGGCGATCCGACTATATTTACGTGGATTAGAGCACGGGCAGACGGCAGACAGACAAACCGAATTCATAAACACTTTTCAACTATGTTGGAAAGTATTAAAAATGTAATATAACCACGAACGAAAATATACAATAACCACTTCCGAGTTACCCATGTTTCCGAAAATTGTTCTTTATCTTTAGAAACTTCAGAAACCAATATATTTTCAGGATTTAAAAAGGAAATTTCTAAAAACAATGTTTATTTTGCTGCCACTAATTTTCTGAAACATTTCTGAATAGTACTTATATAGTATATTAATCAGTTTTCTCAAACCAGAATATCGGTTTTTAGAATGTTATATTTCTCAAATACACATTTTCAGCTGCGTAATAGAATTTATTCATGCAAGAATAACAATATATATACATATATATATATATATATATTAATGTTAAAATTAATGCTGTTAATTTATCATGTTTGTCTATAAAATATGTTTGCTGAACATGAAAATGTATGCTTGAGAATTGACAGCATCCTAAAAAACGACATTCCAGATTGAGAAAACTGATTAATACACTATAAAAACTATTTCCGAAAATCATTGGCAGCAAAAGAAACAATGTTTTTAAAAATGCTTCTTTAAATATTGAAAATATATTGATGTATGAGGTTTCTAAAGATAAAGAACGCTTTTCAGAATAGCGGGTAAATCGAAAGTTGTTACTGTATATTTCTGTTCATGGTTATATTATATTTTACTAGATTAAGAAACATTTGTCTTTTTTACAGTGCATGTTAACCTATAGGGAAATTTAAATAGGGGATTACTCATTTACCTAATATAAGTATCGATCAAGGGTTTTCACCATAAAACGAAGATGTCAGATGCAGACGTTAAGTGCGTTTTTATAAATTATTTTCTTACATTTTAATTATTTTCAAAAACGTGATTTATTCTTAAAAAAATACTTAAAATTTAGAAAAATAATTTTTACGAACGCACTACGTCTGCATATGATGTCTTCTTTCTAATCATGAAAACCTTTTTCGATATTTATATTAGATAATGAGTAATGACCTAATTAAAATTTTTAGGTTTACATGGGATTTCGCGATCGGTGAAGACTGCTGATGCATGCTCTTAACTTCAATACTAATCACACTTCTATTACTATTTGTGAAGCAGATAAGCCACAAATATAGTAATTTTCAATATCATTATGCATTTAAAAAGTTGCATAACTCTTGTTGAATTCGCTTCTCCATGCGATTTTTCTAATTTTATGTAACACAGTAAAGCACCTATTATACGTTTCTCATTTATACGAATTTTACATTTATACTTAATTTCAGTGCAGTCCCGATTCATCCTTGTGTATTTTAATGTTGTAATGTTTCATTTATACGACGCATAACTTCGGTTATGCGTCGTTTCTTTCATGCCGTAACCGATTTTCTTAGAATATTTCCCCCCCAGCGTCGTTTCTTTTTTCCGTTTCTGGTAGCAATATTTGGGGAAAGAATAAGGGAAAAGAATATGTGCGATTGCTACAGGGTGAAGCCATCCAATTGCAAACAGTTCGTGGAACATGTGGAGGGGGTGGGACGAAAAGAATGGCCAGTGGGTGATCTGCTCACGAGTAAAATTTGAGATTAGTAAATGTCGCTTCATTTCCTGATTTCGTTGCAATTTAGACCACGTTTAAGCGTGATTTCAATTTTTCTTTCGGTCTCTATTGAACACTTAACCTGCTCCTATAATGTTCCGAAAACGAAAGGGACTTTCATTAAAAGAGAAAATTGAAATTTTCAAAGAATCTGTCAGACGAATGTCAGACTACGAGTACAAATTATTTTAATTAAAATCTTTTTGTACGTTTAAAATTGGAATAAACAAGGTGTAACTCAAGGTGTGAAACTGATATAAAGTTTGACAAGTCTCACTTTTATTTTTCAATTTTAGAAATGACTATTTAATTTTTTTTTCACTGTTTTAACCTTTTTTTTTTCAATATATAGTGCATCTTAAACAACTGAAAATGGTAGCAAAATTAAATTTGTATGATTGTAGTATTATATCTCTATTACAATCAAACATTTTACACCTTAAATAGTACAATTTCGATTGTACGTCTTTCTGAGTTATACGTCGTTTTAGAACGGTGATCCTGAAAGACGTATAATCGGTGCTTTACTGTATATCTAAATAAAACCAATCGTGGAATTCATGTTTATGGTGAAATGTTTCATACGGAAAGAAGCTCTAATAAGTTTTATTGTTACTTTTACAAGCTCTTTTATTGATAAAATATACTTTATAAATAGAGCAGCTCCGTGATACAAAACACTAAAATTACTATGAATTTGTGAAAAGTTTTCATCCATTCAACATTACGTGACTTAACAGCGTTAAGTATGGAAGAAAGAACTTTTAAATTTATTGCCCTTTCTTTTTCCTTCAACGCATTGTGAAAAAGGTCACGTGATTCCATAACTAAAAATAAATCTATTGAAAAAAATGTTTAAAAAGTGAAAGAAATCTACCCTCTTTTGATTGATGAATCTCAGAGACTGAATTAAAAAAAAAAAAAATTCTGAAGAGTTTAAAACAATGTCTTCTCATACAAATTATTTGACACAATCGAATTCTCATTTAAGAATTTTCTGTATCCAAAGAATTTTGCGTGTTTTTGAGATTCTAACTGTTGGAAGGGAGAATAAATTAACACAAATAAATGATGCCCCGTAATTTGCTTTTCAAATGAGTAGAAAATATAATTAAATTGAAAGAAAAGTTGAAGTTTCTAATTTTCATTTTGTTGCACGAGGTTCCTGGTGTTTTCTTTCTTTGTTTTCTATGTGGCTCTAAGTCACGTTTTGAAAATAAGTCATTCACAGACCGGAACATCCACCTTAAAATGAATTCTGAACAACTATATATTCCCAGTAAGTCTCCACTACTGTTTAACTGCGGTTAATTGGTGTTTCAGCCAGCTGTTTGACCAACCCATTCGGCGAATAAGGCATCAAGGTTTTTCATTACGTAATGTGTCTTCATTACCTCCTGTATCATAAGCTACTTTCTTTTCCAGTGTCGCAGGCACATTTTCCATGCTCGAATGCCATCTTGTCAGAGTCAGGCTACAGTTTCCAATCACTAACCACAAGTGGCGAGATGGAGTCCTGTGAAAACATTGTCGAATACATGGAGAAGAAACTACTAAAGAAAAAAAATGTAAAAAATATTTTTAAAAGTATAATAACAAAATTTCACATTATATTTCAAATAGTTTTAACTTAATATTTTATAACTCTAGCTTAATATTTTATAATACTTATGAAAAATAACTTAATATACACCTAAAATAATGTTACTAGTTTTATGGAGCGACACATGTATAATTTTTACTTACCCATCATACGTAGTATATTACTTACCCATCATACATAGTATAGGGTAAGTCTTGTAATCGTTTTGAAAATCGAAAAAATTTTTTTGACGGATTTACACGTTTCAGACACTGGAGATTCCGAAAAACATATTTTTAGAAAAAAAATTTTGCCGTCCGTCTGTGTGTCTGTGTGTCTGTGTGTGTGTGTGTCTGTGTGTGTGTCTGTGTGTCTGTAAACGCTCTATCTCCCGAAAAAATTGAGATAGAGACTTGCAATTTGGTATGTACTTAGTATGTAATAATGGAAAGAAGCCTATTTCATTTCAATAACCTCGATTAAACGGAACAATTTTTTTCGGACTCTCGAAATATTCGTTCTGATGAAAGGTATATAAAAATTTTCGAAATTGTTTATTTTAAGAAATGAATATAAAAGACAATAAAAAAACATAAATTTTGAATAAAGCATGAAGTCGATCGGATAAATAGTTGCCGACATATATGGAATCCTATTTTCCACACTCTTTGATTTTTCATGACCCTGCATTTCATCCAAATTTCACTTCAAAGATATATTTTAATTGGAAATTTGACGCTTAATCAGATGCAATAAACCGCTAGTTAATAGGATTATTATTTTTGGAGTTATAAGGAAAAACCTCTTTCAAGCAATTCAGTAATCGAGCCTTTAAAGTTTGTGACGTCATCAAGCCACGATTTTATTTGAATTGCAATGCATTTTATAAGTAGTTTACACATTTTTATTTTAATATTTTACATTATGCATATCCATGATGGGTAAGTATTACGGTGGCCCCCAACGACTAGTTTCTACTTTCATAAAGGTTTGAGCATATTGTATTCTATCAGATGTTTTTACCACTCACAGTTCTTGGTTTAAAATTTTAATATCTGTTTATAGTCTTTTTTTAATATATATATATATATATATATATATATATATATATATAGAGAGAGAGAGAGAGGGGGGGGTATATATTGAGAACACTTTGATAACCTGCTGACCTGCTGACTCTGATGGGACATCTCATTTTTAGCGCTTTGAAAGAAACTGTGTAACATTTACCTAACTTTTATAATCCTTAGTTTAATTATACCCCAGCATTTAAACACGTATTATGTGTGTAGTTTTCTACTGTTCGCATTATACCTAATGATTCAAAAAATTTTAGAAAAAAAAAATTACGGCTTTATTACAAAAGTCCAAAATGCGTAATCTTGATTATATATAGCTTTACTTAATCCAATATTACGAAGAAAACTTATATTTTAAATCCATTAAAACTCATCACAGTTTTTATATTGTGTTAAATCAATTCATACCTTCAGTTACTCTAAAATTCTTGGTTTTCTCAGCAGAAATTGCACAAAGTTAAATTTCTAAGAATAATTGTTATAAACAATTTTAATGACATCTGTTCTTCCTGACTTTTTTTAAATGTTTTGTTTATTAAAAATATTGCTTATTTGTACACTGTAAAAAATTTCCAACCCTTTTCCGTTTCGTAAAAGATAAATTTCCTTTACGATACGGAAAACAACCGATAAAATATTTTTTCCGAATCACAACAGAAAGTTTTCCTACAGTCATAAAAATAATCTTTTTATATCGTATTAGTTTCCGAAAAGATGGAAAATAACTTCACCGGACTTACTGCGCAGTCTCGCTCTCTGCTGACGTATGAAAGGCGTGGCGTCACGTGATTGATAACAGAACAGAATCGAGATTTTCCATGAAGAAGATGTCCGCCATGTTGTTAAATATTGGACAATTGTTCTACGTAGTTCTAACTTCGCAATGGTAAGTACTAAAATTTATGTGATTTTTAATATTTGGGATTTGATATGTCCATATATTTACAGTGCATGATTATCAAACCGAATAACATGTTTAAGGAGCTGCGTAGCCTGAAATAAAATGCATGTTATCTTATTTCTCGCTCAGTTTATTTTTTATGAGAAAAATATCCCCAATCAAAAAAATATTTTGATGTGCCAGAAATTTCTAACTTAGATATTATCTTAATGAAAACTCAATTTTTGTAGACTGCTTTTTAAGTAGTTTTTAACTTATTCTAAATTCAGGTACTTGTTTATTTGTTTAATTCTGTAAGGCATCCAGTGTTGAATTCAGGAGATAGCCGGGGGGGGGGGGACATTCCTCTCTCCCGGAGCATTGAAATGACCACCCCTCTGAAAATTTCGGATTTTATGATTTAATGGTCAAAAAGTGCAATTCCCCCCCCCCCCCCTCGGAACTCTATAATATGCCCCCAGGAGCCACAGAAATCCCTCTCGGAGAAAAATGCCTGAATTCAACACTGAAGATATCAATAACATACCTATGATCTTAAAATAAATTCATGAGATTTTTCTGTATTCGATGCCATATCAGAATCATATATTGTCTTTTTTTTTTCAGGTACTACATTATTATAGAATCAATTTAACATTTTATTATTTGTAGTGTATTAAAATTCAGTTAAAAAGGAATGTCCATTAAATTCTATAATGTTGATTAAAAAATTGAGAAATGTATGTCAGGGTGCTATAACGAAATTTATAATGGTATATGGTAAAATAAATTTCAGTAGTCTTTTAATATCAGACAATATTTTAGTTGTGAAAAACGTAAAGTAGAATATGCTTAATACCTTGAGGTTGATTTTACCTATATTCATGCTGTAAAAGCTTGCATGCAGAAGCTTTCAACAGCCCCACCCTGTATATTCAAATTTAATTGATTAAATTTTATTTTTCTCACATTATTTTGAAAATAAAAAATGACGGCTTAGATGCTTTACACTCACGCTAAAAAAAAAAAAAAATTATCGGTTAAAAAAAAGAAAAAAGTCGCCAAATTTAGGGGATTTTTTTCTTTAATGGCAACCTAGCCATTGTATTAAGTTATTCGTTTGGCGCAGTCTTGGAAATCGCGCCAAACAAATAGTCGCCAATCTTTTGTTTACATTTTAGCGTGATAGTAACACATCTGTTCCAAAATGACTTTTAATCTTTTCTAATAATTTAAAATAAACAGAATAAAAAAAAGCAAACAGGGAATTTTTGTCAGTAGAGGTGCAGGGGGGGGGGGGGGATTTATTTTAAAAATATAAAGCTTCAATTCTTCATTTAAAAATAAAAAAAGAAAGAAAAAGAAAACCTGTAATAGCTTTTGTTACATTTCTGTATTGTTTTTCATCCTAATTTATATAAAAATTATCTTGTATGTGGGTTTCTAACAAAAAAAAAAATATCTAATTTGATTTTATTTCATATTTGTGCTTTCCTTTAACTAAATCTTGTCATGTATTTAAATGCACGTGTTAATACTGTGCAAATTTCAAGAAATAAAAAAATGTTCAAATGAGTCATAATGTCAACATATAAATCATAAATGTTCTGAAATTTCTGCTATTTTTGGAGTTCACAGAACCCGAAATATCATTGTAATAGAATTTTTTTTAGCTCACAGGTTATCAAAGCCGGACCCCCCCCCCGCTTAATTTACATAAATAGGTTTTTCATGCAGAATTATCCGATTTTAAATTTTCAAATTTTATATATATGTTCATTCTAATAATCCGATTCCTTGATTAGTTTTGGGGGTTAAATTGCTAAGTATAAAAGGGGGAGGGGGAACGGGGGCTGATCCCCACTTAATTTATATAAATGGGTTTTTAATGCAGAATTATCAGTTTTGTTTCAAATTTTACACATAGGTTCACTCTGATAAGGCGCTTCCCTGATCAGTTTTGGGGGTTCATTTGTTAAGTTTACATGAGGGAACTGGGGGCTAATCCCCCCCCCCCTTAATTTAGATAATGTGTTTTTCATGCAGAAATATCCGATTTGTTTCAAATTTTGTATATAGGTTCATTCCAATAAGGCGCTTCTCTGATCAGCTTTGGGGGTTCAATGGTTAAATATAAAGGGGGAACAGGGGCGAATCCCCTCCCTAAATAAATGGGGTTTTCATGCAGAATTACACAATTTGCTTCAAATTTTGTATATAGCTTCATTGTGATAAGGCGTTTCCTTCATTAGTTTTGGGGGTTCATTGGTTAAGTATAAAGAGGACAACGGTCATTAATCTCCCCCACCCCCTTAATTTAGGTAAATGGGTTTTTCATGCAGAATTATCCGATTTGTTTCAAATATTGTATATAGGTTCATTCTGATAAGGCGCTTCCCTGATTATCTTTGGGGGTTAATTGATTAAGTATACAGGGCGGAACTGGGGGCTAATCCCCCTTAATTTAGATAATGGGTTTTTCATGCAGAATTATCCGATTTGTTTCAAATATTCTATGTAGGTTCTTTCTGATAAGGCGCTTCCCTGATCAGTTTTGGGGGTTCATTTGTTAAGTTTACAGGAGGGAACTGGGGCTAATCCCCCCCCCCCTTAATTTAGATAATGTGTTTTTCATGCAGAAATATCCGATTTGTTTCAAATTTTATACATAGGTTCATTCTGATAAGGCGCTTCCCTGATCAGTTTTGGGGGTTCATTTGTTAAGTTTACATGAGGGAACTGGGGGCTAATCCCCCCCCCCCCGCTTAATTTACATAAATAGGTTTTTCATGCAGAATTATCCGATTTTAAATTTTCAAATTTTATATATATGTTCATTCTGATAATCCGATTCCTTGATTAGTTTTGGGGGTTAAATTGCTAAGTATAAAAGGGGGAGGGGAGACGGGGGCTGATCCCCACTTAATTTATATAAATGTGTTTTTCATGCAGAATTATCCGTTTTGTTTCAAATTTTATACATAGGTTCACTCTGATAAGGCGCTTCCCTGATCAGTTTTGGTGGTTCATTTGTTAAGTTTACATGAGGGAACTGGGGGCTAATCCCCCCCCTTAATTTAGATAATGTGTTTTTCATGCAGAAATATCCGATTTGTTTCAAATTTTGTATATAGGTTCATTCCAATAAGGCGCTTCTTTGATCAGTTTTGGGTGTTCAATGGTTAAATATAAAAGAGGAACAGGTGCTAATCTCCCCCTAAATTAAATAAATGGGTTTTTCATGCAGAAATATCCGATTTGTTTCAAATTTTGTATATAGGTTCATTCCAATAAGGCGCTTCTTTGATAAGCTTTAGGGGTTCAATGGTTAAATATAAAGGGGGAACAGGGGCGAATCCCCTCCCTAAATTAAATAAATGGGGTTTTCATGCAGAATTACACAATTTGCTTCTAATTTTGTATATAGCTTCATTGTGATAAGGCGTTTCCTTCATTAGTTTTGGGGGTTCATTGGTTAAGTATAAAGAGGGCAACGGTCATTAATCCACCCACCACCTTAATTTAGGTAAATGGGTTTTTCATGCAGAATTATCCGATTTGTTTCAAATATTGTATATAGGTTCATTCTGATAAGGCGCTTCCCTGATTATCTTTGGAGATTAATTGATTAAGTATACAGGGCGGAACTGGGGGCTAATCCCCCTTAATTTAGATAATGGGTTTTTCATGCAGAATTATCCGATTTGTTTCAAATATTCTATATAGGTTCATTCTGATAAGGCGCTTCCCTGATCAGTTTTGGGGGTTCATTTGTTAAGTTTACAGAAGGGAACTGGGGGCTAATCCCCCCCTTA
The DNA here is from genome assembly GCA_963931845.1 of Maratus michaelseni. NCBI lineage: Eukaryota > Metazoa > Arthropoda > Arachnida > Araneae > Salticidae > Maratus > Maratus michaelseni. The sequence continues at coordinate 228,006,974 of OZ007599.1, forward strand.
ATTTAGATAATGTGTTTTTCATGCAGAAATATCCGATTTGTTTCAAATTTTGTATATAGGTTCATTCCGATAAGGCGCTTCCCTGATCAGTTTTGGGGGTTCAATGGTTAAATATAAAAGAGGAACAGGGGCTAATCTCCCCCTAAATTAAATAAATGGGTTTTTCATGCAAAATTTCCCAATTTTCTTCATATTTTTTATAGAGCTACATTGTGATAAGGCGCTTCCTTTATTAGTTTTGGGGGTTCATTGGTTAAGTATAAAGAGGGGAACGGTGATTATTCCTCCCTCTTAATTTAGATAAATAAGTTTTTTATGCAGAATTATCCGATTTGCTTAAAATTTTGTATTAGGTTGTTTCTGATAAGGCGCTTCCCTGATCAGTTTTGGGGGTTCAATGGTTAAATATAAAGGGGGAACCGGGGCTAGTCCCCCTAAATTAAATAAGTGGGTTTTACATGCAAAATTATCCAATTTTCTTCATATTTTGTACATAAGTTCATTGTGATAAGTCGTTTCCCTGATTAGTTTTGGGAGTTCAATGGTAAAGTATAAAGAGGGGAACGGTGATTCTTCCTCCCCCCCTCAGAACTCTATAATATGCCCCCAGGAGCCACAGAAATCCCTCTCGGAGAAAAATGCCTGAATTCAACACTGAAGATATCAATAACATACCTATGATCTTAAAATAAATTCATGAGATTTTGCTGTATTCGATGCCATATCAGAATCATATATTGTCTTTTTTTTTCAGGTACTACATTATTATAGAATCAATTTAACATTTTATTATTTGTAGTGTATTAAAATTCAATTAAAAAGGAATGTCCATTAAATTCTATAATGTTGATTAAAAAATTGAGAAATGTATGTCAGGGTGCTATAACGAAATTTATAATGGTATATGGTAAAATAAATTTCAGTAGTCTTTTAATATCAGACAATATTTTAGTTGTGAAAAACGTAAAGTAGAATATGCTTAATACCTTGAGGTTGATTTTACCTATATTCATGCTGTAAAAGCTTGCATGCAAAAGCTTTCAACTGCCCCACCCTGTATATTCAAATTTAATTGATTAAATTTTATTTTTCTCACATTATTTTGAAAATAAAAAATGACTTTTGATCTTTTCTAATAATTTAAAATAAACAGAATAAAAAAAAGCAAACAATGAATTTTTGTCAGTAGAGGTGCGGGGGGGGGGGGGGGGATTTATTTTAAAAATATAAAGCTTCAATTCTTCATTTAAAAATAAAAAAAGAAAGAAAAAGAAAACCTGTAATAGCTTTTGTTACATTTCTGTATTGTTTTTCATCCTAATTTATATAAAAATTATCTTGTATGTGGGTTTCTAACAAAAAAAAAAATATCTAATTTGATTTTATTTCATATTTGTGCTTTCCTTTAACTAAATCTTGTCATGTATTTAAATGCACGTGTTAATACTGTGCAAATTTCAAGAAATAAAAAAAATGTTCAAATGAGTCATAATGTCAACATATAAATCATAAATGTTCTGAAATTTCTGCTATTTTTGGAGTTCACAGAACCCGAAATATCATTGTAATAGAATTTTTTTTAGCTCACAGGTTATCAAAGCCGGACCCCCCCCCGCTTAATTTACATAAATAGGTTTTTCATGCAGAATTATCCGATTTTAAATTTTCAAATTTTATATATATGTTCATTCTAATAATCCGATTCCTTGATTAGTTTTGGGGGTTAAATTGCTAAGTATAAAAGGGGGAGGGGGAACGGGGGCTGATCCCCACTTAATTTATATAAATGGGTTTTTAATGCAGAATTATCAGTTTTGTTTCAAATTTTACACATAGGTTCACTCTGATAAGGCGCTTCCCTGATCAGTTTTGGGGGTTCATTTGTTAAGTTTACATGAGGGAACTGGGGCTAATCCCCCCCCCCCCCTTAATTTAGATAATGTGTTTTTCATTCAGAAATATCCGATTTGTTTCAAATTTTGTATATAGGTTCATTCCAATAAGGCGCTTCTTTGATCAGTTTTGGGGGTTCAATGGTTAAATATAAAAGAGGAACAGGGGCGAATCCCCTCCCTAAATTAAATAAATGGGGTTTTCATGCAGAATTACACAATTTGCTTCTAATTTTGTATATAGCTTCATTGTGATAAGGCGTTTCCTTCATTAGTTTTGGGGGTTCATTGGTTAAGTATAAAGAGGGCAACGGTCATTAATCCCCCCACCACCTTAATTTAGGTAAATGGGTTTTTCATGCAGAATTATCCGATTTGTTTCAAATATTGTATATAGGTTCATTCTGATAAGGCGCTTCCCTGATTATCTTTGGAGGTTAATTGATTAAGTATACAGGGCGGAACTGGGGGCTAATCCCCCTTAATTTAGATAATGGGTTTTTCATGCAGAATTATCCGATTTGTTTCAAATATTCTATATAGGTTCATTCTGATAAGGCGCTTCCCTGATCAGTTTTGGGGGTTCATTTGTTAAGTTTACAGGAGGGAACTGGGGGCTAATCCCCCCCTTAATTTAGATAATGTGTTTTTCATGCAGAAATATCCGATTTGTTTCAAATTTTGTATATAGGTTCATTCCGATAAGGCGCTTCCCTGATCAGTTTTGGGGGTTCAATGGTTAAATATAAAAGAGGAACAGGGGCTAATCTCCCCCTAAATTAAATAAATGGGTTTTTCATGCAAAATTTCCCAATTTTCTTCATATTTTTTATAGAGCTACATTGTGATAAGGCGCTTCCTTTATTAGTTTTGGGGGTTCATTGGTTAAGTATAAAGAGGGGAACGGTGATTATTCCTCCCCCTTAATTTAGATAAATAAGTTTTTTATGCAGAATTATCCGATTTGCATCAAATTTTGTATATAGGTTTATTGTGATAAGGCGCTTCCCTGGATCAGTTTTGGGGGTTCAATGGTTAAATATAAAGGGGGAACAGGGGCTAATCCCCCCCCCCCTCTAAAATAAAGAAATGGTTTTTTCATGTAAAATTACCCAATTTGCTTCGTATTTTGTACATAAGTTCATTGTGATAAGTCGCTTCCCTGATTAGTTTTGGGAGTTCAATGGTAAAGTATAAACGAGGGGAACGGGGGCCAATCCTACCCTTAATTTAGATAAAACGGTTTTTCATGCAGAATTATCTAACTTGCTTCAAATTTTGTATGTAGGTACATTGGTGAAGTATAAAGGGGAGAACAGGGACTAATTCCCCCCCCCCCCCCCTCTCAATTGAGAAAAATGATTTTTTAAAGCAGAATTATCCAATTGTTTCAAACTTTTTTTATAAAAGGTTCATTCTGATAAGGTGCTTCCTTGATTAGTTTTGGGAGTTCAATGGTAAAGTATAAAGGGAGCGAAATGAGACTAATCCCCCCTTAATTTATGTAATGGGTTTTTCATGCAGAATTATCCGATTTGCTTAAAATTTTGTATTAGGTTGTTTCTGATAAGGCGCTTCCCTGATCAGTTTTGGGGGTTCAATGGTTAAATATAAAGGGGGAACCGGGGCTAGTCCCCCTAAATTAAATAAGTGGGTTTTACATGCAAAATTATCCAATTTTCTTCATATTTTGTACATAAGTTCATTGTGATAAGTTGTTTCCCTGATTAGTTTTGGGAGTTCAATGGTAAAGTATAAAGAGGGGAACGGTGATTCTTCCTCCCCCCCTCAGAACTCTATAATATGCCCCCAGGAGCCACAGAAATCCCTCTCGGAGAAAAATGCCTGAATTCAACACTGAAGATATCAATAACATACCTATGATCTTAAAATAAATTCATGAGATTTTTCTGTATTCGATGCCATATCAGAATCATATATTGTCTTTTTTTTTCAGGTACTACATTATTATAGAATCAATTTAACATTTTATTATTTGTAGTGTATTAAAATTCAATTAAAAAGGAATGTCCATTAAATTCTATAATGTTGATTAAAAAATTGAGAATTGTATGTCAGGGTGCTATAACGAAATTTATAATGGTATATGGTAAAATAAATTTCAGTAGTCTTTTAATATCAGACAATATTTTAGTTGTGAAAAACGTAAAGTAGAATATGCTTAATACCTTGAGGTTGATTTTACCTATAATCATGCTGTAAAAGCTTGCATGCAGAAGCTTTCAACTGCCCCATCCTGTATATTCAAATTTAATTGATTAAATTTTATTTTTCTCACATTATTTTGAAAATAAAAAATGACTTTTAATCTTTTCTAATAATTTAAAATAAACAGAATAAAAAAAAGCAAACAGGGAATTTTTGTCAGTAGAGGTGCGGGGGGGGGGGGGGGGGATTTATTTTAAAAATATAAAGCTTCAATTCTTCATTTAAAAATAAAAAAAAGAAAGAAAAAGAAAACCTTTAATAGTTTTTGTTACATTTCTGTATTGTTTTTCATCCTAATTTATATAAAAATTATCTTGTATGTGGGTTTCTAACAAAAAAAAAAATATCTAATTTGATTTTATTTCATATTTGTGCTTTCCTTTAACTAAATCTTGTCATGTATTTAAATGCACGTGTTAATACTGTGCAAATTTCAAGAAATAAAAAAATGTTCAAATGAGTCATAATGTCAACATATAAATCATAAATGTTCTGAAATTTCTGCTATTTTTGGAGTTCACAGAACCCGAAATATCATTGTAATAGAATTTTTTTTAGCTCACAGGTTATGAAAGCCGGACCCCCCCCCCCCCCGCTTAATTTACATAAATAGGTTTTTCATGCACAATTATCCGATTTTAAATTTTCAAATTTTATATATATGTTCATTCTGATAATCCGATTCCTTGATTAGTTTTGGGGGTTAAATTGCTAAGTATAAAAGGGGGAGGGGGAACGGGGGCTGATCCCCACTTAATTTATATAAATGGGTTTTTAATGCAGAATTATCCGTTTTGTTTCAAATTTTATACATAGGTTCACTCTGATAAGGCGCTTCCCTGATCAGTTTTGGGGGTTCATTTGTTAAGTTTACATGAGGGAACTGGGGGCTAATCCCCCCCCCCTTAATTTAGATAATGTGTTTTTCATGCAGAAATATCCGATTTGTTTCAAATTTTGTATATAGGTTCATTCCAATAAGGCGCTTCTCTGATCAGCTTTGGGGGTTCAATGGTTAAATATAAAGGGGAAACAGGGGCGAATCCCCTCTCTAAATAAATGGGGTTTTCATGCAGAATTGCACAATTTGCTTCAAATTTTGTATATAGCTTCATTGTGTTAAGGCGTTTCCTTCATTCGTTTTGGGGGTTCATTGGTTAAGTATAAAGAGGACAACGGTCATTAATCCCCCCCACCCCCTTAATTTAGGTAAATGGGTTTTTCATGCAGAAATATCCGATTTGTTTCAAATTTTGTATATAGGTTCATTCCAATAAGGCGCTTCTCTGATCAGCTTTGGGGGTTCAATGGTTAAATATAAAGGGGGAACAGGGGCGAATCCCTTCCCTAAATAAATGGGGTTTTCATGCAGAATTGCACAATTTGCTTCAAATTTTGTATATAGCTTCATTGTGATAAGGCGTTTCCTTCATTAGTTTTGGGGGTTCATTGGTTAAGTATAAAGAGGACAACGGTCATTAATCCCCCCCACCCCCTTAATTTAGGTAAATGGGTTTTTCATGCAGAATTATCCGATTTGTTTCAAATATTGTATATAGGTTCATTCTGATAAGGCGCTTCCCTGATTATCTTTGGGGGTTAATTGATTAAGTATACAGGGCGGAACTGGGGGCTAATCCCCCTTAATTTAGATAATGGGTTTTTCATGCAGAATTATCCGATTTGTTTCAAATATTCTATATAGGTTCTTTCTGATAAGGCGCTTCCCTGATCAGTTTTGGGGGTTCATTTGTTAAGTTTACAGGAGGGAACTGGGGGCTAATCCCCCCCCCCCTTAATTTAGATAATGTGTTTTTCATGCAGAAATATCCGATTTGTTTCAAATTTTATACATAGGTTCATTCTGATAAGGCGCTTCCCTGATCAGTTTTGGGGGTTCATTCGTTAAGTTTACATGAGGGAGCTGGGGGCTAATCCCCCCCCCCCCTACCGCTTAATTTACATAAATAGGTTTTTCATGCAGAATTATCCGATTTTAAATTTTCAAATTTTATATATATGTTCATTCTGATAATCCGATTCCTTGATTAGTTTTGGGGGTTAAATTGCTAAGTATAAAAGGGGGAGGGGAGACGGGGCCGATCCCCACTTAATTTATATAAATGGGTTTTTCATGCAGAATTATCCGTTTTGTTTCAAATTTTATACATAGGTTCACTCTGATAAGGCGCTTCCCTGATCAGTTTTGGTGGTTCAATTGTTAAGTTTACATGAGGGAACTGGGGGCTAATCCCCCCCCCTTAATTTAGATAATGTGTTTTTCATGCAGAAATATCTGATTTGTTTCAAATTTTGTATATAGGTTCATTCCGATAAGGCGCTTCCCTGATCAGTTTTGGGGGTTCAATGGTTAAATATAAAAGAGGAACAGGGGCTAATCTCCCCCTAAATTAAATAAATGGGTTTTTCATGCAAAATTTCCCAATTTTCTTCATATTTTTTATTGAGCTACATTGTGATAAGGCGCTTCCTTTATTAGTTTTGGGGGTTCATTGGTTAAGTATAAAGAGGGGAACGGTGATTATTCCTCCCCCTTAATTTAGATAAATAAGTTTTTTATGCAGAATTATCCGATTTGCTTCAAATTTTGTATGTAGGTTCATTGTGATAAGGCGCTTCCCTGGATCAGTTTTGGGGGTTCAATGGTTAAATATAAAGGGGGAACAGGGGCTAATCCCCCCATCTAAAATAAAGAAATGGTTTTTTCATGTAAAATTACCCAATTTGCTTCGTATTTTGTACATAAGTTCATTGTGATAAATCGCTTCCCTGATTAGTTTTGGGAGTTCAATGGTAAAGTATAAACGAGGGGAACGGGGGCCAATCCTACCCTTAATTTAGATAAAACGGTTTTTCATGCAGAATTATCTAACTTGCTTCAAATTTTGTATGTAGGTACATTGGTGAAGTATAAAGGGGAGAACAGGGACTAATCCCCCCCCCCCTTTTCAATTGAGAAAAATGATCTTTTAAAGCAGAATTATCCAATTGTTTCAAATTTTTTTTATAAAAGGTTCATTCTGATAAGGTGCTTCCTTGATTAGTTTTGGGGGTTCAATGGTAAAGTATAAAGGGAGCGAAATGGGACTAATCCCCCCTTAATTTATGTAATGGGTTTTTCATGCAGAATTATCCGATTTGCTTAAAATTTTGTATTAGGTTGTTTTTGATAAGGCGCTTCCCTGATCAGTTTTGGGGGTTCAATGGTTAAATATAAAGGGGGAACCGGGGCTAGTCCCCCTAAATTAAATAAGTGGGTTTTACATGCAAAATTATCCAATTTTCTTCATATTTTGTACATAAGTTCATTGTGATAAGTCGTTTCCCTGATTAGTTTTGGGAGTTCAATGGTAAAGTATAAAGAGGGGAACAGTGATTCTTCCTCCCCCCCTTAATTTACATAAATGGGTTTTTCATGCAGAATTATCCGATTTGCTTAAAATTTTGTATATAGATTGTTTCTGATAAGACGCTTCCCTGATCAGTTTTGGGGGTTCAATGGTTAAATATATAGGCGGGACAAGGGCTAATCCCCCTAAATTAAATAAATGGGTTTTTCATGCAAAATTACCCAATTTCCTTCAAATTTTGTATATAACACATGGGCTGATAATTTCCCGGTCTGGCACACAGATGGCGTTGCAATTGCCGAACCGATGTTTTTTTTTAGTAAATACGAACCTTTAAAAGGTAGCAGAAAAGATGTCATGATGATTCGCCGTGTGGATAAAACGTTAGAGTGGTTTTATTTGAACAACTTTGTTGATAAACAAAAAAAATGGATAAACAAGAATTTCAAGAATTGTATTTTGATGGGAAAAAACACCGTTCAAACAAAAGCTTGGCTTGATAAGCATTATCCGGACATTGCACCAGGTAAATCAAACATTATTGACTGGTTTGCTGAATTTAAACATGGTCGTACGGACACCAGTGATGCACCACACAAAAGAGGTGGTTACTCCGGAAAACATAAAAATAGTCCAAAAAATCGTTTTGGGGAACCGTAAAGTGAAGTTGCAGGCGATAGCTCAGACTCTGAAGATATCCAAGAAACGTGTAGGTTTTATTTTGAATGAGCATTTGTCTATGAAAAAGCTGTTGTCAAAGTGGCTGCCGCGCGTGTTGACTTTTGACCAAAAACAACAACGAGTCAATGATTTAGAACACTGTTTGGAGCTTTTTCGTTATAAAATTATGTTATTTATTATTAAACTATTATTATTATTTATTTATTAAATTATTATTATTAAATTATTATTATTTATTATTAAAGTTATGTTATTTATTAAAGTTATAAAACTCATAATGTTTTGTTAAAAAGTTGTGTTTTCTTCATTAGACCGGGAACTTATCAGCCCATGTGTTAGCTTCATTGTGATAAGGCGCTTCCTTCATTAGTTTTGGTTGTTCATTGGTTAAGTATAAAGAGGGGGACGGTGATTAATCCCCCCCCCCTTACTTTAGATAAATGACTTTTTTATTCAGAATTATCAGATTTGTTTCAATTTTTATATATAGGTTCGATGTGATAAGACGCTTCCCCGGATCAGTTTTGGGGGGTTCATTGGTTAAATATAAAGGGGGGAACGTGGTCCAATCCCCCGTAATTTGGATAAATTGATTTTTCATGCTGAATTATACAATTTGCTTCAAATTTTGCATATAGGTTCATTGTGATAAGGCGCTTCCCTGATTAGTTTTGGGGGTCCAATTGCTAAGTATAAAAGGGGTGGAACGGGGGCTGATCCCCCCTTAATTTAGATAAATGTGTTTTTCATGCAGAATTATCCAATTTGCTTCAAATTTTGAATATAGGTTCATTCTGATAAGGCGCTTCCCTGATTAGTTTTGGGGGTTCATTGGTTAAGTATGAAGGGGGAATGGAAGCTAATCCTCCCTAACTTAGATAAATGGTTTTTTCATGCAGAATTATCGAATTTTCTTCAGATATTGTATGAGGTTCATTGTGATAAGTCTCTTTCCTGATTAGTTTTGAGGGTTCATCGGTTAAGTATAAAGGGGGGGAGGAACTGGAGGCTAATCCCCCCTCCTTAATTTAGATAAATAGGTTTTTCATGCAGAATTATCCGATTTGCTTCAAATTTGGTATATAAGTTCATTCTGATTAGGCGCTTCCCTGATTAGCTTTGGGGTTCTTTGGTTAAGTATAAAAGGGGGAAAAGGGGTTAATGCTCCCCCTAATTTAAATAAATGGGTTTTTCGTGCAGAATTATCCGATTTTCTTCAAATTTGGTATATATTTTCATTGTGATAAGGCACTTCCCTGATTAATTTTGGGGGTTTATTGGTTAAGATTAAAGGATGGAACGAGGGGCTAATCCACCTTAAGTTAGATAAATGGGTTTTTTATGCAAAATTATCTAGTTTGCTTCAAATTTTGTATATTGATTCATTGTGATAAGGCGTTTCCCGCATTAGTTTTGGGGGTTCATTTGTTAAGTATAAAGGAGGGAACGGGGACGAATTCCCTCCCCTTAATTTAGATAAATGGGTTTTTCATGCAGAATTAACCGATTTGCTTCAAATTTTTTATATAGGTTTATTCTGATAAGATGCTTCCCTGATTCGTTTTTTTTTTTTTTTTTTTTTTTTTTTTGGGGGGGGGGGTCATTTGGTTAAGTAAAAAGGGGGAACAGGGACTAATTGTCCATTTTAATTTAAATAAATAGTTTTTTCATGCCGAATTATCCAATTTGATGCAAATGTTGTATACCGGTTTATTTTGATAAGGCGCTTCCCTGATTAGATTTGGACGTTTATTGGTTAAGTATAAAGGACGTAAATAGGGGAGCTAATGACCCCCCCCTTCTAATTTATATAAATGTGTTTTTTCTTTGAAATAAGAGTATAATATGCAAATAGTGTGAATAGCCTGTGAGCTCAATGCCATCAGTTTGACTGAGCACTTTTATTTTTATTATTTTATTTCCAATTTAATATATATAAATTTTTTTAATTAATATACCTTTTAAAAAGTTAGTATCCAGCCGAATATTTGATAATCTGCTAAATCACTATTTGTTACATATCGTAAAATTATTGTTATGTTTTTCTACTATATTCCTGTGGCACCATTTTTTTTTCTTTTAATGCTGATTGTGAAATCCCATATAGTAACCTATGTAAATTTTAAAGAAATGATAAATTCCGTTATACAATTATCAAAATATAGCTTTCACCAGCAGGAAACAGATGTCCAATGCTGGTAGAGTACATTTTTAAAAATTTCCTTAATTTTTAAATTTTTTAAAAATTTTATGAATTTTGAATTCTTTATTCAAAGGAAAATTTTCAAATATTTTGTTCTTAAAAATACTTATCGCTGAAGACGAAGTGTCCCCTTAATCATTCTTTGCTCTTGTGCTGTTTTTTTATATTTTTAAATATACATTGTCACTAGCAATTAGTACAATAAAAAAAATTAATATTATTACTGTTATTATTACAGGATAATACTGCAGTGATCAATGTCGCCTTACAGCTAGAACAGATCATCCTTGCCTACTAGAGAATGAGGATGTTAGAAAGGACGTCAAGGTGTTTTCGTATGTTGATGGTGTGACACTTTTTTCGGAGAAATGTTCAACTGAGTCAATTTCGTTGCTCTAGCATCCTACTGGGTGTTTAATTAAGACTGTTATCAGGCCGGAATCTAGGCAGGCTTTTTTACTAACTGCATCAATTCTAAAGGAATACATACATGCCAATAGCATAGACATAGCATAAATACAGTGCTGTAATTTGTTTTATTAAAACATTTTGATTTATAGTTTTGTTGAAAATAAATTTTATTTTTCAGTATAAATGTTTGTTTTATTTTTTCTGTCTTTTGTTGTTAGCCAGAAAAAATCGAGTAATTTATAAATTTTTTAAAAAATAGTATTTAGTCAATTTAATGTTTGTGTAAATTAAATGCACTTGATTTATTTTAATAAGTTTAAGTAAAAAAAAAAAAAAAATAGCACATACATATTTGCTAAGAACGATTTTTTATTGAATTCACTATTTTATAGATATTTTTTCTGAATTATTTGCAATTTTTAATATTCTGCTATTAAGTGATCTGCCATTGAGGAATAAAAGACTCACAAACATTTATTTCTTTGTTATTAATCATGATAAAAAAAAATTGTAATCAATATACTTTTTAAAAAGTTAGTACTCAGCCGAATATTTGATAGTCTGCTAAATCTCTATTTGTTACATTTTGTAAAATTATCACGTTTTTCTACTATATTCCTGTGGCATCATTTTTTCCCCTTTAATGCTGATTGTGAAATCCCATGGTAACCTACGGAAATTTTAAAGAGGTGATAAATTCCCTTATACAATTATCAAAATATAGCTTTCACCAGCAGGAAACAGATGTCCAATACTGGTAGTGTACATTTTTTAAAATTTCCTTATTTTTTAAATATTTTTTTAAAGTATCTTTACTTTAATTTATATTTAATATATATATATATTTACTGGCAACTGGACTTCCCTGTAAGTAAGTGCTTATATATTCCATATTTTTGCTTTTTTCATTTGTAAAGAGTTTATAAATATTATTCACAAGTCCTTAATTTATTTCTTCAAAATAAAATGCAGGTTTTAAGTTATCAAATTGGCTTTTGATAAGTTTATTTAGCTGATTCACCAGATTGGTGTTATAACTTTTACTTCAATATAATCTTTTGTTAAAATATTGTATGCAAGTACATGATTTTGGAAAGAAATTTTTTTAATTACTTTTTTTTACAGCAATTGGTAAATTTTGGTATCTTTTGAAATCTAAGCATAGTTTCATTGCCAATTTCTTCAACGTTATCTAATCAGTTATAATACAGAAAGTTCAGAAATCTTAAAATATTTAGATCAATAATTGAAATTATATTTCAGCACTATAATCTCAATTTAAATTAAATAATTGCTAAATAACACTTGTGTAGTCTAACAATTTTTAATCAGAGTTCATTGATTTAAATCAACTGGATTTCAATCCTGATTTCAATCAACTGATTTATTTAAATACACTTTTTTTTTTTCAAATTTAGGTTAAGATATTTCATTATAAATATTATTTTTGACAACAATACATTGTAAATTTAAGGACTGGGGGAGACAACACTCAAAATCCTTGCTTTTTGAATTTTATTTAAATCAAATATCACACTTAAAGATAAAAATTCTAATTTAAAAATAGAGAATCTCAGCTGAGAAATGTTAAAAGATTAAAGCATAAATTTATTTGTTAAAAAAATATGTACAAATCTTATGTGAATTTTTTAATACAAAAACATGGAGGGTTTCTGCGAGGATTTGTAAAATGTTAGAATAAATAAATATAGGTCAATCAAAAGTATATTTATTGTTATTTATATTGATATCTCATGACTTCATTGTGCACATGTAAATAACAAATGGTTCGATATTCCAATGTAATTTATTTATGGAAAGACTCGGAAAATAAAGATTCCATGGTTAGTAATACTCTGAAATGTTTATATATATTTTTTAATATAATTTTAATTACTTATAAATGTAAACTAATAAACAACTAAAGTGTTAAAATCTTTAAAAAATCAAACACCTGATTTAAAAGTATCTTTTATTTTAAATTTTTAAAAAATCAAACTTTAATTCACTGCAAACTCTGTAATCGCTTATAAAGAACTCATAAAGCTGGAAAATTGGTGTTTCTTTTCAAACATTTTAATAACAAAGAATAATTTTTTCAGATCCATTGAAATTTATACCCAGATAATCATAATTATCTTAAGTATTTTTTATATATGCTCCAACTTCATTAAATGAATTAATGTATGTATTTCAGAGTAGTGTATATAATCTGGAATAGGTATGTTTAAAGGAATACTGTATATAATCCAGATCTAGAATAGAATGCTTAAAATTTCAATTTTTTTTTTCTGAAATAAATTCTTACATTATCTTTTATATTCTAAGATTTTTAATCGAGAAATTTGGTCAAAACAAAAAGATTTAGCTTTTAGTAATGAAGAGTTTATATGCTTTTTATTTTATCAAAGGGGTAATTTAAGGTGGTATATATTTTATACAGAATAGGTCAATAAAAAGTATATTGTTAAATTGCAGTTAGTGTAAATAAGTGATATATAACACAAGACAATTTGTTTACTTTATTTCCTGTTTTCAAAAGTAAAAGATAATTCACATTTTCAAATTATATCATTTTCTGTTGCTCCATTTTTTAACTATATTTTAAACTGTTTATATATGATTAAAATATTTCAAATTAAACAAGTGAATGAGTTTCTCTATATATTTTTAATTTCAAATAAATTTAAATGAGCTTTTCTAATTATTAATTTTAATGATTTAGTAAAGGTTATTTTACTTTAAAACGCGTAATTTTAAAATTGTATTTTGAAAAAAAAATAGCTGATTTAAATTTTAACAAAAAATGATTTTCATTTACTGAGCCTTTTTGTTATGTAATTTTCAGTTGAGCTTCAAGTTCAAAGTCTTGTACATTTTCAAATTGTGTGGCTTCTGATAATTGTTTATCATCAACGTATTTATTAGGGTTAGCTGAATTCTGTATATTCTTATAATTTACATGACTTCAAAAGTTTTTAGATTTACTTTATTATTATTATTATTTTGTGTGTGTGTGTGTAATAGAGCAGAAAAGCACCCAAATTGGGTTATAATAGTTAGGTGCAGCAATGTTCCTAATTGGAAAGTGTCTCTGTGACACAAATTGGGTATAAAAAGTGACAAATTTGAAATATATGCGCAGGGTGTATTTGGGGACAAAAAAGAACATTTAATCTCCAAACTGTCACTGTAAAAAACAAAGTTATTCTTCTGGAAACTGTCTTTTTTAATTTAATGTTGAAAAAAATAAGCTTAGAGGGTCATATTCATGCCGAAATTGTAGCAAATTCAATAGATACATCTAATTGGGGCATCATGTTTGGCTTTTTCAGTAAATGTTGCCCTATGATAACAAACTGGAATTCACTCAGTCAAGTAGTTTTGAAATTATGAAAATTTAAAGTTTGTAACTCCTAATCTGTAATCTTTGCAAATCAGACTGTAATGTGGGTAGTGTTTTAAGCATAACTTAAAAACTACTTAGCGGAATCAGCTGTGATTTTTGATTTGCATATTTGAAGTTTTTAGAAATCTATTTCTATTAAAATTAATTTTTTAATTAATTTAAAAATACATTTTTTTTATAAATTAAACCATAAAATAAACCATAATCTATAATTTTTTAACCGAAATAGATTTCGAAAAGCTTCAAATAAAATATACGAATATAAAATTATTACGTCAAGTATTGAATTATATAAAAAAAACTCCACCAGCTGTTTAACATTAGGAGTTCCAAACTTTAAACTTCATAATTCTTAAACATTTTGACCTAGTGACTTCCCTTTTGGTATCTTTGAGAAAAAGTTACCGAAAGAGGCAAATATAATGTCAAAGTTAGATGTACATATTGAAAAGTTTGGAGTTCTGTGCAACTTAAGAACGAAGACGACCCCATAAGCTTGTTTTTTTTTTTTTTTTTTTGAGGCGTAAATTAAAAGAAGTTCTAGTTTTTTAAAAAGGGGCGGTCACTATTGTGATTAAAAAATGTTTTGTATGTCCTTTGTTTTGGATATACAGCAATAGAAAGTCTTTCCAGTACCAATAAAACTTCAATGTTAGTTGCATACACTTCATACGCATGCAACATGTCATACACTTGTGCTACACCCAATGACATAAGTGTGGGTTTTAAATATCCAGTCCAAATTGAAAATATTTTGTTCCGTTTTTAATATCTTATTTAACAGTTTTTGGCATCACCTAAATATTTAGTGCTTGCGGCAATTATCTCCCACACACACTTCACCACTGGCTACACCTATGTATATTCTGGCACTAATAAGCTGGCATCTCTGTACAGTCCACTTTGCTATACAGACAACAGATGAAAAGGTTTGTTTTGGACACTATTTGGACTTTCTTTTATATCGCTTAAAAAATATATATATTTTTTTATTTTTTTTTTCCCTAGGAAACATATACACATATTCTAAAGAAAATAAAAGTATATTATGTATTTTATGAACATAAAATCCATTTCATTGTGTACTTTTTATTTATTTATACACTTTTCCTTTACGAGAATGACTTCTCCTTGTTTATAAAGATACTTCTCTAGCATTCCTTGTATAAAATACTTATTTAAAAAAAATGTAAATACCCATGAGCTAAACGTATCAGTATTACTTGTAACAAATAAATAAAATTTCAAGCTGATTCTGTATTGTAAAGAAACTTTTGTTATAAAGAGTAGGACCAATAACAGATGAAAATATTGCTTTTGGACACTATTTTGATTTCCTTTTATCTTAGTTAAATATTATTAAGAACTTTTTTGAATACATACATACATTTTAAGTATTTTGTTATCATAAAATCCATTACATGTAATGCATTTTATGATGATAAATACTTAAAAATGTGTGTATGTATTCAAAAAAGTTCTTAATAATATTTAATTAATATCAAAACAGTGTCCAAAAGCAATATTTTCATCTGTTAATGTTCCTACTCTTTAAAACAAAAGTTTCTTTACAATGCAGAAAATTTTCCGATCATAATGAAAAAAAATTCCGTAAAGCAAAAAAAAATTTTCTATAGTACACAAGAATTTTTAATTTTTTCATGATTAGTTTACTGACTGATTCGGAAAAGTTTCCTTTTTAAAACGGAATACTTTCTGTCTATTCTACCATTCTACCAAGACATTTCTTAGTGTGAATGGAAAGTTTTCCTTTTTAAAACGGAATACTTTCTGTCTATTCTACTATTCTACTAAGACATTTCTTAGTGTGAATGGAAAGTTTTCCTTTTTAAAACGGAATACTTTCTGTCTATTCTACCGTTCTACCAAGACATTTCTTAGTGTGAATGGAAAGTTTTCCTTTTTAAAACGGAATACTTTCTGTCTATTCTACTATTCTACTAAGACATTTCTTAGTGTGAATGGAAAGTTTTCCTTTTTAAAACGGAATACTTTCTGTCTATTCTACCGTTCTACCAAAACGTTTCTTTATGTGAATGGAAAGATTTCCGTAAGACCCAGGAATTTATTCTGTGTCTAAAGATTAGTTTCTGAATCAAACAGGAAAAGTTTCCTGACGGAAAGAAAAAACTTTCGTTTTTTTTCGTTTTTTTTTCCGTGTTGGTTTGGAAAAGTTTCCTGTACTATACGGGCAACTGGAAATCCTATTCCTACCGGAAACTTTTCCGAATTTTTTAAGTTATTTAACCATTTAAAAATCTTGCTTATAAAAGTCGACAATTTTCATCCGATAAAACAAATACATGAATTCATATAGCTTTTAAATCCTTTTACTTTGGTTGTAACAGGGTTCGTATACGCTTTTACCACAATTTTTTAATAGAAAATTTCTATTTAATATTTAAGTAGCAGAAATTGTAGACGCCTCGTTTAATTGCAGGATTGGTAATACTTTTCTACATTTAAATAAGGCAAAAAATTCTATTAAAAATTTGTGGTATAAGCGTAGGAGCCCTGTATAAATCATTAATTATCAATATTATACGTAGATCATACGCACATTTTAACTTTTAATAAATAGGAAGGTAAAAAGAGTCTAATTTATTTGCCAAGAGAAAAGGTTTACTTTAATAGAATCATAATTGCCAATTTCATTTTTACGTACGCTTTAATTCTACAATTTATTACCAATTCTCTGTAAACACATGTAAAGCTCACTTGTAAAAGTCTGTGTTTTCATTATTACTATTATTAGCTACATAGATTAAAATAAGTAGTAGTATTAGTAGTAGAATGTGCATAGATATCTGCTCTTTGCACGACAATGCATGTAATAGAGGCCCCTCTTAATTAAATGAAGAAAAAAAATCTCAACCTGTTTATAAAGTACTATAAAAAGCCAGTTACTCTTCATTTATTCGTAAAATCCCACTCATAAATAATTCTGTTACCATTTAAATAATAACTGAAATACGATAACTCGGTGGAGAAAAAAAAAGTTTGCCCCACCAGAAATTAAATGAACTAGCTTTGTGAGAAAAAATAAATATTCTCAAATTTATCGTCTCCCTCTTTTGGTTCGCCACAAGTAGAGAGAGGGCTATTGTATCACTTGAAATAAAAACAAGTAAACAGAATTGGTTGATAAGAAAAGTAGAAGACGCGGCTCCTTTTGATATCGATCAAACACAGTAACCAAGGTAACCGCTCAAGAACATTTCTTCCAAAGCTTTGAACTTGCGAAAAGCTTTTTATTTTTTCACCCCCTCACTTTTTTTTTTCTTTTAGAGAAAACGGTATCTCCGTGAAGTGGCGGAGTGATAGAAACTGTTTCGTTACATTTCTTCTCCCTGGATGTTGGATTTTTAAACTGAAACTCCGGAGACAATATTTGTATTAAAAAATAGTTGAAAATTGTAATGGCGAGTTGAAAGGGTCGGTGGCTGGGGACGAAATGGATTGGATTTTGTAAAAGGAATCGGAGATTTTATTGCAACAGGATATTGCTTTATCTTAAGGAAAAAAAGATAAATCTTTTTCAGATG
Organism: Maratus michaelseni; assembly: GCA_963931845.1. Classification (NCBI taxonomy): domain Eukaryota; kingdom Metazoa; phylum Arthropoda; class Arachnida; order Araneae; family Salticidae; genus Maratus; species Maratus michaelseni. The sequence continues at coordinate 228,024,736 of OZ007599.1, forward strand.
AAAATATTTGCATTGTCTTAGGAAATGTGATTATATGAATTTGTTACTTATACGATTAGAATTATTGTGTGAAAATTAGCGGTATTGTGGTTTCTGAAATAATTATATTAAAAGAAATTCTTTATTAATTTTGCTAGTTAGCTGCGTATTTTTACAAACATAATTAAAACTTTTGATAAGTCATGTTATTAATATATACAACCAGGAAATGCTGGAGCAAACATTGTGAAAGTACTTGTGGAAATTATATGAATTTGTTACTTATACGATTAGAATTATTGTGTGAAAATTAGCGGCATTGTGGTTTCTGAAATAATTATATTAAAAGAAATTCTTTATTAATTTTGCTAGTTAGCTGCGTATTTTTACAAACATAATTAAAACTTTTGATAAGTCATGTTATTAATATAGACAAACAGGAAATACTGGAGCAAACATTGTGAAAGTACTTGTGGAAATTATTTGAATTTGTTACTTATACGATTAGAATTATTGTGTGAAAATTAGCGGCATTGTGGTTTCTGAAATAATTATATTAAAAGAAATTCTTTATTAATTTTGCTAGTTAGCTGCGTATTTTTACAAACATAATTAAAACTTTTGATAAGTCATGTTATTAATATAGACAACCAGGAAATACCGGAGCAAAAATTGTGAAAGTACTTGTGGAAAGTTTTTCGAGAATTAATTTTAATTATGGATCAGACAAATTCAAAACTTTATTGAAATTCTAGATGTGAAATCTAGAGAGTGGCAGGGTGATAGAAACTGCTCTATGACGTTTGTTTTACCTGTGGATGTTAGATTTTCTAAGTGAAACTCCGGAAATACTATTTGTATTAAAAAAATAGTTAGAAAAAGTAATGGCGAGTTAAAAGAGTCGGTAGCTAGGGACAAAATGAATTGGATTTTGTAAAAGGAATCTTAGATTTTATTGCAACAGGATATTGCTTTACCTTAAGGAATAAAAGATCAATCTTTTCAGATGAAAATGTTTGCATCTTCTTCGGAAATGTGATTAAATGAATTGGTTACTTATAAGATTAGAATTATTGTGTGAAAATTAGTGGCATTATGTTTTCAAAGGCAATTATATTGAAAGGAAAACCTTATTAATTTTGCTAGTTAGCCGTGTCTTTTTACAAACATAATAAGTCATATTATTAATAAAGACAGCCTACCAGCAAATCCTTGAGCAAACATTGTGAAAGTATTTGTGGTAAGTTTTCTAAGAATTAATTTTAATTATAGATCAGACAAAATTAACATTTTATTTAGATTCTAGATATGAAATTCAGAGAGTTATAGAAACTGTTGTATGACGTCTCTTTTGCCTGGATGGTTGATTTTTAAACTGAAATTCCAGAAATAATATTTGTATAAAAAATATCAAAAATTTTCAATGACAAGTTGAAAGGTCTGTGACAGAGGATGAAACAGATTGGATTTTGTAAAAAGAATCAGAGATTTTATTGCAATTATATCGAATTACTTAAGGAGAAAAATATTAGTATTTTCAGATGAAAATATTTGCATCGTCTTCGGAAATATACTTATACGAATGGGTTATTTATAAAACTATAATGGTTGGGAGTTATTGGCATTATAGTTTCTAATGTAATTATTTTAAAAAAAGTGACTAAGCTTTACCTGGTTTATAAATGTGTATAATGACTGACGGATGTTGTAAAAACTATTAAAATAATAATTTTATTATGAGTACGACAATGAATATGATTGAACGTCAGAGAATATTTTCGTCTTTGAGTAGACTGGAGAATTTTTAAAAAATTAAAAAGAAGAAAAAATAGCTAAAGATTTTACCTTTGGCATTTATATTTGTCATTCTCATCAGTATAAATGTCAGAATGAATGAAAGATGTTGGATTTTCAAACTACATCTCAGGAGACAATATTTTTGTATTAAAAAAAAAAATAGTAATGACAAAAGTTGAAAAGGTCGATGGCTGATGACAAAATGGATTTGATTTTGTAAATGGAAGCGGAGTTCTTATGCGCAATAGGATATTGCTTTTTCTTGAAGGATAAATAATCATTCTTTTCAGATGAAAATATATGCATCTTTTTCGTTTATATGATTATGTGAAGGGATTATTTTTAATATTAGAATGGGTTGAGAGAGTTAGTGACATTACGGTTTCTGAGATATACATTTTAAGAAAATCTTTATTAATTTTGATAGTCAGCCAAGTTATTATTTTTTTTCGAACATAGATAAAATTTAAGATAACCCATTATATTAATATACAGACCTTGCCAGAAAATAATTGAGTAATCAATATAAGAGCAGAAAGCATTTTTAAGAACTTTAACTATGCGTTAACCAAATTTTCCCTTTTAATTGAATTCTTGATAGGAAATGTAAAAAATAGTGAAATCATTTTCTATTGCTGAAAATGAGAAATATTTTTATTTAGTTACCGATACTAGTCCGTTATTTCAAGAAGTCACTCCATAAAGGCTAATGCAATTCTGAAATGTTAATAAAGCAATATCATCGAACTTCTAAGGAATAATAATATAAATTGCTTGTATTATTGTTAATGCCACATTTTTGTGCGTCTATATTAAACCTTTAATTAAAATATTTTATTTAGTTAATTAAAATTAATAAGCTAAAATCATTTAACCTTTTTCAGTAAGTTTAAATTTTTTACAGTATTTCATTGGATGATATTGGCTTTGCAAATAGATACATTGGGAGCACTTACATATAAGGTGATTGTAAGAGTAACTTTGCCGATATATGAACCCATAACGACAGTACCGTTCGTGGAAACGGGATACTGATTGAGGTGTGGGTATTTCAATTGCATGGGCTCGAGCATAAGGTAAAAAACAACAATTGGGTGTCTCGCAGTTACGGTTACAGTAAGATAATATCGAAAATGAAAATTTCAAATGACAACGTCCAATTTCTTGCATTGCAAAATTGTCTGAACCTTAGAAAACCATAAATAGCGTTAAAAACTATAATTTTAACTATAGAAATGCGCTACATAAAATTAACGCTAACAAGACCACTTTGTGCACCACTTGAGTGTTATCATGTACCGCCATTTCGCGTATTCGTGGTCGGTATATACACTTGAATCGGCTTTTGCCTGGGGTATTTAAAATTCTATAGATATACACGTCTAGATGTTCACTGACTCCTGACATGAAGAACACCATCAAATGTTGAGATTCTGCATAAGCTTCATGCCGTGATGTTTTGCTGCCCATAGTCTATTGCATGCGATATGTCATCGTTTGTGAACGTAAACAATTTAAAAAAAATTGTAATCCGAGTAAAATGATTTGTTTTTTATCGTCTGTGTGGGCGCATTTGTTCTTCTCAGTGCTTTTCTTTGCGTTTGTTTAATGCAGCCATTTCAACTGATAAAATTAGTTTTTTAACGCTATTTAAAAAAATTGGGTGTTGCCATTTGAAATGTTTGACATTCTGTCATTGCAATTTTAAGTGTGAGATCTTGATTGTTGTCCTTTACCCCATTCTCGAGCACCATGCCATAAAATAACCACATACCAAATGGCATCCAGCTTTCTTGAACGATACCATCGCCTGGGGCTCATATACATCGACAAAGGTTTTTTTTAAATCCACCGGTATTATAATTAATCATAAAAATGCGTTTCATATTTTTCTGCCATCCTTAGTTTCCTTTTTATGGGGCTAGTCTTCAATTTTTAATGCGAATTATATGTCATTCATGAATATAGTTGACTTTTTTTTTTTTATTCTATCCTTCTGAAAATGCCTATTTAGAAAAAAAATTGCATTATTTATAGAAAAATTTTGGATTAATCTTTCATTTTATTATTGCATTATTAATTTAAAAAAGTATTTTGTTTTTCATATTTTCGGGTGCAGAAATCCCCTAGATTAATAATAACTAATTGATAAAAATAAGTGTTATAAAAGCAAAAGCTATGAAAATAATAACTTTTATCTTTTTTTCTTCTTTTTTCCTACTGTTATTCATTAACTTATAATTGATTTACAGATTCTGATACATAAATAAGTGTATTTACAAATTTGAACTGACATTGCGACATTAGAGATGCATTTAAGAAGACATTCTTGAAAAAAATATACATATAATTTCATATTCATATAATCCATCTCTCAGACTAAACTAATGTGTGTAAAGATTGAATTTTACCGCACACAGACATTTCGTTTTACGGCTTACATATCTAAAGCAACTGACTACCCAATCTTTGTATCTAAATTCTGCTTAAATGAAAAAAATACGGGTCTTTTGTAAAATTAAGTTCTTCCTTCTTTGACCAATGGTCAGCGATACCCCAGGGTACGTACCTTCTCTCAGTATGTGGGTGACAGGAATTGTACAACTAACTCACATATTTCATTCCTTTTCCAGTGTTGTCAATTAACTCTACCTCTCAGTGTATCGGTATCCACCTGAGTCAGACGGTCTGAGGAAAGCACTGGGGACCATATATGTATAAAAATAGTAGCTAAGGTCTTTCTAAGAAAGCCAGTTAAATAGCTATCAAGTGGTTTTATTATGTATCAGAATACCTCTTATAACGATGTGTTAAATTACATAATTCAACAAATTAAGTAAGTGTTTTCTGTTTTATTTCTTAGTGATGAAGGGGTATTTTGTAATACTTAATTACACTTACACAACACACGTGAGTTTTTTTTTTCTGTTTAATATAATAGTTTTATAAATTATACAAAACTTATTATTTAATTTTGTCGTCTTAACCTTTCAAATAAAAATAGATTAATTTTTCATATTATCAGTTGTATATACATTTGAAAATGATGGTTTTTATTTTAAATGTTTGTTATTTTATTTGTAATTTATTAATTTTTAATTTCTTCTTATTATATTAGATATGTAAATTTTATTTAAAAAGTTACTATGGTTTTTTGAAAGAGCATATGTGATATAGAGAATATTTAACTCGTAAATATTTAAATTTTTATGTGCTTCAAATTTCGATTTTGGCAAGTTAAGTAAATGTTTGAATAATACGAAAGCTTTGATGATGTACTTATTCACTAAATATTACATTAACATGTTAAACATACTAGGTTTAAACTGAAGCTCAAAGAAAGGGTTAAATTTTCTGATGCCTAGTGTGATTTTGCTACAAAGAAAAAAAAATCTTGATATGAAGCACAATTGTAAGAGTTTGCTGTAAAATAGACGTATCTCAATTTTTGAGATGTTCACTTTCGTTTAAAAAAAAAGCAGTGGCGTAGCGTCAGGGGATGCTGCATGACTTTACTGCCAGTATTATAATATATTAAATGTGGCCTTATTTAATCGTTTAACATTCAAAGATTAAATAACGCCAAATTTGATATATGGTAATCATGGTAGTAAAGCGATGCAGCATCCCCCAACTCTATGCTACTGAAAAAATGTCACTCAGAATAAGTATTTTTGCGGTATCATTGGTGGCAAACCAAGTATATGTGCATGGGATAATGCATAAGTGAAAAATATACTTTAGAAGAAACTGTAAAATTTAAATTTTAAAAGATTTTTATTTGTTTATTTCCTAAAAAGTGCAAAAAGAGAGCTAATCCCCCCCTCCTCCCACACCCACACACACCTCTCTCTCTTTATTTATTTATTTATTTTTTATTTTATTTTATTTTTTATTTATTTATTTTATTTTATTTTATTTATTTTTTTTTTTTTTTACCACAAACCCTCAATTATTAATATCGGGTGTAATATTGAAAATAATACTATTCACGACTAAATACTAATTATATTAGTATGAGTTTGTTAACACATAATAAATTACTCAGACTGTTAAATGAAGTTTTGTTTTCACTATTAAGCATCATTTTATATTCTGAGTAAGCTATTTATCAAACAGAACTTGTAAAATATTAATTCATTGTCAGAAAAAGTTTACTGGTACATAATGCTTTTTTTATTATAATCTACTAATTTACAACTTTAGTTACAAATTTAGTTTACAACTTATAAGTTTATATCGAAACTTATAAGTTGTATAAGTTTCGATTTTATGAATATATTACTGATTCAAGGCTAGTATTAACTTATATAGTATTTCTTTACATTTCAAAATTTCGTTAATACATAATAAATTACTCTGTCCCTAAAATGCAGCTTATTTATGAAATCACCAGAACCTTAAAAAGAAACATATCTTTGACTTTTGCGTCGTAATACTTATATACTCCCTCCTTTTCTCCCGGTTTGGTTTTGTGATCTTTATTTATTGCCCTGAAAATTACCCCTCGGCTTTCGAAAACAACAATAGGATCTTTACCACACATGCATTCAAAACTCATAGTTCTCCTTTAAAGAATTATATTCTTAAACGTTTCTCTCCTCTATTATAAACACTGCATTTTCTTGCTGAATAAGAGCCTCCCACTTGAAGACTTACTTTTTTTTCTTCGAAAAGTCGTATTCGCATTTATTATATAGCATGTCAGCGTAAAGCTTCAAAGTTTCTGAGCTCAAGTTGAAACACTGTTCAGTAAGTTGACATCGTGGATCACATATCATCGCAGACTTTGGATGTAGTAAGTGGTTTTCTATGTTAAATTCCCCTACCCACAAGAAAGTCTAGAGTTCCAAACGTTTCATACGAAGTTCCGTTTTTTCCATAATTTATATTTTCGAGACATATATATCTATTTTTCTTCCAAATTATGGATAGCAGTCAGCATCCAAAGGGTAAGTAATTCATTTTGAACTTCGTACGTCATGAATTTTCACTCTAAAAACAGTGGAGCGCCATTTATGTGATTTCATTTATGCAATTTTCCATTAATACATTTAAAAAAAAAATGTCTTAATTCATTTCTGTGTATACTAATAGAAAAATGGTTCATTTATATGACCCAAGCAAATGGTTAATTTCTTTATGAGCCCAATCCTCCCCGAAGAATTATATATATATATATATATATATATAACTAAGTCATCTGAGAAACCAAACTTTTAACCTTTTGCTTTTTTTTTTTTTTTTTTTTTTTTTTTTTACAATTATCCCTCTTGAGATTTCGCACGCTTCTAAAATGTTCCGAAAACGGAAGTTTCAATCATTAAAAGATGAAATACATATTACAAAAAGAATGAAAGCAAAAAATTTGTAAAAGTGGAAATAGTGAGAAGCACCCCTCTCCCTTCCCATAAATGTGGAAATGTCTTTTTTTTTTTTTTTTTAATATGTAATAAATTTAATATTTTTATATATCAATTTTTAAATAATTATTAATTTTCAAAATCCAAAAAAGAATGGTTATATCTTTTAAAATGCTGAAAAGATGTGAAAAATGTCCCTGGTTGAAAGTGTATAAAACAAAGATAATATGGTTCGAATAAAACTAAGAAAATATAGATTATTTGCACTAAGATGTTTTGGTTATACGCCTTTTTTTTATACTGTGTTTTTTAACTGTCCCACGGAAGACAATTAATAGATGTTTCATTATATATATGCACGTGCTAGCCTGTTGATGATGTTGTGGTAGCACGTGATGATGATTTTTGGTTTTTCGTATTTTGATATTATAAGTTTCAGTTTATACGTCAAATTGTCTTTTAGGGGAAAAAAAATTAAACGGTGCTCTATTATATTATATATTTTAACTACTTCCGTATGATAAAATTGACTAAAATTGTTTTATATTAATTTTATGCAGCTGTGCTCTATTTTTAAATTCTATTTTCTATCTTATCCTATCTATTTAGAACAATTTGTAGGCTAAACAATTAATAATATGTTTTACAACATGATAGGATGTAGTCTGAAATCTTTTTATAATATCTTTATACTATGCTGTTTAAATTATATGTAATAATAAAAGACAGTAAAAAACAACTATCATTAAATAATATTTATAAAATTGTCCTTCTAGGTGATTATTAACCAATTATTCTGGCATGGAACTGCTTCCGTAGCTGCATTTGCACTTAATGCATTTTGAAAAGAGATGGTTTTTAAAAATACATTTCCAATTGGTCGTTGCAAATGAAGTCGCTTTGCAGCAGTATTCAATTTAAAAATAATTTCAAGACAATCGGGTACTTTGAAAGAAATTTATTGTACCATGAAGGTGTCACACGTAGTATTGTTATCATTAAAAAATATTTTTCAAATTGTCTTCCTATCTAATTATTAACCAATTATTCTGATATGGAACTGCTTCCATAGCTGAATTTGCTTTTAATGTATTTTGTAAAGAGATTACTTTTAAAAATGCATTTCCAATTGATCGTTGCATATGAAGTCGCTTTGCATCAGTATTCAATTTGAAAATAATCTATTGTACAATAAAGGAGTCACATGTAGTATTGTAATCATTTAATATTTTTATTTGGGAATCATAAGGAGGAGAAAATATATAATAATCAATAGTCTTTATTAAAATACATAAACGCTGGAGATTTTGCTGATATTTTTCTTAAAATATAACACGTTTTTCAATATTTAAAATCCTTTACCGGCTCCAAATTAAATTCCTTTTTATGAAACCTAGGAAGCTTAAACTGAAAGATTTTGCAAGGATGATCTTTTGACAGGATACAATTAAATACACTTTATTTTATTTACTTTATTGAATATTTCGGAAATGTTTTACTTCAAAGATATGAATCTTTAAACCAGAGAAAAATATTGCATATGATTTTTATGACTCTTTTAATTGAAATAATATTACTTTTATACTCTAATATTAATAATGGACTCCTAATATCAATAATGGACTGTTGACGACCCCTTTTAATATTAATATGCCTATATCTATGTTCTTATCTTATTATGTTCTTATTAGCAAAACAAGTCTTTTAACCTATGTTATCTTTATTTAAAAATATTTTAACATATTTTAAATTTATATAAGTTGTTATGTTGTGTGCAATAACTACAACGAAAAGTAGAGAAAGTGTCTATACCTTAATTTTTTACGATGCATGTTTATATATATATATATATATATATATATATATATATATATATATATATATGAAACATAATTTCCATTAAAAAATCAAAGTCAGTCAATATAAATGAAATTTTTACTAAAAAATATTTTTTAATTTTATGTTTGCAGTAGGAAACAGTAGCCGTGATAAGGTTAAGTAAATCTCTGAATAAAATATAATGTACTTTTTAATAAAATAACATACTATTATTCTAGAATACTGCAGTTTTTAGAAGCAAAATTTTAGGAGGTTTAAAGAACGCATATTTCACAGAAGTGACTGAAATGTTGTTTTCGTCAAGACCTCTTTTTTTTTAACCAACTTCCAACAAAGATGGTTATACAATTTGTTTCTATATAGTGTGATGAGTACACCAGTAAATGACCAGTGAGACTCTGAACTGTAGAAAACAAAAAATAATAATGCTCGGGCAGATATGTTAATTTTAGTGGTAGAAAATATATTTATACATTTTCTACAAACTAAAATTATGATAGCAGTGATCAAAATTAACACATCAAGGCATCAATTTTTGTTTTCTACAATTTTGTGTCTGACTGGTCAATTACTGGGGCCTGGGCAATTGCTCGTGCATACTCATCCAATTTTTATAAATTCATCTTATGCTCTGATTTTGGATTTTTAAAATTATTTTTTTAAAGGTCTCGTGTAAATTTAACTAGGATCCAAAAATTGTATACTGTCTGTTTGTCTGTCTTTTTATTTTCAAGGCTCTAACTTTCGTATATTTTCCCAATCATCAAGAAATTTGAATATGTTGTTAAGGTACACAATACCACTGGACACTTTAAAATTAGCCATCGTATCATGTATAATATTTTTCAGACGGTCACGTAAAAAATTTTAACCCTTTCGGGTCATTTTTGTTTCTCAATTGGGGGGAAAAGTCAACAAAGGTCAACTTTTACGTCAACAATGTTAAAATCATCTGTCCACAAATCACAAAAGTTCAGGTTTACTGAAATATAACAAAAATGTTATTTACTGAAATCCAACGAAATGCAATTGTTTTCCGTACCATTCATAAAACAATATAGGCAGGACCTGATTATTAACAGGGGCACACGGGGCATGTGCCCCAGGCCCAAGTTTTCAGAGGTCACAAAATGTATTTTGTCCACTCTCTGAAGATAAAAATTAATGCATATTGCCATTCGTAGTTCATAGAAAAATGATTTTTTTTCCATTCACCTAAACTAAACTATCTCAGTTTTCTTTACTAACGACAATGAAATGCAATGTAAACTTCGAAATGTTGAGAAGAACGGATATTACACTAAACATGTTTCATTTAACCCTTTAAGTTTAGAGGGGTTTTTTTTGCTCTAAATAGCATATAGTGCAGAAAATTTTGCCTTTCTATAAATTTTTAATGTATTTTTACATCTGTCAATACTACATTCTTTCTTCACAAAGCTATGGTTTAAATTTTAAAGTGAAATGTTTGCATGTTTATAATACAATTTTCTGTAGAAAGGGGGCCCAATATGGCCATTGTGCTTCGGGTCCCACATAGAGTTGATCAGGCCCTGAAAGAAGAATTTTTGAAGACGTTTGGAAAATGTCTTATTACAACAGGATTTAACAGATGTAACTATTTTCTAGCATTTTTTATGTTTTAACATAAATTATTCGTTTGGAAAAATAAAAGTTCATAATCTGATTAACGCATACAAATTATTCTGTATTTCTAAAAGAACGAATTTTTAAATACTTTTCGTGTTATAGGATCAAATGTTGTGAATACTTTGTGTTCATAAAATCTAACATTTTTTTGATTCCTTTAAAATCATTTTGAAAAACATTTCCCGCGGTAACAAACATGAAATATGTTGTTCTTTTCTTTCTTTCTTTCTTTCTTAATATTTTTTTTATTATTATTAAGTTTGAAGAACTATAAAAATTTAAATGATATGATTCTATTAATAACTTTAACATAAAAAAAAAGTACTATCAGTTCTAATATTAATAAACATGCTAATAACTGCATAAGAATGATGATTAAAAAAATACATATTTTTAATTATATTTAAAATATTTTAATTTATTTTAATTATATTTAAAATTTAATACATATTTTTAATTATATTTATTATTATTATGTATATTGTAAATGCGGCCATATTACTCATAAAGTTAGACGTTATTATTTTTATTTCTTTTCTTTTACATTTATATATATTTGCTTTAATTTTTTCTCAGCATTTCAAGCTTTTGTGAAATTTTTAGACATGAGCGATGTATCAGTGATTTAAAAATAAAACTGTAATTTTTGTAGAACATATACTAAAACGTGCATCCTTAAATATTTTCTTATTTTTTCCTTAATTATTTATTATTTTCCGAATAAACAGTCATTACGATTGTTATATATATATGAACACACACACACACACACACACACATATGCATATTTTAATGAATGGAAATTAAATGTTTTAAGTAAATTAAATGTTGAACTTTATAGAAATATGGACAGTTATAATTTTAATATTAAACAATTAAATAGTGAAATAAATAATTTACAAAATAAATTTATTATTACATATGTTGATAAATCACCAAACAACTATGCTTTCATCTGCAAATATTATTACTCACAGCTAATTTATAATGCTATAAATACAAGTTTAATATTAAAAAAAAACTAATATATATTTAAAATTATTATATTAAATAAATATATATATATATATATATATATATAATTAAGGAATATATATGACTCTGCTATTTTGGTATTGTGATTTCATTGTCTATGGTCAATTTCTTATGTTTCAATGGTTTAATTTTACATTAAGTTTATATATATATATATATTTGACTTATGGTAAGCTTAGTCAAATAGAGCTGCATTCTTTTGAATGATAATAATGGGGTGGTGTGTTGTATTGGTTAATCATTTTACTTACCTTATTTAATTATTTATTTAAAAAAAATGGAAGGTTAAGTTGCTGGTTATTAGTTTCTAGTGGATAATATTTGGTGCATTTTATGGTAATGATGGTTATGGTATAGTATAGGAATATCCATTAGTTGTTAATTCTTACATTTAATATCTTATATATATCAATATATTTTAATCTATAAATTATCTAAACATTTAACAGATAAGTTATTTAACAGATAAGTTATTTACAATATTTTTCAATCATTATTATATCATGTTTAATTATAAGGTATGTATTATTACAGGAATTTGATTATACAAAAGTTTATATAGCAGTATACATTTTGAATTTATTTTATTTTACATAAAATATATAATCTTTTGTTATAATTAGGTTACATTCTCAAATTAACATTAAAAACTTAATTTCTAGATTCAAACGTTGTTACATTATTTGTAAATTGGTTTATATAATTTTTCAATAGGTAAAAATAACCTCAACTTTATAAAAGGTCTTAAATTATTATTATTATTATTATTTTTATATTTATATTTTAAATCTTAAATTTCACCTTTAATTTTAATATTAACTCATTCATTTTATTTTTCTTTAAAGATCCTCTCTACGAATGTCTATAACTCTACAATTCAATTTAAATATCATTTCCCAAAATTATCTTCGAAATTATAAATAATTTTCTTAACAAAGTGGACATACAAGCAGAGTTATTGAACATTTTAAAATCATGCACTTTTACTTCAAGTTTGAATGTAACCCATTTGTTATTAAAATACTCCCATAGTTACTAACTTTTGATTTTTCGATTTTTTTTAATTAATTTTAGTTAGAAAACAATCCTTCAGTGCCTGGTTATAAAAAATTGCATAATAAATATCCATTCATTACAATACATGACTACGACAATCATGTTGTCGTAGCTATGAAAAGACCATATCTTTGAACTAAGCACATTACCCCCCCCCCCCCCTCCTTTAAAATCATGTTGAACAAATTATAGATCTTTATTTTACATGCAATCAACTTTAGTGACTTTTTTTTTTCTTCATATGATATTTTCGATAACAGTTTTCTATCATAAACAGTCCTGAAAACCTTTTAGGGAAGATTTATAACTAATTTAACATGCTAAATAAACGGTTTAAATTAATAAACTACATATGAAAAATTAACTAAATTTGCGCCCTTTTTTATAAATAATAATAAAAAAAAATTAAAGCTTATTATTTTAAACCTCGGTTTTATAAAATAAAATAATAATATTCCAATCAATTTATTTATCTTTGTTAATTGATTTTTGAAAATTCTTAATCCATTCGTGAATGCACGTTTTGATTTTTTAATCGTTATGCTTTGACGATTCTAAAAAATAAAGCTAATAAAAAAAAGCAAACATTTTTAACATTTGACAGTTTGGCATAGTAGCTATACGATATGAAGTAAATCAAAAACTTTTGTTTTTACCAGAGTTTATTGAAAAGTTTTGTTTATTAAACAAGCTTTTAGAGTTAGCTAATAAAATATTGTATATAATAAGGATCTGTTCATTGTTCATACGTATTAAAATACAATTAATCATGCTGTCGAAGCTATGAAAGGCCATATCTTTGAGCTATCCAAATTATTTTTCCCCATAAAATCATGTTTAACCAATCGTATAGATCTCTATTTCATCTGCAGTAAACTTTAGTAACTTTTTTTGGTTTTTTCTTCAGATCACAATTTTGATAGCAGTTTTCAATCATAAACCATCCTGGAAACCTTTTCGTGATGATTTATAATTATGGACTTGAAAACACTTAACCCGCTTTTAGTGATTATAATGATTCTTTGAAGAAAACTTAATGTTCAAGGTCAGTTAGAGGACAAAAAAGGATGGGAGAAAAAAATGACTTCAAAAATAGCTCAAAAAGTTAATTTAATTTTTCTGTTTTTGTGAAAGATATTTTATTCTTAATTAATCAAATTATCTTTTAGCGCTTACGGTTGGAAAATTTTTCTTACGATAACATTCATAATATTTATAAAAATCATCATGCTGTTTACATTATGTTTTCACTTTATCAAGACTGTCTTACATTTCATGCATATTATAACTTGGAAATCCCAGAATTAGCTTTTATTTGTTAGTATAACATTAAATATTCTCAGTGTGAAATTAACACCATTATCATTTATTTATTTTTAATATAATGTCATTTAAATAAACATTAGTTTCTATTTTAAAAAATCACATTTGTATAACATACGAAATAAACAGTTTATGACAATGAGCTATATTTTAAAATATAATTGAATTTCCGCACATATATTTCATAAATTAACAAAATAAATTTAAAAGTTTTTTTTTTTTTTAAATCATGATTTTATAAATATAAATAAAAAAATATTGCTTTTAATTTATATATCTTTAAAATATTTCTTGAAAATCTTAACCCATTCACGTCCACACTTTTTGCAATTTTTTTTTAAAAAAAGCTGATAGATATCACATTTGACAGTTTGACATGGTAGCGACAATATAAATTAAAATCATAAATGTATTAAAATATATATGTCGTAAGTTCATGTAATAAAACTGAAGCATGGATATATCAGTCTGATCAAAATTTATTTTCCTTTACAAAAATTTTAAATGAATTTTCTTGGAATTACTAAAAATATGTATAGTATCGAAGTGAATGTTCATATTCATATTTCATAATTCCAATTTTTTATAAAGCGTATTCTCAAAATTCTCAAATCTTAACTTTTAAGTTTATATTTAATATTTTATTCCTTCAAGTTACTGCTGTCTACGACGAGTTTGTATTTTTCATTTTTCTCATAAATATTACAGGTTAATAGATACAACAATATATATCTTACATAAGAGTGCTTTTTCATTTTGAAAGCTCTCATCTTCCAAATTTTGCTGAGTTTTAACTAAGAAAAGCGCCACTTTTCATAAAGAAATATTATATCACAAAACACTAATTCCTCAGTTTCACGTTACAAACTAAGAGCATATTTTTCAAACAGAATAAAAATCTCCCAGGTGTTCAACTTCAGGAGATTGCTATTTATAATATATGAGGTATTCAAATAAACCCAATCCCTGCTTGCCCTTAAGCCTAACACCCACAAAATCCTCTTTGAAATAATAATAATAAAAAAAAAAAAACCCATCGCAAGAGTAAACTCTCAATTTACTGCCAACAATAGAATTTTTTATCCGCACTTCGATCTTCAAACTACCTTTTTTTGTAAGGATTAAGACCTGAATTTGCAAATATCTTTTCAGGTCGAACTCAAATATCACAAGATTTTTTTAAAAATTTGAACTATTCACATAAAAACAAACATGGCGCTTCAATTGAAAGGCCTGATGTTTGCATATTCTTTGATAGCTTTCCAAAAAGTAATGCATTTCTAATGGTCGACGAGGGAACGTTTGATTTGAATTTTAGAAAACAAAACGGTGTAGCTTCAAAGATATATTGAACTGGGAGAATAGCTATTTTTTAATGTTAACTCAGCAGCGTATCCCTTAAAAATATATTTTAAAATCAGTATACTATTAACGACATTATTTTTCCTCATGAGTGGTATTTAATGAAAAATAATTACGGGCATCAAAGATTTTATGCAGCAAGTAAGCGTTATGTGATTCTTCAATCTGAATTCAAACAAAACAAATTAGTCTTTAACATTCTCGTTATTTTAAAATGTTTGAATTGATTCGTATAAAGAAAGCTCTAAGGATTTATATCGCGCCTTCATTATACCTGTTAGCTGAGAAATTCTTTTTTTTTTAACTTCATTTCCATGGGTGTGAAGCTATAATTACCCTCCAGATATTGTATGCTACTTGAGAGAAAGTTTAGTTAAAAGATATATAAAATGTGTATCCGTGTTAGTCAAAGATTTTTGCAGCAAGTACGTGTTGCATGATACTTACATTTATATCATTCTAAATATCCTTTAAACGTTCTAATTGTTCTAAAAAAATAATAATTTCTTCTCTCAACAACGCGAAACATTCTGACACAACTCACGGAGTCAATTTTATTTTTAAAAAGTCCTTCCGGCCTGTACCGGGAGGAAAAGGTAGCTTTCCTATATCTTCGTTTTAAAATTTTAGCTAATGTTACACGAAAACAGCAAGTTAAAATGCAAAGAAACGTTTACAAAAGATTCGTTAATACTGAATTTGAATAAGAAATTCACCAAATTATTGAGCAATAGCCAAATTGGCTTCATTTATTAAGACTTATTTTGGTCGCCAAATTTGGCGATATTTCGCCATATGTAGCCAATTTTGTCGCCAATGTCGCCACTTTTGGCGCTAACGGATATGAATATATAAGTTTTATGCGTATGATTGGGAAAATTATTACAACAATGAAAGAAAATAATTTGCGAGTAATCGCGTTAATGTGCTGTTTTGTTTCAAAATGTCAGCCACCCTAGAATTTCAAAATGCTCTATCTCAGCCATTTTTTAAGATAGAAGTAAACCAAACAATGCTCTGTAATCCTTGTATGAAGGCCTAAAACGTAATTGACAAATAAATTTAAATTTTTAATTTTTTTGCATATTTATTTCAGTTTTAAATTTTTAAATGGCCGCCATCTTGAAACAAAATGGTGGACCAAGCTGGCCAACGAACTCGGTCGAGACATTGGTTAGCTTAATACATACAATTAGTTTCATCAAAATTGATTTATAAATACGAGCGTTATCGTATGACATAGGTCAGATATATGTATATATATAAATCAACATTTGAACGGAGGGTGGTTTTGAGGTCTGGGGGTCATGATCGGTGAAAATATATCGAAATTTTCCGGAACTGCTTTCCTCGGAACGGCTGCAATAGGTAGCTTTATACTTTTTTGTATTGAAAGCTACCTAAAACATGAAATCTGCAGGCATCACTATAAGTGGTTTGAAATCTAATAAATATTTTTCTTTTTTTGGATAAATTTATTACGTCTTGGCCTATATTGAATAACTTCCTTGATTGACCACATTTTCTGCTTTCGTGGGTCCCAAAAATTGATTTTGAATACCAATTATGGCACAAGAGTTTTAGAGGTCCCAAATGGTCCGTTTTATAAATATTAATATTTTTTAAGACATATTTTCGAGGTAGGTTTCTAAAACATTTGCAATAGAAACATTTTTCGAATAGGTTTCTACGAAATTTGAAAGCAAAATATAAACAAAAGAATCCTTTTAGAAAATACTGGTATTCAAAAAACCGGACCTTCATGGAGCCTTGCACATGTTTCTAAAAAAATATTTGTCTTTATTAGAAAAAAAAAAAAAAGTAAAGCCATTCAATTTTCTAATATCAGAATAAATTGCCTGAAAATGTCGTATTTTTAAATATAAAAATGTCTTTGTGATTATGGTGACATATCATATAGCAAGTTTGGATTTAAGAAGAACCTCATTCTCGTTATCTTTAAATGCTTGAATTGATTTGCAAAGAGAGATTTGAAGATTTATATGTGCTTCAATATTTGTTAGCTGAGAAAAATAATTTTCAACACTATTGATGGGAGTGCAATTATAATTACCTTTCACGCATTTTCCACTAACTTGAACCGGTTCAGTTAAACAATAAAAAATGTATTTGTGCGCGTGTGTAAGCGTAAGGAGCAAACTTACTCCGAGTTATATTGCTTTTAGATTAGACATAAAAGGAAAGAAAAGAAAATGCCACAAAAGAAAAATTAAAGCAAAATATTTACGTAAACGGGACTGATTTGAAATTTTAATATATTTCATATTTCATTTTCACAAATGACTTATATTTCTTTTTTTTTTTACATTTATTCGGCAAACTTACATAAATGATTAATTATACAAATTTGGGCCAATGAATGTGAAACATAAAAAACGGGAAACTAACTTTCTTTCTGTAAATAATAATAAAAATAATAAAGATGGACATGATATCGCCTTATTTTGCAAAATAAATTATTTTAATCTTTCCTCGTTTAATCTACTCACTTTTTTGATTATCTTTACGTTGTTGTTATTATTTGCATAAAGCATCTCTTATTTCTTTTTTTATTCAAACATGTCTTTGTAACAATAATTAAATAAATTTCAAGAAATTTGATTTAATACTAGCAGACCTGCCCGGCGGCGTTGCCCTGGCAAAGAAATGTACTTAAAAGTAGGTAAAAAGGAATGTACTTTAAATGTACTTAAATTTACCTTACCGTTTCCGGGGATTACTTTAAAAGTATCTGACTACGCCAATCGGTTTTCAAAAAAGGAACTTCTTTCCACGCGCCGATTAATATAAAAAGCTCCGGCCCGCGAGGTCACGTGCGTCGTCTTAGTTATGGTTTTAGCGATAACGGGGGTTAATTGGGAAACCGACGCTAGAACTTTTTACTCTTTTTCTTCTCCGCGTTTCAGGAAAAAAAAATCGATGGCCTTACTTTCTTTAATAATTAATTATTTTTTGTTATTATTTTAAAATGTATTATTAAAAATCATATTCTTTAATCAACTAACGAAAGTCTGCTCCATACTGGATGGATAAGTATCAAATAAATATTGATTTGTGCAAAACCCCATCATTTTTGGCGAAATAGGCAATTACATAATTTTAATTCCAACTTTACCATGAACAATTTTAACATTTGCATTGCCTATGCATCTCCAACATCTAAAAAAACTAGAGGGTGTATAAATGTTTTTGGGGCAATGTATATTCCTAAAGATAAATAATTATAGTTACATTTGCCTAATAAATTATAAAATTTATCTTATGTTCTCTCTTTTATTTTAGCTAAAATATTATTTAAAAGAACAACATCATTTTTTAAAGACATATTTTGCATATATAAATTCATCAAGCGAAAATTAGACCTGCATTTTATGAAAGGAATTATTTTAAAGCTTAGCTGGATGTGGTTGTGTCTGTGCCTAATATATCCTCCCCCCCCCCCTCCAATTATTAAGCCAGATACCAAAATAAATATATAAAATCACATTATCAAAATCAAACATGCTACAAAATTCATGATTTAAAACAGATTTATCGAGATTATCCAAAGTTTTGTAAAATTTAAATTATGTATCATAATGTATAAATATGTATGCACTCTTTGGAAACACAACAGCTAATTCTATTGCATGGAAAATGATAAATAAATTGGCTTCTAGGCTCAAGTAACGAAAGGCTCAGTTTTAACTCAGAGTGATTAACGCGCCTCCTTATAGGCGGAGTTTTTCCTCTTACTGGTGGAAGTGGAAAGTTTGTAATATATATAGTTAATTTAATGATAATTAAACCGAAAAAGTAATACGGAGAAAACCAACATTAAAATGCTTTTAGATAAAAATAAAGTTAAATAAAATGCAGAATTTATTGATTCAAAATTTCCATTTTACTTTCAGCAGTTGTTTTGGATGAGGATATCATATTTAGTTATTTTTTCCAAAGCTTTTTATACATTTGGCTTTGGAATTGATTAAATAAATAATGATGCTGTGTAAATAAGTAGATACACATACTATTATGATGTTGTAACTTTATAGTTTCCTGCTTTTACAAAACAAAAAACAAAATTTTTTTTATTGATATTTGAAGTACTATTTAAAAAAATAATGTAAAATAGGGGAATTTGGGGCAAAATGAAATAGAGGGGCAAAGTGAAATGGTTAAATATTTTATCTGTATGCAGTGCCACCTATCAGCCGATATTTTAATTATGATATTTCACACCTACTTGCTTACTGTCAGGCCACAATCACCTCCAGAGATCAATATATATGATGCTAGTGACCATTTTTCAAATTGGATGAATATATATTGTAATAATATTAGGTAAGTAAATAACATTTTTTGAATTATATAATGACAAAGTTCTCATTATTATTATTGTAAATATAAATTAGATTATTTTGCTGCCTAGTGAAATATTTGTTTATTTAATATTAGACCTACTTTTGGTTTTAATTTTTTATAAACATTTGTTATATGCACATGCGGGGCAAAGTGAAAAAGACTATTTTATTTCACTTTGCCCCTATACAACATATTTATAACTTTAAAAGTGTAAAATCATTTTGTTTACATATTCAGGTGTATAATGGTAAGGACATAAGGTGTATTATACATCAAGTTACAGAAAAAGTGGAATTTAGTGAAATAAATAATGGAGATTTTCTATTGATAGAGTTGCACTCAGATAAAAGTCCAGGTACTAAGAAGCAGTTTGTTGATAAAGGGATTTCGTTTCCCTCGCAAGATGGACCACATATTCTTTGAGTTAGTTCATGCGGCCATACAGACAAAAACAGGATGTTTATGTGTGGCCTATAACTGATGATACAAGTCTTATATACTATAACAGAAATACTGTGAAAATTGGGTAAAGTAAAAGAACTCAGACATGGACAAATTCGTTTCTTATGTGGATTAGCATAATTATCAGAGAACTGCGAAAAATTCATTTAAAGAATTGAACTTGTTTATATTTCACGGTGCCCCATTGACAATATCACTTTGCCCCAAACCTGGGGCAAAGTGATAATTTTCTACTACTGTATTATATCTTTAATACACCACAGAAATTAAAGAATAAAATATATCTTACTTATAATAAAATCCAAAGGCGAGAGAGTGTCTGTAACGGTACCGGACTGTACCACTCTGCGATTCGACCGTAGTTAAACGCCATGTTAGGCTTACTGAAAAAGAAGTTATATTATCTACTTTCGTCGTTTAAATATTTGTAAAAGCATATTCAAGGTTTTAAATCTTTTAATTTTGTTTAAAACCTTAAAACACTATTTCATAAAAAAAAATGTATATTAACATTTCTGTAAAAAAAAAAAAAATTCTGTAAGCATTTTTTTTTTCAGAATTCGGTGATTTATTTCTTTGGGAGAGATTTGAGGTTGATTCAGTATAGTGTCGCCATCTACTGGCAGATTTTGAAATTTGTTTCCATCGATCCGGATTTCGGGTCCTCCCGAAATTCATGTTTTTTTTCGTGATTCTTTGACAAAATTTGCATTTTTCTGCTGTTCTTTGACAAAATTTCATTTTTTCGTAGTCCTTTGAAGAAATTTGCGTTTTCTTTTTGCGATCCTTTGAGGAAATTTGCGTTTTTTGCTATTCTTTGACGAAATTTGCCTTTTATTCACAATCCTTTGACAAAATTCGAGTTTTTTCTGAGATGGGCGAAATTAGCGGTTGTTTTTTTCGATCCTTTGACGAAATTTCACTTTTTTCGCGATCGCTTAACGAAATTAGACATTTTTTCGCAGTACTTTGAAGAAATTTGTGGGTTTTTTTTTCTAGACCCTTTGAAGAAATTCATGTTTTTCCGCGATTATTTGACGAAATTCGCAGTTTTTTTTGCAGGTTTCGCAGGTTTTTTAACCTTTTTTTTTTTTTTTTGTGATCCCTTGATGAAATTTTACATTTTTTTCGGAGTCCTTGGAAGAAATTTGCGTCTTCTTCGTAAGCCTTTGACGGAAATCGCGTTTTTCTGCAATTTGTTAACAAAATTAGCGTTTTTTTTTTTTTTTTTTCTTTTTTCATTCCTGCAACGAAATTTGCGTTTTTATTTTCGGTACTTTGACGAAATTCACGTTGTTTCCCCAATCCTTTGATGAAATTTTCTATTTTTTCTGCGAACGATAGACATAATTGATTTTTTTCGACGACTATCGTTCAAAATTCGAGATATTTATGTTCGAAATTTTGGACTGAAGACTTAAATTTTCGAAATCGAATGCCTTAAATTTTTAGGAAAACTTGAATAGAATCACCCCTGATGAAATAAATACATAACTATTTTTTGTTTATGACGAATCGTAATATAAATTAATTTTAAACTAAAATTTGAGAGAAAAATGATTTGTTTTTAATTTCGGGAAGAGAAGGGGGAGAGGGGACCGTGTTCACCCGCCACTGAAGTAACAATATTTTAGTGATTAAACATTGAAACACAATGGACTGGGAAAAAATTAGGAATCGGTAAAATTTTCGAAAAATTTTAGTAAAAATTTACAAATTTACAAAATTTTCGAATTTTTCTTTCCGGACTTCGGGTTTTTCCGGATTTTGGATTTTCGGATAATGGGTCATATATTGTAAAATGATTCTTTCTTATTAAACGTAATTAAAATATAAGAAATGCATAGTACAGCGTAATTTCCATTTAATTTTGCTTATGTAATCAAACAATGAGTTATATGGTAAGTCAAGCTAAGCTGTTTAAAAACTCATTGATAACACTTTTTTACAAAAACTTTCGCACATGGATTATTTGTTAATATTTGATTTTGTCCAATCGTTGAACTATTTCAGAAATTTAATACTAAGTAATAATAATAATATATATATATATATATATATATCCTTATTATTTTTATTTGTAGAAATCATTTGTCCTTTTTAAAATGTATTTTTCTACAATACAAATCTTTCAATAATAAATCTCCATGCTGTTTGTTTGTATGAAGTCTTATGAAAATGAAACGCAGATCAACAATCCGTCATTTTTGACGGGGTTATATACTAGTATATATATATATAAGGCAAGGGTATTAGAAATTATGTAGTGCAAAATTTCAAATAAATTTTCTGTTTGTTCATTTTAAAATTGTAATTATTTTTAAGTATTTCACTTTGCTCCATGTTCCCCTAATAAGATATTTAATATATTTTTAATTTAAAAGTTTAAATATTTTATGAAATAGCATTTGGGACTTTTTCTAATCAATTCTTTTAAAATAAACCTTACAATATCATTTGAATTTAAAAAAAATATGAAAATGAAAAAGTTATAACAATTGATTACAATATATGAAATAATTCAACTTATGTTTTTGCTAACACATTAATATTACCTCTTCCGAGTTGACCTGGATTTCGAAATATGTTTCTTTATCTTGAGAAGCCTCCTGAAATTAATAGATTCCCGAAATTTAAAGAAGAATTTCTGGATCATAATTTTCTTTTGCTGCCAGTAATTTTCGGAAATTTTTTACTGTATATTAATTCTCTTCACTGAATATCGCTTTTTTGAATGCTCTCAATTCTCAAGTAAACACTTTCAGCTTCGTAACAGATTTTATACATGTAAGAGTATCAAAATAAAGTTGATTTTAATGCTAATGTTAATGTTATTAATTTTAATTTTAATGTTAATGTTAATTATGTTAATTTGCCATGTTTTTGCTAACACATTAATATTACCTCTTCCGAGTTGACCTGGATTTCGAAATATGTTTCTTTATCTTGAGAAGCCTCCTGAAATTAATAGATTCCCGAAATTTAAAGAAGAATTTCTGGATCATAATTTTCTTTTGCTGCCAGTAATTTTCGGAAATTTTTTACTGTATATTAATTCTCTTCACTGAATATCGCTTTTTTGAATGCTCTCAATTCTCAAGTAAACACTTTCAGCTTCGTAACAGATTTTATACATGTAAGAGTATCAAAATAAAGTTGATTTTAATGCTAATGTTAATGTTATTAATTTTAATTTGAATGTTAATGTTAATTATGTTAATTTGCCATGTTTATTCAAAATGAAAATGTTTACTTAAGAACGATATAGCATCCAAAATACCAAAATTTCGGTTTAAGAAAACTAATTAATACACTGCAAAAACGTTTTCGAAAATTACCGGTAGTAAAAAAAACTTTTGTTTCCGAAATGCTTCTTTAAATCTCGGAAATCTATTGATTTCTGAGGTTTCTGATGATAAAGTAACGCTTTTTGGAATCATGGGTAACTCGAAAGACGTTTATATTTTTGTATAAACCTTAAGAGCTAGATTAAGAAACGCTTTGCTTTTTTTACAGTGAATGGTTCACCTACAGGATGCGAAAGTATATTTGAGGACAGATTAACGTTTTTACAAAATAGATTATACAATAATAGATAATAATTTTTTTATTGAAAAATCCTAAACATAAAAATAAACTATATTTGTAATAATTTTATTCAATAAAATTGCCTTCAGCTTTTATAATCGCTTCTCTATATGAGACGTTAATCGCCTACACGTTTGAATTAAATGATTCTGATTCATGTTATAGCCATTATTCTTATGACTGATTTTTAAAATTTTTTTGGTGTTATGGTGTGTTTATTGACCTCTCTCATAACAATACCATATATTACATTGTTTTACAATACCATATATTTTATTGTTTAACAAAAGCTAATTTAGAAAAATATGGAAAAAGGAAACATTTCATTAAATATTTTCTAGTTCAAATTATGTTTATTTGACTTACAAAAAGGTGAATGTTGTCAGCTATGCATATACTTAGCAGTCCAGGGAACCACGGGTTAAGGGTTATGTGGTAGTGAAAATTTTAAGCTGACCTTTCCTGCGTTATTTAAGAATTGTGTGATGGTGCCAGAGTCTTTCTGATAAGGACTTATAATCTGGTTTAAAAACGTTTTCAAAAACGGCAATGTTGGTAGCAGAGTTTACAGCAAAGATTTGGCAGCAGAGTTTTTTCTAAGACATTGTAGAAATACGTCAGAAGGCATCACATTGTTTTTGTTGCTGAAATCTCTGAAAGTTGCAGAGATTTCTGTGCGTATAATTGTGGGTATTTCAGATGGGTCTTTAAATAACAATGAGTGATTTCATTTGTTAACTTTTTGATTTTGGTCAAAGTTGTTCTCGTCTAAGAGAAACAAAATCGTACCTTATTCTATTGGATTTTTCAGGTGGTTTGAAAACCTCTTAGATCTGATTAAACGACTTTCTATTATTTTTCTCTGACGTAAAATGTCCTTTCCTCATCACATAAGACTAACATCACATCTGATGTCATCATGGGCAACAACTCTCTTTTACTCCCTTTAAAACGTAAAATTATTTTGCAAATGACCACTGATTTTTTCGGACTGTCATCAATGATTTGTTGAACTTCTTGGATAAATTCTGGCGTTATAATTGTGTCAGAGCATTTCGAATGCTATTTACGATTCCATAGAGGTGAAATGTTTTCATCTTCTGTCTTTATCCCCTTACGAATTTTTTAGACGAAATATGTGGCTGCTTATAAAAATAGAGATATTTCTAAATCTCTATGCTCAACTTTAAAAGCTACAATTACAGCATGCCTTTTCATTTCTTGAGTAAGACGAGTGCCTATCATTAGCCTATCAAAAAATAAATTGAACTTAGTAACAACTGACAGGAATTGACAGGCAGCAATTGACAGTAATGCTGCAACTCCCAAAGAAATGTATGTGCTCATATACAATCACTCCCTGTATTTTTCATTTAGTATAAACATTGTCACTGTCATGCATCACACATCTTCCAA
This sequence comes from Maratus michaelseni, assembly GCA_963931845.1. NCBI lineage: Eukaryota > Metazoa > Arthropoda > Arachnida > Araneae > Salticidae > Maratus > Maratus michaelseni. The sequence goes on from OZ007599.1 coordinate 228,049,971, forward strand.
AAAGTTCTTACCTAACCATAAATACAGATTGTTTCTCAACAGATGATCAGAAATTTTAAGAGACATAATACACTTCAGGACATTAAAATTTTGCCTGGATCGAAACCCTTTTATTCTAGTCAAACTACAGATTGTTTCATTAAACGTTTATTCCTATTTTTCCTTCCTAATTTTAACTATAATGAAAATAGTTTACTGAGATTTTTACAGAGATTTATTTTTGCTCTGTGTGAAATGGTGATGACATCATAAGTGCTGGAATTTATTTAGTGACACCGTATGTATTGCAAACTACGTTATTAAATATGGAGCGTCTAGCTGAAGATTGTTTGGATACTAAATCTGGAAATTTCCAGCATTTTTCATAATGTCATATCATATTTCACAGAGAACAAAGTAAATCAGTTGAAAATATCGTTACAACATCTTCATTTTTGTTAAAGTAACAAATGAAAATCCCAGTTCGGCTTGTAATGAGATTCCCTGCATTTTTGATGAAATAAATAAATTGCGATCTTTGTCATTTATACAGAAATTGTTTGCTTTTATGCGTATTATAAACCAGAAAGTTCAGATCATATGTTCAGAAGCTACTTCTTTCGATGAAATGGTTCCAGACGACAAGCAGAATTGATAAAAAATTTCATAGAAAAAGCTTGTATAATTGATTGGTAAAAATGTAAATATTAATACTGTTTAATTTTGAAATATTAATTCTATATAATGGGTATTAATAAATGCACATATTAAAGTGTTAAGTTTTTAGAGGAGATGACTTGAATTTTCGGTTTTGTGTACGACAAATTTTGAAAACTACTCAAAGTCGTCTTGATCGGAAAATGCAGAATCAAATCTTCAAATATTGGCTCTTAGGATCATCAAATTTGAGTAAAACGATCCCTTTAACCATAGGGCTGAGTGGACTCTTTTAGGCTAATAGTGAATTAAGCGTTATGATTTTTAGTGCAAATAATTAAATTGTTATTTACCAAAGCTAGACAATTATTTAACGTTATTGTCCAATAGTAGAATGTAATATTGCCTTAAAATTATATTGATTTTTTAAGACGCTTAAGTATAATATAAATGGATATTTATATTGAAAAATGCAATTTATTGTCGAGAATTTCAGGGAAAGAGAAATTCACTCTAACAAAAATTATTTTTATCATTTAAAATCTTTTAAACTCGGACAACAATATTATTATCAGAGCAGAAAATGAGTCATTATAATCTTGAATTTTCAAAAAATTATCGAGAAACTTTCCTAATTTAACTTTAAATGCATCTTCCATCTTATTTTTCTGCAAAACCTGATCTCAGAAAACCCCTCGATAGTTATCTCAACCTGAATTTCTCTCCGATGTTATCGAATAAAGCTTACCGTAATTTGATTTTCGTTTCATAGCTCGCCATTTTTAAACAAACGCATCGCGATGCAAAGAATAAAACTTCACACTAATGACAGTTTAGTCTCCAGAAAAAAAACGGGAAGATAAGCCCGTCGTCGTATGCGATTCAGGAGTTATCAAAACAGAGAAAAATGAGAAAACGCCTCCGTATCAATATCGACGTTGCATATACAGGGGTCTCGCTATTGATCTGCCATTTATCATAGGTTGAGACAGAAGACTGTCCAAAACTGAAAGGCCACCTGCACATATAAAGCTGCTTTATTCACTGAGATCTAACTCAAAATGACGCCAGCACATAAATCAAGTGCTTTGCATCCTCTAGAGACACAGAGTGCCGTTCTGTGTTGCAGCAATACCGGTGCCCTTCCAAAGATACCCTTGTTACTACAATTACCTGCTATATTCGCTCAGTGTTTGCTTTCGAAAATAGGAGGGATAAATATTAGATGAAATGCCAGACAAAGATGCCCGAACCGAATAAAACAGTCATACATAACGTTTTCGTTAATTTCCCCTTCTTGGCACTGTGTTGTTCTCTTAGTTATCCCATGTGTTAAGTACAACCGTTATGTTCAAATGTTAATAAATATTATACTTTTCATGCAAAAATTTAAATTTTACTTATACTAACATATAATTCTGATTTTACCTGAAGCAATGGTTATCACGATTATCATGAACAAAATAAATTAGTAATACATAATATTTCTATTAATTTCCTTTGCTTAACATCATGTGTTTTTAGCTCTTGCTCTTTCATCAGCTGTATGACCATAGATCAGTTTTCTTTAAAAAATTAAACATATTCAATAAATATCTGATTGTCAATAATTTCATCTCGTATCAAAAATAATTTTTATATTTAAAATGCATTTATAATATCTGATATTTTCTTGAGACAATGATAATCAGCATGTTATCCCTAATGATCACAAAATGAAAGAGCAATTATCCCAGAACAGACGCGCATGAACACAAAATGAATATATGTAAAACTATGATGAAAGCCTGATTAATTTTTTATTCTCTCACTTGAGAACTTAAATACATAGAATCAAAAATGAACCATTGTTACTTACAAAAAAAATTCATATTTAATTAGATTATCTTTTTATAGCAGGCATACCGTATTTTTCGGTGTATATGTCAACCCAAAAATTTTAAAGAAATAACACGTCTTTAGTACGTTTGTATATCAGTATTTTCGAATAATTTTCTTAACATTTTAAATAATGGAATTAATGATAAATTTTGACGAATATATAAGGTGTAGGATACCATACGAAAATTCTGGTATTTAAATGGAAGATCATATTATTTCTCTCAAATTTAATGGATGAATTATACACCGGAAAATAGGGTAATTGAATTTGAGAGTAAATTTTACTGATATGTAAAATACAATACAACCTTTTACCAAATCATTCGAATAAAAATTTACTTCCAACCAGATTTTAAAAAAAATTAAATGTACAACAAATGCATCTTTTCATTTCGTTTATTTAAATTACACGACACATATCCATTGTTTCTCCTACTAAAGCGGCGATCACTCGTAATATTCTATCACAGACAATATCAGATAATTTCTCATAAACAGGTGTTTTAATGATTGAAAATGCACCATGTGATAGTTTACCTTCTAACGAGCTTATCGTTGTTTGTGTCTCCTACGATTAATGTCAGCTCGAATTCCACCTCACTGTTAAAAAAAAAAATTCTGTGAAATTACGGAGAATCTACTGGTAATCCATTATCTTAAGTCATGTAAAATCCCAGAAAGTAGACAACAGAAATTCTGTTAAATAACTTAGAAATTATTCGGTAAATTTACAGAGTCTACTTTGAAATTTTTCGTAAAAATAATCTATATTATTATTTATAAAAGTAAGTAGAAGACGCCGGATCTACGACAGCTGTGGATGCTAGTTGGAATTCTTCGAATGAATTTTAATTGGTGGAGAGCAGCACTTAATTTTTATTAGAAACGCTTCGACCATAGCTGGGAGTAGAAAGCGAGTCATCTGGGTAATTGAGCAAAGGATGTCTTTTATGATTCAGTGGGAAAAAAATATTTTATTTCCAAAGTTCATCATCGCTTTTCAACGATTGTGTTTAATGCGATGATTAGTCATAAATATGGGGGCTTAAGAGAGCTTTTATTTTTCTAGTCTTTAAATAGATTTAACTAATATTTCATGCTGCTGTCTTTCGGTATAATATACGTTTAACTTAATATATGTTTCCAGCTTAAGAATAATGAAAATACATTATTGAATTACGCTTTTTAAATATTGTACTTTAAAAATATGCTCTTTTTTGATGTTGTTGTTATCGTTTGTTTCTTCAACTCGTGTAATATATCATTTAGAATTCATTTAAAACCTAGAATAACATGCATTGCAAATGTGTGCAACATTATATAATTGCAACATTAATTTCTAACTTATAACATGTAAGAAATAATTTTGTGAGTGATTTTTTTTATATATAATTTTTTTAATTTAATTTTTTTTTTTAATTATTTATTTTTTTTAAATTATTTATTTATTTTAAATATTTTATTTATTAATTATTATTATTATTATTATTATTATTTTGCAGCCATATTAATGTTTTCGTGTATTTTTCGAAGTACACTGGTTTCTAAATAAATAAGGAAAAATCACAAAAAGAGCGAAAACTCGTTCAAAAAGAAATCAATCTGTATGAAATTTTCATATGTTATTAAATAAAAGATGCTGAATGAAATTATAAAATGCAAATTAGTGGAGATGCAATCGGATTGCTTCATCCGTGAGGAGCATAAAAATGCACGCTAGAGGGTAAGGCAGAGAGAGTAATGGCTCGATGTTGCTGAGATAGTGAACTAAAAAATCTGGGATAGCCAATTCATTAAAGGTCAAAGTCAGCTGAAAGGCAGATCAAAGTCAGACGCAGGTGGCCAGAGGGCTAAATGTGAGTCCTTCTGTGATTTATAAGCTTTCGCAACAAATTACCAATTAGAAACCAATGATTTGACCTCCAGAAGGTTCAGCCAAGGACTGGCAAGAGCTACGAAAAGCGCTGATGACCGATATTTGCGGTTATGTGTACGCAGTAATAAAAACGCAATCCCATCTCATCTTAGAGCTTCCTTGCTGGAGCTACTGGAAGTCTGGTGTCAACGGCTATCGTGCGTTGAAGGCTTCACGAAGGTGGTATTTACACGAGGCGACGAGCAATTTGTGTGTCGTTCACCTAACGTCACCGGAGGGAACGTTTGAGGTGAGCACATCGGTGGAGGTATGTTTTCTTCACGGGTGATTCCCGGTTTAGCTTACAAAGTGATAGTAGGCATTGTTTGATTTGGAGAGAACAGAGAACACGTTATCATCCATCAAACATTCATGAAAGATATTCATAATGAGGAGGCAGTGTTTGTGTTTGGGGTGGTATCTCTTTGGGTGGACGCACAGACCTCCGTGTCTTTCCACGTGGAACCGTGAATGCTCACGTCTACAGAGATGACATCCTAAATGCTTATGTGCGCGCTTATGCCGATTCAATAGGTAATGCTTTCCTGTTACAGAACGACAACGCTAGACCGCACAGGGACTTAGACTCGCATCGTGGAAGATTATCTTCACACCATACAATTTTGCGCATGGAATGACCAGCACGATCTCCGGACTTGAATCCCATCGAGCATGTTTGGGATGCTTTAGAAATATGCGATGCTGCTCTCAATCCCACCTCCTCAAACTCTTGCCACGCTTATAACTGCTTTGCAAGAACAATGGCTCGCACTTCCCAGCGAACTCATCAATCGCATAATTCGAATAATTTTTAGTATCGCATATAGCTGTATGTGCTGTATTGCTTCTAGGGGTGATCATACTCCATATTAAAGGTACTTTTCCTATACAAAAGTGACACATTCACATTGTTAATTTTATAATTGTACTAATTTCTGAAACACCATAACTGTATGGTAATTCCTTTTAATGTTATTTTATACCTTTCAATGTGTTGTATATTGTGGCTCAGTTTTAATAAAATCTACATGTAATATTTTGAGTAATCGCTATTTTAATGATTTTAATGATTGTTCCTTAATTTTTGGAAACCAGTGAAGTAACACGATATATATATATTTTCCCATAATGCGCGAATATTTTTTGAAAATAATATTTTTTGGAAAGGATTTTTTTAATAATAAATAAAAGAAAAATGAATTAAAAAAAAAATTATTTTTAAAAATTGACTTTTAAGGTTTTCATATATATATTTTTTAATTTATTTGTTTAAATTTAGAGTATTAAACTTCAATTGTTAAAAAATATTCATGTATTTAGAAGGTTAAAATATTTTTTATAACGCATATATCATTAAAATTCTACTACTCCTAATAATAATAATATATTATATATTTTTTTATATATATTAAAAATTATAAAATAGACTAAAATAACATTTGAAAATTATCTTATCTAATTAGTAAATCCAGATTGAAATAGAAATTAATTCTCTAACTAAACACCCTCTCTTTCGATCTTTTTATCAAAGTGATAGTCAATAAAATACGAAAAAAAAAAAAAAAAAAAAACTCCGCATAGACGAATTTTCCCTTTCTAAAATATTCTAATTTTTAATAAAACAATTTTTAAACCAAATTTTCAACTTTAATATTTCTAACTAGTTGATCCGCCCGGCGTTGCCCGATCCCGTAAAAACAAAAGCATACGAAACGCAACATCACTCTAAAAATCAATGCACTAAACCTCTGGTTCCTCTGGTAACCCTTTCTTCTTATGGAAATTAAATAGACAGACGGACCCCGAAGTGGAAGTAAATTGAATAACACGCCTTCAATTTTCTGGAAAACTTCATTCAAAGCGGGTCAAGTTTTGCTCAAAATTAAAAAAAGTTACCGTCATATTTTAACAAAATTTACATATTTGGAACGAAAAACAAACTACGAACTGGGAGTTTCGAATCGATACCTGTAATACTTTTCTTAATACTCGACTATGAGTGAAAATTAGAATATTTCGTTGTCTCAGAACATCAAATCGGTAACTTTCTTTTGCGGTTTCGATAAAAATAGCCATTTTCGACAAGCATTTTGTTCTAAACAAACCTCTGTCCGAACGAAACTCCAGTACTCGACCCCGCTGCCTACGGTACTGTATAGCAGACATGCTGCGCACGCACTGCAATATTTTTAGTTTTAATTTCCATCGCCAGGGAGCGCGTAATAATCTTACTTAGTTATCTATATCTTAATTAGTTCATGTTAAGTTGAATGCAACAATTCCTGTTGAAATCGGGCCCATAAAACCGAAGAAAATAAATCAGCCTCCTTGAGATTAATATTCATATATGGTGGTAACCAAGGGCTGAAAAACTATACCGAAGTTTATTTCGTACCTGAGAGACCTGGGAAGAATGTTAGAAAAGATATCGTTTGAATCGGAACAATATTAAATGCAAAATTTTTAGTTCCATTTTCCAACACAAGGGGCGCACTCTGTTCTAAGCAAACCTCGTTCCGAACGAAACTCCGGCACTCGACCCCGCTGCTTACGGCACCGTATAGCAGGCGTGCTGAGCACGCGCTGAACATCTTTTAGTTCCACTTTCCACCTCCAGAGGGAACTAAATCTATGTCTTAAATAGTTATCTATATCTTTATTAGTTCATATTAAGTTGAATGAACCAATTCCCTTTGAAATAGGGCTCACTTAACCGAGAAAATGAATCTCTCCCCTGGAGATTAATATTCATAAATGTTAGTAACCCGGGGCTGAAAAAATTATCCCGAAGTTTATTTAGTACTTGGGCGATCTTGGAAGATGTTAGAAACGATTTCGTTTGAATCAGACCAATTTTAAATGTAAATTTTTTAGTTCTACTTTCTTCCGACAGAGGTGCACTCTGTTGTAAACAAACCTCTGTCCAAACGAAACTCCGGCACGTGTCCCCGCTACATAGAACAACATACAGCAGGCGTCCTGCGCATGCGCTGCAAAATATTTTAGTTCCACTTTCTACCACCAGGGGCGCCAAATATGTATCTTAATTAGTTCGTATTAAGTTGAATAAACCAATTCTCGTTTAAATCAGCCCACAGAACTCGAGAAAATATATTCCCCCCTGTAGATTAATGTTCAGAAACAGTGGCAACGAAGGGCTGAAAAAATTATACCGAAGTTTATTTAGTACCTGGGCGACCTGAGAAGAATGTTAGAAAAGGATTCATTTGAATCGGACCCATATTAAAAAGTTCTGACTGGGGAGGCTGGGGGAAGGAGGGAGTTTCGATCAAAACATTAACGCGATATTTAAATTACGACCGGACACCCCACTTTCCCCTCAAAATTAAACCAAGGACATTTAGCATTACGAATTATCGTTAAATTTTGAAACAGAAACAAAATGGCGTGGTTGAAACAGAAACAAAATGACGCTTTTTTTTTTTAATTTTTGACATAAAAATACAGTAAGTTATCGTTGCGAGTTTCTGAAATCAAATAAGTAAACGACGTCACGTACATGAAAAACTCTAAAAATCGCATAAAACAAATCGCGAAAAATTCACAAATGGCTATTCGAATTCAGAATATTTTTTATTGAAAGAGGACAAAATTTACTATAGGGAAGTTTCAATAAGCTAATGACCTTTTCATCTGCCAATCGCAACTGCCCGGTTGACCTCCAGCCGTGCTTAATACTCTCAGCTACCAATCACAACTGTCCTCTAACGGTGTTTGACCTCCAATGGGCGATTTGTGACGTCATTTGAAACTACCCTATATTGGGCTAAAAGATTGAAAATGGATGCAATTTAATAATATAAAAAAATCGCTGCAAAACATGAAAAAACATTAAAAAAATGCATAAAAATGAAAAAAAAAATCCAAATGGGATAATTTATAATCCACCTTTCCTTTTTAAAATCACGATTTTTTTTTTATCTTTAAAGAATTATCAACCCTCTTCCAGGTAAAAAGAAAAAAAAATCACAATTTTGGACATACTAGCTGAGGCCGAAATTTAAGCAACCAACGAACCAATCAAGCACTTTGGGGAAAATTTCTTAGTAGCAAAGGAAAAAAATTCAAACATTACTGTACGATTTCCGAATAAACTTTATCGAATAGAGGACAAAATTTACTTTAAATATAATATTTACTAAAAAATTGGAACAGGATTCTTGTTATTATTGTGGAAAAATCGCAGCAAAACGTAAAAAAATGTTAACAATTGCATAAAAAATTAAATAAAAAACATCTACTCAAAAATTCCAAAATCGGGCTTCGAGGTGCAAAACTACATACGTGGAAGTACCTTCCCACCAAATTTTGTAGCTCTGTGTTTAGCAGTCTCTTCAGAACACAGTCCACACACACAAACACAAACTTCCTTCGTTATTATAGTTAGAGATAAAAGTGCAGAAGTGTGTAATTTGTATTATAGGTTGTAACAAAGATAGAAATATCTTTTATAATACTTGGAAATATTTCAATAGAAAATTTCTCACGCCTTGCATTCATAATATTCAAATTTTAATTTCTTAAAAGACGTTTAGCCAACATATTCGTTTCAAGTGGTTCAGTTGGTAGAACATCAGTGCGTTATACTGATGACCCAGGTTCGAGTCCCGTCTTGGGTATGTAAAGAATTTGAGCTTCGACATCCAGCTGCACTATGTGTCATTCTAGCATTTCCTGTGAGTACACTTAACTGCATACCTTCCCTCGCTATTTTTGCCTTGAAGACTAGCAGACGCCGAATTCTATTGTACTGTGAGCGGAAAGTTCGGACAGTGATGAAGTGGTAAGGCGTTACCCAAAAAGGGGTCTTATGCTTTGATCCTTGCCGAGTTCGTAGGAAAGAGTTCATCTGCGAGAGAAGCGATCTCTGCACACGATTTTTAGGTTTGCGCCCGAAACTTTGCCCTTTGTCTTAGAACGTCCAATGACGGACTTAGTGAAAACGAAACAGAGGGATCTCAAGGCTGCTAAGAGGCTGGAGAGTTTCGAGGGGCCCGCCTCGACAAAGCCCCCGCCCCCAGAAGAAGTCCTCCTGCGAGAATGAAAAAGTGAGAGAGGACAGTTTTTGGAGAGATCGAAAAGGAGAGTGTTGACTCTCTGGAGAAGGGAAAAGGAAACGTCAGTTTCTAACTCAGCGTGGTGTAAGCGCTAGTGAGGTCCGACCTCTAGAATTGATACAGCAGGTATCCGCTGAAAATCCCAGCGAAGTGAAAAGCACACCAAGTGCGAGAGTGAGAGTTCTTAGACTCAGAATTAACGAGCATTAGTAGATCTTCCGAAGAGAAGGAACGGACGAGCCTTGGTCCGAATGAACTTTGTTTTGTAGTCACGACTGTCTGTAATGTTTAGAGACTTTTGTTTGTTTCAGTTACACTTGGAGTCAAGAGGTCATTAATTTATAAGCGATTGACTCACGAAAAATAATTAAATGCTGTATTGACGTCTTGTATATATTTTTCATTAGAATTAACATTGTTATACAATAAAATTCTATTTTCTAATTTATGCGAGAAATTCTCTGTGCCAACGATCCGATCTCGCTACCACTCACCATCTTTTAATCGGGTCGGTATAGAGGAGTTACTACAGGTACTTTTTCATTATGCGCCTTTAAGCCTCATTATGCGCCTTTCGCTATACGCCTTTTAAGCAATTAAAATTTAAGTGTCTTTAAATAAAGACATGGAAATCTCTACAAGGGATTTGATATAAGAACAGAGAAATGTAAAATGATGACCGAGAAACTCACTCAAAGGCATTTAACCAAGAGCTAGTGTAAATTTACAGAGAGTTTTGTTTTTTTCTGTGTTTTTACAGAAATTTTTAACAGTGTATCAGAGTGCTCCAAAAAACAATTGTTCTCCATTCTCGAGGTTATACTAATTTTTAGAACACTTAGGAGCTACTTAGTACTTCGCTTCGTCATATATTCCCCGTGTTCCTTACACTTGTGGATTCAATTCAGTCATGAAAATAACTCTATTTGCAGCGTAAAATTTTCGCTCAAAGAAAGCGAGAGGCAATAGGATATATTTCAGATCTTGTGATACAAACTTAACCTATGCTGGTCACTTAAAGTTTCAGTCGCATGTACTACATTGAAACTTAAATATATTCTATTGTTTCTCTCTTTCATCAAGCTACTTATTCTCGCTTCAAGTAGGTTATTTTGAAGACTAAATGGAACACACTGAACATTTAGCGAGTAATTTCTGCTAAAGGTTTTAAAAAGTTGTGATATCCAAGAACTGAGAATAACTCTCGTCATAGCACTCTGATTCTGATTGATGGAATTTGAGTTGATATCTAACTGTAGAAGACACAAATAGCGATAAGTTCGTCATTGACAAATTTACTGTTAGAATATTTGATCTCTAAAACTCTAATATCCAGTAATAACCCATTAATCAAATAGATGAATCAAGGAAGAAAACATAAGCAAAGAAAAACCATCTCTTTCACTTTTACCTATACATAAAGCAACAACGTAATTACAATTACCTACTCTGATGAAATGAAGTAGAACATTCATCTGGATTACCCATAATAAACTATAGATAGTAATAAAGAACTATAGTTATATCTATAATGAACGTTTTTTTCACAAATAATGTAAAAATTGTTTAATTATGGTATAAATAATGATATTTCTTCTGTTACGTGCGCTCTTTAACTCCACTAATATGTAATCTCTTCTAAGAACGGAGAAAAAAATTTTCACGCTCCTATATAATGTTAAATTTAAACCTAAATGTATTTAGTAAATTTTTAAAGTTAAATTAAACTTTTGTAGTTTAAAAATGACTACTTAAAATTATTTTAAATTAAATTAATCATAATAATTTCTTTCCAAACAAAGAAGTGTGAATACGTGCACTATTGGATAAATACAGCCATTTGAATACTAACTTGGAATAAACTGGATTTAAATAGAGAAGGATTACTTAACCATTGAATAGAACAAAGTAAGTAGAAACTGCATTACCTCTATTTATTAAAGTATAATTTTATTCTGAGAAATAAGAGAAACCTACATCTGCCGATTATTTAGATTATACACAAATATTTCCCATCATTTACGAGAGGTAAAATATCACACTTCTGAAAAACCTGTTTATGAGGAAATATCTGATATTATTTATGAAAGAATAGCATTTGTGTGATCGCAGCTTTAAGAGCCTACGCTAGTAATGCGAAAACACTAGCAAACTAAAGCAATGACAGCGCTCTTTTCACATTTCTTGTTTGAATTTTAACAACTTTAGATGACTTTTTTTTTTACAGGATATATGAGGTCGATGCACAACGGGGTACTCTAGCACTTTTTGAGTGCGGTTGCAGTTTTTTTCTGAGAAAGTGAAAGTGTCCCTAAAAAAAGTAGCTGCAGCCAAAATCGAAAAAGTACGAAAGTACCCGGTTAGACCTCAGATAATCACGCAAAGAAAATCATTTAAAAGTATTTAAATGTAAACGAGAAATTTGAAAAGAATTTGCCATTGATTTAGCACTTAGCTTGCGATTGTCTTCGCGTTACAGCGTAGGATCTTAATCACTGAATTTGACAAGCTTTCAGATTTAAAATTTTGCGTACTACTCTATACTGGCAAGATAAATACAGTAAATAAGTAAATAATAATACTATTCCTTGTCTGAACCCAATGGTGTGTAGCTGGAAAAGAGGGGAGGAGGGGGGGGGGGTAAAAGTGTAAAATGCTACGGAACATTCACCTCATCTCCTCCCCAGCCTTAGAGGTTCAATTGTAAAAGAAAAGATTCCGATTTTATCAAATTTTACATGCATATATATATAGTGACCCTGTAATTTATCATTTTCTGTTTATTTCAGAATGATTATATTTTCAAGACTCGTGGACCTTTGAAACCAGGAATTCTTCCACCAGAAGGCTCGTAGTTAATCTTGGACTTCTGAATGGAATTTAAAGGTACCCATTTTTTATATTACATATTTGAAAAAAAAAAGAAAAAAAAAACATACAGCCGAACCTTGTTATCGTGAATCTTAAGGAGAATTAAAAATTTTATCCGTTTTTTCAGAAACTAAATCTTTATATTCATTTTGACAGGCATTGGAAAACCACTCATGTTAAAAGTAATTAACTTTAAACGTGTTCATGTTAATGAGGTTCGACTGTATATGAGTTTAATTTAAATTTTCGTGAGGATAGTTGTGAAATTATTAACTTAGTTTTTAAACCAGTGGGGTATAATCATATACAAAAATGTCTAGCGCCAGCCCTGTCTGTGCCACTGATTTCTTATTGCTGTTGTTAATTTTTAAGACTCTTAAACGTATTGCCTTAAGTGTTACATCAACGAGTGATCCAAAATTAATTCCTTAATTTGAAATTAAAATTGTTTAGTTGAGAGAAATATTATATTTTTTAATTTGATCAATTAATTGTGTCTGTCATTTTACAAGTGATACAATAAAATCTATGAAATTGCATGTTATGAAAATAGTGCGCATCAATCTATAATACAGTGGGTACCACTTATAAGATTGATTTGTTAATAGATTGAGCTTCTCTTTAGAATCAACTGGTTGAGAACAGAACTCAATTCATAATGTCATTTTTACCGCGTTTAAGAATCATCAGTTTAAATGAATCAGATTCTTGTTCCCAACAGAAGACCTGGGTGGAAGATGTTTTATTTCATTTTTCATAAAAAATGTTCTATTTTATAGATGCAGTTTTATGATGTAATGCATCATATGATAAAGCTAAAATACTAAGATTCTAATTAGTTGAAAATATGAAACGTTAGTTTCAATATTTAATATTTTTTAGTTAGGAATTTCAATTTATTAGTAATTGTTAATATATTGGGTCGTCCGGAAAGTTCGTGCCGGTAGGGAAAATCAATTCGTACCGGAAAATTCTATCATTTAATTATTAAACATTGATTCCGATATCTTATGTCTAATAATTAACGGGTAGAATTTTCCGGTACGAATTGATTTTCCCAACCGGAACGAACTTACGGACAACCCAATACAAGGTGGCCATAATTAAACTGACAGTACTCAGCCTGTTCTGTCGAACGATCTAATTGCAAGAACGGGCCAAATTTTGTAGGGTGATTTATTAAGACGGGGAACGAAGGATTTCGCGAAAAAAGCGCCACAAATCATGCTGTGGCGACTTTTGGAACTATTTTCTTCGCGGAATTCTTCACCCTCCGTCTTTTTTAATCAACCTACAAAATTTGCTCCATTCTCGCAATTAGATCACTCCACAGAGAACGCTGAGTACTGTCGGTTTAATTATGGCCACCTTGTACTTAAAACTTACAGTCAAATAGTTTTCTTAGAGAGTCCAGTATCAGATATTTATGTGAATGCAACCAAGGAAAAAAAAATAAATTTACAATAAAAAGCTTTCATTTCAATTTTCTCGAGATTTAATTTTTGTTACGTAACATATTCTTTGGTTCAGGTCTTTAACTATGATTCACATAAATGTAACTCTCTAAATAAAGCTTATATATTCCTGAATTTTCCTCAATCTATATTATAATGCAAAATCATCTCTGCTGGACAGAAATAAAAACACATTGATTAATTAGCTGGTTTTATTAATTATTCCGTCTATAATTCACAAAAAACCGCCATAGAGTCATGTTGGTAATGATGACGTCATACTGACGATGGGAACAACCTGAATAATAAATATCACTTTTTGAAAAAATTTCAATTTTTAAACATCGACAATTCTTATTTTTACACCGTCGAATAGGCGGGCGGGGGGGGGGGGGGGATTTCAAACACAATTTGTTTGAAAACTTTACCTCAATTTACTGATATTTAATTGGTTATAAAATAATTTTCAAGCATTAATTTTTTTTAAAACATCTATCTCTATCACGTGCATCCCACTTACGTAAGATTGACATGTTTGCACTTAAAACAATATAACTATTTCAGTATTTGTTTCGGCTAGTATTTCATAACGAAATTAAAACTTCATCAATAGGTTTAAAAAAAAGAATATTGTATACGTATGAAGCACAAATTTAACAGATATGTAACTGAATTACACGCTTAAACAATGAAATATTCAGAATAAAAAAGGTTTCTTTAAATAGGGAAATATTTGTCTATATCTTTGGCTACTAACTGCTGGCATGCGGTTTTAATAACGAATGTTCAATACGAATGTACCGTTTTTAAAACATTTCAAAGCTTTATTTGACTACATAATTGATATTTTTCATATAAAAATGCTTTTTGCTGTTGTTAGTGGGCAATCTAAAAAATATATTAAATCTACAAAATATATTAGAGTTTTTAATTACAAATTTTTCAACTAATGTTATGTGTACACTGAGGTAACCCGGGAAGCCGGGGTTGGATCCCCTGGTATTAATTATGATTAAATATTTCATATGATGCATCAGATCTTGAAAGGCTTCACAATTCATATTTGATTCCCAAACTGACATTTAGCCTCTTTTACTCATTTTTATAAATTCCATAGCACCTACGAGGAGGGAGAAAGAGGAAGAGAATAATGTTTCAGATAAATTAAAAGGGGTACAGTTTCGCCTTACGAGGGGGGGGGGGATTAAATACGTGCATACTTGAAACGATTTAGACAGAGGGGGCCGGTGCCCGCGGCAAAACGCATTATGTGGCCTCATCCTATAATATTTTGGATAGCGTACGCAAAGATAGTATATGGGAAAATTGCATTGCACCTCCTTACCATCATTAACATCGAAATTTCGTTTCTATCAGCAGAAATATTCATTAATTGCCGAACCAAAGAAAAAATAAATTTTATTATACAGAACTGAGCTGATTTGGCGTAAAAAAAAAAAAAAAAAAAAAAAAAAAAAATGAAGCAATTTGTGCGAGTGTTTTTTATATGTGAATTGAAATAAAAAATATCGATTTGTTATTTGTAAATATGTACACATAACATAGTGGGTGATCTAAAAGTAACTGAAAAAGTACAGATTTAATAGTTAAAAAAGTACATGCAACATGATGCGGTTTTCACAAAAATTCACACACACACACACACAAAAAAAAAAAAAAAAAAAAAAAAAAAAAATTAATAACGATTTTTTTTTTTTTTTTTTTTTTTTTGGCCAGAACAGTTACATTTATTACCAAAAAGTGGCTGTTCAAATGTGTTAGTAATTTGCTCAGCGGCATACAAATGTGGAATGTGACAACATCCATTAATGTGAATTCCCGTTAGACTTGACACGACTATCTGCATAGCATCAAATAATATTTCTGACGTAATTCACGTTACATGATATTTAAACAGTGATAAGCAGAATCTCTGGGACCGCTAAAGTGCTAAACTATCGGTAATTAATGTAATTTTCTTGAATTCAAATTTTTCTTTATTGAAAAATCCCGCCTCTTTCAATACATTGCTATATGAAAACGGCATCGTGCTGCTGCCTATACTTTTTGAATTATTGAATTTTTACTTTTCCAGTTAGTTTTGGATCACACAGATAATACAAATAATTTGCAATATTTGTAAATATTTGTATACAAATATTTACAGATACAAATATAAATGGAAATACCTTGAATTGCTCATGGAACTAGAAATGATTTGTTCGTATGGAATTGCTATGCATAAACTCTGTTGTTTTAATCCATTCTTGTCAAATAATTAAAAATCGTTATAAAGAAAAAAAATAACAAAAGTTTTCATTAATTCAGCATCTGTAAAGTTCATTTTAATTTTTTTTTGTAAAATCAGCTTTTTTAATCTAGTAATTAAAGGCTCGCAAATAAAATGCATTTGTATTCCTTTGTTGGTTTAAATGATTATATTCAAACATATTAAAGAAAGCTTAATGTATTAGGATGATCATATGGGGGGATTTTTTTTAAATTTTGGGTTACATAAGATAAATTTCGTAAAATAAATAAACATTTCCGAATACAAAGAATTGGTAAGCAAAAGTACAAATAAGAAACAATGCGTAGTTGCAAATATTAAAATATTTATAAAAATTAATTTATGCAAATAATTATTGCTTTCAGATTTTGCGAATACTAAATGAGATATCAAGGCAGTATTAATTACTGTAGTTTATTTTATTCTGTTTGCTTCTTTTATTCTTGACCAATTTTAAACAATAGGCAGAAGTTCTAAAACACAGTAAGAATTAGAAATAATAAGTAGTTGTTAGTATTAAAATAGTACTAAAAATTAACTATTAAAATATATTTATTATTTACTATTTTCATACTTGACAAGTAATAAATGAGATATATATATAAGGCATTATAAATTAGTTACTTTGGTATTTTGTTTCATACAGGCACTTTTCTTATTCCCTTTATTATTCCAACAAGGTAAAAGGAATTAGTCATCAAATTATAATAACGAAGAAACATTATCATAAATTACGTTCATTCATTTTTATAATCTTTTTTCGCTTTCGTCATAACTATAGCTTTTACACCAAAAAATAAATTGAATCTAAATTAATATTAAAATTTATGAGAATTACATATGCCCATATAGTTATTGGATGATTTAAAACGCGAATAATTTAAAGAACACAGGACATAAAAATATTTTATAATAGTTACTATTTTTTTTTTCATTATTAGAAGAAAGAAAAGGCATAAGAAAACACTTTGTATGAAACAAAAAACATATAGTAATGAATTTATTTTATTTTATTCTGTCTGCTGCTTCTATTCTTAACCAATTTTAAACAATAGGCAGAAGTTGTAAAGCACAATAAGAATTAGAAATAATAAGTAGTTGTTACTGTTAAAATATGTTTATTATTTACTATTTTCATACTTGACGAGTAATAAATGAGATACATATATAAGGCATCATAAATTAGTTACTTTGGTATTTTGTTTCATGCAGGTACTTTTCTTATATCCTTTATTATTCCAACAAAGGTAAAATAATTAGTCATCAAATTATAATAAAGAAGAAACATTATCATAAATTATGTTCATTCATTTTTATAATCTTTTTTCGCTTTCGTCATAACTATAACTTTTACACCAAAAAATAAATTTAATCTAAATTAATTTTTAAAATTATGAGAATTACATATGCCCATATAGTTATTGGATGATTTAAAACACCAATAATTTTAGGAACACAGGGCATAAAAATATTTTATAATAGTTACTATTTTTTTTTTCATTATTAGAAGAATGAAAAGGCATAAGAAAACAGTTTGTAAGAAAAAAACAACAAAAAAAAAAAACGTATCTAATTTATTTATGATGTCTTGATATCTCATTTATTGTTAGTAAATATGAAAAAAATAAATAATAAACATATTTTAATCCTTAATTTTTATTACTATTTTAATATTGACAACTGCTTATTATTTCATATTCTAACTGTTTTTAAAACTTTTCTCTATTGCTTATCAAGAATAACAGCAGCAGACAAAATAACAGAAACTAAAATAATTCTGGATATCTCACATTTATTGCTCACTAAATATGAAAACAATAATTATTTGCATAATTAATTTTTAGAAATATTTTAATACTCGCAACTACTCATTGTTTCTTGTTTTTACTTTAACTTACAACTTCTTATTGTTGCTTATAACTGATCATGGAGAATTCAAAATGTACTATTTTTATTAAATTATTTATTATAATTTTCATTCATGTGTTTTGGAAAGGATCAAACGGTTGACAACATTTGATTTTGTGTTGTCGTTTCTATTGACAGAAAAAAAAAATACAGAAACCAAATGAATTAATTAATAGTGCCTGTATAAATCATTTATTGCTCAATAAATTCGAAAACAATAATTATTTGCAGAATTAATTTTTATAAATATTTTAATACTCGCACATACTCATTAATTCTGATTTTTACTTTTTCTTAAAACTTCTTATTGTTGCTTATAACTGATCATGAAGAATTCAAAATATCAGGTGTATTTTTATTCATCTCCATTCGTATGTTTTGGAATGGATAAAGGGTTGAAAACATTTAACTTTGTGTTGTCGCTTCTAGTTGCATCAAAAGAATGAAGAAACTAAAGGAATTAATTAATATTGCCTTTGTAACTCATTAACTGCTCACTAAATACCAAAACAATAATTATTTACATAATTAATTTTTATAACTATTTTAATATACGCAACTACTTATTGTTTCTTGTTTTTACTTTTTCTTACAACATAATTGTTGTATATCATGAAGAATTCAAAATACAGGATATGTTTTTATTAATTCATCTCCATTCATAAGTTTTGGAAAGGATTGAAAATATTTCATTTTCTGTTTTCGCTTTTATTGGCATAAAAAGAATGCAAAAAATCAAAGGAATTAATTAATAGTGACTTTATAAACCATTTATTTCTCACTAAATAGGAAAACAACAATTATTTGCATAATTAATTTTTATGAATATTTTAATACTTGCGACTACCCATTGTGTCTTGTTTTTAATTTTTCTTAAAACTTCTTATTTTTGCTTAGAACTTATCAAGAAGAATTTAAAATATAGGATGTATTTTTATTAATTCATGTCCGTTCATCTGTTTTGGAAAGAATCAAGGGTTGAAAACATTTTATTTTGTGTTGTCGCTTCTATTGGCATAAAAAGAATGCAGAAAACAAATGAATTAATTAATAGTGCCTTTATAACTCATTTATTCCTCACTAAATACGAAAACAATATTTATTTGCATAATTAATTTTTATGAATACTTTAATACTCGTTACTACTCATTGTTTCTTGTTTTTAATTGAGGCATTGACATGGAAAAGGTAGTAAGTCAAGAAAACCTAATTTTACAGGGGAAGCAAAAAACGGTTTTACACTGCTAAATTACAAAGTTTTATTCACAAAAAATGAGCTTATGAGATCCATGTATCCATAAACTACTTTCAACACTGACTTACTACTCTTTCCATGCCATTGGCACAACACTTTTTACTACTTCTTCTATTAAAAATCTCAAAATCGATTTTCTTGACTTACTACCTTTTTCATGTCAATGCCTCAATTTTTCTTACAACTTCTTATCGTTGCTTATAACTGATCAAGAGGAATTTAAAATATAAGGATTATTTTTATTAATTCATCTCCGTTAATCTGTTTTGGAAAGGATGAAGGGTTAAAAACATTTCATTTTGTGTTGTCGATTCTATTGGCATAAAAAGAATGCATAAACCAAATTAATTAATTAATAGTGCCTTTATAACTCATTTATTACTCACTAAATGCAAAAACAATATTTATTTACATAATTAATTTTTATGAATACTTTAATGCTCGCGACTACTCATTTTTTCTTGTTTTTAATTGAGGCATTGACATAGAATAGGTAGTAAGTCAAGAAAACCTAATTTTACAGGGGAAGCAAAAAAACGGTTTTACACTGTTAAATTACAAAGTTTTATTCACAAAAATTGAGCATATGAGATCCATGTATCCATAAAGTACTTTCAACACTGACTTACTGCTCTCTCCATGCCATTGGCACAACTTTTTACTACTTCTTCTATTAAAAATCTCAAAATCGATTTTTTTTTTACTTACTACCTTTTCCATGTCAATGCCTCAATTTTTCTTACAACTTCTTATTGTTGATTATAACTGATCAAGAGTAATTTAAAATATAAGGATGTATTTTTATTAATTCATATCCGTTCATCTGTTTTGGAAAGGATGAAGGGTTAAAAACATTTATTGCATTTGAATATGAAATTAATAATAATTAATATACATTTTTTCAAAGTTAATTTTTTTAACTATTTTCATTCCCACGTCACAATCACAATTACTCATTGTTTCTTACTCTTATTTTTGCTTGTAATTGACCAGGAAGAACAGTTCGGATGAATTAATAAAAGTGAATTATTAAAATTATAGGATATATTTTTATGATTTCACCTCTTCCAGGTATTATATAGGAAAGCTGAAGAGGTGGGGAGATTTAATTTTGTATTGTCGCTTCTGATGGCATCAAAAGAATACCACTATTATTATTATTATTATTATTATTATTATCAAAAGCACTCATTCGTGAACTCTATTATTTTATTCAACGTACACTCTACAGATTCTATATTCTACTTCTTTACTGATATTGTTAATGATTTATTTAAATGCTATGTTATTTTATCTCACAAGGAGAGTTAATGTAAGCAGTGCATTCCGATTTTTTGTATTTTAGTGTTTGGAAGGTCCTACGTAAGGTATAATATATGTTAATATTTCTCCATTAAACTCGTTGTTAGGTAATGACATCTCTAAATTATTTTGCAATATTCAGTGTCCATTCTTACCGTTCTCCAATAGCTAAGTCCTGAATTCTTAGCTTTAGAAGTATAGATCCAGATGCAAATATGTTTTATTATGTTATTCTTCATAATATTAAAAGCCATTTATGTCAAAATAATTGTTTTTGTAATTTTTTCGAAATAAAAATTTTTGTATGGTCCTAGACAGGGGGCGCACTCTGTCTAAACATCCCTCTTTCAGAATGGAACTCTGGCACGTGTTCCCACTGCCATTGGCACCATATAGCAGGCGTGCGCCGAAGTTTATTTATAAAAAAATATATGGGAGTCCTGGGAAGAATGTTAGTAAAGATTTCGTTTGAATCGGACCAATATTAAGAAAGTTCTGATTTTAAGGGCAGGGGGTTTCGATCAGAGCATTAACGCGATATTTAAATCACTACCGGACACCTCCACCACTCAAAATTAAACCAAGGATGGTGCTCTATTTTGTTTCGACGTTTAAACAAAATAAGTTATCGTTACCAATTTCTGAAATCAAATACGTAAATGACGTCACGTACATGAAAAAATTATAAAAATTGCACAAAACAAGTAGCAAAAATTTCAAAAATCGCTGTTCGAATTCGGAGTAATTTTTATTCAAAAGAGGACAAAATGTACTATATTGGGCTGAAAGATTGAAATTGGATTCATTTTAATAATTTTAAAAAAATGCCGCAAATCGCGAAAAAACGTGAAAAAACGCATGAAAAATTTAATTTAAAAAACTAATCAAAAAATCCAATAATTGATAACCCGCCCCTCCCTTTTAAAATCGTGATTTAAAAAAAATCTTTAAACAATTATCTACCATCTCCAAGCTAAATAGATAAAAAAAAAAAAAAAAAAAAAAAACTACGACTTCGGACGTAACTGAGGCCGAAATGGACGAAACCAACCAACCAATCAAGCAATCTGTTGAAAAACGTTTAGTGCCGAAGGAAAAAAAATTACCAAAAATTCAATAATCTCTGTACGAATTCTGAATAAACTTTTCTGAAAAGAAGACAAAATTTACTACATTGGGCCAAAAGATGGGAACCGGATTCTTGTTACTAATGTGGCAAAATCGCATACAAAATTAAACTTACAAAATCTAATCGAAAATTCCAAAATCAGGCTTTGAGGTGCAAAACTACATGCATAGTTCCTACCAAATTTTGTAGCTCTGCGAGCAGCGGTGCAGAGCCGAAACTTAATTTTTTTTTTTTCCACGGGTGGCAAACATGGATTTTGGCGACTCCCCTTCTCTTTAAAATAAATTTACAAATATACTTTTACTATGTTTCTAAGAGCAGACTTGTTTTAATATTAAAAAGCCAAGACGAGTTGGCCTTCCTTACGCATTAAATCATAAAATACTTAATATTGAACTAATATGTAAATCAGCTTTGTCAAATATTTATTCAATGGAACCTGTGAAACCGGAATCGTAAGGAACAGGTAAATATTCCACTTTATACAGTTTTCTGTCTTAGCATATGTATAATTCCTTCAATTAGGACCATTTAATTTTCTTATTTATGATAGGATTTCGTTATTAGACAGATTTCATTTTCACATATTTTATTGTAGTTGTAGTATTACATTACAATTGAACAGGCGTTTATAAGATGGTTGTCAAGTGACCTGCTCAACAACGTGAAACTTTCTGACTCATTTTTAAAAGCATATGCATAAAATTAGCAGGTGAAGCAATTTGAAATCGAAATGAGTTTTCATTTTCTGTTAAATAAATTACTTATCGAATTTTAAGCGATTTGTGTCATGTGACATGTTTTTTCCCATTTCTTGTGCTTCGGCATCGGAAATTGGGTTCAAAACGTCGACTTTGACAGTATTGTCTGAAAGATATTTGTGAATGTTTTATGAAAGACAACTTTACCAAAAAATGGAAAATGTCTTTCGATTACAAAGTTTCTGAATAAGAATACTTGCCAATTGCATGCGTTTGCGACCCTGTTTTTCTATATAAATTTTTTTTCAACCTTATTGGTATTATCAGCCCTATTACTTTGTAAAAACAAAACATTTAATGGACACTCTTTCATTACTGAAATTAAATAAGTTAAGAATAAAAGCAATTTTGAAAGTTAGTAATATATACCTTTCTTCCAAACTAAAAGAAACACTATTAATTCAGATTTTGTGATAAATAGAAATTGTCTTTTACTATAAAGCGTCTCACTAAACCTATAAAAATTAACCCGTTGATTACAGGTCGGACATATACGTCCCAATGGACTATTTTTTATTCTATTCGTACCACTTTTTGAGTACTAATATCTTTTATAGACAGCCGCACCAGTGGCTGAGAGGTTTTGCTCTCAAAACTTATAGACGGGAAGTGCTAGGTTCAAACCCCTGTCGCGCTCATCAACCAAACCGTTCGGAGTTTTCCGTGGTTTTCCTCGAACCTTGCCGTAAATACGGGTTAGGATCTCTTAGAAAGACCCCCACGGAAGGCACTCCACCCAGGGCCTATATCCCTCCTGTAGATAATCGGTCGTCATAAAATCAACCAACCAACCAACCTCTTTCATAGACTTTATACTTCAAGAGAAATTAATCGGACTAATTGACTGCAACTAAAAGAAACACTATTATTTTTCATTAAAATATTGTTTATTAAAATAATATATTAAAAGAATTTTTTTTTGTAAATTGTGGTAGATTGAATATAAAAATACTCGTCATTCCAGGTCCATAATCAAAGGGTTACCTTTGAAAAATGATTTTTTAGTTCAGTATGGTATTGCACTCTTCCTTCACTAGATGGCGCAGACATAGTATATATGTTTTGATAAATTACGTTACTGATAGTTTACAAAAGGATTTTTCCTCCATAGCTCTAGAGGGATTGTTGCCTTCATTTGGAATGCTGGTCAGAGAATCTGCTGTATAGAGAATGAAATTTCATTAAACTTATATGATATTTTTATGTCCACTTGAAGTTATTTTACTTTAATGTCAAATCTTATGAAAAAATTTCTTTTTAAATTGGCATTTATTCTTTTATAAGGAAAATAATCAAAATTGTTCTTTAACTATCATTTTGTTTAAAAAAATGGAACGATAAATACGTAATTTTTCGCGTTTGTTATCGAAAGTTCGACTATTTTTTCCCTGTCTTTCCCGAATATTTCATATCAATAGTAAATGCTTCATCTTTTTTCGCTTTTATCAACAGCTAAATTTTTTGTCAAGCATTAACTGTAGCATATGTTAATGCAACTTTTAACTATTTCATTTTTTTTTTTTTCATTCAACGATATATATATATATATACATACACTCTCAAAAGACATTTCGTCAAAAGCCTAAAAAGTACAGGCAATAAGTTGAACGGCTGAACGGCTCTGTGATCGAAAAATATTTTCCTATTATTTGAAGAGTTTCTGTCTTTTGACTGAAAAATTCCAAAAAATTTTTGAGCTTAGATTCACGAATTTTTCGTATTTTGAGGGAAAGAGACATACGTAAAAATTACGTTTCTTATACGAAAAAGGTACTATATGCAGCACAGTGACCCGAACATGCAGCTTTTGATTGAAGGATTTCAGATAATTTTTGCATTAGGAGATTTGTTTGTATTTTTCGGTGAAATGGGGAAATTATAGCAGAAATTTTCGGTCTTTAACAAATACAATCAACGGAATTCTTTTTTTCATTTCACGGATTTTTTTGAGATTGTTATAATAGTATATATATGTATAATATTATACATAATTATATTCTTATTATTAAATAACTCAACAATTAAATGAACACTCTACGTAATACTTTTTGTTCTAGTATTGTATGACGTTAAATGTAGTAACTGTATTGACATTATTAATATTATATTATGAATACACTGTTAAAACTACAGGTGACACATGGCACCCAAAAGGGGTGAAAGGCTTGTCTCACTGGTGACACCCCTACGGGAGCCAAAATGGCACCCTTAACTAGGGTGAAAGGATGGCACCCCTAATACAGGGTGCCCCAAGGGGTGAAAGGATGGCACCCAGGGGAGAATAATGGCACCTCTACTCTAAGGTGCCCAGCGGCACTCCACAAATGAAAGCATCTCCGCCCCCCCCCCCCCGCCCTTGTCTAGCAATTATATTGAAAAGAGTTTGTAAATTGTAATACTTAAAAAAGAAAAGAAAAAAGCTAAACATATATAATTATAATGCAATGTTTAACTTTAGCTGCAATAAACTGATCAATATTTCATTTTCTCTGTTGAAATTTATACAAAGTTAAAAGTTGATCATCTCATGTCAAAGGTCGATCCCGGCAAAATTTGGGGCCTATTCAGAGCTCCTTCACAAAAATCTATTTAATAAAACAGGCTCCTTCACAAAAATCAATTTTATAAAATGGGCCCCTTCAGAAAAATCAATTTGATAAAATGACACCTTCACAAAATTTCTTTTAATAAAACAAATCCCTTCACAAAATTCCTTTTAATAAAATAGGTCTTTTCACAAAATTCTATTCCATAAAAACATACTATTTTTATTAATTATTTATTATTTTGTTATGTTTTAAAATGTGCAATTTGTAAACAATCAAGTTCACCAGAAAGGAAAACAAATAGGACTTTAAAAAGTTTTTGTTATGTTAATAAATGTTTGGTTCGAAAGATTGTTTACAAATTACACATTTTAAAACATATCAAAATAATGAAAAATTAATAAAAATAGTAAGTTTCTATGGAATAGAATTTTGTGAAAGGGCCTATTTTATTAAAAGGAATTTTCTCAAGATACCTGTTTTATTAAAAGGAATTTTGTGAAGGGACCAGTTTATGAAATAGATGTTACTGAATTGGCCCAATTTATTAAATTGATTTTTGTGAAGGAGCCTGTTTTATTAAATAGATCTTTGTGAAGGAGCTCTGAAAAGGCCCAAAATTTTGCCTGGATCGACCCTTGACATGAGATGATCAACTTTTAACTTTGTATAAATTTCAGCAGAGAAAATGAAGTATTGATGATTTTATTGCTGAAAAGTTAAACATTTCATTATAATTATATATGTATAGCCTTTTTTTTTCTTTTTTAAGTATAAGAATTTTCAAATTCTTTTCGATACAATTGCTAGACAAGGGGAGGGAGGGAGGCATTTTGTGAAAAATATAATAAATTTCACAAAACGTCCCCCCCCCCCCACACACACACAGAAAAAAACAAAACAAAAAAAAAAACTTGCATCGACCCCTGCATGTGCAGGTTAATATCTATGAGAAATGTATTATATACATCATCAGGTCATTTTTGTTACCTTCAAAACCGGTTAGTATTTATTACCATATATATTAGTATTTATTACCATTTTAAGTTAGATGTAGTAGTACAGAGATATTTATTTATCATTATTATTTTAAGAGGGGAAAAAAATCTTCTAGCTATGCGAGTTAAATATATTTACATAAATCACTCAATCATCTAAGCCATTTTTACATCCAGCCACACTACTGTGAAATGTTCCAGTGTTTTATTATTATTAATATGTTATAGTACAAGAGACTCACAAAACATTTTTCAAGAAGACACATGTATAAATGTCAAATATCAATTCAGGAATTACGATTTATTTATTTTGTTAATAATTTATAATATGTAATGGTATATTTTTAGTTCATTTCATCATCAAACGCAAGCTCTAAAAATTTCGATAGTAAAAAGTATTTGATTAGTAAAAACATCTGCAGAAATTTATATTTTATCAAGTTTACTATTTCTTATGTTACAAAGTTTACAATTTCTTACGTTACAAAATTTATTATTTCTTATGTTACAAAGTTTACTATTTCATATTATCAAATCAACTAATTTAAAATTGTCAAATATTCAAATTAATACGTTTCAAGTTAGTAAAAATCAATTCCCTTTAAAACTTGTAAATTCTTTAATTGTTTACAAATAGTTTGTTTATATATCAGAAAAATAAGAAATTAAACTATTTTTTTAAATATAACAACTTATGTTTATCTCTCTATATTTTTTATTACTATAATAATGCATCATTAAATTTATTTCTAGATCGTAAACAACAAAAACTGTGCGAGAAAATTCATTAGATAAAAATATGAATAAAATGAAATTATTATAAGCTCTGCATAAATAATGATTTAAAAAACAAGCAAATAGGTGAGGCTACATCATTCTAATTTCACGAGATACAAATTTCAACTTTCCACATCAAGATTATAACTTAAAATGTCTGCTTGAAAATAATGTGGGGAGCCACTTGTAATACAACATAATATAAAATCTTTTTATAATAATAAAACATAATATACAAACAACACTGAAACATTTCACATACCTGTATATAAAGAGTGATTCTTTTTATTGACTCCCCTGGTTTATTTATTCTAAATAAATGTCGTTATTTAAGTTATTATATTAATAACTATGCGGCAACGATTATGCAGCAGCGATGCACTGAAATTCAAAGTCAGCCATCTTGTTCGAACTCCCCTATGACTTGCGAAAAATGAGAGGAAACAAGTCAACACCTCATGAAGAGGAAACGAATCAGCGCATGCGCAAGATACCAGTCGAATGGCGGGGTGAAAAAGTTCGAGCAATATGCATTGTACGGCACCCTAATTAGCTTCAATCACCCAGTGAGTGACCAAATGGCACCCTAATCACATTTTCAAGCCTGTACGGCACCCTAGCGTTTCAAACGGCACAAGAATTTCACCCCGGGTTCCCAAAAGGCACCGAATTGTCACCTATAGTTTTAACAGTGTACTTTGGCTTATTCGCAATATTGTATAAACTTTGGAAAACTGGATCTAGCAAGTTACTAACTTCGCTAGTAAGTAATAACCCCCCCTGTTAGTTAACCATCTTATGCTGAAAAAATTAGTGACGTCATATTTTATACATAGAGGATATACAGCCAAATCCCACTAATGAATCTCCATTGAACTAATGTTTTTTATTTGTTACATCTAAGTGTCAGTTACCCTCAATGTATACAATATGTGTAAGGAAACTAAAAGGAACACAAATTTCGTCCGTTATAACGCGGGTTTGTTATAGCAGGGTTTAATTGTGAATTTTAAAAATACACTCATATTGAAAATGTCTATAAGATATGCCTACTGTTTTTGAAAGATTTACTGAATATTCTTTTAAAGAGGTATTTTATTTACTGAAATACTATTTTATACTTGTTATTTATGACTGAAATTTTACAACGAACAGATAAAACAGTTCTTTGCAGCAGATGCTACACAAAGCTTTGGATTACAATTGTCCAATTACATTCAAATTATGATTATTTCAACAAACGCAGCGAACTGAATATTTACTAATATCAATCATTTCAAATGTCAGTTATCAACGTATAATTTATTAAGGGCATTGATGGTTATCTAATGCTATGAATCAATAATGTTCTTGGAATGTATTGGTTCATTTGTTAGATAAAGCATCGTTCAAATTGCTCTTAAAAATGAAAAACGTGAACTGTATGTATGTTTTTTTTTCTTTATTTGTTTATTGAACTAAAATTGATTAACTAATCAGATAACTAATGATCACAGAGTTGATGCAGGTATTAATACGAAAGTGAGTTTATTTGAAAATTAAATTCACCATAAATAACACAATAAGTAAACAATAAAATCTTAAGGTGGAATGGGAGAAACGTCGTTTTTGCACGATAGAAAAAATAGTTTAATATTTATTGGAAAAAAAGTACTTATGGTATTTCTTTTTCCATACATCTCAAGAGATCCCAGTAATTTCAACTGATTTATTAACTTTCATTTTAAGAATAAATATTTTTGTGTTTTAATAAATAAGGCTTAGATGCTTTACACTCACGCTAAAAAAAAAAAAAAATAATAATAATCGGTTAAAAAAAAGGAAAAAGTCGCCAAATTTAGGGGATTTTTAACTTTAATGACAACCTAGCCATTGTATTAAGTTATTCGTTTGGCGCAGTCTTGGAAATCGCGCCAACCAAACAGTCGCCAATCTTTTGTTTACATTTTAGCGTGAGTGTAACACATCTGTTCCATAAATAATTCCATCACATCATATTACTTATCAATACACGATTTTATATTAAACAGTTATGTGATTGAATACAAAAAAGAAAGGTAGAGAAATGGATTTTCGTTTCTTTAGGATTGAAAATATTAAATATTTTGCACGACTGTTTATGAAATTAGCATTGAATTAATTAGTTGGCATGTGAGTCATGCATCTTTAAACGAGTCCATTTCTTCACGTAAGGTGAAATGTAAGTCTAACTGCCATCTTTATCATTTATGCCATATTATCCACGTTCATTCCCCATAGTATTAATTAATTCTTCCAAGGTCTCATGACTTCTTGTCAGAGCCATTTACCCAATGAAAAGTTTTAAAGAGAAACGTTCAAGTGTTAATGAACTCTTATAGTTGCTGGATCCAAAGTTTCATGCTATCACATAATTATCTTTTTTTTTTTTTTTTTTTTTTATCTAGTTTATAAATAATATTATCAAGCATAATCTTGTTACTAGATTAATTTTAACACAATTATTCAAATTGGTAAAGAAACCACACGAGTTGCACTTTCCAACTGGACAAAAAATGTCCGGGCCAGGATTTGAACCTGGGATATCTTGGCTGATGCCGCCATGCTCTTCCAACTGAGCCATCCCGGTCGAATCTTGGAGGACCTAATTCATCCAGTTAACCTTATTGATCATATCATCTGGTCTGATATCTGAATCAGCTCAACAGAATAAATCGCAGGTAAATTGGAACACCAGTAAAAGTAATACGTGAGTACACTAGATTAATTTTAACACAATTATTCAAATTGGTAAAGAAAAAAATTGTTTTTGATTGAGTAAAATGCAGTGAGAAACGTTACCATTCCAATGGAAACGATTCTCACCGCATTTTACTCGATTAAAACTCCATCTACGATGTTTCGAAGAAAACGTTAAATACAAAAGTTACGTATTTTTCCCGTAGAATCCGAATCTGCAATAAAAAAAGGGAGGGTTATCATTTAAGAACTCAAAGTTGCCCTCTTTTCTCCCCAGGTGGGCGGAGGGGGGGGGGGGGGGTGCAACTTTGATATCCCTAAATGGATTTTTCAAAACTATTGAACATGCAGTTTTCTGTTTTTCAATCCGATGTATATTTCTAGAGTTATTCGACCGTTTCCAGACTTTTCAATGGAAACGATTCACACTGCATTTATGCTCATCTACCATTGTGCTGCAATGGTAGATTACAGCGCCATCTACCATTTTCCGATGAAAATGTTCAATACGAAAGTTACGTATTTTTTCCCGTAGAATACGAATGTTATTTTTTAAGATTTCAAAGTTGCCCCCCTTTCCACCCAGGGGGGGAGGCAGAGTTGGGGGGCAACTTTGATAATCCTTGATAGATTTTTCAAAAATATTGAACATGCATTTTTCCGTTTTTCAATCCGAGTTTCTCGAGTTATTGGTCCGTTTCCAGACTTTCGGACACCCTGTATATATATATATATGTATAAGCTCTTTATCTATCTATCTATCTATCTATCTATCTATATATATATATAACCATAAATGAAACATTACCATAACACCAACTTAAACTATGAAATAATGATTAAGTATGTAATAATTAGTTGACAATGAAAGTATTTCCCAAAACACTGAATATAGAGACCAAAAACTTATTTAAAAGAAGAAGAAATTAAATTAAAAATTGAATAAATGAAATTGAATGAATGAAATGAAATTGAATGAATGAAATGAAATTCGTGGAATTTAGACAGAATTATCAAGTCCCAAATTCCTAAATACCACAAATAAAATGAGTGGTTTCATCATCATATTAGCCATAACATCTCTAAAGAATATGATTTTGGGACTACCACTCATAAACAATGAATCAAACCTGTGGAAAAATAAAAAATAAATACAATATTAAAAAGGAAAGAAACCATACCTATAATATACAGATAAAACTTGAAATAGAGTCATAAAGTATATAATCCATTTGGATTAAAAAAGATACCTGTGCACCACATGAGCCACACATGAACACAACCAAACAGGGGGAATGAATTGCAAAAAATCATTACATGTTGCCAAATTTAGTTTTAGAAAATGATTTACCATGTTGCTAGAATAGATGTTAGAATAATATGAATATTATTGTAAAGCAACAGAAACCATGGTGCTGCCATCTATTAGGGTAAAAAGTTAATGTACGCTGAATAAAAATAGCATTGGATGAAAATGAATATTTAAAATTAAACCATATACTATCTAAAGATGATAGCAATTAGTTAAATAATAAATAGAATATCCAATTACATTAAAGTAATGGATGTATTAATGAATAATTCTATGTTAAAAATAAGATGTAAGATGGAAAAATTAATAATTAAAGCAACATAAAAATATATGTACCAAGAAATGACATAGCAACTGTTAAATAGCTGTGCCAAAAATGCAACATCACAAAAATTAAATTAAATTAAAATACTAAATATTTAAATTAAGATACAAAGGATTTAAAATTAATAATAATTAAATATTGAAATTAAGTTTAACATAATGTTTCTTCATACAAAGTTAAAAATTAAATACTCTTGATATAAGTGGTAAGGGTATAACATTTAATAAAAATTAAAACATGTATTATATTAACACTTTAGAAAAGTATACATTATATTAGAAGTTAATATGATATTGTCATATATATATATATAAAGAGCTTAAACTTTCTTTATTAACTAAAAAAAAACCCCAGATATATATATTTTTTTCATTTGATTAAATATCATTTTGTTGTATTCATTGTCCACAAAATTATTACCTTAAATGCTTCAAAAATACTCATAAAAATGTCATGTCGAAGTTTTGCTCCATTTTTGCTAAACATTAGACGACACGAAAAAAGACCATATAACCTAAATTACTTTCCTTAAATAACTTGCCTTCTTAAATTATTAAGATGCATTAAATTGCATTAATACACTTTTGATCCAAAGCTTTATATTTGATTACTTTGCATTACATAAAAAATACCTTTCTATTTTGATCATATTTCATAAGATGTAATGGCTTAAGTGTTTAAGCCTTTACACGAAAAATTTCTTAATTACTTAAAGGGAATATTTCGTTATAACTAATGAAGTCCAACAGGCACTAAAACCAAAATTAATGCTTATCCACACAAATAATTACGAGACGGAGAGGATCCAAATTGGATTAACTCCTCTTGCCTGAATAATTAGACAGTAAATGGTATATTTAGTGCTCTTCTACCTCACTTTAAAAGAAAAGAGAATAATAGCTCAAAGTGAATCTATACCATGTGGATTTGTGTTTATTAATCGCTGACATTTATCTTTCTATTGGTTATCATTTATAAAGAGAAAGTAATTTCTCTTCATCTTCCTCTCTTTTGTATTTTATGTGGCTTTCATATCATTCATGATAGTAATCTTTTTATTTATTTATTTATTTATTTTGTATTAGCTGTAGCACGAAGTTTTTATAAAATATATATGTTAATGCATATAAATAAATACATTTATAATAAAATAAATATACATATATATATGTGTGGTGTATTTAAAAAGATGCTGACAAATATCTTTTTATTGGTTTTTATTTATAAAGATAAAGTAATTCATCTTACCTCTCTTGGTATTTTATGAGTCTTTGATATTTTTCATGAATATATATATTTTTTATTATTATTAATTACGTGCATATAAAATATATGCACGTAATATTAGTGCGCATACATAAATTTATAATAAAATAAATAATATTATCTGTTTGTGCATTTTAAAAGAAATAGATAACAGCTAGAAAAATTACCTATAGCACAGTCTAGTTTGTTTATAGCAAGCTCGGATTTAAGGAAAAACAGATTTTTATGAGCAAAATTAATGAAAAGGTTTCATCCTAATAATATTATAAATCTGATTGTGTGTGTAAATGTTTGGCTGAAGTGATCGTCCAAACAAAGGATTTAATCGCCCTGTATCTTTGCATATATAGATGGATTATAACACAGAAATGAATATAGGCTAGATTTTATTTTTTTCAAATACTATTCTTAATAATTTAAAATGTCGTTATTTTCATAGAGAATTAATGAATATTTTCCCTGTAAAACTTAATTAACCATTTTACGTTACTAAGCATTTCCGTTGCCAATAAATACAAAACCTGGAATAATAATTTTTCCTCAACAATTATTTTTATATCGAACGATTTCCACGTAAAAAATGAAAATTAAAAAGAATTCAAATAAGAAGAGAAATTGCCATGATATTTGAAAGCAAGTATGGAGTATTTGTTATTATACATGAAGTATGAATATCGGTTATGTTGAGAAGACATTTTCTGTTAAAGACTGCGTTATAATTAGAAGGAAAATGAACAATAATTATATTATTAAGAAAAGATTTCGTTTGGACCATGGAACTCTGAAAAGGATTCTTCTTGGCTTGGACAAATAGGACGTCATAAATAAACATGTATTTTCATATATTAGTAATAATACAAGGAGCATAAATATCAGTATATAACGAAAGTAGATAGATAATGGACGTCATATTTAAGATGAAAAACTGAAATATTTTTTATCGATACTGATTAATAATAAGCTTGAATATCAGTTACATACAGATGTGAGTTTTCTGCTAAAATTTATGTCATGATTTCTAGGAAAAGATAATTAACAAGAACTATATCAATACAAGGGATGTGAATTATCACTTTACTACACAGCGTACAACCAACAATTTAAGAATTATATCATTAAAAAGAGATTTCTCTGGAAAAAGTGACGTCATATTTGAAATAAAACGAGAATTTTCAAATATATTTTAAAAGGAGCGTGAATGAATTCCGTACATTAATAATACAGGAATTAGTAAGTATAGAAAGTAGATGAGTTTTACGCCTCCTTATTTAAAACGAAAAATTTTAATATTTTGTCTTTTTCTTTTGACTATCACTTATAAATAGAAAGTATTACTTTCTCCTCATCTACCTATCGTATGTATAGAAGTGACTTTGATATAATTCTTGAATATAATGTTTTTTATGCTTTGTAGCATGCACGTGTGATACATAAAATACATATGTGCGTGCTTATAAATAAATTAATAATAAAATACACATATACATACCTATATATGTAATGGCGTACTTAAAGCCAGATCGATAATTCGAGACAAATTATTTATATTACAGTCAATCTCGTTTTATAGAACTCTCAAATTTACAAGGAACAGTTTTTTAACGGCAAAACTACCAAAAATATTTATGTACAATGTAAAAAATCCTTGCAAGAATATTTGCTTGTAACAAGTAAAATTTGAAGACAATGAAAAATTTTGCAATTTCAAAAACATAATTTCAGCTTTTCCCCATATATAATTAAAGAGTAACGACTCGCCAACATCGAGTAAAATATGTAATTTGAAAGTGACAATAAAAAAATTTATATATAAAAAAACAATACTCGTTTAACTAATAAATATATGTTTTGCGTGATATCTTTTGTAATATTTTTTCTCGATTTATCATTTCTTTCCCTTTTTTTAAGTTATAAAAAAATAAAACTTTAATTTTAATAATTAATAATTTAATTTCATACTGGTAAGAGAGAGAGGGGGAGAGAGTGGGTAGAGAAAAAGAAATATCCACAAACTACGCAAATAAAAATTATTACAATATTGTAGAACATAAATGTTATTTCATCGTTAAATTATTACTGATATGTATTTATTAGTATTTTCTACTACATTTATTATTATTACTATTTCCTAGATTAAAAATTAGCTTCAAAATTTCAAATGAATCATGGAAAATATTAATCTAAATATGAACAGAAACGTACTTTGCTTTTACTTATCTTTTTAATTTGCTTTTTAGAAATTCATATTTTGCCTTGGCATTCTCAAAAATATTTATCAATATTTCACATCCTTATATTTAATACCGTCAGTGGATCATTTTTCAAATTACAATCTCAAATATCCGTGGCTGAGACAAATGAAATCTAAATTCAATACGAAGATTTTAATTTCATCTTCTCCGGTGTATGTCATTTTCTTACGCTTGGGAATATACGATTCAATTTCTTTCCTTCTTAAATTCAGCGAACAAAACTTTTATTGTAGAGTCTAAATTACTGCTCCCTTTTTTCGGGAAGAATTCAGGCATGCCTGAAAATACTTGAAGTCTATTTTAAAGTTATTTTACCGAAAAGAAAAACCCTGCGCGCGGAAGCCCGAATTCTAAATTGACATTATTTTCAACACTTAAAAGTTGGCAGTGCCCCAGGAAAAGAATTCTTAAGTTAAAACTGAATATCATATGATAAATAAATACATTTCTTTTCTGAATACCAATATTTTTTTCGGGCATTTCACACCTGACGGCATCCAGTTCTTCTGAATTACTGATGCAACTATCCCACCGGGAGCAGAGACGACGATGTTAAAGGCAGTCCAAATTCAAAACGTGGACATTAAATTTGACTGGGCAACGATCCAAAGCATTTTTGTTGGTATGACGGGGTCAAAAACGATGTAAAAAATCAATAATTCAGCTAAGAGATGAAATGATGAATTCACCAAGCTATCCATTTTCCATGTTTTTCTAATTGAGATAGGAAGAGACTCGTATTTTGCTCTCTCATTTTGTTTTCCTATTTTTCCTGTTACAAATGTTCGTTTCTCACTTACGCAGTGTTCGAAGTAAAAAATATTTTTTAAAGCAATTTAATTTCGAAGTGATATACGTTTGTATATTCGTATTCAAATTTTTAGATATCAAGGGCGTAATATGCAAATATTTTTATAATTGAGTGTGACGTAAGGAATCTCTCAAAAATCTTGCCCTTGATTCTCAGCTCTTTAGATTTAGTTCTGCTTTTGAATTACTTAAAATTGAAAAAGAACTGGTTAAAACTACGAACTAATTTTAAAAGAATAATTTTTAAGGGACAAAGCATTTTTGTTGGTATGACGGGGTCAAAAACTATGTAAAAAATCAATAATTCAGCAAAGAGATGAAATGATGATTTCACCCAAGCTATCCATTTCCAATGTTTCTCCAATTGAGATAGGAAATGATTGCATTTCGCTCTATTTTCATATTTTTCATGATACAAATTTCCGTGTCTCAGTTACGTGGTGCTCAGGGCAAAACGTATTTTTTAACAGTGATATGCGTTTGTAAAATCATATTAATTATTTTTTTTATATTAATGACATAACTGGGATAACATAACTGATTGTTTTTTTGTTTGTTTTTTTACACACACATATATGTACATATATAAGAGGGTAACACTGGAATTTTTTGCGACAGGAGTAAACGATATGCGCCAATAAAATAAAATAAAATAAAATAAAATAAAATAAAATAAAAATATTGGTTGCTTATTTAAATTTCAAATCTTCGTATCAACTATCGTCCGCAGACCATAATTTGTGGCAACAATTGCAATTTAGCTGTGGTAGAATAAGTTTTGAAAGATGAGAAAACGGAGTTGACGCGAGAGCATTATCGAGCTATGATTTCCTATTATTTTAAAGTGGAGCTAAATCAAGAAGAATGCCTTCAACGTCTACAATAAGCATATGAAAATGAAGCTCCAACTCTTGCCACTGTATTCAAATGGTTTACAGAATTTAGAAGATTTCGGAATTCTCTCCTGGAGGAAGAACACACAGGAAGACCTTTGTCAGCTGTAGTCCCAGAAAATGTGTCGGCCGTACGAAAAATGTTAATCGATGGTACCACAACTACTACCACTGTACCTACCAATTGATACAGAAGGTAGACTTAAAATAGACTGAATACTTAACATTGCATCAGCAGGTATACCTAAAATTATTCATGAAGAACTGCAAAGGAAAAACTAGTTTGTTGTTGGGTCTCCCATAATTTAACAGAACACCAAAAAGTTCAACGTGCCAGAATTAGTAAAGAAACCCTAAATTTACTTAATGATGATGAACACCGCATTATTTCTAAAATCATAACTAGTTATGAGACGTATAACTTTATTTGACGTTCCAACACGTCAAAAAAGTTTTTTTTTTTTTAATTTCAAAGCAATAGCACTTAGACAAACATATATACACTATTATATGCAACCAAACCATAATTAAACAATAAACAGAACAAGAAACGAAACAAGAGTGACATATAGAGACTTTAGAGAAAACAAAAAGTCAACTGTAAACAGGGAATACAATCAATTAGGCTGATATTCTGAGGTGCTCATTAGTTCCCTGGCCTCCCAATATTTGCCAGATATACTGTTACTTGATAGTGTGGGGCACAGTGGTAAATGCTGTGCATTCAAGATTACATCCTCTCCACAAATAGGGCAATTTGGACTTTCAAGAATACTAAATCTGAAAAGGTAATTAGGTAGACAATCGTGTCCCGTGGCAAGTCTAAATAAGGCAACACATGTTCTTCTTGGTGCTATAAGGACATAAGATATTGCACTTTTCCATTCTTTATTTTCGATTTCACTTAGTTTTCTCCTTTCATATTGAGAATACATTTTTTCTCTTTATAATTCTTGATATTGAATTGAAAGGTATTTCGTTGTTTAGTGTTTGTATTATTTTAGTTCCATTTTTGGCTAGTTGGTCAGCCACTTCATTCCCGTGTATTTCACAATGGGCCGGGATCCATTGTAGTTCCACTTCCTTTCCACTCTCTTTTAGTTGTTTAAAATTTTTCCTGCAATCCTCAATTCTTCTTGAGGAGAAAGTAAAGTATGGGACTTTAAAGAGGACCCCAAACTAACAATGGAGAAAAGGCAAAGAGCAATGAAAAAATAATGTAATTTCGTGTTCTTCAGAAGTACAGGGTTGGTCAAAGCCATAAAGCTAGAGGGACAGAAGACAGTTACAGCTAATTGGTACACCACTAAGTGTCTTCCAGAAATTCTTCAAGATGTGTATGCTAATAGGACTCATGCTTTGCCATGCCAACGCCTCTTCTCAATCAGAAAGGATTATAGTCTAACTTATTAAACAAAACAAAAAAATCAAAGTGATTAGAATCCACCCTATTCTCCCGATCTTGCGATGTGTGACTTTTGGCTATTTTTAATCTGAAAAAAAAATATGTGAATGTCTTTTTCATTCCGAAGATGAGTTGTATGAGGCTATAAAATCATATTTTTCATCTATTAAAAGAAATGGATGACTTGAGGCATCTAATCTTTGGAAAATTCGCCTACAAAAGTGCATTGCTCTTGTATAGGGGATAGGATTTTACGGATTAAGCACACAAATAGATAATTCCAAAACTCGGCAAAGAAATTTTTTAATTAAATGTAAACG
The DNA here is from genome assembly GCA_963931845.1 of Maratus michaelseni. Taxonomy (NCBI): domain Eukaryota; kingdom Metazoa; phylum Arthropoda; class Arachnida; order Araneae; family Salticidae; genus Maratus; species Maratus michaelseni. The sequence goes on from OZ007599.1 coordinate 228,088,073, forward strand.
TAATACTCTTCAAATTATTTTACCTTGGTGATTAAATTTTCCAGAATACATCTAGTTTATGATGAATTCGCATCACTAATAAAAATAACTGGTGAGTTCTTATTTTGCTGTTGTTTATTTGCATGGATAATAGCTAATGAATTCTTTTAAAAATGTTAGACATTTCACAAAATAAAAAGCAATATGGCTAGTAAGTAACACGAGAGAAGCTCAAATGATTTCTCTGAAAATTAAGTATTGTGGTTCAAGAATTTAAAAGTTCATTTTAAAATTTAATCACAATTCAAAATGGCCCAATGCTCTTGTTCTGATATAACTATCTTTTTAAAATTAATTCGTAGTTTTAAATACTTCTTTTCCATTTAAAAGAACTCAAACATCCGAACTAAATCTAAAAAGCCTAGAATAGCGACAAGTTTCTCGAGCAGCTTCCTTCCATCTCAGTCATAACACTCCTAAGAGATCCTAAGTTTAACTTGTACCATTTTTCCGCTTCTCAAACATTTCAGTGTGACTCTCGTATATATAGGTTCATAGCTAAAGATAGAGATATAGATATGACTGAGATGGAAGGAAGCTGCTCGAGAAACTTGTCGCTATTCTAGGCTTTTTAGATTTAGTTCGGCTGTTTGAGTTCTTTTAAATGGAAAAGAAGTATTTAAAACTACGAATTAATTTTAAAAAGATAGTTATATCAGAACAAGAGCATTGGGCCATTTTGAATTGTGATTAAATTTTAAAATGAACTTTTAAATTCTTGAACCACAATACTTAATTTTCAGATAAATCATTTGAGCTTCTCTCGTGTTACTTATTAACCATATTACTTTTTATTTTGTGAAATGTCTAACATTTTTAAAAGAATTCATTAACTAATATCCATGCAAATAAACAACAGCAAAATAAGAACTCACCATTTATTTTTATTAGTGATGCGAATTCATCATAAACTAGATGTATTCTGGAAAATTTAATCACCAAGGTAAAATAATTTGATGAGTATTACGTTTACATTTAATTAAAAAATTTCTTTGCCGAGTTTTAGAATTATCTATTTGTGTGCTTAATCCGTAAAATCCTTTCAACGTATCTTGAAGCAACTAGTGAGAAAAGAATTAAAGCCCACACCAGTTGTTGAAAATTTTATCCATGTGTATAAGTATTAAATCGATAATTTTGCAAAAATCAACATTAAAATTTCAACCTGGACTGCTCAAATCTACCTGTAATGAGCCTATGATGACTGTAACGCTTACGACACAATTTATCACCCTACTTGAGCCAAAATACAAAGTTTTTAAGGTTTTACGAAAACGAATTACACAAACTATATTAAATTTTCTTCAATTAGCAAAGGTTTAAAACGTTTAATTTTTCTAGCTTCCAAAGAAGAGATAGCTAACGCTTTAACTGAAAATATAACTTAGCCTTAAATTTTATTAACTATCATTAATGGAATTTTTTAACTAATCATCAAAATGTAACTTACAAAAGTTTAAAAACGTGTCATTTTTCTGGTTTCCAAATAGGGGTAGCTAATAATGCTTTAACTAAAAATATAAATTAGCTTTAAATTATAGTAACTAAAGCATATATTTATTAACTAAACTTAATGATATTAAGTATTTATTAAATAAGTTTAATCTAAGCTTTTTTTATAGGTTGAGAAGGACATTGCCGAATGTATTATAATTTTTTTAAATGCTCAGAGGATGGAAAAACTAAGTTCTTAATGATATATTTTCCAGACACCTGCTTATTTTGCTGTTAAAGTAATGGTGAGTTTTATAATAATAGTGAAAAGAATAATAAAAAATAAATTATGTTATATTTATCGAATATTTTGTAAATACTCTGTCTAATTAATTATTGAAGATCATAAGTGAAAACGAAATGCAGTTGTTATTGCTGTTGTTCTAAATATATATATATATACATATCACATATAATTTTACTAATACAGATTTGTGACAAGAACTTAATGACTTTGAAAATGATTTTCTGCCACTTTCGCAAATCATTTGACTTGTCTAGCCAGCCCAAGGGCAAAATTAAAGTTTCTTTCACCCGGGGCAAGCATTAATTTTGGCGCCCCCCTCCCCACCTCCTTTCCAAAATAAATTAATAAGCAGAAGTTTTCGGTCCATTACTTTTATTAACACTTTCCAACATAGTTGAAAAGTGTTTATGAATTCGGTTTGTCTGGCCGTCTGTCTGGCCATCTGTTCGTGCTCTAACTCACGTAAACATAGTCGAATTTTTATGTAATTGATATATGTTATTAAGATTTACTATGGCAGGTTCGGTATTGAAAATGAAGTAGCATTCATAATTCATTTACAGGGACACTCAAAAGTATTCCGTTACATTTATGGTCTATGGGGAAAAAACGTTTGTAATGCATTTTAATAATGTTACGCTATTTCAAAAAACATTGAAACTGGTATATATATATATATATATATATATATATAACACTGAATTATTATTTAAAACACATGTGGGTGCATCCAGGCTGATGAGTACATGTGCATGTGTTTTTTCATATCCAATTCATATTTAATTCTCATGTGGTCCAATTTTCCATTGTATATGGTTCATATTTAATTTATTAATCCATTTGTATTTACTTAATTGCAACTTCAATTTATAATTTTTTCCCCCCTTTTTCTCTATTTCTTTTTTCTTTTTTCAATATTCTTTAGGTATGAGTAAAATTTGGCCAATTACCATTGAAGCACAAGCTATGGTAATATTATGTTTGCACATGTTAATTATTAGCTATGTGGTATTCTGTATACACAATATCATTAATTATCTCTTTGGAGATTTAAGTAGAATGTTAATAGAACTTGATATGTTTTTTGAAATTCATAGATATTATAATTATATATATATATATATATATATATATATATATATATATATATATATATATATATATATATATATATATATATATATAATTATAATATCTATGAATTTCAAAAAACATATCAAGTTCTATTCTACTTAAATCTCCTAAGAGATAATCAATGATACTGTGTATACAGAATACCACATAGCTAATAATTAACATGTGCAAACATAATATTACCATAGCTGATGCTTCAATGGTAATTGGCCAAATTTTACTCATACCAAAAGAATATTGAAAAAAGAAATAGAGAGAAAGGGGAAAAAAAAAAAATTATAAATTGGAGTTGCAATTAAGTAAACACAAATGGATTAACAAATTAAATATGAACCATACACAATGGAAAATTGGACCACATGAGAATTAAATATGAATTGGACATGGAAAAACACATGCACATGTACTCATCAGCCTGGATGCACCCACATGTGTTTTAAATAATAATTCAGTGTTTCATAATTCTACTGGCATAATGCTAAGATCAGTAGAATCATCCAGGTACACTGAATTATTACCAGACAACAATTGGAAATATTAAAATTTGGAAATATTTAAATAGGAAATAAAAAACCATTAAGAAAATACAATATATTTCACTCACATCGATTATCCAAAAAACTGTAATTAACACCTCACTAAATTACCACGAGATAACAGTTTTGAAATAATAAAATTGGAAATATGAACGCGTAAAGTGTAGATAAAATATTTTACTCACAATAATTATACAGAATCCTTAAAATGTCACAACGTCTACATAATATTCACATCCACATGGCAATGCATCATACATGTTAACTAAGTCGAGTTGAGAGAAATGATTTGTAAGACAAGTTGAGAGCACACTTTTTTTAAAACACAACCCCATAAATTACACCCAATCACAAAATGATTCAAAAACACTCAAAATAATTCTGGTTTTAATACACTTATAACAAATTTATATCCGTGAATATATATTACTCCATCCAATTTTAATTCCTGAAAGTAAAATTAATATACAATCAATATCTCCCTCTATAGTTAAATTAAATATAATATTAACAATATTATCTACAACTACCTGAAAGGTAAAGTGTCGCCATCTATTGGTATTATAATAGTTCATAATTAATATTTAGTTAAATATCCACTTTATTAGTTACATACTCACTTCATTAGATTTATTTATATAAATAAACTTTAAAAAACAATACTAACTTGTAGTTTTACTTAAAATTCAAATAAAATATAATACTACTATATGAATAAATCTACACAGAATTAATTCAACTTGCACAGCATTTCAGATATTCTTAACAAGAATATATTATGTAAAAGAGATATTATTTTAATTCAAATTATTTTTGCTGCCAGCTGTGTTAATCCACTGATATTATAGACATTTATTAAATAATTAATGTTTTATTTTTACTACTACTTAAATATATATTAGACTTGTTTTTAAATAATTAATGTTTAATTTATACTACATTGTAAATATATTTTATATTTATAGATTAATTTAAATATCTAATTAAATAATTCATAAACAATTCAAAATATCTCAAAATTTATAATGTTGATAATTAATAGTATTACTACTGTTTTTCAATCAAATTAATGCAATGCAGTAATTAAAATACTTGTTAATTTTAATTATTCATAGACAAAAATAAAAACTATATATATTTATTTTTATATATATTGCAAATAGATATATATATATGAGTTATAATCACCAATGTTATCATTGTATAATTTAATTTGTTATTGTATAAGTTAATTTATAAATGTATGAAAACTGCACATCAATAATACCTTAAACAGAGGTGATCGGCAACGCACAATCACAACTATACAAAGTATAAATAATGTTCAATCAAATATTAAATTTCCTAATATGTTATAATTGTAATTATGTATGTTATATTTGTAATTTTCTACATAAAGTGTATATAATGTTCAAACAAATATTAAATATTAAATTTCCTAATATGTTATAATTGTAATAATGTATCTTATAATTATTATTTTCTATATCTTTTGTTATATGTCATCGCACACTAAAACAATAATTTATTACATACCATGTTTATATTTAAATTATATAATAAATGTTACTTAAAAGAGTTGATGATTGAATTTATCATAAAAATAGGATATCCATATATTTTTGCTTGATCTCGAATATATCTAATATTTTTGTTTTTATTTATATCTGAGCATAAGTATTTTATACGATGTAGATAATTGATAATTATATTTTTATAAACAGATTTATGTAAACATGAAGCATAATTGGTAAAAATATTTACTTTAAATGGGAAATCAAATCTCTTATCATAAATATCAAAAATTAATTTATAATTATTAGTAATATTAATTTTTAAGTCAAGAAAGTTTATATTATTATTAATTAAATCATTTTCGCTTAATTTAAGCTGATTAGGATAAAAATTGAGTGGTGATGTGCAATTTTTTTCATTGAAATAAAATATGATAATGTCATCAATATAGCGATAAAATACATAATCATTGTTCGGACTTATATTTCTTTCATAATAATATAAGTAAAGGTCAGAGAGAATACTAGATGCGGTTCCGCCCTGCGGAATTCCCTGGCATTGTTTATAGATAATATTGTCATATATAATGTAATTATTATGCAATGTAAAATTTAGTAAAGTTTTAAAAAAATTTACTGAAATATGTTCTTTTAATTTTAATTGAGATTTAAATTCTTTAAATAATATACACATTGTTTTATGTAAGTCTTTTATATCAATGTTATTAAATAAATCATTAAAATCCAATGTTTTTATGAATTTTACCGGATTGATATTATGTATTTTATTAATGAGTTGAAAACTATTTTTTAGGCAATGTTGGTTATTATGTTTTAGCGTTATATCATATATCTGCTTTAAAATATTAAGTAGTAAATTGCTTGCATTTTTATTATATGTGTTACAACCGATGGTAACAGTGCGAAATTTAATAGGATTTTTATGAAATTTTGGAATTATAACAAGATAAGGATAATTAAAATTATTACATTTGATTTTTAGTAATTTGTGATAATTTAATAATTTTCTGTTATTTATTTCAATATTTAATTTAGTTTTATTAAAAATATTACTTGTGTTGATTGCATTGTGAATTAACACTTTATAGTATTCTTTACAAATGATAGCATAATTATTTGGAGATTTATCTACATAAGTAATTATAAATTTGTTTTGTAATTCTGATATATGTTTATTTATGTTTTTAAAAGCTGCATGTGTAATATGATGATAATTTTTTATAATTTCATTTTTTAATTTATCAATTACAGAAAATCTCCATTCACTGAAATATTCGATTGGTTTATTGTAATCAACAGCAATTTTATATATAAACAAATCAATATCTTGAATAAACTGCAATATTATGGATTTGATATTACACTTATATGGAAGACGAAATTTTGTGCCATTATGCATTAAGTTTTGTAAAATAGGTTGTTCTACAATATTAAGATCACCAGTAATAATATGACCATGTGTTGTATTTATATACTTTTGATATTTTGGGTCATTACAATAACATGGGTAATTCTTTGAAGAGACCAAATTTTTTGCAAAAGAATTGTAATTAAAAATTTTTACGTCCAAGTGTGCGATTATATTTATATGTCTTGTGAATGGTAAAATTTTTTATTGGAAAATTATTATTAATGTTGTTTATTATATTGTGTAAATTTATATTATTAAATACATGATTGGAAAAATTTATAATTAATTGTGTATTATTAGTTTTATATTTAGGTTTATTAGAAAGACTTGTATTTAATAGGTTTGCTCTATAATGTAGAATATCATAAAAGATATCACAAAAATGTGGAGAATATTGATTCTTTTTAAATACCTTGAAATATTGGTTTATATATTTCTTTTTTATACTAAAAACATGTTTTCTTATAGCAAGCCAACAATAATCATTACAAAATTGTGCCTCAAGATTATCAAGCTCCTGTTGAATCACAATATCATCAGTGAATTTTTTGTTATTATGTTTACCTCTACCAGATCTAGAAGTTTTTTTTAAGTTTGAAAAATTTAATCCGGAATAAAGATTTTTATAATTTTCATATTTAGTTAAATCTGAAAATACAGGATGTGATTTTTTGTATACTAATTGATTTAATCCATAAGGATATGTAGTATTAAAATGTCTTATATATTTAGATTCTAGAAAAAGTCGTTCAGTAAAATTTTTTTGTATTTTAAGTATTTTAATAGTAATATTTTTAAAATCATGATTTTTGAAATGAGTATATTCAATATTATGAGTTGTTTGAAATTTAGAATTTTTATATTTATCAATATGAGAACGATGTAAATTTAGCCGCTTATGTAATGTTTGACAAGACTGTCCAATATATTCCATGTTACACGAATTGCATTTCAATGAATAGATTACATTGTATGCTTTGCAAAATTTTACCAAATTAAGATTGTTATTATTTGAAATCTGTGACTTATCAGCTAATGGACATGTAAGACAACGCTTAGATTCACACTCTCGAAAACATAGTACAGGCTTGGGACAATAGAATAGGTTATCTGATAACGATCCAGGAAGATCCCTAATAATCTTCCTGTACCGAGCATTAGTCCTGGATCCACCAAGGCCTAAATTGCCAGTATCTAACATTTTACTAATAACTGCCATGTATATCACTGAGGTTCACAACAAGATACTTACTGTTAAACAGGGTGTGCATAGCATTTATCGTTCATAATATATACTGGGACACACAAAAGTGTTCGGTTACTGTACTGTCTGTGAGCGATAATAGCTGGAAGTGCGTTTTCAGTTGCGGTATGCGTTTTTTAAATTTAACAAATGTTTTGAATATAATTTGGTGTGTAGAAATTATATAGATCTTATACAGGGCTGTGTTAAAGACTTTGATTACATTTCCGTTTATTTGTAGGAATTGCTGAAAGGGAATTTTAAACATTGTTAAGTTTTTCCTAATTGAACTAATTTTTAGCATAATATGTAGTATTAATAGAAATCGATAGATCATATACAGAGATTCACAAAAGAATATGAATTCCTTTCCAACATAGATGGCGATTGTCGAAATTGAGTTTGCAAATGTTTTATGCGTTTTCCAAATTGTTCACTTAGATATCATTTTCCGCCTTATTAAACGGTGAAGTTTTGTTACAGTATTCTGAATGTGTTGGAAAGTGTTACATGATCTATGCTCGACGCATGATTTTTTTTTGTTTTTTATTTTAAATTTGGAATAATTGCTAGAAAGTGCATTATCTTAATATTTTTGATTTATTTCAATTTGAATCTTGGGACAGTATACATTTATCTGTCATTATATTATATGAGTTCGTAAATGAAGTGTAGTATAGTATGAAGTGAAGTGAAGTGTAGTAACTCCTATAGTTCGTTTACAAAGACACACAAAAGTAAAAAAAAATAACATGAAAAACTTGTCATCACGATAATGTCCAGAATAGTGAACCAATTCAAACCTAATTGGGGAAGTTTATTGACCTTGGAAGTATCTTGAATGAATTCAGTTCATTAAGAGGCTTACTTTACTCAGGCGAAAACAACCGCTTGCTAATGTTAATCCTATGGGGGAAATAATTTATGATATCTCGTTGGCATTTCAATATTTTTAAATGATTTTTTTTTTTTTTGTACATTGGATAGCTGGTCAATCTCTATGCACGCTTCTTCGTACTTTTTCGATCTTTGTTGTATTTTTTTTTTTTTTTTTTTTTTTTTTTTTTTTTTTGAGGATACTTTCATTTTCGAAACCGGTTCCGAAAGTGAAAGTATCTTAATAAAAAAATCTTGCAATCAAAATCGAAAAAGTACAAAGGAGCGTGCATACAGATTGACCTCAGCTATCCAATGCAAAATAATAATAATAATAATAAAATCATTTAAAAGTATTGAAATGCGAACGAGCTATCGTAAATTATTTTCCCCATAGGATTAACAATAGCGAGCGGGTGTTTTCGCCTGAGTGAAGTAGCCTTTTAATTAAGTGTTGCTTTGGCGCCCTAACGTGGTCGTCCAAGGGAAAAACCGGCCCAGTTGAAAGCAAAGAGTATAAAATAAACAAATACAATTTTACTTTGGGATGTCCGATTGCATGAATTTTTGCCCAAATTTCGACATTTCCTTTTTTTACCAACAGATGAATCAAATCTTCCAATGGCGCCCCCCTTCTGGACTGGCGCCCGGGATATATACTCCACTTCCCCCCCCCCTCTCCCCTTGTTTCGGCCCTGCGCCAGCCTTACTTATGTAAGGAAGGTGAATGACTATTATTCCTTTAGTCTAATTTTATTTAATCTTTGAAAAGTAAGAATATCTACTTTTTACAGCTTATGATCTGGTACGAAAGAAATATATCTCAGACGAATATGATGTTATGCCACTAGTGTTTGAAAGTATTATATTTCAGCCAAAGATGCCTTCGAATTAGAGGCACACAAATATTTATATCTACAAATTTCGTGCATGTATGTATAAAAATAACCTCGTTAATGTATCAGAACTATTGGCATGGCTGAGCGGAGAAAAAAAAAAAAGAAAAGAAAGAAAGAAAAAAACAATGAGAACACAATTAAGAGAAAAATTATTTTCCTTTTCTTATTTTCTCTAGCATTGCACTGTAAAAAATTACGGTAACGCTTTTTGACGTAAAAGACACATTTGTGAAAATTCTACGTAATTTAATAGTACCCAAAATTCTGGAAACTTTTCACTTATCTTCAGAAAGTTTTAGGAGATGAACCAATCAGTAACCGCACAAAGAGATAGTTTCTCGAAATAATAGAAAATCTTTTCCGAATTTTACTTTGAGCATTGGGATCTTTTTATTTCAAAAAACATTTCTGTAAACCCCAGAAATCTGTTATTTTCTGAGTATTATGGCTCTGAAAGTAACGGAAACATTTGCAGAATCCTGGATCTTGTTGAAGTTATACTGAATTTTCGTAACGTTTATGCTTATACTGGGGGAATTCAGAATCTTAGTGCTATACAAAAAATTGTCCCATTTCATTAATTTTTAAACAAATCCTCTAATTTCTGTTAGCAAAAAATAAATATCTTAAATTAGCTTAAACTAAGATTAAACTAAAGAATAATATAAATACCATCTGTAATGAAAAATTAACGTTATTAATTATTCAAGCTCACAAGAGAAAACGAAATACAATTGTTATTACGGTTGTTTAAAAAATGGTATCGCAGTATTATTCAGCTTAATTTTACCAATACAGTTTCGTGACAGGAATTACTTAATGAATTTGAAAATGATTTTCTACCTCTATCGCAAATCGTTTGACTTCTTTCCCAAGCCTTAGCGCAGAAGGTTAATGATTCGCTTTTACCCATTATCCCTTATCTAATTTTATTTAATCTTAAAAAAAAAAAAAAAAAAAAAAAAAAAAAAAATCTGAAATATTATCAGCTACAATCATTTCGCTAAAATATCTTAGATGATTCTGTTATATACTTCTGATGTTTGAAAATCTTTTAGGTTTTTGCCGAACGAATTGCATTAGGTTAAAGATATGAATATTTTATAAGAGAAAACTTGAAGAAGGTGGCTTGGAGTTGAACTAATTATTTAAAAGAAATAATATTTAAGACCTTCAATTTTTTTTTCATATGTTATTCGATAATTCAAGAAATATGATTAATGTTAAAGTAAATTTGGTATTAATGCTCATACGGTTTTGCGAAGGGAAAAAAGGGGTAGAATATTTTCAGTAAAACAATCTATACATATAAAGAAAAAACATTTAAACAAAAAAGAAATCTCATGCATCAAGCATAGATTATGAAACACTTTCCAACACTAACAGAATACTTTAACAAACCTTACCTTCGCTGTTTAATAAGATTAATAAAATACATAAAGTAAATATTTTTGAAAACGCAAAACCTATTTCAAAACCAGTTTTCAGCAGTTACAGGCCATAGCCAGAAATGTACTTCTTTTCTCTTACAGCCTTGTATATAATCTATAGATTTGTATATACTCTTATATAGTATGCTTCAATTTAGTTTAGTATAAGAAAACACATAACACAGTTGAAAATTCATCTTCAGCATTTTCTACCAATAGACGGAAACATATTTGAATTATTTTATACAGCGCTATAAACTACCGTAAAATTTTTATACACGCCACATATTAAGCTAAAGTTTAATTGAGGCAAAAACGCACTGAAATCCATTAAAATTACACTTACCAGAAATTATCATAGAGCCGGCCATGCACTGTAAGAAAAATCCGTGAAAATACAAGAGATTTTACGTAAAATTTTACGGAGAAGTTTCATTTTTCCAAAACAACAGTACAATTTCCATAAATGACATTAGTTCCGTAAAGGAGATTTCAAATCTGTAAATATGCAGAGAGTTTTTCGTAAATTTAAATGGATTCTTTCCGCATTTCTTTCAAAACAGTACAATGTCCGTATTTCTTCCAAAACTGTGCAATTTCCGTAAATAACGTTTAGAGGTTTGGATATAGAAATCGCCTTGTTTGAAATGTAAATTAAGATTGTGTTGGAGTTCTTCAATGATCCAGGCCTAACCCAACTCGATACGCTGGCCTATTCTAACCGGGGCCATGTCTGGACGGTATTTTTTTGTGAAAATAATAGTAATATTTATTTATTTTTTATGAAATATTTAGAAAATTATTTTATTTTTATAAGTTACAGAAAAATATTTTTTTAACTTTTTTTTTCTTGATAGTGTTTGAAAATTAGGATTTTTTTTAACTTTTTTTAGAAAATTTTATTTTAAATTTTCTGATGTGAGGCAATATTGGGTTATTTAAAGGTTTCATAACATAATATCTCTGCAAGTTATCTTGTGAATTGGCATTAAACTAAACTGATATTGCTTATAAATTTATGAATTAAACTAAAATTTATTATTTTATAAATTATAATTTTAGTAAATTTATAATTTTTTCCTTAAATTTATAAAAATAGTTAATATTTTTTCTTTACTTTTATAAAAATGAAGTTTATAATTTATTTATTTAGCTTATAATTTTATAAATTAAACTAAATTAATATTTAAACTAAATCAATAATTTAAACTAAATCAATAATTTAAACTAAATCAATTATTTAAACTTACCTATCACAAGATCATTAATTTCGAAATTGTCCTTAAAAATTAATTTTTTGTTTTAATAATTTTAAAACTATTCAGTTTAACAGAGCCGTACGCAAAAGTTCTCAGCATATCTCATGTATAATAATGTAATTTATTATAAAATTGTTTATTTACATAAGTTTTTTAAAATAAGAGCTAACGAAAATTTATTTTAATAGCATATAATAAATACGTCTGCTTAAGATGATTATCGTTTTCATTGGAATTGATAAATAGATCATCAGACCAAATAATTTAAAAAAGTGTATGTTCGAAAAAAGAAAATGTTGGTACTATTGCAAAAAGAAGCAATTAATACACTTAATACAATGTTTTACGCATATAATACATAATGCGTTAAAATTTATCTGTTATAAGGCATCAAATAATAAAACAAAATATTAAAAATTATGAAAAGAAAATACTAAAAGCATTGGAACGTCTTCATGACTTAAACTCTGAAAAAAAAAATCCATAGTACCTTCAAATTTTTACATCATAAAAAGCGATTAAAATAAGTAACAACATTTGAGGAAGCGGCGTACACCCAGTGGTAGCGGAGTGGTCTAGAGCGCCAGGTTCGTAAACGGAAGATTATAGAGGCTCGATTCTCATCGTGGCAAGAGCTGGTTATTTTCTGAAAACTCACTCAGAGAGAAAAAGAAAGAAGCAGAAACATATAAGGTTGTCCTTCAGAAGTACATTTTTTTTTTTTTTTTTTTTTTTTTTTGGTTCTATAAAGTTTATTTTAACGAGATAAAAATTTCTAAAAAAATACGGAAGATATCTGTTATAATACGGAAATTTAAAATCGGATATTTCAGAAATCACGGAAATTTTACTGGAATTTACGGATTTTTTTTTCCGTTAAAATACGGAAATAGTACTGTTGTCCCGATAGCCAGTACAATTTCCGTGTTTTTTTTTCAGGATATTTTTTTACAGTGTGTATCCAGTTCTTTGCTTGATCCTGTTAGGATTTTATTGATATTCAACAAACATCTCTTAGTATATACTAAATATATTTCGTGTTCAACATGCATAACTCAAATTTAAAAAAAACATTTAAACAATTTACGCTGATACACATTAATGCTTACGAATTCTTTTGTGCAGTCCTGTATATGATGTATAGCATTTATACATACTACATAGTATGCAAAAATTTAGTCACACGCATACTTAACTGAAACTGCACTTCCATCAATTATCGCTTAGATATACTTCATATACAGTACTGTATCCTAAATCTTTTGTGTGTTCCTGTAAATAAACGATAAATGCTATGCACATCATATTATACAACAAGTATCTTGTAGTACACCTCAGTAATGTATATCAATTTCATTATATTTCAAATAGTGAAACATAATAAAATACGCTGGAAACAGTTTGTCCCTGTAAACCATTATGTAACCGAATACTTTTGTGTGGCCCTGTAAATGAAAGATAAATGCTTTACACCCCATATTCTGCAGAAAGCATGTTTTAGTGCACCTTAGAAAATTATGGCAATTTCAATATGTTTGTAATAGTATAGCATTATTAAACGATTTTTCCCCATAGGCATAATATAACGGAATTCTTTTGAGTTATCATGTAAACTAATTATTAATTCTTACCGTGCTATATTCGATAATACGCATCTTGTAGTGTACTTCAGAGATGTATATCAATTTAAATATATTTGAAACAGTGTAACATCATTAAAATACACTGCAAAGGATTTTTCCCCCATAGACCATAATGTAACGGCATTCTTTTGAGTGCCCCTGTTCACGAAGTATAAGTGCTACATACTTCATTTTCAATAGCGATAATGCCATACACTGTAAAAAAAATTTCCTGAAAAAACACGGAAATTGTACTGGCAATCGAGACGCCAGTACTATTTTCGTATTTTAACGGGAAAAAAATCCGTAAATTCCAGGAAATTTTCCGTGATTTCTGAAATATCCGTTTTTAAATTTCCGTTTTATAACAGACATCTTCCGTATTTTTTAGAAATTTTTATGACGTTAAAATAAATTTTATAGGACCCCCCCCCCCCAAAAAAAAAAAAATTATATCTCAAGGAACATCTTATAAGGGATAGATACACTTTTTCCCCCCTTTCATTTCTTAGCGAGTTTTCAGTAAACAACCATCACTTGCCACGATGGGAATCGAACCCAGGATCTTCCGTTTACTAAACCAGCGGGCTGGACCACTACGCTATGGTTAGACACGATGTGCACTCAAATGTTGTTACTTATTTTAGATGTTTTTAATGATGCAAAAACTTGAAGGTTTCATAGTTAGGTGGATATTTTCAGAGTTCCAAAGTTTTTAATATTTTATATTTTGCTTTATTATTTGATGCTTTATAACAGATAAATTTATACTTTTTATGTATTATATGCGCAAAACATTGTATTAACAGTAATGAGTGCTTCTTTTTGCAATAGTACATATACTTTTTAAAATAATTTGTATGTTGATTTATTTATCAATTCCAATAAAAACAATAATTATCTTAAGCAGACGTATTTATTACATGCTATTAAAGTAAATTTTCTTTATCTTTTATTTTAAAAACTAATGTGAATAAACAATTTTATAATAAATTATATTTAAGCTTTGCTGCGAGCTTTTGTGTACGGTTCTGTTAAACTGAGTAATTTTTAAAATATCAAAACGAAAAAAATTGATTTTTAGAGAAAATTTTGAAATTAATGACTTTAGGATAGGTAAGTTTAAATTTGGACTTAATAATTTAGTTTAAATTAATTTAGTTTAATTTATAAAAATTATAAACTAGCGAAATAAATTATAAACTTTATAAAATTATAAATTAACGAAATAAATTATAAACTCTATAAAATCATAAACTTCATTTTTATGCAAGTAAAGAAAAAATGATTAATTACTTTTATAAATTTAAAGAAAAGAATATAAACTTTGTAAAATTATAATTTATAAAATAATAAATTTTAGTTTAATTCACAAATTTATAAGACAAATCAGTTTTGTTCAATAAAATATACATACCGATAATTTGCAAATATATTATTTTATGAAACCTTTAATAACCAAATATTGCCTCACGTTAATAAAATTAAAATAAAATTTTAAAAAGTCAGTGAAAACATTCACAATTTGAAGCACTATAAAGAAGAAAAAAAAGTAGATTTTTAAAAATATTTTTCTGTAATTTATGAAAATAAAATAAATTTCTTAAGATTTCACTAAAAAATAAAAATATCACTATTATTTTCACAAAAAATTACCACCCAGACACAACCCCGGTTAGAATGAGTTCCAGGATTGGCCCGAGTCTAATGACAGAAAATAGGCCCACAGGTAGGATTGATTCAGACCTGGATCCTAGAAGAACTCTAGTAAATACAACAATCTTGATTCGCATTTCAAACAAGCGATTTCTGTACGCAAACCTCTGAACGTCATTTACGGAAATGGCACTGTTTTGGAAGAAATGCGGAAAAATCCATTAAATTTACGGAAAACTTTCTGCATATTTACGGATTTGAAATCTCCTTTACGGAACTAATGTCATTTACGGTAATTGTACTGTGGTTTTGGAAAAATGAAACTTCTCCCTAAAATTTTACGGAAAATCTCGTGTATTTTCACGGATATTTTTTAGAGTGTAGCAAATATCAATAACATATATCTATTGCATTGCAAGTCGATTATATTTACGTGAGATACAGATATAGACAAACAAACAAACCGAATTCATAAACTCTTTTCAGCCAAGTTAGAAAGTGTTAAAAATGGTTGTTTCTGTTGTATAACTTTTTCTATCCCCTAAAATGTTTATATATGTATAAAAAAAAATGTCGAACCATTATAATGAATTATATTATATAATAATTTTATCGATAAATTATGTTATTTACCCCTTTTTTTTTAATTTTGTTTAATCTTTGAAAAGAAAAAATATCTCTGATATCTTAGATAATTCTGTTATTATACTGCTGATGATGTTTGAAAAGCCTTTAAATTTTTGTAGAACGTTTTAGGTTAAAGATAATGATTATTTTCAAGGATACAGTTAAAGAAGCTGATTGGAGATGGAATAATGATTTAAAAGATATAATGATTTAGACCTTGAAATTGTTTTTGTATGTTATTTGATAATACTAGGTATAGAGACAATATGATGGATGTTATAATTTATAATATATTTAGTTTTAATTATTGGTATGGTTTTGAAAAATTAGATAATGACTGTGATATTTTTATTAAAACAAAATCTATGCATATAAAAAGGGGGGAGATTCTAAAATATTTTTAAAATAATTATTTATGTTGTACGACTTCCACTGTTCGCATAAATAAATTATTATATTACGAAAAAATAGCATAACTGAACCATCATGATAAATTAGATAAAAGTTTTAAATGTTATCATTAAATTATTTTAATAATGTATGTTCTAATTTTATTATATATGTGTGTGTGTGTGTGTGCGCGTGTATATAAACTCGGTTTATGGCGTCAGGTGCCGCCATCCGAAAAAAATCTACAAGAACTATTCAATTTCTTCCTGTCAAGGGTCCATTTCTCCTCCAAACCTCTATCCTTCATTGCTTTTTTTTTGTATCGTCTATCCAGTTCTTTCGTGGTCTTCCTCGTTTCCTTTTTTGAATTGTTCTATAATTAAATGCGATTTTGCGTAGTCTTTCATCACTCATTCTTTTAATACGACCATATCAGATTAATTGCTTCTTTTGAAGATCGCTTTTATTTTCTCCCTTTATTTTCATCATTTCTTATTCTTTCTATTCTTGATATCCTGCATGATCTTGTTAGTGCATCCATTTCTAATAATTTCTTTCTTTCTGTCTCCATAAATAGTTATATCAGTTCTGTCTCCATAACAGTTATATCAGTATCTAAGCAAGTCTTTCTATGCTCGTAATCAACTGGTTACTTAAAAAATGTAATTAAAATTCATTCATCTAATGAATGGTGGCAAAAGTTTATATATTATTAATATTCCAAGGCATTAATGCATACAAATCGTTTATCAGGCTACTTACATGGTACATATATGACAAAAGCAAAAAATTGTCGGGTATTATCAGGCACTGAACTGAGAAAGGGTCTTTGATTTTTTTTTCAAAAGAAAATTTAAAGATAGTCGTTCCACTTCTTATGGACATCACTTCAATTTTTACATGTTAATTACTGCCACCTATTTTTTCTCATTATATACATCTAACACTTGTAAATTAAGCATAAATTAAGAAACACATTTTCAATTTCAGGCAATGACAAAGCTAATCCTTCCATTTCCCTTTTGCCCCACCAGTGGCTGAGAGGTTGTGCTCTCGAAGCTGGTAGACGGGAGGTGCTGGGTTCGATCCCAATCGCGCCCGTCGGCCTAATCGTTCGGAGTTTTCGTGGTTTTCTTCGAGCCGTGGATTTATCCATGCGTAAATACGGGTTAGGTTCCCTTAGAAAGACCCCCACGAAGGGCACTCCCCCCGGGCCTATATCCCATGTGTAGATAATTGGCCGTCAATAATCAACCCAACCCAACCCAATTTCCATTCATATATACATATCAATTTAAATTTTGAACTGAAAGCTGAAATGATAATAATAGATAATGACTGAGGTAAAGACAAATAGAAAATATGTAACGATATAATATAACTAATGTTAATTGTTATACATATACATGTGTTGCTGCCATATTTTCACAGAAAAGATTAATTAATCACAAAAGATAATAACAAGTTTCACCAAACTGGAACAACTTATTTTAGAAGCAAAAACACCCAATATGCACATTCTGATTAATGAAATAAACCTCTAATGGCAATTTGCGCTTCACAAGTCAACTTAGAATTGAAACGCATTCATTCAAACACCGGATCCTTTACTGCTATGTGCCAATCAAGTATCCTTAAAAGTAGAAACCATCTGAAAAGACGGTTATATATGGATCGCGTAAAGTGCAGGTGGAAATGTGTGCATGCTCCAACACGGCATTGTTTCAAAGTTGTGGAGCAGAATAGATGACAGCTATACTTAATTATATGACAAGGGAAAAGATATGCTGACAGGAAGTTATGGGCATGCAGAAGGGAGTAACGCAGACAGAATGACGAATCGAGCATACAACAACAGAAGAATTTGTACATTACTCGAAAATAGTACATAGTTGTTTTCGCCCTTATTTTAGTACAAATCTCCAGTTCGCATGTTTTGGAAAGTTTTTATTATGCATTTCATAAAACTAATAACTTTTTGATTATCATCGATGTTGTTCTTAAAATTAAACAATGATCTGTGGCATTATTATTATTATTATTATTATTATTATTATTATTATTGTAACACTTTATTTGTTTATTTTGAAAAAATAAAAAATGCTGATCACTGCGCAACTGCAGGAAACATTATCATGAGATATAGGTTGCAATTCAACTGATTATCTGTTTTCTGAGTTTTAAGTATTGATTTATTTATCCATGGCATTCGTCATAGTTGAATCATGTAAATAAACTACTTGTTACAGTAATCGAAGACAATAAATAAATGAATAAATAAAGACAAAATTAATAATTTAAAAAATATATATTATTTAGTATGGCAGAAATAAATTTTACTTTTCTGGAGCTCGGTGTGGGATCTTTGGATTGTCAATGCAGCCTTTATATCCTTTTTCCTAGATTTTTTTATTTTTTAATGTCGTAAAAATATGTTAGTTTTTTATAAAAATAAACATATTCTTGGGTCTTTGTTTAATGTACGTACTATAGATGGCGCCATACATTTTATTGTGTTTACTTGAAATAGACATTTCCAATGTAAAACCAACATTTAGCCAATATTGGAATATCATTAAAAATATTTCCGATATTGAGCCCCATTTAGCCAATATTTTAGTTTCATTGGAAATATTTTTAATTTAAATCCAAGATTTGTGAACATTTCTCGTTTTAATAAAAATATTAGCAATGGAAATCCAATATTGTGATTCCGTTGGAAATATTTCTCATCTAAAATCAATAGTTGTGCAATATTGGCGTTTCATTGGAAATATTTTCACTGTAAGCAAGTATATACAACAGTCAATTACTTCGCGTTCCAAGCACAGCAACTTTTAATCGTGATTTACAGAAAATGAACCGTTTTGAAAGCAATACGGAAAATTGATTGCATGTTTACGGATTTGTAATCTCAAATTGTCAATTACGGAATTTGTATTTTTTTTTTTTTTTTTTTTTTTTTTTTTTTTTTTTTTTACAGTGTAGCAATATGAATATATTCTATAAAATTTTCACGCGTGAAAGGTGCAAAGCTCGAGGTCAACGCTATCACGTACTTTAATGGAAATCACCTTCGCTACACAGAAATATGCAGATTTTGCACCGATATTCTTTTGGCGCATTTGGAAAGGGTGCAAGAGGTTGTTTCAAATTCTATTTCAAGGATTGTACGAATAGTTAGACAAAATTTTCTGGGTGAGAAAAGTGGAACATGTCGTTGAGATTCTGTTTGATGGATTGTGAGAAATAGCATTTATATTAAAATCATTAAAATTACAGACATTACATTACACTTTCATAAAACATTAAAAACAGAAAGTGTAATGTAATGTCTGTATGTTTAATGATTTTAATATAAATATAAATATGTTCAGACGTAATATTTTTGTTTACTTCAAATAGCATTTAGTTGCGAGAGTAAAGGAGGACAGTAAGCTTTTAAAGCTGTAAGGTCAGGGGTTTCCACACACCTTACAAAATTTTTCTACACATCTGTAAAAAGCTGTGAAAAGTTACATAATTTTTTCCCTATCCCGTTTTATATGACATTTCCTATATTGTTATTTAAATTTATTTTTTGCGGAAATGTGATATTCTGAATTTTGAAGATATGACAGACATCACCAAATAAAGATCTGGATGTTTTTATCTGCAATATCACTCAAGTTACACGAGTTTTTATACTTATTCCTTTAATTTTTTCTGCCAGTCTATTTAATTTTAATATTTCTTGCTATCTTGAATAAATTTTATCGAGTTATCTCACGTCATCATTCTCTCATATATATATATGTATATATATATATATATATACACCGAACATGTATTTACAGAGGACCATTCTTTCAATCATCTTTTTATGGTAATCTTCCAGAATCATCAATAATTTTCTAAAATTACATAGAAAGCATCGGCGTCGCAGTTTAATTCATCAGAGAAAGACTTGAATTGTACAACCTTGGCCTCTTATGCAAAAATATGTTTTTGATAAAAAAAAATTACATAAGTAAAAGAATGATTTATGTATAATGACTTATATTAGTGCAAAACATCAACAAAAGAACTCACGCGGAATGTCTCTGGCGTTATTTTTTTTCTATATATATATAATTAATGGAGGAAACATTCAAAAAAGCCATCAAAGAGTGAAAATTTTCTTCTAAATTCCAGTTAACGTTCGATTTTGAGAACTCAGTTTGTTTTCTTTGAATAAATTTTGAAGAGGTTGATGAAAATTAATATGATTTGTTATTTGCGAGAAAAGATGGCAGTAGCGCTTAATTATTCTGAGAAGAGTAAAGATATGTTGTTTAGGAATTATAGACATCGAAGAAAATGAAGACAGAATGAAGAATGACTGATCAGCAAAATAAGACATATTACCTCAAAATTATTACTATGATAAATATGAGTAAAATATTAAAATGCTATTAAAATATGGCCAAGTACATGGGTATTTTGAGATGCTTCTAAATCAATTTTGAATAATTTCAGATTATTTTCAGCTAAGGAAAAAGTATGGCGTACTTTTTAATATTTTTAATGAAATGAATATAAACTTTCAAGAAATTAAAGCATAACATAGTAATTTAATGAAATGTAGCAATATTTTATCATGAGTGATTTTTATTTATTAAACTGAAAGTTAACATTATTTATAAAGTCTTATTGCACATTATTCTTAAAAATGCATATTTCTCAATATCTCAATAAAAGAAAGTTTCGCTGTGTTTGTGTGTCGGCGATAGCTAGCAAAATCTACCACAAATAGAAGTCTGACAATTTGGATGAGGATACTCCAAGGCAGGTCCTGATGCATCTGAGGCTCAGATTTTAATTTTTAATAATTAGCCGAAATATTAATTACAAACTCATCAAAACAGCTATTTTTTTTTTTGCAAAAATCTGCAGACGCCCCCGCGCATGCTCAGTCCCTGCTTTACGCACAACGTAGAAGTAAATATCCAAATGCCTACCCCCACCCCCTATTATTTTAACGCCCATCGGCTGAACCGTTCAGGATACGGAAAAACAGAAGACATATACTTAAAGTTCGTGCTTTGAAGTCTTAAACGCCTCAATCAGTAAAAAAAAATCATTGATGTTAACCCTTTGAAAAAAAATCACAAAGAGTTGTTTTCGCGGTTGACGTCTCCCCTTTTACAGAAACGCTCCCCCAGGCCACAATTTTATAGGTACCGACAAACAAAAATATTATCTTAAATCTGAGAACTTTTCGTCTGTGAAATCTGTTTTCAAAAATACGATTTTTAACCCTTTCAAAAACATTGGAGATTGCATGTCACTTCGCGCCTCCATGAGACGATCTTTTTTCTACGCTCAAAGTAACGGAACGTCCGTATTTCAGCACAATCTTTTTAGAGCACTTCTTCAGACCTGATTTACATCACCTACAAAAAGTATTCTGATGAGAAGAAGTATTAAAACAAAAACTGAGAAATTTTTGATGAAAATGGCAAAAGGTGGGCTGTTTCGCAACGACTTTGGCTCATGTTTTCACTACTAAATATGAATATTTTTTCACGAAATTTCAAAGAGAGTTTTAATACAGTTACATTTATAACTGATTAAAATTTCAGAGAGTTCGGTAGAAAAGAACTTTTTTTTTGTTGTTGTTATGTTAAATGACCCAACGCGAAAAAAAAAAACAGTGAGAAGAAACATATATTTTTTACAACTAGATAAAATATTTTTTCACGAAATTTTTTCGCGGGCTGTAAAACCGTTATATTTATAACCGATAAAAAATTCCAGTGTTCGAACAAAAAGGACGGCAAAGTGTTAAGATGAATTACCTTGTGATAGATAGACGTCCAACTTTAATTTAAGCTTAAAAAAAAAACTGTAATATTTGCTATTTAACTGCCTGAGGCTTAAAAAGAAATAGTACGATTTATTATTTTTTATATGATAAAAAAATATGTTGGCTTTTTATCTTAAAAAGAGAGAGAGAAAAGGAAAAGATTTTTGCATATTGTTTAATGTAGATACTTACATATAGATGGCGCCATAAATTTTATTGGTTTTATTGAAAATATTTCGAATTTAAAACCAACATTTAGCAAACATTGGCGTTTCATTACATGTAATGCATTTTATGATAACAAATACTTAAAATGTGTGTATGTATTCAAAAAAGTTCTTAATAATATTTAATTGAGATAAAAGGAAATCAAAACAGTGTCCAAAAGCAATATTTTCATCTGTTAATGTTCCTACTCTTTAAAACAAAAGTTTCTTTACAATACAGAAAATTTTCCGATCATAATGAAAAAAAATTCCGTAAAGCAAAGAAAAAGTTTTTATTCTACACTGGAATTTTTTGTTTTTTCAAGATTAGTTTACTGACTGATTCGGAAAAGTTTCCTTTTTAAAACGGAATACTTTCTGTCTATTCTACCGTTCTACCAAGACATTTCTTTATGTGAATGGAAAGATTTCCATAATACCCAGGAATTTATTCTGTGTCTAAAGATTAGTTTCTGAATCAAACAGGAAAAGTTTCCTGGCGGAAAGAAGAAACTTTCGGGTTTTTTTCGTTTTTTTTTTTCCGTGTTGGTTCGGAAACGTTTCCTTACCTATAAGAGCAACTGGAATTCCTATTCCTACCGGAAACTTTTCCGAATTTTTTTTTTACAGTGTATAAACTAGTTGTGATAAGTGAAGAAGAAGCAATGGCGGTATTCAAGCGATCACAGTATTACGCGTCTAAATAGAATTCTTAAAAAATTTAGTTTTATGACATCTGTGATAAGTTAAGCACTAACTTTCATATTTATTTAGATATATTACAGTCTTTCATGTACAGAAATATGACTTGGTTTACTTAATGAAGTATGTTTTTAGATGTGAATTACACTTATGTATTGTCATAATTACATTTATATCCTTTATTTTGCCGATAAAAAACAATTTTTACAATTATTTTTAAATGAAGGATCATTTTGCCCTTTGGTGAGGGTAAAATGATCCTTTGGACCACTTTTTAAAATATCTATTTTTTTCATTACTCAATTTGGGATTAAAATATTATTAAAACATTTTTATAATGCAAAATATAGTGTAAAACATACTAGCAAAAGGTCAAAGTTTTATTTAAACAGTTATGTTATTTTACACAAGTTTTTCCATTAAAGGGATCATTTTAGGCTACTTTCCCCTAAATATGTGCTTTCAAATATTAAAGTTAATGAAATAATTTCTCTCAATTTCATATTTCTAAATATATTTTAACCCATTATGAAATTCAAAAATATTTTTTCTCCTTTTACCAGAATACTTATATTTACATATAACCGAGTAATTCAAGCAATACAAATCATAGTGAGATCTACTAATTTTTAAATTAGGTTCAAGAAATATTACTTCCAAGCTCAGTGATGATGAAAACGGAGGAACTGTCAAAACTTTGAGAGGCTATAATCGATCGACTTCAACTGGCCTTCGAATTTTTATTTCAAATACTTTTCCTTCAAATGATTTAAAGTCTCGGATATCTGAGGGGTGCTCTCCCTATTTTATTTTTAAAAATTTCGCCGTCTATAACTTTTAACTATATGAATCCATATTGATTTTTAAAGCATATGGTTTGGATTTAAGTTGGTAAGATTTTGAAATATTATGCAAAAGCTTAATTGAAGATTTTTATATATTTTGATAGTTAAACTGAAAACACGTTCAGTATACTACCGAAATATGTCGAAATATAAAGAAGTCCTTATTTTATAGTATAACCAAAATATCAAAAAAGGGGGAAAAATCAAAGTTCAATTATATTTAAAAACAAATTCGGCTGCTAAAAATTACATTTTCATTGTTATGAAGAGTGTTCTCAACTTCAATCTCGCTACTTTTTGACACATTCAGAAAGTAATTTTCATTCCTAAATGGATAAAAATTGCAGTTATTCTTATTCAGATACCATGAAATGGGACAACGTTTCTCATATCCATATAAAAACAAAAGGTTAAAAACCAGAAAATGTCGCCAAATTTGCCATTTTAAGCAGACTTTCGGAACATAGGAACGGAAAGATCGCCATCGTGGAGGAATTACATAACTCAAAATATACGACATCTGTTGGAAAATGGAAAACGTTGTTCGGTACTTTGGCACGTAAACAACAATAATATCAGAAATTTTATTGCTTTACGCATAAATATGACTTTGTGAATGTGACATAAAATTTTGCAATGTTGAGCGGGATAAAAAAAAAAGAAGTGGAAGAAGGAGGAGAAAGTTAACTCTTAAATACACATTGCTTTAGATATGACTGAATTATCATTGTCTATTAAAATATTGATAATTCTTAAAGATCCAGTGTAAATTTGTTAAAACATGAAATATACTACTGTGGGCAAAAAATAGTAAGACTTTGTTCATAATTTTAAAATTCTTAATTTATTCTTCCAAATCTATTTCGTCCCCGTCAAAGTAATCCCCCCTGGCCCCAATACACTTGTGCCAACATTTCTTCCAATCCTCGAAACAGTTGTTAAAGTCAATTTCCGGAATAGCCTTCAATGCGCGTAGCGATTCACGTTTAATGTCTTCAATTGACTCAAAACGGTTTCCCCAGAGCGGTCGTTTGAGTTTGCTGAATAGCCAGAAGTCACACGGAGCTAAATCAGGCGAATACGGGGGTTGCGGCACGATATTGGTTGAAAATTTGCTGAAAAACTCACGAAGCATTAATGCAGTATGCGATGGTGCATTATCGGTGCATCTTTCAAAATGGTTTTCACTGATCCTTCCGATATTCCAAGGATGCCAGTAAGGTTTCTGACTGTTAATCGTCGATTCTCAAGCATCAATTCCTTGATTTTATTGACGTGTTGATCATCAATTGATGTTGATGGCCGTCCTGGACGTGGTTCGTCGTCAACGCGTTCTCGACCCTCTTTGAATAATTTGTACCAATCAAAAACACTTGCTCGCGACAAACAATTTATCACCGAAGGCCTTTTGCAACATTCTGAACGTTTTGGCACCAGAAATTTGATTCCGCACACAAAATTTAATGGAACTTCTTATTTACTCATTGTAAAAATCGCCGAATGCACTTTTTGTACTTCAGAAAGACAAGCGTATACTAAACACTAATGATTATTTTGATGTGACATTTGGCACAGATGTCTCTGACAGTCATACCAACCTAGAAAAAAAATATTTCGACGAATGGGTTTTCGCGCGAAATTTAAATTAAAAAGTCTTACTATTTTTTGCCCACAGTAGTAAAACCTTCGTGAAAGCATATTTTATTCTTTCCACGGAATAAGTTGTGGTCCCGAAATTGCACTAATTCTTTTATAGTTTCTACTTACCATGCTTATAAAAAACAATCCAAATGTTCATTTTGTAACTAGTTTCTTATTAGACCTTTAAATGACTGAATAATGGAAGAAACAATACACCCTTCAGCAAAATTCTTCATCGGGTTGTCTGTGCTTTTACTTACATTTTTATGCTTTCTAAATTTTTTGTTAAATTTATATTTAGCACTACACTGTCAGAAAAACTGGCCTTTGTACACTAAATTATTCCTCATTTTTCAACAAATAATTTTCGTACGCCTTGAAAAACATGCTTTCATTTTTCCTGAAAGTCGGAAGAAGGGGGGGGGGGGGGGGGGAATTCCATTTATTCCCTGCATGCATGCGTATTTGCTCTATTAATACTAAAGTTCGAATTGGTTTTAAAAATGAAAAACAAAAAATTCAACAAATTAAAATTTCTAATCTATTTAAAAACAAAAAAACAACAAAAATAAATGCTTTCGAATTTATAAAAGTAACAATTAATTTTCTTTTTCATTTAAAAGTATTCATAATTTACTTTTTGAAGTTCTAAAAAAATAGTCGCACTTAAAATATATTCATTTTTGTTCAGAAATGCATTAAATTGGCAGGTTTTCTTATTCAGAAACTAAGGTCTGCGTTTAAAAATGAGTTAGAAAATGTGTCAGAAAAAATCGCGTTGTTGTGCAGGTCATTTGAGAACCACCTTAAATTGGCTGTAGGCAAAATATTTTTTATAGAATTTTACTTGAAGGTATATGTATGATAAAGAGACGTGAAAGTGTATTTTATTAACAAACAACGAAAAAATAATTAAATAAACATTAGTTTTATGAGTATTTTTGTGAAAATGCAGAAAAGCCCGGAGACGCTCAAAGGCGTTGATTGGAGGTATTTTATGCGATTAACCGGGGATTTTTATGCGATAAAACGAGTATATTTAACATTATCCTTATGGGGACCATTTCCGTTCCACGGCATTCTATGCATATAACCGGGGTATGCCATTATCCGTTGCCCGATAAGTGGTGCCGACTGTATTTGTATTCATCTAATAATAAATTATGTTTTCATAAAGTATTTTTAGAAGCTAAATATTTAGCTTAAATTAAAAAATATATACAGTATGTATCAAATTAAAGTTGATTTATTATAAATATAAATAATTAAAATTTTATTACTAAACATGAATCATCAAATGAAAATAAATGCATTTTTATTAAAAAACTAACTGCCCGTCCGGTGTTGCCCGGGCCCGTGATAATAAAGTTAAACAAACCTAAAGTTTGTATGATTTTATATCGTTAACTCGATTTTGTATGAAATTATGTATTTAAAATTGCTGAGCACGTGACGGAAAATTATTTATTTCCACCTTCCGCCGACAGGGGGCGCGTTCTGATCTAAACGAACCTCCGAGACGTGTCCCGCTGCCTGCGGTACCGTATAGTAGGCACGCGTTGCAATATCTTTTAGTTCCACCTTCCGCGGCCAGGGGACGCTCTCTGTTCCAAACAAATAACCTTCCGAAGGAAACTCCGACACGTGTCTCCGCTGCCTTCGGCACCGTATAACAGGCGTGCTGCACACGAGCTGCAAAGTTCTTTAGTTCCACCCTCCACTGCCAGGGGCGCTAATTTGTTCTATACGAACATCCGACAAGGTACCCATTGTATCACTTGAGTTGAAGAACCAATTCCGTTGAAACCGGGCAAATAGAACTCGAGAAAATAATGTGCCTTCTGGCGGTGGAAGGTGGAAGTAAAATCTGTAACGCGATTGAAAACCAAGTCGAATTTTTCAAACCCCTTTGTGATCGGTCAGTTATCAGTAATTTTTTGAGATCGTCGAATTCTGAAATTCCCAACCCATTCAGGCCCTCCTTCCAGATAACTGTTTAATTCAAAAATGATGTCTTTCCAAGATGTTCCTGAATTACGCGGATGTTTTGTGATTTTTTTTACAGTAAGCTTCATGACTCCAACGGAAACGAGCCAATAGAATTGTTTTGACATGATCAAAATCGTCTATCTTATCCGTTGGTTCCCGTAAAATTAATACTCAATTTCTACCGGTAACAATGCTAACAAAGTCTGCGTTTACACCACGAAACAAATGTAAAGTCCCCTCCAAAGTGAGCACGGGAGCTGAAAACCGCTCGCTAGTCTGACTCTTCACAAAAAGAGTCTCATGTCAATATTCTCTTGAATAAGGGACGCGGATAAGTGTTTTCGCAGTCTTAACGAAACTGGAACCGTTCACACTTAGTACACAAGGCTATCTTGTAACAATTTCAAAACTATAAATCAGAGTAATGCCTTCTCTACCCGGGGATTCTAGCAATCACCCGAAAATATTCCACCCGGATTTATGACTCCATCTCCTTAGGTTCAGCTTGCCTGCAACCTAACTCGAAACCCCTCTTAACTAACGTTTATTTCCTCATCTCACCTCTGTTTTACGCCTAGAACAATATGTTGGTGTTATTTTCTCGGTAGTCAGTAATTTTGAGCTTTTTAAAGCAATATAAATAATCAAATCAGCTTTCGAAACAAAAGATAGGTAAGATATTTGCTTACCTCTATTTTTCAGCAATCGTCCTCACTCCTCATTTTTTTCGCTAGGCCATGATCGACAGAATTTCGTATTAATCCATTTTTCGATTGGTACACACACTATGTAAATCCTTGGTTTGAAGAATATCCATGAGACTGATTAAGTAATGTTAAAATATTATTAATTAATAAAACATATTCATAATACTGTTAAATTATTTAATTTACATAGCTTACATTTAATAGTTACATAAAATTTAGTTTTAAACATTATTTCAATTTAAGTTTAAGGGAAAACGACATAATGTCCGTTTCCATCGCGAATTAAAAAGAATCTCTTAAAGTTCTATAAAGCAGAGATGCAACAGTCTTAGTCCTTATATAGTGACATCATTTTTAAGTTCTTTCATTGGATGGTAATGACGTAAAGTCAATTTACGTCACTAATACGTATTTTAGTCTTTCACTTCCTTGTTCAGAGCACGTGCTGTAAAAACCTCTTCATCTTGCATCAGGCACTTTCATTTCCTGTTTGAAATTCTAGATAATTACTTTTTATCGGGATGAGTTTTTAAATGATGTAAATAAACTGTCATAGAAATTAATTCCGGATATTAATCTTTTGATATATTACCAACAATCTCCTCCTTAATCTCTGGAATTTGATTTCTTAAGTTTAAGTTATTTCTGTGAACTTCGAAGATAGGTTTGGGAGTGGGCTTGGTTAGGATGTCCGCTATCATGTTCTTTGATTCACAGTAATTTAGATTAACTGTACCATTGTCCTTTAGGTGTTTAATGGAATGATACCTTTTATCAATGTGTTTCGTGCGACGGGTGTATTTTTCTGATTCGATCATTTTTATGCAGGACTGGTTGTCCTCATGCATAGTTATGGGTAATGTCTGTTCTAAGTCAAATTCTTGTAAGAGTCTAATTAACCATAAAATTTCTTGTGATGCATTTGCTGCTGAAATATACTCGGCTTCAGCACTTGACATGGCTATGCATGATTGCTTTTTGCTGATCCATAAAATTGGGTTTTTCCCTAATAAAAATAGGTTTCCGCTGGTGGACTTTCTAGTTTGTACGTCTCCAGCCCAGTCTGAGTCACAGTACACTTCAAGTATTGGTTGCTGTGTTGTATTTATTTCTAATTTAAAGTTTTTAGTGTGATTTAAATAGGAAATCACTCTTTTAGTTGCTTTCCAATCCTTCTGTGAAGGGTTTTCGTTTTTTCTACTTAGGATGTTAATCGCAGCTGAAATATCTGGTCTTGTGACAGTTGAGATATACAAAAGTGCGCCAATTGCCTTTCTATAATCGATGTTGTTTGGCAATGGTATTTCTTCGTTATCAAAATTTAAATAGCCTGTTTCCATGGGCGTTTTGTAGGGTTTCGCATCTTCTAATTTAAATTTTCTAACTAATTCTTCAATTTTACTTTTTTGATTCAGTTTATATCCTTTGTTTGTTTTTTCAATTTTAATCCCTAGGTAGTAGTTTAATTGACCTAAATCCTTTAGTTCATATTCAATCTTAAGTTTTTGTATAATTTCTTTAATTTCATTTTCTTTTGCTGATATTAATAAATCGTCTACATAGACGATAATATATGCTTTACTGTTTTTAGTATTACGTATGAATAAACACGTGTCTGATGTTGATGGTTTGAAATTTAACTTTTCTAATGATTCTGAAATTTTTATGTGCCAGGCTCTAGCTGCCTGTTTTAAGCCGTATATAGCCTTATTTAATTTGCACACTTTGTTTTCATGATTAGGTTTGACATAGCCTTCCGGCTGAGTGATGTATATATCCTCATCTAAATTTCCATACAAAAATGCTGTTTTAATGTCAACGTGGTTTATGTTTAGTTTATGATAGGCGGCGGCTGCTAAAAAAGTTCTAATTGTAGTATGTGAAACCACTGGAGCAAAAGTTTCATAGTAATCAATACCAAAATTTTGCGAATAGCCTTTCGCCAATAAACGCGCTTTATATTTTTGTATTTTTCCTTTATCATCTAATTTTGTTTTGAAGAGCCATTTCGAACCTATTATTTTTGTATTTGGCGGGGGGTCAACTAATGTCCAAGTTTTATTTTGGTTGTGAGATTCTATCTCCTCCTGTGTCGCTTTGATCCAGTTTTCTTTTTCTACTGGGTTTTCCATGTTTATTATTTCCTGCCAATTTTTCGGTTCGTTAATATTTTCATCTTTAACCAAATAAATTAGTCTATCTGGGGGAACCCCTTTATTTACTCTATCTGATCTTCTTGGTTCGGTTTGGTTTAGTTCAGATTCATTCTGATTATCATTTTCATTTGAAATTTCGATTTTTATCAGATTTGGGTTTTCCGATTTTTCGTTTTCGGCATTAGTGTTTTCATCTAAATTTAGTTCTAGCCGTTTTTCTTTATTTGAATTTATCGGATAGCTTTCTAAGAACTTCACCGTTCTGGCTATAGTGATAACTTTGCCGCTCGTATAGATACGATATCCTTTGGAATAATTATCGTATCCCACGAAGATCCCTTCTACTGCTTTATTATCTAATTTCTGTCTTTTTTGCTTGTTAATATATGCATAAGCTTTGCAGCCAAAGACTCTTAAATATTTTAGATTTGGTCTTCTGTTTGTCCATAATTCATATGGAGTTTTTTCGTTGGCTTTAGTAGGCAGTCGATTTTGTAGGTGATTTGCGGTGCATATCGCCTCTCCCCAGAAATGTAATGGTAAATTAGAGTCACTTAACAATGTTCTTGTCATTTCAATTAATGATCTATACTTTCGTTCAGCAATACCATTCTGGCTGGGAGAATATGGTACTGTTAGCTGTCGCTTAATTCCATTTTCTTTTAGAAAATTATCAATATTAGAATTTTTAAATTCTTTGCCATTATCAGTTCTGAGTTCTGTAGGCTTTTTGCCAAACTTATTGTTGACCAGTGCAACATATTCCTTTAATTTTTCAAATACCTCACTTTTATTTTGTAGTAGATAAATTATAGTAAATCTAGAGTAATCGTCTATGAAGGTTAAAAAGTAATTTTTCCCCCCTATTGTTGGAGTTTGAATAGGACCACAAACGTCAGAGTGCACTAATTGCAGAATTTTATTTGCTCTCAATTCCGTTTTCTTTGGGTAAGGTGCGTCAGTTAATTTTGCTTTAATGCAAGGCTCACATTCGGTACTATGGGAACAATTATTTATGTTTATTCCGCATGCTAATTCCTTCGTCATTAATTCTTTAATCGACGCGACATTTTCATGTCCTAATCTTCTATGCCACAGTTCTATGCAATTTTTATTTTTGCAATTAGTTATCATGTTTACGAAATTTTCATCTGTGTTTATGTTTGTTTGCTGAATTTCATACAGATTATTTTTTCTTATCCCTTCTAAGCGTATTGATCCTTCATATTCTAGAAAACATTGATTATTTTCAAATGTAATTTTGCATCCGTTTTTCGTAGCTTTAGCTACCGAAAATAAATTTGTTTCAATTTCCGGTACAAGTAGAACATCTTTTAAAGTTACGTTGTGAGTTTTTCCGTCTGAGGTTATTGTGGTAATATTTACATTACCTGACCCGTAGGATTTTAGTTTATTGCCGTTGGCAATTACGACGTTGGTATGTTCTTTATTTTTAAATTCATAAAATAAATTTTCATTATTTGAAATATGGGAGGATGAGCCAGAATCGATAATCCATGCGTTATTTTTCGACTTGTTAGTTAAAAATGCGCAATTTTTCTTTTCTTCGGTTCCGAAATAAGCTGTGCTTTTTTCTTTCGGTTTATTTGAGTCCGCGCTTCTTAAATTATTTTCGTCTTTTTGAAAGACTAGCGAAGAAGAGAAATGTTTTTTGTTGTTTTGTTTAAAATTATTTGTTTTATGTTTGTTATGCCAGCAATTAACTGTGTTGTGATTTTTTAGTCTTCAAATCGTGCAGTATTTTTCTTCTTTTTTAAAACCTGTGGTTTTAAATTTTCTTTCAGCTCTAAAGGCTTTGTTCGAATTATCACTGTTATTAGAATGCTCGTTTCTTTTATTGTATTCGTCTGTTAATTTACTCTTTATAAATTCTGGAGTTAATTCGTCTTCCTGTCTGGCTTCTAATGCGGTTATGAGGGTGTCGTATGAAGGAGGTAAAGAGCAGAGCAATAATGCTGAAATATGATTTGCTTTAATTTCTTCGCCTATGGCTGATAACTTATCAATAATTTCTAATATCTTTGTTATATGAGTTATCATGTTGCCTCCTTCTGATAATTTCGTTCCGTAAAGTCTCCTGAGGAGAAAGAGTTTGCTAGAGAGATTTGATCTCTCATGGATGTTTTTAAGCGTGTTCCATGTGTCCCGTGCATTCTGTAAATGCTTAATATGGATGATTTGATTATCCTCAATACTTAAATTAATCAAGGCTCTTGCCTTTCTATCTTTCTTCGACCATTCCGGGGTTATTGGAGTAGGTGTGTCGTCTGTGACAACTTCAAAGAGCTCTTCTCTTATCAAGAACATCTCCACCTTGAATTTCCAGTTTGCATAGTTACTGGAATTTAATTTTTCAATTATACTTCCTTCTTTGAAGGTTGCCATTTTTCTATTTTAGAATATATCTAAAATTAATTAATTTCTTTTAAGTATTCGAGGATTCTAGGACACTATTTTTATTTTTATTTTTACCTTTTATATACTTTAGAATTTTTCAGTCTCATAATCTTTGTTGGTGTTATTTTCTCGGTAGTCAGTAATTTTGCGCTTTCTAAAGCAATATAAATAATCAAATCAGCTTTCGGAACAAAAGATAGGTAAGATATTTGCTTACCTCTATTTTTCAGCAATCGTCCTCACTCCTCATTTTTTTCGCTAGGCCATGATCGACAGAATTTCGTATTAATCCATTTTTCGATTGGTACACACACTATGTAAATCCTTGGTTTGAAGAATATCCATGAGACTGATTAAGTAATGTTAAAATATTATTAATTAATAAAAAATATTCATAATACTGTTAAATTATTTAATTTACATAGCTTACATTTAATAGTTACATAAAATTTAGTTTTAAACATTATTTCAATTTAAGTTTAAGGGAAAACGACATAATGTCCGTTTCCATCGCGAATTAAAAAGAATCTCTTAAAGTTCTATAAAGCAGAGATGCAACAGTCTTAGTCCTTATATAGTGACATCATTTTTAAGTTCTTTCATTGGATGGTAATGACGTAAAGTCAATTTACGTCACTAATACGTATTTTAGTCTTTCACCTGTCATAGAAATTAATTCCGGATATTAATCTTTTGATATATTACCAACACAATAGGTGTTTCTCCAGCCACTAGAAGTTCTCAAAGAAGAGGTCACGTAGAAGGTCTGTTATGATTGGGGGAAAACGATTTCTCACGTTCCTTCTCTACTGCTGATGTCTCCTTGGTTCCCACGTTACCTGGGTGATCGCCGGCGTGATGAAAGACGCACCACTGTGCTCGTTCCAGTCTTCCAGCTGTCTCAAAACCTTCAAAATGGATGATTGGTTATGGTGGAACGAAATTTTTGATGTATACCGGCCAATTTGTGGAGTTAGTTTGAAATTTGACGAAAATCCGAAATACATGGGATTTCCCTATACCTGGATTTAGTCTGCAAAACAGGGTTTTCGAGTGAGATATAGTGAATTTCTCACACTATTTTAACAGAAATAACATACCATTCTGACTTACAAAAAATCAATTTGATATGTCTGAGTATAAAAATGATGAAAAACAAATTCTTAAATTTTGTATTTAAATAAGTATTTAAAATATAAAATTAAATAAAAAAGTACATTTAACAGTAATAATAATGAGTTCCTATTTTAGCTAAAATATATGTGAATTAATGTATCTTTTGATAAAATTATGCTATTAAAAATTAAGATTTGGGAAAATTCTTGTTTTATTAATTAACATCAAGCTGTTACAAAAAATAAAAAAACAGAAACATCAAGCTCTTAAATTTTTTAAACATTTAAATAATATATATATATATATATATATATATATATATATATATATATTACTTTACTTCCAATTTAACATAAAAAAAATATGATAAAAATATACTTATTTTTAAAAAGTTCGTATTCGCCCTAAAATTTGGCCAAATATGCGGTATTCGGCTATTCGGCCAAATCACTATTCGTCACATCCCTACTTGAAATTACTACACATCCATTTAAAACTAATTAAACTTTCTTTAAATTACTAAGCACTACATCTCGATTTGTTGCTAAGCTTTCTTTAAAAATAAATTATTTCTAAAGTAAGTGTTTTTGTTATACTCGTGTTTCTCTAAATATTCAGAAAAGAAAACAGAAAAAAAAAATTCCATAACTATTTTACTTACCTTCAAAGGAAGATTTATGTATATATATTTACTAGATTTAATATGGAACATTGTTTCCATATACTTACCTATTGTGTAGCTTCTTGTCTCCATTAAATTTCCTCTAACACAAAGTTTGTATAGTAACGTCAGAGAGGTATGATAAATCTCCACCACAAACATATTAATGGAGGTGCGATATACTCAGAGGGAGATATTCAGCAATCGATTTGCACAGCTTTGGTTTATTCTGTTGGAACCTAATCTCAAAAAAGGATAGCAAAAGTGAGCATGCACGCAAGTACAATCGTTATAAACTAGCACGCTTTGCGATTGAACTGTAATTCTTTACGCAGTAATGTTCTTTTAATTACAGTTAGAAAATATGTATTATTTGTATATGTTATAGCAATATAAAGTTTATCTTTCAGTGATATATAAAAATGTCAGTCTTGGTAAAATGCGAAGTATTTTTTATAATTACTTTCTGTCTATGTATAATTTCCTAAAGTGCTATTTAATCTGCCTTTAAGAAAAAATAAATGAAATACGCTAGTTTTTTAGATACAGATATCTAACGTAAAACGTAAAAGTAACAGTCGCGTTAAATCCATATATACTTTTGTACACGGTGTTATCCTATGTAGAATACAAGAAAAAAATTCGTTTAAATCTATTTAATACACATTCCCAATGAACAGTTAACTTAAACGCTGTTCTCAAATCCAAACTCGCTACACTTCCTGACAGATTCGCTACTTCATTTTCATTCATAACTGCATAAAGCATGCAGATATTTTTTATGAAGTTTCCAGATAATCGAATAATATCATTTCCATATTAAAGGGACGAATTTTCTGAAAATGCCGTCAAAATTAGTATTTTGAATTGATTTTGGGGGTATGATAATAATTAAATTGTGGTTATCAGATTCAGTCGGCTATGAATTTAAATATATATTGAATTTATAGGGAATAAAGAAATCGTTGTTCTATCTGCAGGAACCTGCGTGTTAATACATGAAATTTTTATGTAAAGAGGAATAACAATGTGTCAGAAATATTTACATTGCTCAACACGAGGAAATTAAGCATTTATTCTTTCACACAGTTTTTAGTTAACTGTGGGCTATATCCGACTTCGCATCGGAAAAGAAGTAGAGATTTTGCGGTTGCAACTCTGACTCTGAAGGTAATTAATAATCCAAATATTTAGACTGCTAGACAAAGAACAAAATAGCTCTTCTGTAAATTACAGCTTGAAGGCGTAAGTGCTACAAATTGATTGTGCTTTGCCGTTACCTGGAACGGAAGTCCTCTTTTAAACCAATGCTTGGCTTTAGAATCTAACTCCTCTAACTAGTCTAAATTCTTCCAACGATTCTGAATTTTTATTTATTTTTAATAAAACAAAATAAAAAAAATCAGAAAAATATAATCAATCAAAATTTGAAAATGCTAAAAAAAAAAAAAAATTGTACGAATGCGTTTTCAAATCATATCAAATTTATAGATAAAAATACAGAGTTAAATGCTTAAGTGATAAAAGTAGAATACAAAAAGGCTTATAAAAACCTTTTACTATATAAGGATCGACATGTTTCGAACGACATTACCAAGATGTACATAATAAACAAACTATTCTCGCAAAAATATTTGAAAATAAACTTGAAAAACAAAAGTCACGCGAGATGTACTTCGAAACATGTCGATCATTATATTAACCCTTTAGCGGGCGGTGTCCACAAAAAATGACACCTAATTTTAATTCCAAAACTGACAAACGGCACCAAGAATATTTAATTAAATTTTTCCTTTTATAAACTACGGGGAAATAAGCAAGTTTCTATTTTGAAATAAATTCTTTTGTAAATTCTGGTGTCAGTCGATAATTTCATCCTTTTAAAAACGGACTTACTCCGAGCCGGAAAGGGTTAAAGGGTGGTATGCATATAAGTGGTTTATAAGATTTTTTGTGTTCTACTTTTATCACTTAAGCATTTAAATCTGTATTTTAATGATAATTAGTGATTTTATTATATGCTTATAGATAAAATTAAAGCGAAAGCATTTACGAGTCATATAAATTATTTAATTAATCTTAAAAGCGAATTTTTAATTCACCTGAATCTTCCTGCAATTCTTCTTTTCGTTCTATTAAGCGTTCATTCTTTCGCACAATCACCTATAATTAGTTAATTATTTGTGATATTTTACTC
Source organism: Maratus michaelseni (assembly GCA_963931845.1). Classification (NCBI taxonomy): domain Eukaryota; kingdom Metazoa; phylum Arthropoda; class Arachnida; order Araneae; family Salticidae; genus Maratus; species Maratus michaelseni. The sequence goes on from OZ007599.1 coordinate 228,124,936, forward strand.
CTTTTGAAAAGCAGCTGAGATTTTGATAAACGCATATAATAAAAAGCAATACGCAAAATATTTCGATTACTAGACAAAGAACAAACAAGCTATTTTAGTGAATTACTTCTTGATGCCATAATTACTTCAAACTAGTCTATTCTATTTCCTAAACGTGGAACAGGCAATTTAAGCCTGGTACTTTGTGTTTGAACCTAACTCCTGTAATTAGTCTAAATCCCTCTAATTATTGTAAATTAAAAAAAAATTTTAAATAAAAAATATAAAAATTAATATTTATTAGTAAACCAAAATTTGAAACATGCTCAAAGAATTGTACGGATGTTTTAAATCATTATAAAAATTATAGATAAAATCAAGATGGAAGCATTTAAGAGTCATTATAAATTATTTTCTTGAAAACGAAATTTTAATTCACCCGAATCTTTCAACGATTATTATTTTATTTCTATTAAGTGTTCATTCATTCGCATAGTCAGATGTATTTTGTTAATTATTGGTGACATCTGACTCCCTCTAAAAAGTAGCCGACATTTTATTAAACGCATTTCTAACTCTGAGTCTGTGTAATAATCAAAATATTTTGACTACCAGACAAAAAAAAGGGTATTCTAGGAAATTACTTCTTGATGTCACAATTGCAATTGCTTCAAACTAGACTATTCCTTGTTCTAAAGTATAATGGGCTCTTTAAGTTTGGTACTTGGCATTAGAATCCAACTCCTCTAATTAGCCTAAATCCCTCTATTTATTGTGAATTTTAAAATTTTATAAAATAATATAAAATAAATAAAAATTGAGAATTATAGTAAATCAAAATTTGAAATATGTTTAAATAATTGTACGCATGTTTTTAAATCATATAAAATTTATAGATAAAATCCTAATGGAAGCATTTAAGAGTCATATAAATTATTTACTTCTCTTTTATTTCTGAAAGATAAATTTTAATTAACCCTAAGCTTCGCGCAATTATTCTTTTCTTCCTGTTAAACGTTCATCCTTATTTCACACAGTCAGCTGTACTTTGTTAATTATTGGTGACATCTGACTCCCTCTAAAAAGTAGCCGAGATTTTGATAAACGCATTTCAAACTCTGAGTGTAAGTAATAATAAAAATATTTAGACTACTATACCAAAAAAAAAAAAAAAGAAAGAAAAAAAGAAAAAGAAAAAAAAAAGAAAAAAAAAAGGCTATTCTAGTGAATTACTTATTGATGCTATAATTGCTTCAAACTAGATTATTCCTTCTCATAACACGGGAACTGACTATTTAAGTCTATTACTTGGCGTTAGAATCTAACTCCTCTGATTAATCTGAATCCCTCTATTTATTGTAAATTAAAAAAAAAAATTATAAATTAAAATATATATATAATTCAGATTTATAGTAAATCAAAATTTAGAACGTGAGAAAAATTATTGTACCAACATTTTAAAATCATATCAACTTTATAGTTAAAATCAAACTGAAAACAATTAAGAGGGATATAAATCATTCAACTCTCTTTTAATCCTGAAAGGAAAATTTTAATTCACGCGAAGCCTCCCGCAATTATTCTTTTCTTTCTATTAGCATTCATTCTTTCGCACAGTCAGCTGTACTTAGTTAATTATTGGTGACATCTGACTCCCTCTAAAAAGTAGCCGAGATTTTGATAAACGCTTTTCTAACTCTGAGGGTAATTAATAATCAAAATATTTAGACTACTAGACAAAGAACAAACAAGCTATTCTAGTGAATTACAGCTTGATGCCATAATTGCTTCAAATTAGACTATCCCTTGTCATAACGGGGAACGGGAGTCCTCTTTTAACCCGGTACTTGGCTTTAGAATCTAACTCCCTAGCGCACACACTCATTATGTGAAATGTTTTTGATGAAAACCAGACGCTTTCGAATAACCCAGTTGGTGTTTTATAAAAGAGCTCGGAGACTTTATGGATTGGTTTTCCTAAGGTTCCTTTCCTAAACCGATTAAGTCTCTCTCGAATCTCACATGAGCCTTTAATCATAATCATGCTTCCATGGCAACTAGAGGATTGGTAAGGAACTATTTGTACTCTAGCAATAGTCCTTTTATTTACACAATGCAAGAATTGAGGAACTTGTTCGGAAAATTTAACTTCTGTTAGACATGTGGCTTATATCTTATTCGAGAGGGGTGTATGCCGCTGGGAATATTTGGCATTAGTTTCGAATCGTTTTCTCTATTCTTAAAAATGTTATTATTTTTTTTCCTTGAAGGAGGGATATTTAATCTCTACTGTGCTAAGTGTTAAACCTTGTTTTGAAGATGGTACTGTAAGACTCCGGTGTATTAATATACCTTTTTAGTGTTTTCTATATGTTTTCGCTACCTAATTCTATTTTTTTCTCTTTAAGTTTTAAGTTTTATTTTTCTTTGGTTTAGGAAAAATGATAAATTAATTCTTGATCTCTCCGTCCGGACTACTACCGTCAGGATTACTACAAAAAAAAAATATATTTTTTTAAAACTTGAAAAATTAAAATAAAATAAATTTAAAAATTTATGCCAGAAAAAAAAGAAGTTTTAATTTAACAGCAAACTGAGGCGATGACATGTTCCTATTTTTAATGTAACACTATAAAATTCGATTAAAATTTTTAGTTTAAAGAGTCTATCTTCCTTAACGAATTAAAAAAATTTCCCGGCTCGACCATTTTTACAAAAATTAAAATACGAGTTTGGGAAAAAATTACTTGCACGAAAACCTTAATACTGTTCGGTAAGAACCTAATTCAAAATTTTAAATAAACATTTTAACAAAAATATTGAAAAAAAAAATCAGTTGCAAGATTTGAATAGAGCAAAATCCCGATAAAACAATTTCAAACAAATCCATTATTAATAAGCTAATATCAACCTTGAAATTTTCAGACACAAGACAAATTGGCGCTGTTCTTTGTCTTAAATTTGTGCTTCTTCGACTACCGATAATTTTTTATACTCGGGCCATTTTATTATGATTCATTTCTTTAGCTACTTTATATATTCTTCTTATTTTTCTTTAATATAAAACTGGAAAGTATTTAATATGGCATTAAGAGATAACCGTCTATTTGCAAAAAGACAGTGTCTCAAACTGTTGAACTCTTAATCGCTTGCGCTGATGTCAGGGAATGTCAGAAAAACAGATGTTTAAATTCAAAGAAAATACGCTACTTTAGAGTTAGTCAAAAATAAAACCCTTGAAATTTAATGATATTAATTTTGCTGCATTCTCTCTAATTTTCTTGCGAATTTGGTCTACTTTTTTCTAACATTAATCACAAGAAAACTATCGGAAATATGATTTCGGCATTCTTTCTAATTTACCAATTGATTTGGTCTTTTTTTGCTCCGTTAAATTAGTTGATGTATGTGTGAGGGTTTTTCATTATTGTCTATCTTCTTTTTGTTCTAAATTTTACTACTTTTGCCATGCACATTTTTTACCTTATTTTCTATTACAATAGCTAATAATAGCTATACAAGATTATAATAGCTTTAATTTGCCGGGCATTTTTAATAATCAATTCAGGTGGCTTTCAGATATTAGCAGTTAGATCAAGGAATATCCACGTCATTTAGACTACTAACCATTCAAGTCGTAGCCATGTTTAGATGGTCATCTCCTGATATGTTTCACAGCAAGTTGTTAAAAAAAGTTTGAAAAATTTCTTTGGAATAATGTTTTTTCTTCTTTACTTATTTGTGAGTCTCAGAATTCAATAATTACCCTTTTAAGATTAGTATAATGAATTTTTACCATTATGTGTCCCAGATTTAGTGATATTTAATTTAATTACGATATTCTCAGACTAAGTGTCTTAGCAATAAGAATATTCAGAAAGAAAAGTGGCTTTTTTCATTTAAGCATTAAAATTGGAGAATAAATATTAATCTAAATTTCATTAACAAAATTTAATATAATTTGTAAATTATAAGAAATCACAATATTTTTATTAGATATATTTAAATTAGACATGAATGTTTGTAAATATAAAATAAAATATTTTAAGCACGACGTATTCAGTTTTCAAATTTATTAATTTTAGTTTAGTGTATTGCTATTTCGAATAATTTTGCAAACCATATTTTACTGTGCAGTTAATTTGCTAGTTTAAAATCCATAGCTTTAAGTGGCATCTTAACACGAACTTTCATTAATAAACCAATAATATGACTAAGCATGAAATCGAAATTTAAGCATGATATATATATTTATATCTATTTACATTATTACGCCATATTTAATAATAGAATTATATTGCCAATTGTATTTTATTGCAGAATCATCCGCTTGAACTATTAGCAATTTCACGACCGTTAACATAAATTATTTTAAATAAATATAGCTTTCTCTAAAATTGAAATCCAAAATGTATAACATGATTAATTTTCTCGGTAAACACTTAAATCTATTTTACTTACCTTTCCATATCTAACTTAAACTCTAGACAATGCGTTGGTAACATGAACTGTTTTATAATAAGGATAGTATAGGTCGTAAAATGACAGAAAGAGAGGTCGCAAATCCATATTAATTTTCAACTCACGGGAAATCCAATCAATCAGTCGTGAGTTACGATACAGTCCAATTAATTCTGCAGCTGAATTTGAATCTGGGGTATAAAATAATTTGGGAGAGCACTGAATAATGATTCATTTAGATTACAGAGATTTACTGTCGAAAGCGAAATGAACGGTAGCTTGAAATTAGAATCATTTGATAACGCATATCTTATTGTCCCTCTCATATTGAGAATATTAAGTAGAATTTGAAGATTATTTATGCGTATAAATATTTTGGTCTTTATCTATAGCTTCTGGTGTAGTAATGTTTATAAGTAAACATAGATATTGTTTATGAGCATTAAAATTAGCATTAGAATGATAAAGCGATCATAATTAAAGATATTTTGAAGAAACTTAGGCTGAATTTAAATTATCATATTAAGGTATATTAAGTTATCATATTAATCAATTTAAGCATTACAGATTTTTTATCGCTTCTCAAATTTTACTGTTTTTCTTATAACTCAAGTCTAATCTTTTTTACACATTTAGGAAGTCATTTTTGTGCGTAAAATTATGGAATTTTTAGGCATTACTTTTCAAACGTTACAAAATAGGTAGTGTTTTTCATTTTACTATAACTGTATCTCACATGTTCTAAATGATTGCTCTTTTCATATCCACAATTCAAAAACTATGATTTTTTCGAAAATTCGTTTAAAATACTCAATTTGTGAACAGTTTCTGAAACATCACCTTTAATCTTTAACGGACATTGGTTTCCCTATGAAACCACAAAACTTTAGTTACGAAATTCAACAATGACAGCAGAATTTTAATAGAAATGTTTTCCATTTAATATATATGCGAAATATCGCTTTTTTTATACATACAAATAAATTTATGTCCAATGATTGGAGGGAGTATCATAGTTGAGATTTTTCCAACAGAGCGAAAATATGCCGGGACCAGGTCTCGAACCTGGGTACTTTGGATTGCCGTACCAACGCTCTCCCTACTGAGCTATCCCGACGATATTCAGGACTGGCATATTTCACTCTTATTTGTAGTGAAAATTTCACTCTTATTTGTAGTGAAATAGCACGGAAACTCCTGGAGTTTCCACACAGGAGTTTCCGTGCTATTTCAAGATTCATCATGTAAATGCTATAGTTATAGCTCGGATGAATGAAATTAGCGCTGCAGTCCGTAGCCTTGTCCAACAAATAAGAGTGAAATATGACAGTACAGGATATCGTCGGGATAGCTCAGTAGGGAGAGCGTTGGTACGGCAAACCAAAGTACCCAGGTTCGAGTCCTGGTCCCGGCATATTTTCGCTCTGTTGGAAAAATCTCAACTATGATACTCCAACCATTGGATATAATTTACCTAGTTGAATAATACTTTCCTATATTCATTATGACCAAATAAATTTGTTCATAATTTCCGGTGTCAGTCATTTATTTCAATATTTTAGCAATTGAAATGCTTCATCCATTAAAGGGTTATAAGAAAGTTGGGAAACATTATCGAATTCCTTGGTATCTCAATAAGAATAAATATAAATTTCACGCTTTTGCGAATACGAATGTCTTTCTGAATACGCCAGAAATTAGCACTGGTTGGGTACAATTTTAAGAAAAGACAAAAGAAGAAAAACTTTGTTTACCATATGAGGCTATCGAATATGAGGCTATTATATTAAAAAATTTATCATAATGAATACAGATTAAATCTGTAAATATTTTTTTTACATCACATATCGTGTAGTTTATTTTTACTATTGATGCGGCTTCAGAAACTACAATTACAAAATAAAATTTGTAATAGCAAAATGTGTACACTCATTGGAATTACGAAGGAGAATGGCACCTATTTTACAGATTAGATTTTTTAAAATTTAATATTTAAATTTCGGAATTTGTAATCACTTCATTTATTCGTAGAATTGATAAAATGTTATTTCATTTAAAAACTTTTCTTCTTTTTTTAAAGAATATGATTAGCTTTATAGCTAATGTCACTTTTTATGCATTTTTTTTGATGAATTTTTAAATGAAAATTTTAAACTAAATTACTTAAATATTTTGTCACAATGGTAATTTCCATTAAGGTATAATATAAAAATGTTGTTTGTCTAAGCAAAGTTTTAATGACTATAAAAAAAAAAGAAAAAAAATATTCTGACATATTCAGTAGTACATTAAAAAGTAGAAAAATATTTTCCATAAAACTATTTAAAACAGAGATATAAATAAGGCACATCTTAGTAAATACAATTATCCAAGTTTTTCTACCCTTTTTGTATATGATCAAGCCTTTATAAAAAAAAAAAAAGAAAAATCTGTTCTCAAGCAAAAATTTTCTAGTTGCCAGTAAAAAAACATTTGAAACCTCTCCCCTCCTCCCACCCACAAACATACACACATTATTCTATCATTGATTATCAAAAAGCACATAGGTTTTTAACACTTTCCAACATAGTTGAAAAGTGTTTGGTGAATTCAGTTTGTTTGTCTGTTTGCCGTCTGTCTGTCTGTTTCTCCGTGCTCTAACTCGCGTAAATATACTCTGATTGTCATGTAATTGATATATGTTATTTAGGTTTACTATGGCACGATCGTGTTAGAAAATGAAGTGCGTAGCATCTACAATTCGTTTACAGGGACACTCAAAAGAATTCCGTTACATTATGGTCTACGGGGAAAAATCGTTTCCGGTGTGTTCGCATGATCATGAACATCATGAACATAAAACTAAAAAAGGACTTCTAACGAAGCGTGTGAATATCATGTTGCGACTTTAGAATGAAATGGCAGCTGCACAGCTACGCGCACGGTTCTGCGCAGCCGGCGAGAATCCCTGCTAAGGCAGCGCCACCTGCAACATCAAACCGAAACTGTATATCAGATACTCACCAGACGACAGATGGTTTGAAGAAGCAGACGAACTGGTGACGTATGGGGAAGCTGTCCTACACATGCGCCACCTATTTGAGACATTTTTCCAGGAATGATTTTTTTCTTGGAAAGGCTGCTTCGTTAGAAGTCCTTCTTTAGATCTATGTTCATGCTCATGATGTTATGCTATTCCAAACATAATGATATTGATATCCATCACCGAGGTACACTAGAAAATGCTTACTCTGGAATATGGTGTGCATACACTGTTAAAACTAGAGGTGACAATTCGGTGCCTTTTGGGAACCCGGGGTGAAATTCTGGTGCCGTTTGGAACGCTAGGGTGCCGTACAGGCTTGAAAATGTGGTTCGGGTGCCATTTGGTCACTCACTGGCTGATTGAAGCTAATTAGGGTGCCGTACAATGCGTATTGCTCGAACTTTTTCACCCCGCCAATCGACTGGTATCTTGCGCATGCGCTGATTCGTTTCCTCTTCATGAGGTGTTGACTTGTTTCCTCTCATTTTTCGCAAGTCATAGGGGAAATCGAACAAGATGGCTGACTTTAAATTGCAGTGCATCGCTGCTGCATAATCGTTGCCGCATAGTTATTAATATAATAACTAAATAACGACATTTATTGCGAATAAATAAACCAGGGGAGTCAATAAAAGAATCACTCTTTATATACAGGTTAGTGAAATGTTTCAGTGTTGTTTGTATATTAAGTTTTATTATTATAAAAAGATTTTATATTATGTTGTATTACAAATGGCTCCGCACATTATTTTCAAGCAGACATTTTAAGTTATAATCTTGATGTGGAAAGTTGAAATTTTTATCTCGTGAAAGTAGAATGATGTCGCCTCACCTATTTGCTTGTTTTTTAAATTATTATTTATGCAGAGCTTATAATAATTTCATTTTATTCATATTTTTATCTAATGAATTTTCTCGCACAGTTTTTGTTGTTTACGATCTAGAAATAAATTTAATGATGCATTATAGTAATAAAAAATATATAGAGAGAAACATAATTTGTTATATTTAAAAAAATAGTTTAATTTCTTATTTTTCTGATATATAAACAAACTATTTGTAAACAATTAAAGAATTTACAAGTTTTAAAGGGAAATGATTTTTACTAACTTGAAACGTATTAATTTGAATATTTGACAATTTTAAATTAGTTGATTTGATAATATGAAATAGTAAACTTGAAATAGTAAACTTTGTAACATAAGAAATAATAAACTTTGTAACATAAGAAATAGTAAACTTGATAAAATATAAATTTCTGCAGATGTTTTTATTAATCAAATACTTTTTACTATCGAAATTTTTAGAGCTTGTGTTTGATGATGAAATGAACTAAAAATATACCTCATTACATATCATGAATTATTAAAAAAATAAATAAATCGTAATTCCTGAATTGATATTTTGACATTTATACATGTGTCTTCTTGAAAAATGTTTTGTGAGTCTCTTGTACTATAACATATTAATAATAATAAAACACTGGAACATTTCACAGAAGTGTGGCTGGATGTAAGAATGGCTTAGATGATTGAGTGATTTATGTAAATATATTTAACTCGCATAACTAGAAGATTTTTTTCCCTCTTAAAATAATAATGATAAATAAATATCTCTGTACTACTACATAACATACTCTGTACTACTAACATACTACTACATACATACTCTGTACTACTAACTTAAAATGGTAATAAATACTAACATATATGGTAATAAATACTAACCGGTTTTGAAGGTAACAAAAATGACCTGATGATGTATATAATACATTTCTCATAGATATTAACCTGCACATGGAGGGGTCGATGCAAGGGTTTTTTTTTTTTGTGTGTGTGGGGGGGGAGGGGTCATTTTGTGAAATTTATTATATTTTTCACAAAATGCCTCCCCCCCCCCCCCTTGTCTAGCAATTGTATTGAAAAGAATTTGAAAATTCTTATACTTAAAAAAGGAAAAAAAAGGCTATACATATATAATTATGATGCAATGTTTAACTTTTCAGCAATAAAATGATCAATACTTCATTTTCTCTGCTGAAATTTATACAAAGTTAAAAGTTGATCATCTTATGTCAAGGGTCGATCCAGGCAAAATTTTGGGCCTTTTCAGAGCTCCTTCACAAAGATCTATTTAATAAAACAGACTCCTTCACAAAAATCAATTTAATAAATTGGGCCCCTTCAGTAACATCTATTTGATAAACTGGGCCCCTTCACAAAATTCCTTTTAATAAAACAGGTCTCTTCAGAAAATTCCTTTTAATAAAATAGGCCCTTTCACAAAATTCTATTCCATAAAAACTTACTATTTTTATTAATTATTCATTATTTTGTTATGTTTTAAAATGTGTAATCTGTAAACAATCTTTCGAACCAAACATTTATTAACATAACAAAAACTTTTTAAAGTCCTATTTGTTTTCCTTTCTGGTGAACTTGATTGTTTACAAATTGCACATTTTAAAACATAACAAAATAATAAATAATTAATAAAAATAGTATGTTTTTATGAAATAGAATTTTGTGAAAAGACCTATTTTATTAAAAGGAATTTTGTGAAGGGATTTGTTTTATTAAAAGAAATGTTGTGAAGGTGTCATTTTATCAAATTGATTTTTCTGAAGGGGCCCATTTTATTAAATTGATTTTTGTGAAGGAGCCTGTTTTATTAAATAGATTTTTGTGAAGGAGATCTGAATAGGCCCCAAATTTTGCCGGGATCGACCCTTGACATGAGATGATCAACTTTTAACTTTGTATAAATTTCAACAGAGAAAATGAAGTATTGATCAGTTTATTGCAGCTAAAGTTAAACATTGCATTATAATTATATATGTTTAGCTTTTTCTCTTCTTTTTTAAGTATGAGAATTTACAAACTCTTTTCAATATAATTGCTAGACAAGGGAGGGGGGGGGGAGATGCTTTCATTTGTGGAGTGCCGCTGGGCAACTTAGAGTATAGAGGTGCCATTATTCTCCCCTGGGTGCCATCCTTTCACCCCTTGGGGCACCCTGCATTAGGGGTGCCATCCTTTCACCCTAGTTAAGGGTGCCATTTTGGCGCCCCTAGCTAGGGGTCATCGCTTGTCACCAGTGAGACAAACCTTTCACCCCTTTGGGGTGCCATGTGTCACCTGTAGTTTTAACAGTGTAGCATTTATTGTTCATATTTACAGGTTCACAAAATAGCATTTGGTTACAGTATTGTGTCTATTGAGTGATAATTGCTGAAGTGCGTTTTCAATAGTGATATGGTTTTTTTTTAATTATTTAACTAGTGTTTTTCAAATTACCTAGTGTGTATATATTCTATAAATCATATACAGGGCTGGACAAAAGAATTCGGATATTTTTCCGGCTATCGATATTATAAAGGACAAATGTATCCGTGCGTAATGTTGGCGACATTTTGCGAATGGCAACACTTGACAATGAAATTTCGATTTTGCGATTATTGCTGCAGCATTAAAAAAAAATTCTAAACATAGCACATTTTCAATTTTTGCAAAGTTATATATAGGGAACAAAGTCTACTTTCAAATGCAATTTGTTTAAAAACTGTATCTTAATTGACTGAATTATTTTGGCTTTTTAAATAATTTTCAAGCATGATTTTCTTTTATTACTGTTATTAGCATTGCGTGCAGGCCCATTACGAAAGAATATAAAACAATTTGCATTTAATAGTTCAGCATTTGTCTCCGGCTAATTTTCCATGACGAAATTAAAACTCCATCAATAAATAAATGCAAGAATAATAATGTAGTAAAAACGCAAAGCCGCAACATATATGTAATCGAACAATTTAATTTTTTTACATCACTGAATTGGAGAAAATGTGTATTTAATTTGGTTGAAAGCTGTATCTCATTTTACTGATTAGAAAACTTAACACTTTTTAATTGAATGACAAAGGCGTTAAAAAGCTATAACCCAAATTAAAATAGAAGAAAAAGGGAGACAATTAATTTTTGTTTCTTGAAATAAATTTAGAAATAAATAAAAATAAGGATTACGGAAGAAAAAAAATAAATTAAGAAAAAAATGAATCAGGCTATTAATATTTCGATTTAATAAAATAACGGTATTAAAAATGAATAACTAAAATTATACACTGAATGCGCAATTTCAATTTTTACCCCGTCAAATAAGAGAAAACAAAATGCGCTTTCAAATGCAATTTGTTTGAAAGCTGCATTCCAATTTACTATTTTTTTCTGTTTTTCAAAATAATTTCCAAACATGAACTAATTGTAATTCTATCTATATCCATGCAGCCCGATTGCGAAAGATTAATCCGTTTGCATTTAAAACAATATAAATAGTTCCGCATTTAATTCCAGCTAATATTCTAGAACGAATTTAAAACTTCATCAAAATATAAATATAAATAATAATATAATATAAATAAAATGCAAATTTAACAGACATGTTCTCGAACTATACGCTTAAACAGTTGAAAATTTCAGACTAATGAAATCTGCAGTAAGCAGCGAAATCTTAAACGATTTCTTTGGTCATTAACTCTTGGCATGCGGCTAATACAAAAATATCGCTTTATTAAATTTCAAAATTTTATTTGAATATATTATTGATATGTTACTTATAAAAATTCTTTTTGGTGGTGTTAATGAATCAGTTTAAAAATATAGATTAAATATGGAAAATCTATTAGAATTTTAAAAAAATGGTTTTCGCCTATGTTGCTGTAACTCGGGATGTCCGAGTTCGATTCCCTGTAGATAGATAGTCATTGCTGAAATTGGGTTTTCAAATGCATTAAGAATTTTCTAAATTGTTTATTTAGACTAAGAAATTGTCTTTCATCTTATAAAACGGTGAAGTTTTGTTACAGATTTCTGGATGTGTTGGAAAGTGTTTCATAATCTATGCTTGAAGCAGATTTTTCTTTCTTTATAAATTGATTGAAGAAGAACATAGTATAATATAGTAACTATATAGTAATAGTAATTAAATATACACTGAAAATAGAGGCGTCTTAAATTCGGCCACATATGTGTCTGAAAAAACAAATGTGAAATTTCAGACATTAAAGATGTCAGAATTTAAGACACATAAGTGTCTTACTATGATCAGGATATTAAAGAACTGAGAAAAATGACTGAATAATTATGATATGTCTGAAATTAAGACATTTAGAAATTCAGACATTTAGAAATTCAGACACTTAGAAATTCAGACACTTAAGGGTCTGAATTTAATATAATTTTATCATATATGCGCGGTGACTGTTATAGAATCGTGCCACTGTATATATACCAGAAACATCAGATAATGTTTCCGAACAGATGAATGTTGTTTAAAATACTTTTCCATCCCCTAAATTTTGATTAGATCCAGGGCCGACACAATGTCGTGCAGGACCCTGGCAAATCACTTAGCGGGGCCCAATGTCTCTCATTGCAGTATTTGACTAATAAAAATCCTCTTTAAAATTTGTATATATCATAGAATAATTTTTAATATAAAGAATAAGTGTATGAAAAAAAGCATACAATTTCTTTCGAATGTAATGTGTACAACTATTTATAATTTCTGATAATCTTCTATCTTTTAGAATATTTTAAATATTTGTTTTTAGCGTTTAAGGTTACTTTCGGGATCCTCACATCCATGCATTCCATAACAATGTTATCAACTTTGGCTGTAAGAAATAAAATTAATTACCATTTTTTCGCGATAAAACATTTAAAGACAAATTGATATTATTTTACACAGGGCAACGTTATTTAGAATTGTATAGAGAGGCTCGGGACCCACTATCAAGACTCAAGTGGCGCGAGGCCCTAGACAGCCCTTTCCGTTTGCCTGATGCATGGTTGCACCAGACCTGATCGTATTATACGATCATATGACTTCGATCTATACGATTCGTATAGATCGAGTATCAAAACTGTGCACCCAAATAATGAAATTAATTAAAAATTGATAATACATGCAAAGTTTGACAATAGATGGTCCATTTCACTTCGAATATTAAATTATATCTTTTTAATAATCACATTTAAAGTTGAAAACCAAGGTGGGGGGGGGGGGGCACCCGGACGAGACACCGCTGCCTGAATTTAAAACTGCCTTTGAACCACCCGTTTGAGATAATTTTTTAACACGTATACATAAAAAAAAAAAAATAAATAAATAAAAAGAACGTACAAAGTTAATTTAAATGGTGGATTTAAGTTCTTCAGTACTGAGTACCCAAATGCGGACTTCTATTTTTTTCCTCATAAAAACTAAAGTGAATGATTTTATTTTTACAATTTTATTTTCACTTCTATATAACTCAATGATTTTTCTTTAAAACGAAATCAATAAATGGCAGCATCGATGCTGATTTTTCCATAAAATAAATGTTATTTTCATATGAGTTTGCAAATCGCCTTCAAGACAATGAAGCCAGGAAAGTAGCCATCATTTAATTTAAATACTTTGCAATAAAAATGTTTGAGGATGTGTAGTTTGTAAGATTAGTCACTTATTTAAAGCGCTTATTTTTTTTCATTGTGTGAATTTAGGTTATTGATAAGTAAATTGATATTTTTGGGAGCTAAAAATTTGTGATTTATATTTGTGAACCTAAATTACCAGCCCCTAAAGTTTCAATTTAAGAAAACTGTTTTTATCTGTCATCTATGGTATCATTTTGTTTGTGCCAAAGCAATAAATGATTGTTTGTAGTATTATTGTAACTTCGGGTCTCAAGAAGTTATGGATGAAAGCTTACACCCCCCCTCCCCCTCCAATCAACGGACTGTGTTTTTTTTTTAATCGGTCAAAAAGAAAATAAGAAAATTTAATCATTTAAATTTCAATATCAATGGAGCGATTTTTCATTAATATATATATATATATATATATATATATATATTGATAACAATCGAATTGAAAATGTGGCTAATTCATATTTTCTTCCCCCACATAAATAAAAAACTTGTACAATCTTAACCACCATCTCAAATTGACCAAATGTATCCAAAATCATGTTCAAGATTTCCAATTTTCTCAGCAACAAATTAATGAATCCTATAAATGTACCAACACGTGTTTGAATCATTCAATGATTTGCATTTAAAACTCACCCCTGTGATCTCGATGGCGAAATCGATAAGGCATTGGATTTGTCACCAATAGGATTCGGGTTCCATACCGGCCTGGGTAAAAACGTAAATTTAGATTTACCTCCCATAAACGAAAATAAAGATGCTTTCTATAGATGGCAGCACTAACGCTTTTTTTTTTTTCCTAGCTGTTTACCCGAGTAAAAAAAAAGGGGGGCAATATTTAAGACATTTCAAATGTCTGATATTCAGACACTTACAAGGGTCTTAAAAATTTAGACACTTTAAAGTATCACTTTTTTAACCATCCGTTTCAGACACTTATATGTCTGAAATTCAGACATTTCAGTTTACAGTGTAGTAATTATATATCATGAATTACTAAAACGTAACTCTGCAACTCTGTTAATGAATTAATTTTGAAAAGTAATATAAGCACAATCGCCAGTTAAAATATTTTAGTAGTTGATGGTGATATGGTGACTGCATTTGTCTTAAAAATTATTTATATTCCATCGTTTCCTTATGTTAAAATTGGCTTTATAAAGTGTCCCAAATATTTCAAAGAAATGATTTTTTTTTTCCTTTATAAAATATGAAGATGCATATTGAAAAATATTTGCATGTGAAAATATCGGGATTAAAAAAATTGCTAAGCATCAATTGTACTTAGATATAGTAAGCTAACTATATAGCCATATATTTAGCACTTTTTTTTTTTTTCACTGACAATTTTTAAAATTGCGCGATAAAAATAATATTTCACAGTTAAAGAAGCATACCTTCCCTATTTCATATTTTAATGCTAATGAACGCAGTCGTATACACTTACAAAATATGAGTAATGAGAAAATAATTGTTTTACCATTAATTGTTGTTGAAGCCTAATGCGGAAAATTAATGCGTAATCTTATGGCATGAAGCAAACTGACAGAAACTTTTATGTACAGTTTTGTCACAAACTCAGGCGAATTGATCATTTTCTTTTCCAAAAATTCTGTGACTAAAAATATACCAAAAGAAAATCTGCTTTATTATAAATAAGTTAACGTTTTCTTTAATATACCGTTACGGATAATTATTAATATTAGTTACTTTTTTATTCTGTCCTATAAATTTTTATATAAATTTTTAAAGAAGAACCATTTTCAGTGTCTTTAAAGAAAAATATAAACTTATAATCTTATAAGCAAGCAAACAAACAAATAAAAATAAATATTTAAAATGATAAGTCGGTAAGCCCAAAATTGAAATATATTTTGGGCAGAAATTTAGAGAAAATTGCATTTTCTCTGCTCCCAAATAGAGTATAATCATTTTTTTTTTTATAAATTTTAGCCAATTCACCAGGAAAAATTTAGTCCTGTAAATTTTAATTTTAAAGACTGTATTAAATTAATTTACGATGAAAAATTAATCACAATGTAAATAAAATTTTGCATTATTATTGAATGTTTTTAAATATTTTAACTAATCTAAGTTTTTTTTTTTTTTTTTTTTTTTAAGAATATAAAAGAGTTTTCTTTAAAGATTTTGAATAGGTTGATTCCATACAAGAAAAAAAAAAAAAAAATAAGTGTATGAAAGGGGATTTTTTTAAAAAATTGAGAGAATATGAAGTTTTCAATCTGTTAAAAGTTTCTTACTTCGGATACATTTTTGATTGCCTTACTTTTGAAACTTTCGTGTCCGACATAAAAATTCTACACGTGTCACTTTTTAAAAAATTCAAATCAATATATCTCCAAACAAGGAAGAAAAAAATATGTGACAAACATAGATTATGAAACACTTTCCAACACGTTCAGAATACTGTAACAAAATTTCCCCGTTTAATAAGAGAATAATTGATGACTAAGTAAAACATATTGGAAAACGCATAATCAATATATCTCTAAACAAGGAAGAAAAAAATATGTGACAAACATAGATTATGAAACACTTTCCAACACGTTCAGAATACTGTAACAAAATTTCCCCGTTTAATAAGAGAATAATTGATGACTAAGTAAAACATATTGGAAAACGCATAACACATTTGAAAACTCAATTTTACCAATTACCATCTACAGTTGGAAAAATATTCGAATTTTTTGTGCAGCCCAGTATATGATCTTTAGATTTGTATATATACTACATAGTACTCAAAAGTTTTGTTCAGTTAGGAAACGCATAACATAGTTGAAAATTCCACTTCAGCAATTTTTGCCAATAAGCGGAAATGTACTCGAATTCTTTTGTGCCACCCTGTATATCATCTATAGAATTTATAGACACCAAGCAAAAGATTAGTTATATTTAAAAACACATACCACAATTGAAAATTTATAATCACACATCCAGCAATTATTGCTCGTAGACTGTACTGTAACAGAATTCTTTTGTGTGCCCCTGTAAATGAACAATAAATGCTATGTATATATTCTATAGTAAGCATCTTATAATCCACCTCAATGATGTATTTCAATCTCCTTATGTTTGAAATTGTGTAACATCATTAATACACTGCGATCGAGTTTTCCCTGTAGACCATAATGTAACAGAATATTTTGAGTGCCCCTGTAAACCAACTACACACTTCATTATTAATACCGAACATGCCATGGTAAACTTTAATAACATATATCACATTTGGTAATCCGAGTATATTTACGCGAGTTAGAGCGCGGACAGATGGCCAGACAAATCGAATTTATAAACCCGTTTCAACCATGTTGGAAAATGTTAAAAACACGACAAAACAAGACAAAAACTGCATTGATGAACAATTAACAAAATTTTCACCATGAAAACATTTTAATTAAATAATAATAGGTGGATTTTAAAATTAAAATAAATTCGCTCCACTGGTAAATTATGGTATTTTTAGGGTGATATCAGATTTTAGAATGATGGAAAAATTTAATTTCTTTCTTTTTTATTATAAAATTATATCTGTCAAGGAAGTGAGATTAATTGATTTGTTCATTGCTTTTAAGTAAACCTTCTTAACAGTGGTGGAGCTGAATTTGTTATTTACTTGCCGAAAGGCAAAAGTTAAATTATTCAAATTAGTTATTTCAGAACAAAATTTAATGTCACTGTCACTAGATTTATTCATAATTTCAAACAAATTCTTGTAATTGGCACATTAGTAAATCTTTATTTATAAAGATTAACTGTTTTATCTTTCTTTTAGAATCCTTAAAAAAGAAATATCTATCTTTTTTCTTTAAAATAATGAATAAAAAGTAACGAGCAAGCTCATTTGTGGAATAATGAGAATTAAGTTAAAGGATAAAAATATGGTTTTATGATCAACAGTGTAATTTATAATTTCTAAAACAATTCGATCATAATTTTAAAAAATTTCATACATTTTAATTCAGGAAACGCCTTTAGTTTTTTTTTTCGGTATTCTCGGCTATATTTATCAGGCTGAATAAAGGAAACCGAAATGTAAAGTTATCCATTATTCTTATTTTTACTTTTTAAAGAGAAATTAAAAATGAATTCATATCTCTCTCTTCACCTACTATTACATTCCACTTAAGGGGTCAAGCCTCATTTCGCACGCCTGTTTTAAACCTTGAAAATGCTCTTCGAGTGCTACAAGAATGGATAGAAAAAATAACAGCATTAAAAAAAATCGCCCCCATCGTATCCAATCTTGAAATTTTCTATGTAGATTACTCCCCTCTCCACGGCTCTCCGAATTCGGGGAAATAAAATTGATTTTCTTCTTTTTTTTTTATTTATTATTTTCCCCAATATGATTGATTCAAAGCTGCCCTTCCAAACAATACTAGCCCCCATCTACGGATAGAGGGGTCTCCGCTTTGTGCGCTTTACTGCAATTCGACACCTTATTAAAGGATAAATTCCCACTGAATTCCCGTTTAAATAAGGTGGTGGTCGTGTTTTTAAAACGTTTATCTATTCCACTGTTGTGACGGTTTTCGGCAGAGTTAATTTGCTGCGTAGCTCGTTTGTGCGCGAGAAAATAGGAAATAAAGAGGTAGACAGAATAAATACGCTATCGAAAAGATTATCTAGCTGCGCAGCTTTTGATGTTTTACTTTCGTGAATTTTTCCAGTCGAGGTAAACGCTCAATTGGTGCTCTCGTTCTGTTACTTTTTTTTAATTTTATGGAAAATCCTGAAGCAGCTTTTTAGAAACTTTTTAAAAAATAATGCTATTGGGCCATTTTCAAAATTCGCTTACATATGCTGTCCCAGAGGAAAAAGAAGAAAATTGAAACATACATTAATATTTAATGTTTAATTTGAGCTATGCATTATATAAAGAAAACTATATTAAATATTTCTAACATTAAAAATTATTACTTTTTTTAAATGTTGTGATATAATACAGTATAAATGAATTAGTGTCAAATCTGTTATCAAATGTTAAGTTCGTTACTGCAGATTTTTTTAATGTATTTTAATATTAATATCATTTTTTCACCATTCTATTGTTATTTTTTTTTCAACTACGAAATAGAGATATATATTTTTTTAATTCAATAATTTACATAAATATATATTGTTATTTTTAGAAAAAATTTTGTATAAATTTCTGTCAAAATTTATGGCTATAAATGTCTCTCATTTCAATTTAATTTAATTTAAGTATTATTGTTAAGCATCGTGTTCTGAAATTTAGAGACATAAGTCACTTCAAAATAAGTTGATTTTTGAAACTTTAAAAAAAATTTAAAGGTGACTATTTTCAGTAATTTCGTATGGTAACGGACTTGACATTATTGGTAACGGATTTGACGCTAATCCATTTATACTGATTTATATCTCAAAAATTTATATTGATTTTTAAAATTTTTAATGCTAGAAATATTTAATATAGTCTTCTTTATATAATGCATAGCTCAAATTGAACATTAAATGTTAATGTATGTTTGAATTATTTTCTTTTTCCTCTGGGACAGCATATGTAAGCGAATTTTGAAAATGGCCCTATTATAATTTCAAATTTAAAAGCATAATATATGTAATGTTTTAAAACAGTTATTATTAGAACTTTTAAATAAATGTTTTACATCTACTGACATTTCAAAATTTTTACAGTTTTTCATTATAAAAATCTATCAATATAAGGTTTAATTTCATCATCTATCAGGCTGAATTTAAACCGCAATTCCTATTGAATTTCCATTTAAATAAGGTGGCGGTTCTGTCTTTAAAACGTCTATCTAATTTCGCAGTTGTGGCGGTTTTCGACAGAGTTAATTTGCTGTGCTCTTGAATTTGTTAGATCTTTTATGTGCGAGAAAAATAGAAGATTAAGAGGTTGATAGATTATACACGCTGTGAAAAGGTTTATCCAGATGCTCAACTTTTACTTCCCAGAATCATTAGAAGTATTAGACGCTCGTTTGATGGCCCCGTTCTGTTTTACTTTAAAAAATTTTAGCAAAATTCAAGAAAGAGATTTTATTGAAACTTTTAAATAAATATAATAATTTTGCGTCAATGTAAGTTCAAAATTATAATACTACACTGCACAAAAAAAAAAAAAAAAAAAAAAAAAAAGTGTTAATTTTACAGTATAATACTGGCACCCCAGCTGCCAGTATTATACCGTAAAGTAAAATTAACAGTAATAAACAGTAAAATAAGCAGTAATACGCTGTCGCGCGTTAATTTTACTGGCAGCTGGGATGCCAGTATTATACTGTAAAATTAACACTTTTTTTTTGCAGTGTAAAAGAGAGTAGTATAATTTATATTATAAAGTAAAAATATGTTCGTGAGTAACTCTGACGTCATAGTGACGATGGCAGCAGCTGACCAATGAATCCGCTTTTACTGGAAGTTTTTTTAACTTCTAAACATCGCACAATTTCAGTTTTTATACAATTGAATTGGGAAAAAAATGTTCTTTCAATTGCACTTATTTGTTTGAAAACTGTATCTCAATTTACTGATTTTTTATGGTCTTTAAAATAATTTTCAAGCATCCTTTTTTTAAAAATTTATCTTTATCGCGTGCAAGTCCGATTACGAAAGATGAATCAATTTGCACATAAAACAATATAAATAGTTCAGCATTTGTTTTCGGTTAATATTTCAGAGCGAAATTAAAACTTCATCAATAAATAAACATATAAATATTATAATATAAATATAATATACATATAATATAAATGGAACATAAATTTAACAGACATGTAATCGAACCACGCGCTTAAACCATTGAAAATATCAGAATCAAAAAGGCTGCTGTAGGGAAATCTTTGTCGATTTCTTTAGCTATTACGAAAGGGCATGCGACTAATACGAAAGTACCGGTTTTAATAATTTCACAACTTTATTTGAATACATTATTGATATTTTTCATATAAAAATGTTTTTTGGTGGTGTTAGTAGATAATCTAAATAATGGTTTTCACACATCTTTTGTTAACCCGGGAAGTACAGGTTGGATTCTTTAGTGTTATTAAAGAATAAATTCTTACTGAATTTTAAATTGGTTGCTGGTCGTCCTTAAATCTATTTTAGTTCTGTGATAGTTTTCGGCAGAGTTAACTCATTTATGAGCAAGAAAATCTGTACTATACATAATATGTTAAATAGAGAACTCCTGACTGACTGGTCAACGGAGAGCTGAAACGACTGAAGTCAGGATCACGAAATTTGGATAGTAGATTGCTGTTATTAACCTAGGCTAGCAATAAGAAAGGATTTTTGAAAATTCACCCTCTAAAGGCGTTAAATTTCAGGTCGACAGTTTTAGGTCATTTCGGTATATCTCAGCAGCAGTTTTAGGTAGGCGCAAAAAATTCAGCATAACAAATCTAGTAAAAAATAGCTAAACATACGTATCTTATCGATTTTAGTAATTCAACTATTAAGGCGGTTTAATGGGGGTTCGAAAGTTTTAGGGCATTTCACTATATCTCTGTAAGCAGTTTAAAGTCCGAGCGTAAAATATGCAGCATGACAAATCTATTAAAAAATAGTTAAACACGTATTTCAGTGATTTTAACCTATTTTAGCGATTTCGTCGCCCACATCGACTATGAACCCGATTAAGGTTGATTAGACGAATAAGACGACTATTCCTGATTTTTGATTAGATATTTTGCGTACGACATTTTCCAAGTTTATATATATATATATATATATAATATATATAGATGATATACGAAATAGAGTTTCCCTAAATGCTACGCTATTTGGTAGATTGTATTTTTTTTTTTTTTTTCGTATTGTCAGGGAAAACGTATATTTTTCTGGTATATTGCTTAAAGAAAGTACACATTCTCGTTTATAAAGCCGAGGTTTCTTTCTATGATTTTGTCAAAGTAAACTTAATTTTTACAGATTGTGTTTTAACGATTTATGTGCGGGAATGAACAGAGCTCCGTTATTGTGATCGCCATGTTATTACATTTTTGACAATTTTATTAACATGTAAAGCCCTCATGTTTAACATGGGCAAAGACAGGCGGTTCCATAGTATGAAATAAAGAAGTAAGAGATAATTAAAACGCTATATACGAAAAAGATTATCTAGCTGCTCAGCTTTTGATGTTTAACTTTCAAGAATCTTTCGAGGTTGGATTCTTGTTTGATATCCCGGTCTGTATATTTTTTTTTCTTTTTCATTTTTGCAAAAATCTAGAAACAACTTCGGTTAAAACTGTTAAATAAATAATCGTTTTATATCAATGCAAATTTAAAATTATTATTAAGCGGGGAAATACACTGCTCAAAACAATTAAAGGATATTTGAAGTTTTATATAAAATAAAGATATAAACGAAATTTTTTTTGCCGAAAATAGAAGAAGAGAATCACAAATGCAAATTTTTCTGGTTTTCAAACTGTGGAGTATGCAAATTTTGAGTTCGACGTCAAAAACGTCGCTTCAGCGGCAGCGAATGAAATTTGACTTTCAACTGGATAAAAGAGAATGAAGACAAGGATGATCGGCATTCAGTGATTGCTTTGTTTCGATGAGTACGATGTCTCAGCGAAGTCATTTGACAGATTCAGAAGCTTGGAGAATTGTTGGTAGGTTAGAAGGGGGCTAAACTCAAGCCGAAGTAGCGCAAGCCATTGGAGTGTCACAAAGTGTCATTTCCAGGATCTGGAACCGTTTTTTGGAGAGTGGATGTGCAGGCCGAAGACCAGGGCGAGGTCGTAGACGGGCAACAACGCCCAATGAAGATCGGTATTTAGCGTTAACAGCTCGGAGACACCGAAACATGAACGCTACTCTTCTCCAACAACACCTTCGCTCGGCTACCGGCCCCACGATTTCAACTCAGACTGTCCGAAACCGGCTCCATGCTGTAGGTCTGTATGCTCGCCGACCGATGGTATGTGTTAGATTAACATCAAGGCATCGTCGCGACCGCAGGGAGTGGGCAACCGACCATGTCAACTGGAGGAGAAATGAATGGAGCAATATTCTGTTTTCTGACGAGTCCCGTTTTTCTGTGCATCCGGATAATAGGCGTATTTTCATCTGGAGGGACCGTGGCAGTAGGAATAATCCTGCGTTCGTGCACGAAAGTGTCAGATTTGGCGGTGGAGGAGTGTTGGTGTATGGTGGCATCTCCATTGACGGGCGCACTGACCTCTACATCATTCGAGATGGAGCTCTGACTGGTCGCCGATATAGGGATGAGATCCTCAGACCTATTGTAGTCCATTACGCTGCAGCAATCGGAGATAACTTCATTTTAATAGACGATAACTGCAGGCCACATCGTGCAAACCTGGTGGAGGATTTCCTTTTCGAGGAAGGAATCGTTCGAATGGAATGGACAGCGTATTCTCCAGACATGAATCCAATCGAGCACGTTTGGGACGCTCTAGGAAGACGAGTTTCTGGCCGCCAACAACCCCCACAAACTCTCCAAGAACTGGAAAGAGCTCTTCTGGAAGAGTGGGGCAGAATACCCCAACTCGTCATTAATAGCCTCATTGAGTCCATGCCTCAAAGGTGTTCAACGTTGCTGGCCGCCCGTGGAAACCATACCCCCTACTGAAAATGATTTTCTTTGAAGAAAACACCTTTTCTTATTCTTTTTTTTCTCATATGCACAAATTGTGTTTTTTTCCTTTTGTACACAAATGCGCAATAAAATGCATTTTTTTCTGCCAAACATGTGTAATTTATTCTCATATAACCTACTATGTCTGTCGACCATGTATCAATCAGCTAAAAAGTTTCCCAGATACAAAATCCACCTAAAACTGCAATATCCTTTAATTGTTTTGAGCAGTGTATAATAATGTTAAATGATAAATTACTATTGAATTCTCGTTTAAAATAAGGCGGTAATAGTCATGCTTTAAAACGTTTATCTATTTTTAGTGTTGTGATAGTTTCGGAAAAGTAATTTGCTGTGTAGGCTGTTTTATGTTCCAGAAGATAGAGAATAAAGAGGTAGAATAAATACGTTGTGAAAAGGGTTATCTAATTGTGCAACTGTTAATGTTTTACTTTCCAGAAACATTTGAGGTAAACGGTCGTTTGATGATTACATTATGTTACATCCTTTAAATTTTAACAAAAACCCCAAAACAACTTTTGTTGAAGATTTTAAATAAATAATCATTTTATACTAATGCTAATTTAATGAAATAATATTTTTAACGCCTTAAAACAGATTTTCTTGGAATTTATTAATATATATATATATATCTATATATATATATATTTTACATCAAGTGACATCTCAATGTATTCATATCTTACTGATCATCAATATGTATAACAATTTATAATTATATAATTAATTTATAATTAATATATAATCAATTTATAATTAATAAAGCAATTAACAATTTATAATTATATAAAGCAATTAACAATTTATAATTATATAAAGCAATTATTTCGTAAAGTTTTAATATCTTTAAAGAATTAAATTTGCGTAATTTCGTTGTAGAAAATGATAGTTGTCGTGAAATTAGGGAAATATGTTTCTGCATCTTTATTATTTAAGCTTTTATGAAATGGAGCATATTTTTATATTTTTAGTTATTTTTAATTAGTGCGAATGCTTTTAACGTATTTTTATTCTAATAATTACAGAATGACATTTGATTATTATTTGTTTACATTCTTATCTGTTCATTTTTCCGCAATTTTAAAATACTCATATACTCAAAAATCGTCAAAAATTTCGATTGTTTATTAATAATAATTTATAATACTTGAACTTTAACTTATTCAAAGTTACTAATTCATTTATTTTTCGAATTATTTAAACCATTTTTTTTTTCACGTATCCTGTATAATTTTTTAATTTAGTAATATATGCTGCAGATAATTTTGTATGCGCAATCTTAATTTATTAAATTTTTGTTGTACAAGTTGCTTGAATTTTAAAGTATTATTAAATTTGTTCAATACATTTTATTTCTATGAACTTTAAAATAAGATAATTTTGATTAAATCAATCTATTTAAATATTTGACACTTTAAATGTACATACTAATATACATGAGAGATTTTGAAAATGTATATTTATATTTTAAAAAGAAAGATTTAGAAAGAAAAAATGTAAATAATGTTACTTGATATAAATAAGAAAGAAATTATGGAGCATCAAGTTAGATATAAAGTAAGATGCAAATGATTCTGAAAATTAATTGTTCTTCTGTATAAATGAAAATATATTTAGAGAATTTAATAAAAATTAAAAATAAGAAAATATGCAACATGTAGATCAGATAAAAATATTTTTTTAATAGTGCTACGGAAATGTATTTTTCTAATTTTGTACAGGAAATATATAAACCAGGGGTCGATGAAGGTTTTTTTTTTTTTTTTTTTTTTTCTGGAGACCCATTTTGTGAAGTAAAGGTTATTTTGTGAAAAACTTATCCTTTTGCTCAAGTTTTCCGCTCTGGTGAACTTGCTTGTTTACAAATTACACATTTTAAAAGTCACAAAATAATTAATAAACAAAAATAATTAATAAATAGTAAGATTTTATGGAATAGAATTTTGTGAAGGGATCCATTTTATCAAATTGATTTTTGTGAAGGAAGCCATTTTATCAAATTGATTTTTGTTAAGGGACCCTAAACAGGCCCCAAATTTTGCCTGGATCGACCCTTGTAAACTCTAAATTTTGTTTACATATTTCTTTAAAAAAGACTAATTCTTACAAAATAAAATTATGCAGAAATATTTAACTTGCTTAAGTTTGTGGTGGATTTAATAAAACTTAAACAATTGAGCATATTTATGACAGACTTAACATTTTAAGAAACAAAACAAAAAAAATCACAATTATTTCATGGTTTTATAAACAGGGTACAGAATACATTTTTAACTAAGTAATTAAAAAGTTTTATTTCGACAGTATGACAGTAACGTCAATCAAAAATTTTCAATCCTATAACTAATCAAACTCGCAGAGTGGTGAAATATTTTAATTTTTAATGAAAATTAAGCAAGATTATTTCTTTTAACGTTTAATCTTATTTTCTGTTTACTTCTTAAGAATACGAATGTTTTTGTAATAAACTATTTGTGTAAATATTAACCTCATATTATAAATATTTAATTAAATGAAATTGTTGAACACATTAAACTTTAAATTAAAAAAAGTATAGCCAGTGTTTCAGAAAATAATCTCTTTTAAAATATTCAGCTTTTCAAATTTCCCGTAAATTTTCCTGATACGATATATGTATGTATGTATGTATATATATATATATATATATATATATATATATATATATATATATATATATATATATATATATATATATATATATATAGGCTTAATATAACAATTATACTATAAATATAATTCTGTTTTAAAGACTTATTGGTCATCATATCGACCAATAAAATTATTTGACATTTATTCATCGCCTAATTTCCCTGTTAAGGGATTGCCCTCTAAAATATGCGTGCGCAAAAGAGCACTTAAGACAATGCTACAAATACCCCATTGAAATTAAACTTTCAGGAATAAAATTATTCCCTTTAAGGGATTGACTCAATATTTTTCTAAACAAATATTAACTTTCATGATATGAGTTATTGCATTCAGCGTTATGAATTTTCTCGATTTTTCAAAAATAAAATAACCTAGAACCTTATGAATTTTGGTTTTTACTGTACTTATCTTTGTATTAATAGCAATTATTTTGAGACAAAAACACGCAATACGCGAAGTTGCTAGAAATCTGCTGAAAAATTAAGATGTCGTTTTGGTTTTGATAAGCAACAATGATTTTGTTAATAATATAATAAGCAAAAGGTACTCGACCTAATAGCTAGAATCACCATGTGCTAGTACAAACAAGGTGGGATAGCAAATAGCTATTGTAAGTCTCTCGGATGCATCTATTAATGGAGTTATTATATCCACGTGAAGATTTCTACCGGAAGATAAAAGAAAAAATATTAATTGATCAGAACAATGATATTCTGAGACATTTTGTGTTTGGACCTTCCCTTTCTATACGGACTGAGCATGATAAGAGCAAAGATCTTCATGTCTGGCAATTACCAGCATTTTAACTTCCTTTTTTTTCATGTTTTTACCATATTCTTTTGTGTTTTGATGCAAGTTTTCATCTCCTATATTATTATACACTTGAATAAAAGGGTGGTCATTCAAGCGTATTAAAGATGTCAGTTTGAAAAATTCTACGCGTAACAAAAAATCAGAAGTGAGTTAAAAGGAAAATGGAACCACTTCCGATTTATAAGTGTAATTAAATAAATTTATTATTCTGATAAAAAATATATGTATACAGGATGTTCCAAAAACATTGACCACGGCTTTCAGTCCTTAAATATTGATCATAGACATATATTATAAATTACAATGTTACGTAAAAAAAAAGGTGCAGAATTTTATGAAATCGGGAAAAATTTTTAGGGGATTAAATTTGAAGAAATACAAAATTTAAATTTTTATACGGTCCCCGTGCCAAAATTTTCCCAATGAGTAAAATGCGCCCCATACACTAATAAGGTTCTGTACAAAATTTAAAATAGCACTGCGTTTAAACAAATTTCTATCCTATTATGTTAGCCATGAATATCAGATTTATCATTTAGAAAACAATGTGACAATATGAAAACTAATGGTAACATAATAAAAAATTAAAAAAAAAAAAAAAAAAAAAAAAAAAAAAACACTAATTATAACCTTATAGTACACAATTTATAACTTAGTAGAACAGAAGCCCTATGCAACATGTTTATTCAGCAGTAATAGCAGTAGAAATGAATTGCTCTAAACAATTAATTTTGTTTAAAGATTTATCGTAAATTATTACAAATAAAATATACAACCTGGTCCTCATAAAGCATTCATTACCGCTAACGAATTTGTATGGAGCTCATATATAATAAAAGAAAGAATTATTTTAGTTATTTTTCCAAAAAACCATAATGAATATAAAATAAAATATTGCTTGACAAATAGATAGTAAAATAATTGTGTAATTGTTATCAATTCCCCTTCCTTACGTGATGCTTAAAAAGTATATGGAACAGGAAGTGGCGATTGAATTTGATAGTTTTAAAAGTATCTTTACCGAAAATTTGAAAATTTTAATTATCATGCAATAAAATATGAAATTCTATGTACTACTATAGTGTTAAAAATATTAAAAATATTTTTAAACAGCTATATTAACAAACATTTTTATATCGTGGTAGTCAGAAAAGTTAAATATAAATAAATATAACAATGTCGGAAAAACATTTAACACATGGGCTGATAAGTTCCCGGTCTGGCACACAGATGGCGTTGCAATCGCCGAACCGATGACCTTTAAAAGATAGTAGAAAAAATGCCATGACGATTCGCCGTGTGGATAAAACGTTAGAGTGGTTTTAGTTGAACGACTTTGTTGATAAACAAAAAAATGGATAACAAGAATTTCAAGAATTGTTATTTGATGGGGAAAAAATACCGTTCAAACAAAAGCTTGACTAGATAAGCGTTATCCGGACACTGCACAAGGTAAATCAACCATTATTGACTGGTTTGCTGAATTTAAACGTGGTCGTACGGACACCAGTGATGCACCACGCAAAAGAGGTGGTTACTCCGGAAAACATAAAAAAAGTCCACAAAATCGTTTTGGGGAACCGTAAAGTGAAGTTGCAGGAGATAGCCCAGACTCTGAAATATCCAAGGAACGTGTAGGTTTTATTTTGAATGAACATTTGTCTATGAAAAAGCTGTTGTCAAAGTGGCTGCCGCGCGTGTTGACTTTTGACCAAAAACAACAACGAGTTCTGAGCACTGTTTGGAGCTTTTTCGTTATAAAATTATGTTATTTATTATTAAATAATTATTATTAATCATTTATTAAATTATTATTATAAAATTATTATTATAAAATTATTTTTAAAATTATTATTATTAAATTATTATTATAAAATTATTATTTTTAAATTATTATTATTATTATTAAATTATTATTATTATTATTAAATTATTATTATTTATTATTAAAGTTATGTTATTTATTAAAGTTATAAAGTCATAAAGTCATAAAGTTATAAAGCTTTGTTAAAAAGTTGTGTTTTCTTTATTAGACCGGGAACTTATCAGCCCATGTGTTATTTTAACAAACTTTCATTAATTTGTTCACGAAATTCTAATTTGCAATTCTTATAATCGTTTATTTTTTAATATTTTCTCCATTTCGGGGAACATACTCTTGTATAGTTTTCTTTACACACCAATGAAAAAAAAAAAGACGCCAGTGGTAATAAATACGTATTGTCGCATAAATCCACAACAACCAATTTATATTCCATAATATTAGTTGCAACCTCTTTAGAAATAATTTTATTTTCCTAATAAGTTGCTAAATTCTAATATCTTCGAAGTAGTCTTGGTTGTTTAGGAGCCATTAAATTGTTCAAATCGATTCTAAAAAAAATGTACTCTTTGGTACTTTTAAGAGAACCCATTTAAAATAATCAGCATCTTTCAAAATGCCACCAATAGTCCATCGAAAAACTTGCAGCATTAAGCTTGCATCTGCAACCTTTGCAATAACTTGTGCTTTTTTTGTGTGTGTGGTTGTGAAAAGCTGCAAATTGCCCAGACGACGTCAATTACTGGTGTGCAAGATGATCGTCCGTCGTGATCTAGCCTTTGACTAGATGTCTTTATTTAACTCAAAACTTTTCATCACTCAATTACATGTTCTAAAGTGTATTCTGAAGGGTTCAAAGGTTCTTTCTGTTCTCAGACTAGCCTTTTTTCTGCTCTCAGGACAATCTAATACTACGTTTTCTTAGAAATTGGCATCTGTTTCGGACTGTTATTTTCATAACATTTTCGGTATAATTATATCTTCATAAAAAAAAAAAAAAAAAAAAAAAAAAATCTTATTTTTACGAAAATAAAATTAATGTGCGCTGCTATTATATTTTCTTATGTAATATGCTTCAATATTAAAAGGAAAATGGTAACTGCAGTATTTATTTAAAATATTTCCTTCTAATATGAAAGGAATTTTTGCCATTTTCTCTCTTTCTATTATATATTTCTAATGTCTTCCTCAAACGCACTGTTTTATGACTTTCTAAATTTAAATACTTTAAAGTGTTCAATTACAGTAATATCATTTAAGCAAATAACATAAGTCTTATATATTCCGAATATTTTATCTGACATATTGTATAAATTCATATATTTTTATTTTAAGTAGTTTAAGTAAAATATCATTATTTTAAATAATAAATAAATAAATAAATAAATAAAATTAAAAAAGCATTTGAAATAACCTTAAAGAAAACTTTGTTTAAAAAAATTTTGATAATTTTTAAACATTTTTTCCCTTAAAATTTAAGAGCGACTCTTTGGTATGTAAAAGATCTACATCTATTAATGCGTTAGAAAACGTTATTTTATAACGGATATTGATTTATGACAACTCAAAGTATGAATGTTCCCTGTGTCTGAAACAATGGTATACATTTGAAAAAACATTAAGAACTAACGGACAAAGTAAATTATTTAGTAATCAAGTAACCTTGTTTGCATCTGACAGCTGTCGTTATATAACGGGTCGTAAGCAAGTTTTTGCTTTGAATTAAATCAAGAATTTTTAATAAGAAAAATAGTTATTCTAATATAAAATAAAATAACACACGTTTTATTTACAAAATGGGCGATTTTGATTAAAATAAATTTGTGTTGTAAAGAAAAAATTCCAAATGGATTAACTGATAATGTGCATAATGATGTACTGCAAAAGCTGTTACAACTGAAGAAAGACCAAAATCTGGATCACGGTGCTGTCAGACAATGCCCTAAAACAAGTTCCTATACAAGACCAAGTCTCACTTCTAATGAAATTACTTTCTATACTGAACCATGAAAATGTATAGTATCAATCAAATTACTGTAACTGAAATTGCAGCCATTTGTAAATACACCCAGAAAAAGGAATTGATTAAAACTACAAAACATGTTTTGTTGAGTACATTTTGGTTGTTTTAGCAAAATTCAAATAAAATTGAACCATTTTACTTGAATTAACGAAACATTTTTTGCTGACGATACAATTAAAAAAAAAAAAAAATCATTTAAACAAAATTTCCATTGACCTATATTTAAACAAAAAGTTTTGTTGGGTCAACCAAATTTTTGTTGATTCAACAAAACTTTTTTCTGGGTGTATCTACTGTAAATTTGGACAAACATAATATTGAAATTTACATTACGTTTTCCAACAGAGGGATATATTTTTACAAAAAGACGATGCAGTAACTCTTAAATTTAAATTTAACATTAATTAAATAAAAAAGTAAAAGGCGCGTGCATATTTTCTCCCACAAATGTGACTAAATAGTTTGTTAAAATCAGCTTCTACAATTTTCATTGGTCATGTCATATATTTGCCAATTGACTTCTGTGTTTCTTCCGTAGAAGTTCAGAAAATTTAGAAGCATATTGGATGTGTATGTTACGATATTTCCCGAATTATATCTAAGTATAAATAAATTATATCTTTGTAAAGAAAATTCCGATATTTGTGGCTATCTGACGATCAAGCAGTTAGCGTGTAACTAGATACATAGTATCTTATCAATACTTTCCTCCCAACGATCTGATCATCTGTTCCATCTGACTTTGATTTTGACTTCAACTAATATTTCTGAATGACCCCACCTGGTGCATGGTCGATCTAGTGACGGCTGTGTCACTTCGAAGTTACCACCTGTCCTTGTGCTAGTAAGGGGAGTGTTCATGATAAATGATTTTTGGCAAAAACATAATTCCAGCGAATGGGTTGCTGACACTGGTCTAAGGTGGTAGCTAGAGGCGTTCATAAGCGTTATGAGCGTTTTTCCCTGCAGTTTCCGGACCTAGGTCCTTTGTGTAGCCAAATCAGACAGTTGTCAGTATACCGTCTCTGAGACTGTATCCCTGAAACTGTCGTTTATGACGTTTGACAGATTTCAGAAAACCTAACACAAAGGCTGCAGATATGAGATGAAAATAGTTATTTTGAAACTCGAGCAGCGAAAATGATCTTGATACTGGAAGAAAAGTATTAGTGATAGTATTTATATTTAACAGTTAAGTTTGCAAACATGTAAAACCTTTTCTGTTGAGAGTTTTTGATTGACCATACAGAAATGATACATCACGATGCTATTACTAGATAAGGCCAGGTCACACTTCAATTGAAATTGCTTTGTATTTTAAATAACAAAAAGATGAATTCGATAAATAAATTTACTCTTTTTAACTAAAGTTTCAATTGCTTACAAAACATAAATTCCGGCAAAAATAATTTTGAAATTTCACTAATTTACGAATATGTTTATATACTCTAAAATTTAAAATAACAAAATTTAAATGGAATAAATGCTCAATTTAAAATAAATAATTTTTATATGAAAAATTTTAACAATGCTCCTATTTTTAATTTAAAGAGCAAATTTTAATTTATAGGAATCGAAAGCAAATAGATCATTAGGAATTTATTTAAGGTTTTTCATTTGACTTGTTCTATTGATGTTTCCAGACATATATATATTTATTCAAAGTTACAAATAAAAATCGGAAATCTTCTATTAAAAAATTATTTTATAAAAGCACTAATGTTTAAGACAGATTGTCTTATTGATCTCTCAAGTGCTGAAAAAAATATATCTACATACAATAAATTATGTGAATGAGAAACTTTGAAATTTTCCATAAAAACTTGCTTATAAATTCATCCTCTAAAACAAAAATCTTTTTCTGGTATAATCTATATCCATGTAACATGAGAATTACGAAATTGAAAAAGTAAAGGTATGATGGCTTATTTAATAATTGTTAAAATTGATGTCAATAAGAATATCAATCGACCTTATTGAAAAACCGCCGTTTATGTTGGCCGTCCGACGGATGTCCATGTTATGAAATTATGGAGGTCCATGCATGAATCAAATATCTGTGAAAAAAGTTAATTTTGTTAGAATTTCTATTGAATGAAATCTAAATAGTATCTATAAATGACAGAGTTTTAGTTTGTATTCACTCTGTTTATTTTCACATTATAATTCTTCATTACTTCCTTTTTGTATCATAGTTCATGATTGCGAGACTACTATGATTTATTGCTTCAGTTCTTTTTAATTTACAACAAAAAAGAAAAACATGCGTCAAGCATAGATTATGAAATATTTTCCAAGACATTCAGAATATTGTAACGAAATTTCATCTTTTAATAGGATGGAAGGAGATATCCAAGTAAACATTTTAGAAAACGCACACTGCAAAAATAAATAAATAAATAAATAAAATTGTTGATTTTACAGTATAATACTAGCATCCCAGCTGCCAGTATTATACCGCAAAATTAGCAGTAATAAACAGTAAAATAAGATGTAATACACTACCGCGCATGCGCAGTAGCGTATTACTGCTTATTTTACTGTTTATGCCAGTATTATATACCGTAAAATCAACAATTTATTTTTGCTGTGCACAACACAGTTGAAAACCCCATTTCAGCAATTACCGTCTGTAATCGGAAAGTTATCCGTAGTATTTTATAAAGCTCTGTATATGATCTGTGGGTTTGTATATATATTACCTATGATAAAATTCAGCAATTTCCGTCAATAAACAAAAAAGTACTCGAATTATTTTGTACAGCCCTGTATATCATTCACAGATTTCTATGCACGCACCACATACAAAGCTAAAATTAAATTCAGGTAAAATTCGCATAACACAACTAAAAACGCATTTCCGGAAATTATCATCCATAGATGGCACTGTATCCAATTCTTTATGTAGCCCTGTATATGAATTGCTTAAATTCTATAAGTATTACTAAATACATAGTTCAGATGAAAAATGCGTAACACAACTAAAAACCACCCTTAAGCAACTCATGCCTACATGCAAGTAATGTTAACGAATCATTTTGTGCAGCCCTGTATATGAGCTAAAGAATTTTTATACGCATCACGTAATGTGAAGAAAATTATTTAAACTGCTTACAAATGCATACCACAACTGAAAATGGATTCCCAGCAATTATGACTCATGGGCAGTACCAAATTCTTTTGTGTGTCACTGTAAATTAACGGTAAATGCTGTGCACGCCATATTCTGCAGTAAGTGTCTTGTGACATATAGCAATTTTAATATGTTTGAAATAGTGTAACATCATTAAAATACACTGCAAACGATTTTTTCAAATTAACCATAATGCAACGGAACTCTTTTGAGTGT
The DNA here is from genome assembly GCA_963931845.1 of Maratus michaelseni. Classification (NCBI taxonomy): domain Eukaryota; kingdom Metazoa; phylum Arthropoda; class Arachnida; order Araneae; family Salticidae; genus Maratus; species Maratus michaelseni. The sequence continues at coordinate 228,159,185 of OZ007599.1, forward strand.
CCCTGTAAACGAACTGTAAATGATACACACTTCAATTTGAATAGCGAATATGCTATAGTAAACCTCAGTAACATATATCAATTGCATGGCAATCTGAGTATATTTACACAAGTTGGGGCACGGACAGTTATACGGCAGACATACAAACCGTAGTCAACCGAAGTAAACACTTTTCATCAACTGTTTTGGAAAGTGTTAAAAATACTGCATTAATTAAAAAATGATTGTAATTCTAACGAAGTCTTGTAAATACATAATTTCTATTAATACTTAGAAAACATTAGAAAGGTATTTGTGAATTCGGTTCGTCTGTCTTTTTGTCTGTCCGTCCACCTGTTTGTCCATCTATCCACGCTCTAACTCTCGTAAATACACTTCGATTTCTACGTTATTGATACATAATGGTACTGATATTTACCATGACATGTTTCCAATTGGAAACAAAGTTTATCATTTATTTACAGGGTCACACAGAAGAATTCAATTACATAATGGTCTATGGGGAAAAATCACTTGCAATGTATTTTAATAATGTCACATTAATTAAAAAATGATTGTAATTCTAACGAAGTCTTGTAAATACATAATTTCTATTAATACTTAGAAAACATTAGAAAGGTATTTGTGAATTCGGTTCGTCTGTCTTTTTGTCTGTCCGTCCGCCTGTTTGTCCATCTATCCACGCTCTAACTCTCGTAAATACACTTCGATTTCTACGTTATTGATACATAATGGTACTGATATTTACCATGACATGTTTCCAATTGGAAACAAAGTTTATCATTTATTTACAGGGTCACACAGACGAATTCAGTTACATAATGGTCTACGGGGGAAAATCACTTGCAATGTATTTTAATAATGTCACATTATTTCAAACATAATGAAATTTATATACAAGACTGAAATGCACTGAAAGATTTTTAGTGTAGAATATAGATTGCGTAGCACACCGCAAATAGAGGCGTCTTAAATTCAGATACTTAAGTGTCTCATTAAACTTTAATTTTATTTCATGTAAAATAAATTAATATTTAAAATAATATGTAAAATAAATTAATCATTAATAAATTTTCATTTTTCTGCGATTGTATAGTAATAAATGGGAAAATATTTGAATATAAAGCAGGGCTGGGGGATTGTTCCAGAAGCAGAACCTGGATTAAAGCATGGGCAAACTAGGCCATAGCACTGCCTGCCTCCCCCTCCTTATTTTAGGGGATTCCAAATTTGGTGTGTAATTTTCGTAACTCTAATATTTTAAATCTCTTTTGACATTGTACTGATTATAATCAATATTTTGCACTTTTAGAGATAAAAGTAAAAGTATGTAAATACGTGTGTGTTGGTATTGAAAATATGGGTGGTTGATAAATAGAGGTGTCCGCTATTCGGGAATGTCTGTTATTGAGGTTTTAACATCACAGCGGAGTGAAACGTCCATAACAGACACCTCTATTTAGCGAAAAACTCTTTCAATTCACGATGCATACATATTGACATACTTTTACTTCTGAAAAGTAGGCACCTCGGAATAGGGGACAAATGCCGCGGCACAGAATTGCCCAATGTAGAAAGCTTTACTGTTTTTAGATGATAAACATTTTTTTTTTCAATCTTATCTCACTGTAAAAGTTCAAAACATTGAATATATTCAGTACAATGTCTAAAGAGAATTTAAATATCAGCTTTACGAAAATTGCATACCAAATTTGAAGCCCCCTAAAATCAGGGGGGGGGGATAGGCAGTGCCATGGTGCAGTTTGCACATCCTTTAATCAGGTTCCGCTTCTGGAACAATCCTCTGCCCTGCCTTATATTCAAATATTTTCTCATTTATTAAGGATTCAATGTGGTCAAATATGGCTGCCTTTAATGCATAAAAAAAAAAAAAAAAAAAAAAAAAAAATGTGGTCAGAAATGGCTGTCTATTGCTGACAAATCAGAGAACAAAAATGGCTGCGATTTAGACGTTTCAAATGTCTGAAATTCAGACACAAATAAGCGTCTTAAAAATTAAGACACTTTAAAGTTTCTCTTTTTTGAACCATCCGTTTCAGACACTTAAGTGTCTGGATTTCAGACATTTCAGCATACAGTGCATTTACCGTTCAGGGACGCACAAAATAATTAGGTTACCCTACTTTCTATGAGCGGTAATTGTTGGAAATGTGTTTTCAACTCTGGTTTGCGTTTTAAAATTTAACTGCATGGCGTGTATAAATTCTATAAATCATGTACAGGGCTAAACAAAAGGATTCGAAAGCATTATGTGCGTGAATTACATAATGGTGGTTTTGAATTGTGCATCTCCCAGCTGAAATACACATAGTACACTAAAAGATGTTTGTAGACAATGAATATATTCATATACAGGGATATGCAAAGATCTGGATACATTGCAATCTATGGATGGTAATTGCTGGAAGTGCGTTTTTAGTCGTGCAATGCGTTTTTTACCTGAATTAAATTTTAACTTAATATATTGAGTGTATAGAAATCTCAAGAAAACATACAGGGTTGTTCAAAAAATTTCGGAAACATTTCCGTCTTTTAGAGGAAATTTTTAAAGGTGACTTTTCAACAGTGATATGCGTTTTCTAACTGAACTGAATTATGTACGGTCAAACCTCGTTAACATGAACACTCTTAACGTGAAATACTTTTAGCACGAACTGTTTCCGATTGCCTCGTCCAGTTGTATGTAATGTATTTAAGTTCGGATAACATGAACTACTTTTAACATGAACAAAAAAAGTTTCCCCTTGAGTGTTCGCGTTTAACGAGGTTCGACTGTAGTATATATACAAATATATTGATTACATACCACCCTTTACTACACCAAATAATTTGAGTACCTTTCCGTCTATGCAGACGGTAATTGCCGAAATTGTGTTTTCAAATGTGTTATATACGTTTCTTCAATTGCTTATTTAAGATATCTTTCTTTCCTCTTGTTAAACTGTGAAGTGTTGGGAAGTGTTTCATAATCTATTCATGATGCATGATTTTTCTTATTTGTTAGAAATTTAAATAGGGTTTACTTAAACCATTACCACATACATTTTTCTCTATTTCAATTGCCAGTAAAAGGAAAAGTATAATATACATTTCGTAATTTGTGCATAAATGTCGTAATCAAGATTATATAATAGTGGCTTAAATAGTGTAAAAAATTCAGTTAATCTGATAGTTTTTATATTTAAATTTCGAATAATCATTTTTCAGTAGCATGTTTGGTTATTTTGTAGTGTGCATGCTGTTTATATGATGACTTGAAAAATAGGTCAAATGAATAAATTATAACGAGACTTGCATTGTTTAACCAAGCCTTTTACGGAACACACTGGTCTAAAACACATATAAACCACAAAAATAAAGATTTGGTTTATGGCATGAAATAAGAGATGCTCTTTAGGGTTCTGTACTTAAAAAGTAAAAACGGAACCATTATAAGATCACTCTTGTGTCTGTCTGTCCGTCTGTCAGAGCCCTTTTTCTCGTAAACTGCTGGATACAAATAGTTCAAACTTAGGAAAGTTATAAAGCCTTTTACCCATATATTTTCAGATTATTAGACATCCACAAATATGTTTAGGAAAAAAAAATAGCTGGCTAATTAAGTTACTTGAAAAACAAAAGATTTCTTTTTGTATAAAGTGTGGGATATCGTCTGAAAGATCTCGTAATATCGAGCTCAAAAATATATTTGTTTTAATTTTAGGTATTATATTTTCAGAGATATTGTTGAAAATGCAAAGCAAAAATATGTCCTCCCCCCCCCCCGTCTCTTTTCGAATCTACTAACACTAAAATTATGAACAAATTAAAAGTTTAAGTAGTAAAAGTTTATTTAAACCTTGTAGGAAAATTATAGAAATTTCCCTAGGAAACATAGGTTTTGAAAAAAAAAAAAAAAAAAAAAAAAAAAAAAAAAAAACGCGTTACACACAAACTTTACTTTTCGGGTGGTCAGCGGGGGTTTTGACGGATGGTCGAGATATCTATCGACACAGAATCATCCAAGGTTATTTGATAATGATTTTCGTAAAAACTGTCGGTAATTAACCGAGATATTCATTAAGTTACTTGAAAAAAAATATATATTTTTATATATTGTGTAGGGTATCGTTCGAAAGATCTCGTAACGTCGAAGACAAAAACATATTTGTTTTAATTTTAGGTATTATATTTTCAGAGGTATCGCAGAAAGTACTGGGGAAATATGTCCCCCTCCTTCTATTTCCAAATCTATTGAACCTAAAATTATGAAAAAGTTAGGGGTAGTAGAAGTTCATTAATTAATAAATAGTAATTAATAAATTCAATGTACGGATCCCTTTGAGCGTGAGTTATTCTCTCACTTGACCAATTTATTTATTTTTTGTCAGATTAGATGACTGCTAATATATAGGTTTAAAAGTGGTGGAAAAGCTACACTGCGTGAAAGTTCCGACAAAAGTTCAGGAGGAATAAAGGTGATTTTGACAAAAAAATTACAATTTATGCCATTGATAACTTTGTCGATTAGTACGATATTTATTCCTTGATTTATTTTTAAATTCAGAAAACAGTTCGTCAATGAATTAAAATTTTCCACAGTGCATTTTGCATTTTACATTAATTATTATTATTTTTAAGTTATTGTATGAATACACACATGGAATCGCACATGAAATGCCAATAAATCTAACTTTTCCAAACAATGAAAAAATTCTTATCTTAAAGTAACTTTTTTAATCTTTATTTCCAACTTTTACTGGAATAAATTATGAACTGGCGAAACACGCTTATTTAAAAGTTCTTTTCCTATCACTGACATAAATCTTTTATCAAATGCTGTTGAAAAATCCTGAGTACTCATATATTGACCCTCTATTTCCTGTACAACTTTGCTAAAAATACATTTCTATTTTACACCAATAATTACATCCACTTCTATTCTTGTTCCCCATATTCTTTTTTGAACCAACACGAGTGTAGAAGTGTAGAATCATCGGAATTACCATTCAACAAAGCACGTTCCCAAGCATTGTTAATCTGGTCTATCATTAACACATTCACACGTTGTTGCAACGGTAGATTTCGATATCTTCGATTGCTAACCCTGGTAGAGGATTTTTTTATGCTTTATATAGAATATTATATCTTTGTATTTTTTTTTTCTATTTCCCGCAGTCTTTTCTTGCTTTGTATAGCAGTCTAGTATCTCCCTCCCCCATGTACTATGACTTACTATCTCTGACTTATACCTCATTTTCTGCGACTGTGAATGACCGGCAAGCAGGAGAGGGAAAAATGCACAAATTACATGGCTCAACCTAGAGCCGGATAAATAGGATGTTAGGTCCCTTGGTATTTTTCTGCGATCAATACCATCAATAAGATATTTCACAACGAAAGATCAATTTCCTCAGACTGACATTCATTAAAATGAAATCAATTGAAAAGAGAGAACTGAAAAGTTTGTTCCAATCTGTGGTATTCTTTTATTCTTCAAGTTTCCAATTTTTGTTTGGAATATTTTCCAAATGAATTGTCTTTGGATGTTTTCCCATAAAATATTGCATTTTAGAGGTGATAAATGAGAAAACGACTGATGATTTACAAATACTTGTTTGTATTGGTTGTAATTGAAAAATAAAGAGAAACAGATTTTAAAGTTTGGGAGGAAAATGTAGAACAAAATAGTAAAAATAAATCTGCTAAATACATGGAGATATTGTTTGAAAGTGAGCTTTAAAGAAAATTGTGGACCATATGAGTAAACTAAACGGTAGAATTTGATCGCACTGGTTTCATTATAGTTGGAATTGTCATTTTATAAATGCATAAATTAGTTTAAGAGCTGTAGACATTTTCAATAAAAATATATTGTAACAAATGTAAACGGCTAGTTATGTTTTATAATCATATAATTTAGTAGACAATACCTCCCGTTTTTAAGAGAAAAGTAGGTACTTTTCCGCTATATATGCGCCTTGACATTTTTTAAATCTTGGCGCAATTCGGGCTTCAGAAAGTGAGATTTGTTGCCAAATGCTATACATGTTTATAGCATTTGGCAACAAATCTCACTCTCTGAAGCCCGAATTGCGCCAAGCTATTTAAAAAATTAATATATATATATATATTATTGTTGTTGCTGTTTATATGTGTTGAGAACTATTGATTGAATTTTTTTTCAATATGACTCTTTCTTTTGTTTTATTTATATTTAAAGGTGTATCTCCCCAAAACTAATTGTTTAATGTCGATTTATCTCGGTTCATTACATATTTTTAAATATCTATTCTTTTTTAAAACAAAATCAATTAAATTCCTGCTTTACTATATAAAAATTAAATTGGAAATTATATTTCCTGTGTGTTCTACGTTTAAATCCAATACTATCCTCTCCAATAATATGACCAATGATATATTAATATAATGATGATATTATATGACCAATCCAATAATAATCCAATACTATTTAATACTATCGCCATCTTAAATATTATTAAAAATTTGGATTCTTATATTTATTAGGATTATAAATATGAGAAATATAAAGATAAATTATTTCAAAAATCACTAAGCTTTGGTTAACTTAAGTCAGCAGTAATACATTTTGATTAAAATGCTATTTTCTTGTAAAAGATTAAACACCATTACGACTTCAGTATGCAAATAACAAACAAATTCTATTCATTTTCTAATGAATGTCACAAAACTTCTATTTCACAATTGATAGCGAACATTGTAAAGGATATCTGTTCAATTGATTACGACTGCGGACGATAAGCTATACCTAATAGGGCAATAGACTATATATAAGAATAAAAATGTAAAGTATGTTCAATGTATGACAGTTATCACATGAAAATGTTCGCGAACTACTGAAATATTTAAAAAAGAAAAAAGCTTTCTATAATTATTTATGAGAGGGGGAGGAGGGAGTGGAAAAGAAAATGTACAAACTTGATTGATTAATGTGAATTCAGTCTAATTACATTGCATTTTGATAAATATCTTTTTTTTAACAAAATTAATTAAACTTCCTTTTCATTTTTCACTAATATGATCGCCGTTATAAGTTATGTTACAACGAAGGCGATGAGTAATAAAAAAACATTATACGTGACCAAATTAAGATAGAAATAAGAAATTGTGATTACAAATGCCATTTTCTCGTAAGAAATGAAACGGTACAGCTACGACTTCAATATACGAATAACAAACAAAAGTCTTAGACTCATTTTCTCTGAATGTCACAGAACTTCCATTTCATAATTGATAGTAGACATTGAAAAGGCAGATCTGTTCAACTGAGTACGGATGTGTCATACGTAAAGATATCTAATGGCGCAACAGACTATATAAGAATTGAAATGGAAAGTATATATGCTGTGTTCTACGTATGCCAGGATATGTAGCTGTCAGAAAAGAAGATTTATTAGAAGAAGCATTGAAAATAAATGAAAGCTCTTCATTCTTCTTTCTCATTAAAAGTGTCCAAGGATATTGATGAACAAACCATTGTTAAAGAGAGTTACAGAACTAGAAAAAAAAATAATGCAGAATATCTTAAAAGCATGTCTAATTCATTAGAAGTTAGGTCATAATAAGATTTTTTAAACTTTTGATTGAATTTTAAGCAAATTTTAAATTTTATCTAAGTTTCTAAAATAGCAGTAGAAGGTTTTGGAAAACAGCCCCGTTACCCATCACTATTATTAATTTAAAATATTTTCTATTTTTCATTCTAAAAATATTGATGAGCAAAGGCGTTACAGAACTAGAAAAAGAAATGCAGAATATCTCCATACAAAGACAGATCATATTAGGTTATACTTAAAATACTTTTGACGAGATTTTTAACCCAATGTTAATTTCTGAAAGAAAAAAAATTATGAGTTTTTTTAAATATTTATCTGTTTATCATTGTTATTAATAATACCCATTTTTTTTTTCTAAAGGAAGCGAACCATTGTTAAAGAGTTTTTACAGCACCAGAGAAAAGATTCAGCGTTACTTATAAAGTATATCGAATTCATTGAATAAACAGACCAGACCATTAACATGTTTAAAAAATTTTTGGATACATTTTTATTTTATTTTTAAAATTCAAAATACATTTTGCAACGATTGTTTGAAAATAGCCATTTGATTTATCATCATTATTAGTTATAATTATTGTTTTTTTTTTTACATTCTAAAGATATTAACTATAGAGAAAAAAAATCCGGAAAATGGTAAATCATTTTTATAAGGTAAATCATTGTTTGTACGTGTTTAGTAAAACATTGTTAAAGATAGCTACAACACTAGGGATAAAATGCATAGTCACTGTTATATTTTTTTTCTTTGAAATTACAGAGAATATCCATCATCTTAATTTTTATGTTAAATTACAGAAATTAGAAAAACAGAGTTTCTGTTAAATAACAGACATTATTCGGTAAATTTACAGTAGACTCTGTAAATTTATAATATATTATATTTTATGAATAATAGATAAAAATGTAGTATATTTCGTATCGTGGGTCCTCATCTTATAAGAGGAAGGTGGATAATATTTTTAATAATAATAAATTTCATTTATTTACATTTTCAAACTATCGCTTTGACCATAGCTGTGAGTTGAGTGGTGGAAGATAAACAGCATAACCACTATACGAAGCGGGAAGTTATTGTTAAACGCAAGAATCTCTTTTATGATTCAGTAGGGAAAAAAATCTAATTGTACTTCCAAAGTTTATCATCGCTTTTCAACGATTGTGTTTAATGCGATGATTAGTGTTAAGTTTTAAGAGAGCTTTTATTTTTATAGTATTTAAATAGATTTAACTGATATTTGATGCTACATCTTTCGGATTAATATACTTTTCTTAAGATATACTTCCTTTTTATGAATAATGAAAATACTTTTGCGAATTACGCTTTTTAAAAATTGTACTTTAAAAATATTCTTACTGTTTTTTTTTTGTTTGTTTTTTTTTCTTAACTCGCGTAATATATCATTTAGAATTCCTTTTAAAATCTAGATTAAGATGCATTGCAAATGTGTGTACATGTTTTTTTTTTCCGAACAACTGCAAAGTGATAGTCGATAAAAATCATTTTTTAAACCAAATGTTCTTCCTTAATATTTCTAATAATATTGTAAAAATTTTTTAAAAGGGTGTATTTTTAATTACAGGTTATAACAAAGATAAAAATATCTTTAAATAAAGACATGAAAATCCCTACAGGGAATTTGATATAAGAAAAGTGTCTGTAAAGTTGTCTGTAAAAAGATGACTGAGAAACTCAATCAAATGCATTTAACCGAGAACTAGTGTAAATTTACAGAGAGTCCCGGTTCTTTTCTGTGTTTTTACAGAAATTTTTTAACAGTTAAAAATATCTCGAATACATTGAACAAATAGCAGGCATTAAAATGTTGAGGAAACATTTTTAACTGTATTTTTTTTTTTTTTTTTTTTTTTTTTACAAATGCTAAATTTTAAATAAATTTCGAAAAGAGATATAAAAGTTTCAAAAATAGCCATTTTAGTTATAGTTATGATTAATTGTAGCTATTTTTATTTTTAAATTATTTATTATAAAATAGTGATGGAGTTTCAGCATTTAAAAATAATAATACAGAATACCTTAAAAATATCTCGATTTCAATCACAGACAGACCGTAATAATTTATAAAACTAATTTACCTGAATTTTTAAACAAATGATATCTATATATATTTAAATAATAATAAAGACTTGAAAAATAGCCATTTTATTTAGCATAATAATTATTTATAAAATTATTGGTAAGTATCTACTTTTTATCATTTATTATTTTTGTAATTTCGTGTTTTCTTTCTTTCATCTCTCCATCTTTACGTTAACACGATTATTATCAGAAAACATAACTGAAAATTTAAATCTGATTTTCGTATTTAACTAAACTACTACATCACCGTTAGCTTTTATACTAACATGATTTTTTTTTTTTTTATCGCTCTACGAACCGTATCCAGAATGCAAAGATATAATCAAAATAATTCACAAAATGTTAAAATTAATTTCACAATGTCTATGTTGATATCAGCGCTTTCCCCAGTATGAATACCATTTAAGAGTTTGTTAGAATAAGTTTACGATTTCTAAATTAATATAAACGACTGAATTTCAGAAAATCTTAAAAATACTGTTTTGTTATTATAGGGAGGAGTCTCTTTTGAACTCGTAATCAGCATTTTATATAGCGATCTATTGCGATTGCCTTGTTTCACTAAGTAAAATCTTAGCAAGACAAGAAGTCCCAAGAAACTAATAATCTAGTCTAACACCTGTTTATCAAGGTAAGTATTATGAAGCTTGAAATAACATACAAAATATAAAAATCCTGTAAATTTGATGTACATTAGAACTGTAAATGATGAATTAAATCAAACAATGCTGAAAATAATCATCTTACATTACAGCCTAGAAATAAAGTCGGTTAGAATATCTTATTGAATAATTTTTAGATATTCTTAAATTTATGGCTGCTTAAGGTTTATCAAACAACAAAATAAAAATATCTTATACAAAATCAGACCTCTGAATGCATGAATTTTTTTATAGTCAGGTGTAAAAAAAATGAGCAGTTTTTACTTCTATAATCATACACCATTGGTCATAGTTAGTTGGCAACTAATTTTCGCGCCAGAAAAGTTGGTTTAGAACATATATTTTACAATGTTTTTTAAAAGAAAAAAAAATCCGTTATTTGGAATCACCACAAAAGTCTGAAAAACCCACGCATGTGTGTACACTCTAAAAAAAATCGCCAAAAAAACGTAAAAATACATGCAGCAAATTGCTGGAACACCACTAAGATTGAAAAAGATAGCCGTTATTTGAAGAAATTTTCGTCTTTTGACTGGAGAATTTCAGGAAATTTTTAACTCAGATTCGCGAATTTTTCATATTTGAAGGGGAAAAGGCATACATTGAAATTCAGTTCCTAATACCAAAAAGTGCTACGCAGCATTGCTGAAACACTCCTGTTATTTTATCAAACTGCAGCTTTAGATTTGTGGTTTTGAGGTAATTTTTACGTTACATTGGTGAATTTTCTTTATTTTCGGAAAAATGGGCAAATCAATGCAGAAATTTTCGTGTTTCAACGAAGTAGATCCACAGAAATGATCGTTCAAATCACGGATTTGTTTTTGAGTGTATGGATGTTTTTTCGTGAATGCCTGAAAAATAGTTTATTATTATTATTAATATTATTATTATTATTATTATAGAGCAACCTTTAGTTCTTTTCAGCATTTGTTTCATAGTTTTTCTTTACTCCGCAAAAACGCAATTTTTTCTGAAACATTCACGAAGATAGTTTTATTATGCGCGAATAAAACAAGAAATTTGCAGGCAGTACTATTCACACGTCTTGGAATTGAACAGCGTTCTTCGTTTTTCTATAAATTAATACATCTTATTTTCTACAATTAACTGCTCTCCGATGAAGATCAGTCCCTGATTATTGTATCAAAAATGAATTTAAAATGCCTACTTTGACCACATTTCTTGAAAGATGCTTAGCTTTTATTGTCAAGAGAAAAAAATAATAAATTATTGGTAACTTTATAAAAATACTCTCCAATATCGTGAATTTAAAATAAAAAATAACGTGTCAGTACGTGAAAGTACGAGATTACATTTGAGTACGGCTTTTTTTCATTTAATCTGATTGGTAGGATTACTTGCCAATATATATATATTCAGCGACCGTGCCACATTTTTTTAACAGTAATATTTGCCTTATTTAATGACAGGTTGAATATTGACGGCCAATTATCTACACTTGGGATATAGGCACGGGGGGAGTGCCCTTCGTGGGGGTCTTTCTAAGGGAACCTAACCCGTATTTACGCATGGATAAATCCACGGCTCGAAGAAAACCACGAAAACTCCGAACGATTAGGCCGACGGGCGCGATTGGGATCGAACCCAGCACCTCCCGTCTACCAGCTTCGAGAGCAGAACCTCTCAGCCACTGGTGGGGCTATTTAATGACAGAAATTTTCGATTAAATAAGGGGAAGATTATTATTTCAAAATAGTGGAAGTCAAAAAATAATAACGTGTTAATTCTATGTTTTGTATCCATGTCATGCCAGATACTACACCCAGAAAAAAGTTTTGTTGAATCAACAAAAATTTGGTTGACCCAACAAAACTTTTTGTTTAAATATAGGTCAATGGAAATTTTGTTTTAATCAACAAAAAATTTTTTTTTTTTTTTGCAATTCCAAAAAAAAATTTTGTATCGTCAGCAAAAAATGTTTTGTTAATTCAAGTAAAATGGTTCAATTTTACTTGAATTTTGCTAAAACAACCAAAATGTACTCAACAAAACATGTTTTATAGTTTTAATCAATTCCTTTTTCTGGGTGTAGAAGGTAAAAGCAAGACTCTTTCACTTATTTGTAACCATACACTTATCTTTTGTTTCCTGCATAAAGTCTAATTACTAAAGATTTGATACTTCCTAATCAATTTTTGCTTTATTTGTCTGCACTGTTTCCCCACTGGCAAATGTTTCTGCCAGGCAACAAATGGTACTTTTCTGTTATAGGGACCTTGGCGGGGTAGAGAAAATAGTCTTGGTGAGAGAAGGGCATTTTTCATACACTTTTCATATACATAAGCAATTTTTTCAATATTTATACAATTTATATAATATAAATAAGCCATTTATCTATTTTTATATGCAAAGAGGAGTTACTTGTATATATAAAAATAATATATCAATAAATAAAATGTTTATATATATATATATTGTTTATTTAATGGTTATATATATATAACCATTAAATAAACAATACCGACCACCAACAAAAACTGTGAAATTATGAATAAATTAAAAAAAAACTAATTGACAACAATACAGTTCCCCCCAACACACTTAACATAGATTCCAAAAACATAGTAAAAAATTGCAGAAATTGAATAACAGAAATTGAATAATAGAAATTTGTAGAACTTAGACAGAATCGTCCGGTCCCAAATGCCTAAAGTTCCACAAATAAAATGTGTGGTTTCATCTTCATATTAGCTAAAAAATAGCTAAAGAATATGAATATGGGACAACCACACCCATAAAACCACACCAAATAACCACACCAAATTACAAAATTAAAAGCATGAAACAGTATATATATATATATATATATATATATATATATATATATATATATATATATATATATATATATATATATATATATATATACAAGCATAAAATTTCATCAGGTTTGTTTTCATCGTTGTTAATATCATTTGACATCAAATCTCACTTTGTGAAGCCCGAATGGCGCCAAGCTTTAAAAAAAATTCCAAGGTCCTATAACAGAAAATACCCCAAAAACAACCAATAATTCAACAATATATGTTGAGTATGGCAATAATAGTAGAAGACGAGTTGTTATGTTTAAGGCGAAAAGAATATCAAGAAATAATTCTCAGAACAAATGAGTTAATATCGTAAATATCGTCTCTGAATTTCGAAAAGAAATTAGAAAAATGGGTGAACTCCGAGTTGCATTTTTCCATCTGCAAACATACTAGCTTTTCAATGCAATGGAACAGTGTTTTTCTCCAACTCTGAATATTTTCTCGGGAGGAATCGGCTGGGAACCATGGAGGGGTAAAATCACACCAAAAGGGGAATGATGCGCGGGGAAACTGAGTAATGCATTTGCGATTAGTTCCCCTTCTGATCAATAAAACGCGAATGACAATGTATTCCAAGTCATCCATCTCTTTCGCCCTCTCTCTTGCTTAACCCTACGCAAAGATAGCCCCGCCGTTAGGGACCGTGGCAAAGATGCCTGCCTACATAAATGTGCGTGTAAATATTTGTGGGTGGTGAAGCTTCCGCACTTTGGGGGATGAACTTTCAATTAATGAACTCGATGCCTTCGGGTTCTTACCTGATACGAATCGTCAACTGCTTGCTTCATCAACGAAAGGAAGTTTCAGGATACAGATAAAATAAATTAAATTACACAAAATTCTGTCAGAATTCACCACTATTTCAGATGTTATCTTATATTTTAGCAATTGGAAAGTATATTCAACTTCAAAACTTATGAAACATTTGTAGGTATTTATTAATTCAAAAATGTTAAGGCTATTCTCAAATCCAACTGGCTACTTTCTGACACATTTTTTAATTCATCTTTGTTCGCAAACGTATCAAATTGGCAGGCACTCTTATTCAGAAATTATGTAATCAGACTTTTTTCACGTAAAGGCGAAAGATTTATCAGAAAATGCTATCAAAGTTGGGTTTTTTAATCGAATTTCCTGACGCGAAAACAGAGGAAAGAGAATAAAACTGCCGTCCTGAGATGAGCTTATAATTCAAGATATATATTTTATTTATTTTTAAAAAACTTTTCGATTACAAATCACTTTAACAATCATGCCTGCAAGTATCATGTGTTTAAAAATGAGCCGGGAAATGTGTCAGAAAGTTTCGCTTTGTTGAGTGGAGAAAAATACTTTTATTATTTACAGTAAAATCTATTAATACGGAATCAAAAAAAAAAAGAAAAAAAATCTGCTTTAGACACGTTTCCGACTTAGAAGATATAATTGTTTAAAAAAAAAATTAAGGGGTCTCAGGAGTCTTACTTTTCCTCCGAAGATGCAAGTTTGCATCATGTCACATTTAATTTTATTTCTCATTTCATACAACACACAATAAAATGAAATTTTTACCACTAATAGGTCAATGTCTGCTTTATTTAACATAATTATTTCAATGTTGTACAATTCATATTTAATTATTTTAAAAAAGTTTAAATTTAAAACAAAAAGTAAAAAAAAAAAATTCCTGGTATCCACTGCGCGCAAGGTTGTAGAAAAAATATTGCTTAAAAAATAACAAACAAAACTGATAATGATGTAAAATGTATGTATCTTGAACTTATACTTCAATTTCAAGCAATTAAAGATTTAACTTATTTTAAAATTGGCATTTTTTCAACAAAAAATGAATTTTTTAAACATTTTACAGTTTAATTTTAAATTTAAGAAAAATTAAATTTTTAATTTCTTGAAATTGAAGTATAAGTTCAAGATAGTACATCAATTTTACATCATTATCAGTTTTGTTTGTTATTTTTTAAGCAATATTTTTTCTACAACCTTGCGCGCAGTGGATACCAGGAAAAAAAGTTTT
Source organism: Maratus michaelseni (assembly GCA_963931845.1). NCBI lineage: Eukaryota > Metazoa > Arthropoda > Arachnida > Araneae > Salticidae > Maratus > Maratus michaelseni. Next base: position 228,174,394 of record OZ007599.1, read on the forward strand.
TTTTACTTTTTTTTAAATTTAAACTTTTTAAAAATAATTAAATATGAATTGTACAACATTGAAATAATTGTGTTAATTCAAGCTGATATTGACCTATTAGTGGTAAAAATTTCATTTTATTGTGTGTTGTATGAAATGAGAAATAAAATTAAATGTGACATGATGCAAACTTGCATCTTCGGAGGAAAAGTAAGACTCCTGAGACCCCTTAACGGACCATAAATTTTTCCATTCCATTGTACAGAGACTTAGTTTTGGTAGATTTCACTGTACAGTGGAATTTTCAATAATTTCCCCCCTCCAAATCATATAATGCTATCTTGATTGACAGGTGTAGCATTCAAAGTATTTTTGTATACATTTATAAACTTATGCAGCCATACATCTTTAAAATTATACAAATATTAAACATTTAAAATAAATAAAATGAAATAGGACAAAAAAAATTAAATGATTAGAAATTATATAATTAATTTAAAAGTAAATTAAATAAATCAAATTCTTTAAGAATTTGCTAGCCATTTCAGATGCTATCTGAATTTTTTAGAAATCGGAAACTATTAGTTAACTACAAAACTTACGGTATATTTATAGGTCTGTCTTTAAATTAATTTGTAAAATTTAAATATCGTAAAATCTGTTAAGACAGAATAACAAAGACGAAAATTTCCCTTTTAGACAGGTTTCTTCCTTAGAAAGTATAATTGTATCGTATATACATTTTTTTTTTCGATGTGACCATGATTCAGTTTTTTTTTTTTTTTTTTCATTTAAAGCTGGATTCATTATTTCTTATACAGGTTTTGTTTGGCAGATTTTATTGTACAATGGAAGTTCTCAGTAATTTCCCTCCCTCAAAATCATGTAATGCTCTTGATTGATTGACGTAGAATTCAAAATTCGCTAATAAACATTTATAAACTTATGCAGCCATGTATCTTTATAGTTGAAGTGCTTCTTTACAAGCAAACCACGCCATTAGTGTAATAATGAAAAAATGTAAATAAGCAGCAATCGAAAGGGTATTATGAAACGAGTTTTTTGACGCATAAATCATTTGCCCTCGTCTCCCCGTTATCGAGATATAAAGTCTTAAAATTTGCTAATTTATTGATTTAATAGGATGGAACGAGGAGTCGATAGGATTGAAGGAGGAGTCGTTAACGTTTTCAACGTAACAACATCATCAAAGTCCAGTCACTTGTTCATTTCCAGTTTAGTACGCCGTAATACTCCGAAATGATTTGCTATGCTTGTTACAAGTCTGGGTTAGTACAAACTCGGCCACTTGCATTTGAAACGCCCTTGCAATTTTATGTTTCGCAGGAGATTGATCATTGTAATCATTGCACCAGGTTTAAGTTCATGAAATTCTCTTGGTGCCACGATTTTCTACGCTTCAATTATTTTTTGGTTCAGTGCCATATTTGTCAATAGCATTTTTTTTACGTTCTTCTTTCATTTTTATATTACTATATCTAAATATGTTTTGTATTTCATATTAATCTGATTATTAAAATTTCTGAATCAAAACCACGCCTTTTTCCTTAATTAATTAAATAAATTTGCAAACTTTATGACTTTATATCTCGATAACGAGGAGACGAGGGCAAATGATTTGTGTGTCAAAAAACACGTTTCATAATTCTCTTTAGATTGCTGCTTACATAGATTTTTTTCATTATTACACTATGGCGTGGTTCCCTGGTTAGAAGAAGATGTTACGTCACATTTTTTTCTCAAATTTGTTTTATTATATGGACGAAGGTGTTATGACGTGTTAGTGAGGATCAAAGTGTCATGAAGTTGAAGGTGTTATGAAGATGAAGATGTTATGCTATCATATGTTAAAGCGAACATACTGAGATTCTAATTAGTCTTAAACATATGACATATTATCTTTAATATATTTTTTATTTTTTATTTATAATATAAATAATATTACTAAATTGTAATATTTAAAATTCCATGTTAACAAATTCTTCTGAGAGAGTTTAATACCACCTGTAAGCATTTCAAACATATGCCACCAAAAATAAAATAAAGAAAAAAAGTGTACATAAAAAGTATTTCACTTCAATTTTCATGAAATTTAATTATTTGTTAAACATCTACTTTACCTAAGTTTTTTGCTCTTAGAACTAATAAACTTTTCTTCTAAAGGATTAAATATTACGTAGGAAGAGAATTAGGATACTTATTTTGTCTAATATTAGTATTGAAGAATTGTAAGCTTTTCCTGCTCTCAACATATTAACACTTTTTAGTAAGGGTATCAGACACGCACGCGCGCACACGTAAAATAAGATGATAATACCATTTTGTTAGCTATTTGTGATTTTATTGTAAAAAAATATTTTATCAAATATCCCATCAACAAAATATGATGTAAAACAAAAATGTTTAATTAAATATAGGAATGTGAAAAAATTAAACTTTAAGCAAAAAGAACCTAAACAAATTGGAAATTTTCTAAATTAGTAGCCGCTTGACTGAAAGACAGTAGCTATTTAAGGGTTAAAATTTCAAAAAAATTCCTAAAACGTCATTTTTTTTCTCTAAAAAAAATCTATGGGTACACAGTTAAAAAAAATAATAAAAGATTAAAAAAAAAAAATATCAGGCTTAATATTTATTCATATGAGTTTCTTTTTTTTTACACTGTGATTTTTTAAAGTTTTCACACTGATTTTTCAGGTTTTTAATGTTTAAAAATTATAATCGTTATAAACATTTTTTAGTCACGAACTATGGCCATTTTTAAGAAATTTGCACAGACAGGCAAGCTAATAAACGAATACTATAAATTTGAAACGAAACCATCATCAAGCAAACGTAATATTTCGAATGACAAATATATAAAATTCGATGCAACCTAATGGAAGCTAGATTGTGGCCAATAAAAAAAAAATATGATGTAAAACAAAATTGTTTAATAAAGTACAGAAATGTAAAATAATTAACTTTAAGCAAATAAAGTCATACAAGATGGCCACACATATACATAAATATGCATACAATATACATGCAAATCGAAATACAGCTTTACTTATGTTTTATATTCATTTATTAAACCAGTTAAAAAAAAAAAAAAAATTCCAAAATTCAGGAAGAGTAAATCTTGGAAAATTAGATTAAAATAACGGAAAAAACATCCATAAGAGTATATATACATAGTTTCAAATAATCCTACGTTTACTTACTAAGATAAATTGCTGAATATATGCAAAAATGAAGAACAAACTGGCGTTATTGAGAAGATTTATTATCAACAATTCCTTTTTGATACAACTAAAACAAAAAAGAAAGAAAGAAAGAAAAAGAAAGAAAGAAAAGAAAAGAAAAAGAGAAGGAGAAGGAGAAGAAGAAGAAGGAGAAGAAAGTAAATAAAATAAATGAACGAAAGAATAAGAAACTCTCCTTATTGACAGATTACGCTCCAGGGTAGCTAAGATTAATAAACTAAATTTTTTAACATAAATTTGCTTCATCCTCCTCCCCACGCCTCCCATACGCGCGTTAATAAAATCTGAAGGTGAGTCAAGTTTTTAATGTTTTTAACTGACAAACTTTTTAAAAAAAATTTCTGGCTTTTTTTTTTCTTTGTCCCCTCATTGTAATCGGTATGCCTTCCTTTTATCAATTTCTTTCCTTGATCAAAGATTTTTTCGTCCAAAGGAAAGCCATGCAAAATGCATCACTTAAATTAAAAACCTAAAAATTCATTGCCTAATTAAGAGTATTTTTGTATGGTATATCATAAATAAAAAATACATTTTGTCCAAAATATAAATTTGCTGCTCGTGAATTAATTTGCATTTTTAAAAACTCCTCCTTCAACTAAAGCTTAATAAATGAACAGCAAAACTTATGCATTCAAACTGAGGAATCTTCCATAACCGGAATGACTTATAAATTTTCGCTAACAATGCGTTTTCAACAAATGAAAGTAAAAGATACACAGTCATTGATAAAAACAATAACTGACTTATACGTCTAACGTTCCCATATGGAAGAGTAAGTAAAGAGAACACTGAAATAGCTTTTGAACCTAAATGAAATACAACGTACATTTGTCAGAAAATATAACTTTGTGAGAAATTATGCGAAGTAGGGAATGTGCGTTCCTATGAAGTCTTTGACCTTCAACATTTCACATATATCGCCTGGAATATTTCATATTCGTGAATTAATTAGTATTTTTTAAAAATCCTGATTCAACTAAAGCTTAAAAAATTAACAGCAAAACTTATGTATTCAAACTTGAAAAATCTTCCATAACCCAGAATGACCCATAATTTTTCGGTAACAATGCGTTTTCAACATATGAAAGTAACATATACACTGTCATTGATAAAAACAATAACAGACTTATATGTCTTAACGTTCCCATCTGGAAGAGTAAGTAGAGCGAACACTAAAATAGCTTTTGAATCTAAATAAAATACAACGTACATTTGTCAGAAAACATAACTTTGTGAGAAATTTTGCGAAGTAGGGAATGTGCGTTTCTCTGAAGTCTTTGACCTTCAACATTTTACTTATATCACCTGGAATATTTCATGTTCTACAAATGTGCAAATGTCAAAGACTCTCTGTGTCTAGCACGATTTTAGTCGAGATTTTTTTTATTATCAAAATCTTAAAATTCATCATGGGAAAAATGTCACATATTTCTTTTTATACTCTTTTGTTATTATTTTTGACTCAACTGTTTTTTCTTTTTCTTTTTTTTTTTTAAATGTAAGGATAGCATTTTGTAATCGACTTTTAACTCACTTCCTGATATGCTAGAATTATAAAAAAATATGTACACAGGTGTGTTTCTGAAGACAATACAACATTTTAATATTTTTGGAACTTAAATATTAATTAATAACTTAAATTTAATGATATTTTTCGTTAAGTGGAAAACATCCGATAAATCCACAAATAATCTTTATGGTTACAACAGTTTATGAGTTGAAAAACATCGGAGTTAATTATGCGCCAAAATTTGCCAAGTGGCTATGAAACTCTAAGAACGAAATATTTTAAATACTAAAAAGGCACAGAATATAAATAAAAACTAAAGAGTGTATTTTTTTTTTTTTTTTTTTTTTGGTAAAAAATACTCTTTTATCATTTAATAGTTTAATATTAATTTTGATTATACGTTGAGAAAACAATTCAGAAATCCTGAATAGATAATTTAAATAATGCTTTTTTCTCTTTCCTGCTGACATAGCTAAGAAAGAAGTAGAGAAAAACTTATACTTTTTAAAATTAATTTTAGCTCGCGATTTCTATCAAGTGTGAATCAAGCAATTTTAACTATTATAACTACCGACAAAAAATGAATCAATAATTAAAAATTAGCACAATCCTGCGGAGGTATACAATGCAACGATATACGTTTAAACGAGGTCTGCACGTTTCATAATTGTATATATATATATATTTAACAACAGCCAGTAAACGAAATAAATCAATTGCTGTCACTGTAACAAAAAAAAAAAAAAAAAAAAAAAAAAGGACAACGACTATGTTTTTTTTTTGTCGATATAAAGTCTTCTTCTATATGTTTAATTTGGCAAAACTAAACACATCATTCATAATTACAAATTATATCGAAGTATAGGTCGAAACTAAATTTATTTAAAGTAGCAAAATTTTAAAGCATGATTTAATAATTGTCAAAAAATATATCATATAAAATATGATATAATTTTTTGAGTAGTAAGTGCTAAGTTGACTTACAAATTTTATTAATTATTACGAAAGTAATAGCATTCTTATTGATCATGTGAAATTAGATATATACGAGTTTCTTACCACAATAATATATCAGAATATATGAAAATAAACAAAATTTTGATCCCAGATAAACAAAAAGACAAAAAGAAAAGATCTTTTAAGATGTAATAGAAAAAGTTACAAATCGAGAAAAAGCGATTTACTCAAGCAGTTTATTAAAATAGAGCTTTTTTACTTTTAACGGGATTTATGAACAGATGAGTCTGTAAAGATTTCTTCTTTAAGATAATAAACTGGATTAAGATAATATAATAAGATAAATAATAAGCCGTATTAAGATAATAAACTGAAATAAATCGGTCAACGCCAACTAAACGGCGTCGTAGGACATCCTTTGTTGCATTCATCTACGCCAATAAAAGAATATGATCTCTGTGTCCGTGGGTTTGTGTGTGAGTTGGCGGTTGGATAGGAAAATCTAACCGCACGTATAGAAGTCTGAAATTTTGGATATGGAAAAATTGGATGTGCAAGGCAGGTCCCAAGGCAACTGAGGCTTGTATTTTTTATTTTTAATAATTAGTCGAGATAATAATTAAAAAATAATTAAAATTGCAAAATGGCGTGCGGACGCCGAGAAATACCGACGAAATCCGAAATCTTCGGATTATCTACAAGCAGAAAAGAAACGAGAGACGGAAACCTTCAGTTTTTTTTGCGTTTTTGCAAGTCTGCATCGGCTTAACAAAACGAAATACGAAAAAACAAAAAAATGCACACTTAATTATCATTCTTTTTTCTTTCTAATGATGTTATTCGCAGAAAAAAAAATAATATTTACCCTTTCAAGATCGTTACTTTTCGTACGTCGAATTCGTGTTTTATTTTTTTACTTCCTCAAGTACGCATCGACTCTCCGGAACGAAAAAAAAAATACCCACTCCTAGATGGTACCATTTTCTTTCTAACGAAGTCTTCGGTTTCAAAGAAATATCAATATCAATCATTCAAAAAAAAAATGTATTTTGTAGTGCTGTTTTCGCGTTTTTCGTTTTATCTGCAATTTTAAAAATCTGCATCCGCTCTCTTGAACGAAATACGAAAAAACTTAAAAATACCCACTTATAAGTGCTACTTTTGCCTTTCTAATGACTTTTTTGGTTAAAAAAATTAATATGTACCCTTTCAAAACAATTATTTTCCGAATGACGATTTCGCGATATTCTTTTTTTCTACAATTTTTAAAAATCTGCATCCGCTTTCTAAATCAAAAAAAAAAAAAATTACTATCTTAATCTGGGTACCTTTTCCTTTCTAGCAACGTCTTTCGTTAAAAAAAATATTATATATTCACTATATCAAAAAATTATTTTCTGTAAGTCACTTCACGAATTCGCCAGATTTTCTTTTTTTTCCCTCAGTGATTTCCCAGAATGCATTTCGAGTATTATAAGGTTTCAAGCAAGGCAGCCTCTATTTTTTTTTTTTTTTTTTTTTTTTTTTTTTTGATTTGAGGTAATACCCAACGTTCCGAATCGAAAAATAGACAAAATTTAGAGAATAATTAATGTTTCAGGCCAAAATTATAATAGAAGGTTACTATTTCGTTAGAATTTGGAACTATTGAGGGGGAGTGGTTGATAAAAAATTCGAATTCCTTTCGCGTTTGATGAGAATAACTGGGTGTTGGACACTTTTGGATGAGGAATGTGAGATACTATACGTGTGGGAACTATTGGTCAGAATTCAAAGTTTAATATATCTAATTTTCACAAATTAAATCGGCAATTACTAGATTGGGTCTCCTTTCTTTGCTTAGAAAGATTTTCCTTTACAAACAGAAAATCAAACAAATTTGAGGGTGTACGCTGCCAAAGGCAGTGGGGGCACTCAATATTAAGGTCGTTTGGAAAGATTTTCTTTTTCATACAAATTCAATCAACGCTGACTTTGGTTATATTTAAGTTTATTATCACGGGCCCGGGCTACGCTGGTCTTTTATTTGAAATAAATATAATCAAAAACATACTTGAGCGTAGCAGGCCCGGTGTCTTCCGAAATCAGTGCGGTCCCAACAGTAGGTTTGTTACGATAGATTTTCATTTAAAAATATAAAATCTCCGATGGTGTACGCTGCCGAAAGCAGTGAGGTCCTTTATTTTCATTTCGATAGATTTTCATTTATAAATAAAACATAATTAAAATTCAAGGGTGTACGCTGCCGGAGGCATCACTAAATTCGTCCCCGTCATTAGGTTCCGTCAACAGGCACGTCCCTATCATTAGGTTCGTTTGGAAAGATTTCCGTTGAAAAATATAAAATCATTCAATACTGATTTTGGGTATATTTAAGGTTACTATCAAGGGCCCGGACAACGCCGGATGGGTCAGTTTAAATGGATATAAAGGGCGAGGGCAAAGATCGATAACGTCTAAGATGAATTGCAACGTAATAGCGATATTAAAGAAGCAATCGAATTACTCAGAGTCATAAACCCCTTCTTACCAGTGAATCCCTCGCTAATCTTGCCTTAAAGTGCTAGAATTTTAATAAATTTTAGAGCGTCAATAAACAAACAGACAAAATCGAAAAAAAAAAAAAACATTTCAAATGTATTTGGAAAGAGAAAATGAAAAGGAGATTACATTTGTTTAAGTCTTTGATGTATATGTAAATGTGTATAATATATCTTTCAAATGAAAATGTATTTGTATTTAAATAATATTTGGTGAAATAACATATCGTTACTACTATGAATATTCTTATGAAGCTTCTCTGAAGATTCCATTAGTTATAGTTTTCCATTCTTGATTTTTCGTTTTATTAAGTTTAATTCCTGCTGTATCATAGGACCTGCTGTATCCTTTTTATAATATTTCATCCTTTGTTTTTCACATGTGTTTTCATTTTTAAATATATATATATATATATAATACCTTTGAATTCAAAATACAAAAAAAAAAAAAAAAAAAAAAAAAAAAAAAAAACAAGTTCTAGCAAAAAAACTGACGACCACATCTTCATTTTTTTAAGGATAGGTACAAGCATAAAGTGTATACGGAATACTATATATAAAGTTAATAAATAATTAACCAATTCAAACATCAAATCACCGAAACTGTAATTCAGAGGCGGAACGTGTATATATATAAAGGAACTTTCCTGCTTTTCCGAAACAGATGAGCTAGTAACATTTTTTTTTCTTTTATTAAGATAATAAATTGAAAGAAATTGGTCAACGCCAAATAAACAGTGTTTTACACCATCATTCGTAGTGTTCTTTGGACAGGAAGCACGAGCGCGCAAGATGGATACCGTCTGACATGAACTGCATCGTAATAGCACCATTAAAGAAGGTATCGGATTATTGAGATTTGAATACCCACATCCAGTGAATAACCCCAACCACACACACACACACACACACACACACACACACACGCGCGATCTTGAAGGGAGCGTTTTAGTCAGTTTAGTTTATTCTTTAAGGTGAGTTACTCAACAACGCGAAACTTCCTGACACATTTTCTGAGTCATTTTTAAACGCATTTTAAATTCGCAGGCCTGACTATTTAAGTGATTTGCAATCTAAATGTGTTTTCCATTTTTTTAATAATTAATAAATTACTTATCGAGTTATAAGCGATTCGTGTCACGTGACGACACGTTTTCTCCCCTTCAGGTGCTGCGACGTCGGAAATTTTGTTCAAAACGCCGACTTTGACAGCCTTTCCTGAAAGATCTTCTGTCTTTATACCAAAAACTGGGAAAACGCCTTTCGATTACACAGTTTCTGAATAAAAACTTCTGCCAATTTCATGCGTTTCCGAATAAAAATAAATTAATTAGGTCATGAAGAACCCAGTTTGGAATTGAACAGTCTAGAACAACTAAATACTGACTTTATCTACATTTTGATAGTTATTTTACACGAATAAAATATAGGTCATAGTGATAGTTGAAGATTGATGTATCATGGTTTATGCATTAGAATTTTGTGAAAATACAAGGATAACCAAACAAATACACAAAACTGAAGTATTTTAAAGTATAATGGAAAATTTAAAAAAGAAGTAAAATACAAGTTGGTCAAGCCTCTTATTAATTTTCAAATTTTCGACTTTTTAAGAGTAATTTCAACAGATAGGCTAGTAACAAATTATTTTTTTAATAGCCATGTTTTATCCATTGTGAAATATGTGCATCGCAGTTCGTCAAACCCAACGACATAGATTACAATGAAGACATGCCGCCAACTAAACGTTCATTTTACGACATCATACGTCGTGTTCTTTGGGCATGAAGCACGGGCATGCAAGATGGATGCCGTCTACAGGGCCGAAACTAGCTTTTTTTTTTTTCCACAGGGGCAAACATGGATTTAGGCTCTCCCCCTCCCTGCTCCACAAAGTAAATTTACAAAGAGAATTTTACCAAGTTTTTAATAGCCGAGTAATTTTAAAATTAAAAATATGTAATCATAAAATACGCAATGTTGAACTAAGTAATCAGCGTTGTCAAATATTTATTCAATAAAACCTAAAATTAAAAATATGCATTCATAAAATACGTAATGTTGAACTAAGTAATCAGCTTTGTCAAATATTTATTCAATAAAACCTGTGAACCAGAATCGAAAGGAATAGGGAAAAAATTCCGCTTTATACAGATTTTCGTCTTAGCATCTTATTAGTTAGATATTATTTCTCTTGGGACCATCAAATTTTTTTATTAAGACAATATTCCGTTACAGATTTCATTTTCACATATTTTACTGTAGTTGTAGTATTTACATTACAATCGAGCCGGTGCGCGGCGTTTAAAGTCATAGTGATATGAGTCTCAATGTTTTAAGAACTGAAAAATGCTGCTGACTGCTATCTACAGTCAGTGTCATGGAACTATCAGGAACTATCACTTATACTGTTCTTTCTATTAATAGACTGATATGTGTCTAAGATGCTTTGCTGAACCTAAGGCTAACTTTCAAAATTATAATAGTGACTTAGACCAAAAAAAAAAGAAAAAAAGAAAAAAAAAAGAAAAAGAAAAAGAATATTATGTTTTTACTAAGTATTTTAATTTGAAATTCTTCCACACCTTAGTGTTTAGTGTGCCGGGCAGTCGCCCCAACTCGCCCCCTCTAAGGCCGGATCTCGATGTAAAAACGGTAATTGTAATACACAGTATTTTTTTTTTTAATTCCCTATTTGCCACCTCTTAGTTTTTAGTATCCCGGGCAGTCACCCGACATCAATAATCTTTTTATCTATTTGTCAATTTTAATGCACTTGGCTCAGTTTTTCTTTTCGATTCTCCAGCTGCAAAACATTTTTACACAAATGTTATATATATATTGTATCAAACGACAAACCAAATCTTCATTTGGCGCCTTCTTCGCCATCCGTTCTGGCGCCAGAGGCACATGCTCCCTCCGTCCCCCTTAGTTTCGGCCCTGCCGTCTGACATGAACTGCAATGTAATAGCATCGTTAAAGAAGCTAATCTAATTACTCAGAATTGAATACCCCCCCAGTGAATCCCAACTCTTGAAGGTAGCACTTGAGTGTTTTTGTGTGTTAAAGATTTCAACTACAAATTTTATCTATATTTTATTGATAATATTAGCAAAACCATTATAAGTTGGATATATCGGATGTTCCTGCATTAAATTTTGATGAAAATACAAGAATAACCAAACAGACAAACTGCAAACGTTCTTTTTAAGTATAACGGAAAGTTTGAAAAAGAATAAAAATGAAATTTGGTCAAGTCTTTTATTAAAATAAAGCGATTTTTTCTGATTTTTAGGAGTGAATTTAACAGATGAGCTAGAGTAACAAATTCTTTTTTAATAGCTGCATTAAGATACTAAATTGAAAGAAATCGGTCAACACCAGCTAAATGGCGTTTTACGACATCATTCGTCGTGTTCTTTGGACACGAAGCACGAGCGCGCAAGATGGATACCGTCTGACATGAACTGCAACGTAATAGCGCCGTTAAAGAAGCTATCGGATTACTCAGAGTTGAATACCCCCCAGTGAATCCCCCGCTCTTGAAGGTGGTCCTTGAGCGTTTTCGTCAGTTAATAAAGGACTAGCCTCTTCAAGGAGCAGTATCGTTAATTACGGACATAAATAAAATCTAGCCAGCGTTCAAACAAATGAAAGGCGAGTCATAAAAGAGGAGTCTGTATTTTTTTGTGTTATTTCTGTGGTTTTTTAGAGCTTATCTGATTTAAGAAGCTATACTGAAAGCTTTTATGAAGAGCTCACAATTTGTAGGAGGAAAATAACGTAAATTTGGAAGCAAATGAAGTACACTGCACTTCTCCGAAACATAAGAGTGCCAGCTAAAATAAAAAGAGTATGCAAATAACACGTGGCTTTTCATGGAGCTTTTTTTGTTTAGAGAGAGAGACTTTTTTAGCTCACCGGGAGTACGTCTTATTGAATTAAATAATTGCATGCACATTCTCTTTCGTACTGGAAAAAAGTTTTATTTATTCAACAGTTTGTTTTATGGTATAAATTATATTCAGAGCCGCAAAAATACTTTAATGCTAACAATGAGATAATATGTTGATCTAACAGAAATTATAATGTCGAACATTTTTTTTTCCGTAAATCATTTGAGACATCATACTGGAAATTTTTATTAGTAAATTTGTAATATTATATTTGTAAATCATAAATGAGTAATTTTTTTTTTCTGTAAAAGTACAACACGAACATATGGCTTTTCCTTTGGTATTTTTATTGGAAAGCTAACATTTCTTTCTTTACTTTTTTTACATTAATGTTTTTAGGTTTTAAGGGTCCTCTCCCCTCGCGCGAAAACACACGCAATTTGCACGTCAGTGAAGAATTATTTTCAAGTTATTAATTTCATTATACATTTCATTATTATTCATTTACAAAAATATTTGAATCGAAAAAAATTACTCTTTGTTAAAAGAATTTTTGCTCAAACATTTATCACGATAATTTATGGCACTCAAAATGACAATAATACTACTCACACCTGCACTAATTATTTAATTAAAGAAGAAAAATAAGCAGAAAAATGAATCCAATCAAATAAAATGCAGAATTAATAATACTTTTAAACTAATAAATTAATAATTGAACAATAAGTAGTAATTAGAAGTAGTAATTAGAAGTACGTATTCATTATTCTATAAAGCTATAATTTGTATACATTTAACATATAATATACCAAGCCTATCTTGTCAACGTACTTTACCAAGCTAGGGTTTTCTGAAGACCTCAGCTAAAATTAAACATCCCCCATGTTTACTTCTAAAGGGGTAAGTTACCAAAAAACATTTTTTTCGGTTTCTGAAGGTCAGTGCTACACCAAAAATGGCTCTTATTTCAACAGGAACTACATCTGTCCAAATTCTTATTCTGTTCGGAGCAGCATTTGCATTCAAATCTTGAAAAAAATAATGACGCTTCAGCATTTGTGAAATGTGCATAGCATATAGTATTAACAATTTTGTCATCAAGAAACAAGTTGAAAACTTCGAATATTGTGGTCGCCCATCAGTTGAGTGGGCATTCATCTGACAATGTTACACTGTTGACTCCGAGTAAACCAGGGCACAGAACTTCTTCACACTCTTCCAGATTTTACAATGAACACTTAATCTTCATCCGAATTATCATCAAATGATGCTCTGGCAATGTCACTTTCTTCAGAATTCACTTCAAGATTGTCTTCAGATTCTGACTCATCCCTGGTGAAAAATATTCCTCATCAGATTCGCTCAAGGCATCTTCGAATCAAATCACTATCATTCATCAACTGACGAATGTCCTCTTCTGATAGTCCTGTAACGGGGCATTTTTAAAAATTTACAACCTTCAGAATTTGCAAAGAACAAGGCCAACAGCATTCAGAATTTGACATATAGTATACCACTTTTTTTATGTTAATTTTATAGAACATTTTATAAGCAAATTTACATAATATTTATGTTAATCCCATTCTGGAAACATAGAAAAATCAGGAATAAAATATTTGTTAGAAATGGCCGGATCACGAAAAGCAACATTCTGGATTCTGGGGTCCTCAGTAGAACGCCCTTGGTATGTTAAGGGTTAATTATAACTGTAAAGAGTGTATATGAATATTTAAAAAAAATTCTGCATATTAAAAATAATAGGATTGCATATATATATATATGTTGTTGTTAAATATAAAACTATCTATAATATTTATAACATATTAAACAGTAATTAGTAACATAATATTAACTTCTCTAATGCATTTAGTACACTTACACTGTAAACTGAAATGTCTGAAATTCAAACACTTAAGTATCTGAAATGGATGGTTAAAAAAAGAGACACTTTACACTGTCGTAATTTTTAAGATGCTTATTTGAGTCAGAATTTCAGATATTTGAAAAGCCTGAATCACGGCCATTTTTGTGCACTGATTTGTCGACTATAGACATCCATTTCTGACCACATTTTTTTCCCTATGCATTAAAGGCAGCCATATTTGGCCATATTGAATCCTTAATAAATGGGAAAATATTTGAAAATAAGGCAGGGTTGAGGATTGTTCCAGAAGTAGAACCTCATTACAGCATGGGCAAACTGGATCATGGCACTGCCTGTTCCCCACCCCTACGATTTTAGGGTCCCCAAATTTGGTATGCAATTTTCATAAAGATGATATTTTAAATCACTTTAGATACTAACTTTAGATACATTGCACCGATAATATGCAATGTTTTGATTTTTTACAGTAAAATAAGATAGATTTTTTTTTTTAAATCTAGAAACAGTAAAACTTCTCAATAGTGGACAATTCTAAGCCGCGGCATTTGTGCCTGCTTTTCAGAAGTATCTAAATATGTATGAATAGTGAATTGAAAAAGTTGTTCGCTAAATAGAAGTGTCTGTTATGGAGGTTTCACTTCACTGTGAAGGTAAAATCTCGATAACAGACATTCCTGAATAGCGGACAACTCTATTTATCAAATATCCATATTTTTAAATCCCAACATACATATTTACATACTTTTACTTTTACCTCTAAAAGTGCAAAATATTGATAATAATCAGTACAATTTCAAAAGAGATTTAAATTATTAGCGTTACGAAAATTACACACCAAATATGGGGACCCCTAAAATCGGGGCGGGTGAAGGGGGCAGGCAGTGCTATAGCCCAGTTTGTTTATGCTTTAATCAGGTTCTGCTTCTGTGGAAAAATTCCCAGCCCTGCTTTATATTGAAATATTTTCCCATTTAATATTATACAATCGCCGAAAACGGAAAATTTCAATTAAATATTAATTTATTTTAAATATTAGTTTATTTTATATGAAATCAAATTAAAGCTATTAATTTTAATAACAATTTTAAATTAAGAATCCAATTGTTAAAATTTTTGAAGAGACAAAACTGGAGGAAAAGAAATTGTTTGTTTCGAAAATTGCGCATTTCTAATTATAAAATATAAAAATTAGATCCCAACAGATGTTTGATCATTTAAATATTTTTAATCCAATATTAAAAATTGAGTAATTTACACGTCTTTCATAGCGAACAAACAAAAAATCAATTGTTAATAGAATATTGTTTTAACCGCAACAGAGAATGTTATAAGGGATTCAACACATTATCAACACATTAAACTCATAAATACATGAACTGTTTTCCGTTTCTAAATTTTTATAAAAAAAAAAAAAAAAATAAATAAAAATAAAAAAATAGGTATATTAAATTAAGCAATTTATTTATGCGTATACATTACTGGCTTTTTAAGTTTAACAGCATATAAATACGTAATTCGAAGAATATATATTTCTAGAATTAATGTGTTTTTTCAAACCGATTAAAAAAAATTATTTTATGTAATACTATAAACTGTCCTGTCAAGAAAATGTGTCAATATGCCAAAAAAAAAAAATAAATAAATAAATAAAAAATCCATTATCCCTTACTTAAAACGCTGTCACAAGAGGTCACAAGTCTTGTATTTGTTTTTAAAGAAAACTTGCGTTTTTTTTATCCAAAATGATGTATTGTTCCAATGAATAAGAAGGGGGAGGTCTTGCATGTTTTCAAATGAAAATTCCTTGACATATCCTGCAAATTCATATTATCAGAATGATTCATTTTCATCCTGAGAACATGAATCAGCGGGACAAAGTTTTGTTCTTTGACGGGATCAAATTAATATGATTTAACGAAGGGGTATGAATTAAAGTCCCAAAATTTGACATTCCGCAAAAAACGAAACAAATAAAAATGAATTATTAATTAAAAACTGCTCGAACGTACACTTAAAAACAAAAACTCAGTTTAAATTACAACGAACATATTTTGAACACAAGTTCGAATGCAGATAACATCCCTAAAACGCATGCGCGGTTTAGGATGGTGCTCTCTGGTGGCTACTCCGGAAATGACAAAGTGTTTTAATTTAAGACAATCTTTCTTTCTATAAGCCCTGGTAAGAAAGAGGGGCTTGCCCCTCCCTCGATTTCGAAATAAGATTTTTTTCCCCCGACTATTTAAAAAAAAAAGATAAAATTCATTCTTGAATGTAGTATTACAATCAGCGGACTAAGCCGCGGACCACAGATGTACCTGTTTCAAAATTTTACCACTCCCTACATTTTTTTCTGTTAACACACATGTCTCTGAGTATTTCAAGCTCTATCTCTTAATATTTTAGACTTAAGATTTAGTGGGGGGTGGGGGGGGTGTCTTGAACCTTTCCCCTATATCTACGTACAATTGCAAGTAAGCGTTTAAAAAACTATTATTTTTTTTTGAGAAAATCAATTTCTTAATTACTTAATGGACCGAAAATAACTTAGTTCTAAGACTTGATAAGCGGACTCATCTAATTTTGGTACCGTTCTATGATCTAATCAAATTATTTCTTTATAAATTAACGCCAAATTTAATGGGTTGGAAAGTATTTTAAACAGCTTTCATCTATTCGAAAACACTCTTTTGATGGCGCTGCCATATATAGGGATAATATTTTATCATAGCATAAAACATATGATCACATAACACATAACACATTATGTTGCATAACAATATGATCACATTCAGACATTTGCGTGTCTTAATTTATAAATGTCTTAATTTCAGATATTTTTATTAATTTTTTATGCCATGATTATAGTAAGACACACATGTGTCTTAAATTCAGACATCTTTGATGTCTGAAATTTCATATTCAGACACTTAAGTGTCTGAATTAAAGACGCCTCTATTTGCAGTGTAGTAGTAATATAAGTAACTCTAACCGCAATTTTGAATTTACTAGATTTGTTCCATAAGTTAATTTTAGTAAAATGCAAATTTGTATTTAAAACTTTCTAGTAAAAATAATTTATTCTACTCTCGAAATATTCTATTAAATAATGCAAACTTTGTAAAAATACATTTTCGCTTTGCATTATTTCAAACTATATAACGAAACAATTCAGTTGATAAATTTTTAATTTAAAACTGATTTTGAACTTTAATTTCTTAAACAACCTCGATGTGAGGTATTTAAATTCTTTCTTTACGTCGGCGAATTCCTTATCTGAAAAGTTTTCGAGAAGAAGTAAGATTGAATAGCAGAATTAAAAGTAAAAATAAATTTTGCTTCCATCAGCCTTCATCAAGAATAAAATTTAAAGCCTCACTTAAATTTCTTGCTGAAGTATACATTTCAAGGAGTTATAAGCAATGTTCATTGAATAAATATATTTTAATTAAAATATATCAAGTATTTGTTTTTCTTGGACCATTTAAGTTTTTTCGAGAGCATTTGACTGAATAAGACTGGCTTTATGAATCACATATATTATTATTATGAACTTTGGCTTTATTATGGAATATTGAATTATTATGAATACACTGTTATAGAGTAATAACAATACTGCCTTTTTTCAGTGTAATGAATGCATTTTAACGAGTACTTAAAATTTTCTAATTCTTTTGGATCTTTAAAAGGTATTCAAAATATGTTTTAACGTATATTTGTTCTGTGCATGAAAATTACTTACACTTCATATCGAAATTAAATTGTGCAGACAAATTATGTTATTTAGTATGTTATTTATCAGTCATTCATACTTTTAATTTCTTGATCTAATCATCTGGACTTCGACATTCTAGTAATTTTTTTATAATAACATTAAGGCCGATATTAATTTCAGCTGAAAATATGAACTCGAATTATGAAAAGATTTGTGTTAAAAATAATGTGAAACGCTTAATTACATGAAAGTATTCGTAATTTTATATTACATACCACTTTGCACTGTGTAATTTCTTTTTCCATTTTGAAGAACCTCTTTCGTACAGACCATGCACATTATAAAAGATAAACCAAGATAAAATAATAAAAATAAAATATGGCAATGTTGTAAAAAAAAATCATAGTTATTTAAATGTTTTTGCATTTATTTTACTATTTCACATGTTTCGAGAATTAAAGTCTCTGAATATATATTAAAGTCTCTCTCTCTCTGTATATATATATATATATATATTAAGGGGGAGGGGTGGCCATTACTCACATAAGATTGAAGAAGTCTGTAGAGAAATTCATTTCCATCTATCTCAAAATAAAACCTTATACATACGTCTTACGACATTCCAACGTCTTTCGCTGAACTATTGGACATCATTGTTTCGTTAAAATCATTAAAATATATTTACTATGCTTTTATTTTTTTTTAACTTATTTCTCCCAAAATACGAAAGTTAAATTGCTAAACTTTATAACATGCTTACCCCCCCTCCCCTCCATTAAAAAAACTCCATGAAAAAAATACACACAATTGAAAAGAGCAAAATTTGAATGTGCGTGTGTGATTAAATCGTGGCAACGTAATATTTTCCTAGGGATAAAAATTATGTGTTTGAGTTACAATATTTTATTATCAGAAAATTGTTTTCAATAAAAAATCAATGTACCAGACAACTCTTGGTCCTTAACCCAACTGAAAATTTTACCTACATTGAAATCAATTTTATGTTAGTTTTGTATGCTTCGTTTAGGCAAGCCATTTTTTTTTCTTTTTTTTTTTTTGGTATTCACCTATAAATGACAAATTTATAAGAATAATTTAGGGAAATTGCCTGAACATTTGCGACTAAAATTTCATTATCATTTTAGAAATTTTTTGGTATTATGTTTTTGTTTACGGTGTCTACCCGCCATTTTTTTCAATACATCCATTAAAATGAGTCACTGAAATTACCCCTAAAGCAAGGAGTCATTCTAAAAAATGTACTGGTGGAAGACTTTATAAATTGTTATTCTGACTTCACATGAAATAAATAATACAAGGTAGGTCAAAAACACTTTATGGGAAAACGATGTGATTTTTAATGCAGGTTGGTAACTATAGAGAGCGTTTAAGAAAGGTGAAAAACAGCAGTAAAAAAACAACAACGATAGTATTAATAATTTCACGTGTCCCTCAAATGCTCACTGAATGAAAAAAAATCTTAAAAGCCTAGTGAATCACTTTGATCAAAGTTGTTTTCAATTCTTCAGCACATTAATAATTCTATAGAGACGCGCAAGCTTTAAAATAATGGCACTAAACTCAAACACATGAACAAAAAAAAATAAATAAATAAATAAATAAATAAAATGTTTCCCATTTTGGACGAATAATTTCCATTGCGAAAATTATTGGTACTTTTGACAAAACACCGTCTTTCCCCCAAAATCAAACATCATAATTGCTACTTAAGTCTGGAATTATTCAATGACACCAATTATATAATCTTTGTCTGAAGCAACAAGGTCTAATCAAGTGCAATCCTCAAGATAATCGTCAATTAGAATAAGTGAAAGAAGGTAAAACTGCTAAAGAAGTAGGCTGAGCCGTTGTAATTTCATTGGCCAGGTGCAGACCAAACACCTACTTATTCAGATTCAAGTCTGGTTCCACCCCACATTTCATGCACTTCAATGCGTCTCAAGTGATGCGGAAGGATAGGAAAGGGTAGAAAAACATTTGAGAAAAATAAGACATGTCTGGCACAAAGAGGGATTTTTAGAGTTTACCTTCAGAGTCTCCCCAAGAAGTAAACAGCCGCGCTTGGTTCTCTCTATGTATAGATGCTAATCTGAATCAAAAAGTTGTCAATAACTATTTCTCTGTTATATATAATTGTCAATATAATCGATGGGGATTCCATGATGTAGGTTGCCAAAATATACTGACAAAGAAAAATAACCCTTTTTACATTCTTTATGTAATGAAAGTAGGATTTAGGTAGCTGTGGAGATAATTTTGTGTTTTTTCTTTTTTTTTTTTTTTTTTTTATCATTCTTTCTTTTCTTCTTTTTTCTTTTCAATTTTTTTTTCGCCAAACCACGTTTTGAGGAAAATTGGATGAAATAAAAAAAAATTCCAGAATCTTTAAATTTCAAAATTAAGGTGGTTCTCAAATTCCTTGCTCAATAACGCGAAACTGTTTGAATCATTTTAAATGTAAAGTTATAAAATTGGCATGGCTGACTATTGAAACGATTTGGAATCGAATGGTGTTTTCCACTTTTTGTAAATATTACTTATCGAGTTATAAACTACTGGTGTCAAGTGACGGCAGATTTTTCCCCTTTCCCTCGTTGTAGCGTCCGGAAATTCGGTTTCAAAACGCCAACTTTGACAGTATTTTCTGAAAGATATTTTGCCTAAAAATAGAAAACACCATACATTCGATCAGTCAATTACATAGTTTCTGAATAAGAACACCTGCCAGTTTCATGTTTTCCGAATAAAAATGAATTCAGATAGATCCTTTTGATTTTTGAAACACTTCTAAGACTAATGAAAGACGACATTTTTATTTATTTATTTATTTATATTTTTTAATTCTCTTCAACATAAATATTACTATAGGATACACGTCGATTCACAGTCAGTTTAATTCCAATACAACATAAAAAAAAAAAAAAAAAAAAAAAAAAAACATATATTTTCAAAAACTGAAGAATAATTTTAAATTTAAAGTTTTTCGGTTTTGCGTTTTTTGCTACTGCAATTTTTTTTTAATTTCTAAACATCGCACATTTTTATTTTTTACACCGTTATGTAGGGGAAAAAATCTACTGTAAAATGCAATTTGTTTGAAAACTGCATCTTATTTTACTGATTTATTATAGAATTTAAATTATTATTTTTTTTTAAATCTATCTCTATCGTTTACAGACGATTACAAAATATTAATCCGTTTGCACTTTAAACAATATAAAAAGTTCAGCATTTGTTTCCAGCTAATATTCAATAACGAAATTAAAACTTCATAAGGAAATAAATAAAATAGTATAAATAAAACGCTGATTTAACAGACATGTAAATAAAATAAGCGCTTAAAACAGCTGAAAATATCAGAATAATAACTGCTGTAGATAACGGAATTTTTAGCGATTTCTTCAGCCAATACGAAATTACCGCTTTTAATAAATTTCAAAATTTTATTTGAATATATAATTGGCATATTTCATATAAAAATGCTCTTTGATGTTGTTAGGGGGGGAATCTAAAAAATTATTAAATTTAAAAATCTTTTAGAGTTTTCAATTAAAAATAAAGGGTTTTCACATGTATACCCTATCCCGGGAAGATCGGGTTGGATGCCCTAATATAAATAATGGGATAAATATGGAATTATTCTTAATTAAATATTACTTTTTGAATCAGAAACTTTTATTTGAAAGTTTGTGTCTATTGGGTTTTTTTTCACCTCGAAGTAACAGAAACACATTAACATATGAAAAACTACTATTCAATAACGAATGCAATGTTTTTTTTTTTTTCTAATATTTGCTTTGCAATATTCTTTGAGGCATTCACAAAATAGACAAACATTTCCATCAGAATCCTTCTACAAAATAAATAAAAAAAATTTCACGAAAATATATCAAGCAGGAAGTACCATGAGAGTTCATCTCGAATAATAGGAAGACCTAGGAGTTAAATGGATCCTATAGTAAGAGATGACAGCGCATTGTAGGAGCGCCCTTTCGACACAAAAACTAAAAGACGTTTTTTAAAAAAGCGCTAAGTTGCAGTAAACAAGCGGAAATCGTTTCATTTTTTGCGCCTCTTTAGCGAACAAAAAAGAACATCTTCTACCAAAGTACAGGTGATAAAAATATAGCCCCTTGAAAGCAGTCGGGTCTGTGATGTCCTATATTTTTTGTCAATAGATTCGGAGTAGTATATGTCGGGAGTACAAAAGGAGAAAAGTTTTTTCCCTATCGATGTGAGTTTTTCCCGTTTTGCAGGGCGTGATTTTCCCCACTCCGTGTTGATGTGGGCTTTAAACTAAAGAAAAAAAAATGGGGTGCGAATTTTGCTAAAGCATAAAACATTTGCAAATTGGGAAAATATTTTGAATGTAAGATAAGTTAAAAAGTAAACCTTGAATGTCTTCTTTATTTATATTTTTTCCTGCCTTTTTTTTTTTTTTTTTATCTTGGAAAGAAATGTACATTGAAAGCATACTTTTTTCTTTTCATAATGTTTTTTCATATTTTATTTTTATTTTTATTTATTTATTTTTTCCTGGACAAGAAAAAATATATTTATTTGATATAACAAAATTTTTCAGACACAAAAATACCAAGTTTTTGTGTTTGTTTTTTTTTCTAACTTTTATTTATTTATTTATTTTACTAATAATATTATGGTGAAAAAGCATCTCTTTAACTGATTTTAAGTAAATGAATATCGTTAGGTTCTGTTTGATACGGTGAATATATAGTAGTTGAAAATACTTTGAGAAAAATGTTTGATAAATTCTGTCTTCAAAATATTCTTTTCTGAGTATGTGAAAGGACGTGGAACTTAGATATGGAATAGGAACAATATGCAGCGTCTTCGATTTTAGGTATATAATTTCAATTCTAACACAAAAGAAGGAAAATTATCCTTTTTAAGAATTAAAAATATATCTGTTGAAAAAAAAGGAAAAAATAGAAGAAGCTATTTTTTCACTCCCACATACGAATTTTCTAATTAAAAAACTTATGCGAAAAATAATCAACATTGTGGCATTTAAAAATTTAAAGGATTACATAGTTTTATTCAGTTTGAATCTTTATGTATATGTATGTTTCAATTTATGTAGTGTTTTCTTATGGAAAAGGTTACGTCGGCGGACTCGATAAATGGCGCAGCGCTTGCGGAAAAGACAATGCTACGGAAAACGGCATGATTCCTCACAGCGGAGCGATAAATAGTATATTAAAATTACTGCCAACAGCTTTTGCTTCAAACATTTTCAAGAGAAACAGAATAGTGACAAGCCTTGAATATTTTTCCTACTTATACTTTTTCAATGAAAATTGTTATAAATGTAAAAGCAATAACAGCAACAAAAATGTTATGCGTAATCCAAAATTCATATAAAAAAAATTAATTCCGACACACACTATAAAATGCAAACAATAAAATATTGTAAAAATAAAATTGTTCTTAAAATATTTGCGACGACATTTTCCATTTCATTTTTATTTATTTAGCTACTTTCATAGTAAATGATAGTAAATGTAAGATTACTTAAAAAATATATATATTGAATAAAATTGCATAAAGTTGTTCTGAATACATCATCAAAAATATCAGTGCGAATCCGAATAAAAAAGTTAAATTATTTTTTCTAATCCACGCATGATATGCTACTGTTACACAAAATTCGCGTCAAAACAAAGCATCACATTACGAGCTACTACACAGAAGCCTGCCTGCCATTCAATAAAAACCGAGAGAAAAAAAAATCAGCGTCGACTAGAAAGATACGTCTAATTTGTCAGTCAGAATCACCAATAGACGGAGAAAAGTCGCATATAAAAAATAAATTGGACCACCCACAGGTAGACATAAGGGAAGACAAGAGATACCTAAAGATGAAAAACAAAATAGAGCACTCGAGTGAAACCCTTTCAACACCTCTCCATCCGTATGAATCAGCGAGGGGGAGGATTCTTGTCGGGGGGCATTTAAGCATCATTGTTGAACCCCCAAAAGAAAAGGGATTGGGGAAAAATCGCAGCTTTTCCATCTGATCCTGTCACTGGCAAACAAGCGTGGTCTTCCCCTGAGTGACACGCCGGCTCGTCGTTTTCGGATTGGTCAGTGACCGTCACGTGGTGTTGTTTTCACTGAATATGATTATGCCGGGGGTAGGCGAGGATGATCGCGCGAGTAACAGCCGTATTACAAATCATCTACGCACCTCAGCAGACAAT
This sequence comes from Maratus michaelseni, assembly GCA_963931845.1. Taxonomy (NCBI): domain Eukaryota; kingdom Metazoa; phylum Arthropoda; class Arachnida; order Araneae; family Salticidae; genus Maratus; species Maratus michaelseni. Next base: position 228,198,384 of record OZ007599.1, read on the forward strand.
ATGACTTCTTCCTCTAGCTATAACACGGTGGCAGGCAATTTTGCTAATGGCTTGGAACATGACCCGCAATTTTACCTGCACGGTACAAAATACACGGAATACGATAGTTGCACACATCACTACACACCACCGTATCAAAGATACCACCAGCCGTACCAGACGGTTCGTTTCGATGTACCTTGCAATTTAACACCCCCGCAGCCGGACAAGACCCCACCATATGACTTATGTTGCTCTGGTACACCTCGGTACGGCCAAGTTGCTCATAATACTGCCTTAACACACCCCGAATATGATATTAGTAGTTGCAATCAAACATTTTATAATCATCATTCAGGTATAGGAATTTACAGGTCTGGTATGAATGATACTGATACAGGAGTTGAGGCGAGCGAGTACGAAAACTGTAAAGTAATGACCCCTTCCTATACACCACCCACAACAAATCAGTATGAAGCAACCCCTACTTCAGTTTCTACAGATAATACAAGAGGTGTCGAATCATCAGCAATAAGTAGCCCCCCAATTTCAGCTCAGACTCAAAATGCTCAAATAACGAAACCACTGTATCCATGGATGAAATCCCACGGAGGTAAGTGAAATAAATTTAATTCTCAATTACTGTTTAAAATTTCCCCATTTCCACTTAAAAGTACTGAAAAAAAAAAAACTCAATTTATAGTGATTATTTAAAAAATTCTCCATGTAACAAAATTATTTCCATGTAACAAAAGGTAAGTTGTAAATTTTCAACGGGCAGATAACTCTTATAATTTGAAATCATCTGTGATTTTTTTTTAAACATACTAGTACTAAAATTCGTTAAACGTACATGAAAATGATAATTATATAAATAAGAAAGATTCTTTTGTCTAGAAATATATAATTTTATGCTTATTGATCAAAAATATTTAATTCTTTAATATATATATATATATATTAATTAATATTTTGTCTAATTTAGAAAATGTAAGAACTGAGAAATGTTAAATATTTCGTTCTTGGTCTAATTCTGCCTATCTAAAACCATTTAGTTATCCAAATTTCATTTTATACATTAAATTTAGTACATTTCCCACTTAAAGACCATTTAATTATTTTAGATATTTTAAATTTATTTTTTAAATTACCTTAAAATTAGAAAGTCTAAGATTAGGAAGAGTCTGAAATTGACAAAGGAGAGTGAAAATGAAGTATTATCTTAAACTCTTTCACGTACTTAAGAAAAAGGAAAAGAAAATTGGGAAAGGGGGGAAAATGAAGACGACTGTTCCATGTAGCTCTCTGAAATGATGGAACATAAATCACCTTGAAGAAATAACCAAAAAAAGAGAGAAAGAAAAATGAAGAGCAGATCCAAAAAAAAAAAAAAAAAAAATGAATAGAACGGGGGAAAAAAATTGGATTTTGAACCATCATCAATTAAAAGCAAAACTTTGGGATAAAAACTTCGGTTACAACGTAAAATTGTCGCATCGTTATTAAATCCATTGAATATAACTCGAGAACTTCATCTACCTAGGATGTAGAGTTTTTATATATTTTTTCTCTCTCTTTTTCTCCTTTAGAATTTGCTTTTCTTTCTATAAAAAGATATTTCTTTAAATTTGAAACAAACGACCTTTAGGTTATCATCAGGTATACCATGTCAGGGAAAATAATTTTATTTCTCTTATATAAAAATAAAAAATATATTTTAATTTTTTTTTTAATTTCGTCTCTAATTTATTATATTGTAAAGGATCATTTTAGACTTGAGAATATAAAGTGCTAAATCTTAAATTTCAGTATAAGATTGTTTGACAATCATTTAATGGGCACATGTCATTTTATAAAATAAATGAATAAAATCATCATAATGCAATTAACCTGGTGTATGAAAAATAAAATCTTCCGTTTGATTGATAATGTTTGTTTGTTCAGCTTTTGATGAATCTCTCAATAATAAATAGTGACTTTATGTGAAAATTAATGGTAACGATGTTTGATTAATTATGTCTGAAAAGCTGAACCTTTCACTTGATTGGGAATGTTAGATTTCTTGGCTATATGACAAATCTTTCATCAGCAAATCTCCTTTATATTCCAAAATTAATAATAAAAACATTAACCTAAGATTCGAAGAACGAAACCTTTCATTTGATTGCTCGGCTATTTGACAAGTCTTTCAGTGATTCGTATTTTCTATAAAGATATTAATAATAAAACTATTAAACTGATGTCCGAAGCATTAAATAATTCATTTGATTGGTAATGTTTGATTGCTCAGCTATTTGAAAAAGTCTTTCATCGGAAAATCGTTATTTTATGCAAAAATGAATAAAACAATTAAACTGATATCTGAAGACTAAACCTCTCAATTAATTAGTAATGTTTGATGTCTCGGCGATTTGGCAAATCTTCTTTTGGCAAACATTCGCTTTATAGAAAAACTCATGACAAAATCACTAATCTGACCTCCAGAAAACTAAACCTTTCAATTAATGGATAATGTTTGATTGCTCGGCGATTTGACAAATTTTTCCTTGGCAAATCGTCGTTTTATGCAAAAATTAATGATAAAACTATTAAAATGACGTCCAAAAATCTGAACCTTTCAATTAATGGCTAATGTTTGATTGCTCGACGATTTGACAAACATTTCCTAGGCAAATCGTTATTTTATGCAAAAATTAATAATAAAACCATTAACCTGGTATCTCAATAATAATAATTCTCATTAATAATAAAACCATTAAGTTGATATCTTTCTTCTGACTGGTAATATTTGATTGTTTGGCTGTCTGACAAATCTTTCATCACAAATCATCATGTTATTCAAAAATGAATAATAAATCCATTGACTTGTCCGAAGAACTAAATTTAATAAACATTTGATTTTTAATGTCTGATTGTTCAGATTTTGTCAAAACTATCAATGATATATCGTTATTTCATGAATAGTTGATATAAATAATCTGATGTTCAACGAACTACATTGTCACCTCTTTATTTATTTTATAATTAATAAAACAATCTTTTTAATTAACTGATCAAATAGTGAAATTTTGTCATATATAGTTTGACTTCTGATCAGTAAAATAAAATATTTAACATCATTTATGGGAAAAAATAAGAAAAAAAAAATGTATAACAAGAATATATAAATTTTTTAATAGTTTTAGGAACATTATTAATTCATTGATGTTTTAAAAATAAACTTGTTCAGTTACACACGCCTATCAGGTAGCTGAAGCGTTGCATCATAGGAAATAGAAGCGCAAACCATGTGCGCCCTTTGCGTAACCGGTTTTAAAATCCACGTGGTTTTCCTACTACTGTTCATGGGGGAAGAAGAATCACCCATTCTGCATATTTATCTACTGCGCATGATAAAATTATTCTCACAGCAAAGTTACGCATTAGAGGTTAAAAAAAAAAAATACAAACTGTCTTAAACATATAACTTGATTTATGGATGTAGGTGTTCATAATTTATCATCAGGAAATTAAAGAATCCCTTTTTTTTTTTCAATTACAAGAGAAATAATATTCCAACCATACAGTTAAAGAAAATAAATAATTATATTTTTCATTAAAAACTAGTAAACATTAAGTCCGATAAAAAAAAAAAAAAAAAAAAAAAAAAAAAAAAAACTTAAGTATTGTGATAGTTTTACAAATAATGAAAAAGACTTTACTAATATTATAACATAATTTTAATATATGATTATCAACGTAAGATATTTTTGAATTTGTAATTATCTTTTTTCATGACGATATGTAAAAACGATGATTTTCTTTAGCGTATTTTTGTTTAGTATTAAGGATAATAATTAGTGATACATTTTATTATAAATATAAATTAATCCAAAATTTGCAGTTATTTAAAAATAATTTAGCCGAATTAATGACGGTAAACTGGGGGGGGGGGGGGGGGGAGTAAAAGCAATATGCAAAGTTTTATATATAAAAAAAATAATGCATCTAAACACATTTTTCATGTTATATAACATAGCAAGTGTTCTAAAAAATAATTAAATGGAATTATAAATAAGATTCTATTTTGGATTTTTCAGTGAAATATAGTATTATATATATGTGTGTGTGTGTGTATGATTTTAATTTTAATATTATAAGACATTATAAGACATATACGATTATAAGACAACACAAATACATCATACAAAAATGGAGGAATAAAAATCAGAAATTGAAAAATGAACTCATACTGTCATGAATAATATCAAAGAAAAAAAATCCAGAAAGTTAGTGGAAATTTTTGAATATTTTTGGAACCTTGGCAGAATATTCAGGCACAAATTAACATAGATTTTATTTATTTATTTATTTATTTACTTGCTTATTTAGTAAATTATTTATTTATTTTTATATATTATATATATACTTATATATTCTTAAATATAAATATATATTTAAATGCTCTTATATCATTAAGATATATTCCTACGCCTAGTTTAAGAATAATGTAACGAATGAAATTTAATCTAGGAAACATGCGCATAAGGAAAATTCTGTGAGGAATTTACGAAGAAACTTTTAAATAAGAATATGGAATATAAATGTAATTTCTGATTATAAATTCTTATTGTTGAATATTTTTCTGCACATTAAAAATCACTAAAAGAAAGAAAAAAAAACACAACTTATTTCTAAATGTACATGTACTTTATTATCATATTTATTAGAATTTTGTATGTTTAAAATTTCGCATATTATTATTTTATTATTTATTTATTTTTTACTATTTAATATAGGGGTTTCTAAATTAACACAAATACGCGGGCCGCAAATAATCCAATCTAAATCAAGTGGCAACCCACATCATAGCAAAACAAAACTGTAACAAAAGTTTCTGTGAGTAAATAATGCGGCTCGCATGATTAGAAAAGTATTTTGTTTAAATATTTTATTAAAAGACCAACCATTCAATTTGCAAGATTTATTTTATTATTATTGCAATTGATGAAAGGAACTCCATGAACCGCAAAAATAGGTGTCGCCGGCACAAGCGGTTTCATAAAAGATGCCCATGTAATTTTTTCTAGAGTATAATTAAAAATAATGAAAATATGGAGTGATTTTAACCCTTTAAGTATCAATCATTCAAACATTTCCTATAACAGCTATACTTTTTGAATTAAAATTACATTCAAGCTATTTTATTCATTTGTTTTGAAACTATGGTCTATTTCTCTTTGAAATGATCCAACAAACAAACTTTTTAAAGTCGTCACTAAAAAAGAATTAAAAAGTGTTAAACAGAATAATTAAGACAAATATTAACAGTTTTAAATATATTCAAAAAATATTTCTATTAAAAGGGAAAATAACTCTTTTATTTTAAATTTAAAAAGAAAATGTTGTGCTTCGAGAGGTATTTGAATATTTTTTTATTATTATTGAAATGTTGATAAACAAACAGATTTTTTCTTCGACTTTCTAATTAAACTAGAAAGAAAGCTAGCGGTCGAACACTACAATTTATTATATTTTTTTATCCAATATATCCTGTAATTTTCGAAATAATGTTTAAAAAACCGCGGTTATTGACAGGCATAAGAAAAACTCTTTTTTTTTTTCTAAATTAACCAAAAAAAAAACAAGTATCGATGTCTTGTTATGAGCCTTTCGCCTTCAATGTTCCTTAGCATCCCCACTAATATCGGGGAGAAAAGCACAGAAAGAAAAAAGAATAAAAGAACAGAAAAAAAATTAGCATATTATTTCAAAGAGAATCTTATATTTTAAACCACATTACTCTTACTCAGTGGTCGGAAAAACTATATATATATATATATATATATTTAGCGAACTACAACTTACCTTATCAAAAATATCACTGCAAATTCCCAGCACACATTTGGAACGCTTTGATTTAAAAAAAAAAGTGTTCCAGTTATCTTAATGTGTACTTAAATGTGTTCCAAATATGCTCCGCTATAATAGAAAGTGTACCGAAAGTGTTCCAAAAGTGTTCTGCTCAGGGATATTTATTAAATCTAAACTTGGGAACACATTTGAGAACAGATTGGGAGCACATCATTTGAAATCACCGCTTTCAAAAAGTGCGCAAGAAAGTGTTCTCAGAAGTATTCTAAAAACTGTTCCAAAAAGTGCGCTTCAAAGTGTACTAAAAAAGATGACAAAATAAGTGTTCTGAAAAGTGTATAAAGATTTGCAGTATTACAACTTTTATTGTTTTAAAAAACAGAGAGTACAAATTACTTTTATAAAGTAGCCGCTATTTCTCTACTTTCAGAGTTTGTCAAAATATTCAACAACGGCCCTTCGTTACATCCTGTTTGCTGGGATACAATCAAATAAATGCGATAAAACAGAGGCCATTAAAAATAACAAAGGTAACATACGATAAAATGTTTTGTGAAATTTTATAAAATATTATTTTAATCACGTATATTACTCGTTGTATGCCGACCAGGGCAATTCAATATTAATTTCCTCTGTTGTAATGTCAAAAAATAATAAATCTGTAAATACAGCAATTCCAAAAGAAGAAACGTTGTCTAAAACATGAAGATCTAATAATGAGAATGTAAACATATACTTATAGCAAGAAAAATTATTTCTTTGATTTGGATATTGGAACTTAAATTTATCAGAAATTGTTAATAGAAAAATCCATAATTTCATATAATGCGTTGCTAAACGCTGGCAGGTGTATTACTGAAAATTTTTTGTGCACTGCACATTTCGCACAAAATAAGCAAGTTTCGATCTCGTGACTAGAAAAATGGCACGTTTTCCCCCCTGAAGTAGCATTAAAAGTAATGTCATTGTTCGCTACAAACTACCAACTTTTTGTATAGCGCTACTCGCTACATTACTTTTTTCATAATATAGCATGCTATATACTACAAACTGCCGGAAAAAGTAGCAACTACTGTAGTTTCGCTACTTATAGCACGCTACCTCCGACCACTGCTTTTATTCTTAAGGCTGTTCTTTCGACTACCTTCTGACACTTTTTTTAGTGCGTTCCTAATTATATAAATATACGTAGCACCTATAGTCGTCCTCTGGTCTGTCCGTCTGTCCGCATATAAGAGCGCAAAAACTACCCAACCAAATGGTTTGAAATTTAATATATATAATAGTTGCAGCATTTTGTCGCGCCATTTCAAATTTTATGAAAATCGAATCAAAACTTAAAATGACATTAATGAAAGTTTTCGTCATTCTATAAAATCCTATCGTGTGTAATTAATTCAATGCTATCCCATGATAGGTAATGATTCTAGATTGCCATGGTGATTACGCCATATTTAAGATGGAGTCATATTATTTCCGTTATTTTTCCATATTTTTTTGCAATTCCAAAAAATTTTTTTATATCGTCAGCAAAAAATGTTTTGTTAATTCAAGTAAAATGGTTCAATTTTACTTGAATTTTGCTAAAACAACCAAAATGTACTCAACAAAACGTGTTTTGTAGTTTTAATCAATTCTTTTTTCTGGGTGTGCACATAAAATAATTTTTGTATTCATGCATGTTTGCATACGCGAGCAACAGCTATTGCACCAAGATTTGAATATTTATAAAACTAGTCACAGTACGAACGCACCTCATTTGTCACGTTTGAAGTACAATTTCCAACTTGTTATTGCTCACAAACGCATAAAATTGGCATGTTCTCTTATTACGAATCTAATGTAATCGAACTGTTTTTTCTGTTTAAGCAGACAATTTTTCAGAAAATACTGTCAAATTTGGCATTTTGAACCAAATTTCATAGACGTGACAGCACGGGAAAAGAAAAAAAACTGCCGTCCTGAGACAACAATTGCTTATTAAGCAAAATTTAGAACATTTATCTGAAAATTTAAAAGAACCGTTCGATTACAATTCCCTTCAAAAATCATGACTGCAAGTATCATATGTTTCTATATTTAAAAGTAAATTGGAAAATGTGTCAGAAAGTTTCCCATTGTTGAGCGGGGAAAAATAATTTTTTAGAACAGCTTTAATAGTTTTAAGAAGATAATGCAACTACTTTTTAATGCTATAGACAGCACGGAGATTTGTGGTTTTTCAGTTCAAGGAAATCTGAACTACGAAATATTACTTCTGTGCGAATAATGTCTTATGGGATGATGTTTAATGAAAATGCATCTAGCCTTTCAGAGGAAAATCAATACTTGAAAAAAGCAGCTTCAATGAATTCAGAAACATTTTCTTTTTTGTACAATTTTTCTGTTCTACTAACACTGGTAATAGTTTTCATATCTATTGATTTAGCAAGCGCTAAGTTTGAACTTCTACGCAAATGCCACCCATCCCCCCCCCCCCCCCTTGCAAGAAAAAAAATTAAAAAAAAAATTAAGATCTTGCTACTATCACTAAATATATTTATATTGTGTCCATGATTTTTGAATTTTTCATATCATCATCGAGTAAGCACAGTGATAACATGCAAACTAACACTGACTCTAACCTGAATATTGATAATTTTTCGCTTGCAAAGGTCCCTTTTGACAATGACAGACTGTCTGGATCAATTTGCTTTATTTATCGAAATCATGACATGAAGTGTATGACATTGTAAATGATTTATGGCCTTCTCTGAAAATATACTTATTTCTATTATTATTATTATTATCGTAACTGTTATTATTGTGGATGATTTATTATTGTTACTATTATTGTTATTAATGTTGTAGTGTATTTGCTCACTTACAATCGTTTTGATTTGTCAGAATGAGATAAAAGTACACAAATAGTGAACCTGCTGCCGAAAATATTTTACATTTGAAGTCTCGAATTGTTGATGGTCTCATTCTATCGTTTTAAATTTATTGTAACTGGCGAGATTTTAATTTTCTCAAAGAAAAACCCAAAGAGTGTTTATTAGAAATATTTGCTACAGTTGCTTGATTAAAAAAAAAGAAATTAAAAAATAAACTTGATTAATTGTGAAATTGATACCACAGTCAGCATAAGCACAAATAAAGTATGTGATCGTTTCGCCATTTTAGCGGAATTTTCAGAAGGATTCAGAAGATGTTATCTCTAAAGCACGCATAGATCACAACCCAGCATATTATACATATGTTGAATGAAAGCAACAATATTTGAGCATTATTTATACTTTAGTGTTTAAAACTCGTACTTTTTTATGAACTTGAAACCGTATAGTTTTTTGAGGGAAAAGTAATGTAGACGAGAGGCCTGCACTGTTAAAAATTTGCAACAAACTGTACAGTCATTCGACCGTTTTTTGAAAAATGGTTAAATAACCGTAATTTAACTCTATTCTCACCATAATATGGGCAATAATATGGTCAAAGTAGAGTTAAATTACAGTTATGTAACCATTTTCTATAAAAACGGTCGAATGACTGGACAGTTTGCTGCAAATTTTTAACAGTGTACTTACTAAACTGCAAAAAATACAAGCTTTAAAACACAGCTTAAATCATCATATTACCACTGCTCAGCATGATGTACATACACAGTGTGAAACAACAATAGTCTTTGGACCACCATTTATATTCTCCTGATTAAAACTTCGTGCTTTTTATGCACATGAAACCCTAGTTTCTTAAGAGGAAGGGTTTTAGCCTGGAGGCCTATTTATGTAATATCAGAAGGCACATTCAAACATGCATTAAATCATGCATGCATCACAGTTCATCACACTATACGTACGCAGCGTGAAAACAACAATAGTCACTAGAACGTCATTTATATTCTAGTGGTTAAAACATACATCTTCAACTGACTCTCCCATTGACAGACTAAAATGATGGGTCTATCGGAGAAGGCCTAGAGATGTAAGATCATGTTTCAAAGATAATATTGCGTGCTACAATCCCTAAAATAAAAAGAAAATGGTTTCAAGTTTCGTTGTACTTCTTTTCAATTTATCAAAGGAAGAAAAGATTTTCATCGTATCCATTTGGGTCAACGTTAACAACCCTCCGCTGATTGTAGAAAAGGGGAGAAAAAATGAGGAAAGATACTGATGAAGTTTTGTTTCCGGATTCTCATTTTTGCCTAATTCAAAGATGCATTTTTAGTTGAGGAGTCAACTGCAATATGCGACTTACAGCAGTTTAAAAATTAACGAAACATACAGGGAAACATAAACCTGTATAATTTCAATTAACGTACACCAGCAATTACTTTAGATATTCATCTGTAAGGTTAGAAGTCATTACAAAACATGGCTTTTAAAAGAATAGTTGCGCAGTTAATCTGTGTCTTGCTGTGAGAAGCTATTTTGGATGACCTACAAAATAACTTGATAAGTACTTATTTATTTTTAGATCTCTCTAGCAATAATAATAATAATAATAATAATAATAATAATAATAATAATAATAGCAATAATACTCTAATAATCAGACCTTTGGTAAATTTTATGGATTTTTTTTTTTTTTTTTTTTTTTTTTTTTTTTTTTTTGTAAGAAAAGTTTAAAATTGCGTATTAATTAATTAAGATAATAAAATATAAAATTTTTATTTCTGTATGTTTTGTAAAAATATATGTCTAAATATGTTTTGTTTCTGTAAAAAAATATTAATATTTTCATATTAAAAAATTAATTCAATGTATTTTTTATATAAAATATAAAATTTATACTGTATTTTATTTTTGTAAGACCAATAAAAATTTTTATACCAAACAAATATATTCGATTCATATTTGGTATAAAATATAAAATATATCTCCTTTTTATTTTTTCTAAGAGAAATAAAAATACATACTAAATAATTATTCAATGTATATTTGGTATAAAATATGTTTTATTTCATTTTTATAAGAACAATTAAAAAATTCTTATTAAATAACTTATTCAATGTATATTTGATATAAAATATATATTTTGTATTTTATTTTATTTGGAAAAATAATCGAAAAAATATATAAAATAGTTAGTTTAATGGATTTTTGGTATAAAATGTGAAATGCGTTATTTTATTTCTGTAAGAATAATTGATATTCATACTAAATAATTATTTCAATACACTTTTGATACAAAATATAAAACATACATTTTATTTTAATAAGAACATTTAAAAAATTCATAATTAATAATTTTTTTTTTAATTATAAAACATAAAACGTTTCTTTTGGTAAGAACAATTGAAAAATTCATAATTAATAATTAATTCAATGCATTTTTAGTATAAATATAAAACACATATTGTATTTTACTTTTGCAAGAACAATTAAAAAAAAATCCTTACTAAATAATTTATTCATTGCAGTTTTGGTATGAAATCTAAAATTTATATTTTATTTTAATATTATAAAACAAATGAAAAAATATACAAAATAGTTAATTCAATTCATTTTTGGTATACAATCCAAAATTTATATTTTATTTTATTTGTGTATAAAAAACAAAAAAAAATTACTAAATAAATTATTTAATGCATTTTTTTTAGATATATACAATATAAATTTTATATTTTACCTTATTTTTCTAAGAACAAGTAAAAAATGCATACTGAGTAATTAATCCAATGCCTATTTGTATAAATCATTAACATTTACTACGAAAGAAATATCATTGACCGTTATAATGAATCTTTTAATATTTGTAACATGAATATTGTTCGTGAACGCACTTTAAACTTCTGTGTTTTTAATTAATAATTTTAAAATTTAAAGCTTCATTTTCACCATTCTTCCTGTAAACAACATTTTCCCTTTCCATTTCTCTTATGTCTTTATATTTTCAAGCGTAGTTAATTATAGAAATCCAAATATTTATCTATTATGATATAAATTTCTGATTTCAATTGATTTATTTTAATCGAATTTATTTTAATTAATTTATTAAATAATTATTTATTGTTTATATAATTTATTTTGAAATTGTTAGTATTGTAACTATTTTTATAGAAGCACTTTTAAAGACAGTATGAAATTATCTGGCAAATTTAATTGTTATTCTTACATTATTTTTCCTCTGAAATTTTTTTCTCAGTTTATAGTTAAATATGTATACATTAAAGTCACATTTCAAAATGAAAAAGTTAGCTTCTCACCCCCTCCCATCCCCTTTGATTTATACTAAATGTTTTTATTACTGGTAAATTCATCACGTTATTATTATTTTCTTTTTTAGTTTTATCAATTTAGAATGGCTATATAAATAGAAACTAACTATAATTATAAAAATAATGTTACGTTAGCATTTCATTAAAACTGCCTCTGAAATGATACAAATACACAAAAATGATGGTTGTCTGAAGTTCAGTTAATAGCTACAGATAAAAAAAAAAGTAATTAAAAATATTTTCTTTCAAAATCTTTGAACATGCATTAAAAAAAAAAAGATTATACAAATAAATGTTTTTATTACTCCACCTATTTATTAAAAATTATAGGAAAAGTTTTAAAGATTAATATTTCATATTTTTATCTGCACTCTCAAATGTTATAAAACATAAATATTAAAAGAAACTTTCATTGCCAACACATATAATCATTTCAGAAGAAAAAAATAAAAAAATAAAAACTTGCATCTATAAAAAGAATTTAACCTTGTAAAGTTAAGCACTGGGCTAAGCACTTAATTAGAGTGGAAACTTCTTATAGCGAAGCTGAAAGGAGAGCTAAGATCATCCGTAATCCTTGGATTTCGTTATAAACGGTTGATTTACATATTGCGATTTGTGGGTAATTGAAAAATGTTCGATTTATAAAATACTGTAACTGGGATCGTATTACCCGGGTTCTACTGAATTAGAGGCGAAATTAAATATTATTTTTTTCATTGAGCTCTTGGCACAAGATAGGTTTTATTATTCTCTCTATTTATTTTGGCAGCCAATCCTGGAGTAAGTTCAATATATTACGTTTTTATAACTACAGTATTCCATCTTATTAAATGGTTTAAAGCTTCACAAAATTTGAGGTTCCCAGCTAGATATTTGTTGAGCAAAACTGTAATTGCATTTACTGTAATCATCAGTAGTCCTAAAATGAGTGAATAAGCCAAAGTGTTAAAATTAGACAGTTAAGAACTTATAATATTTATTTTATACAGGTGAATTTACACTTACAATTGCTATTCCAAACATATAGCTGCTTTAGGCTGCTTGTAGTTATTTTGATACTCAACAGATGGCGGTATAATTATTTGAACTATCTTCAGCTCTTTTTTACCTTTCTCCCGATGATTTTTTTAGACCCTATTTTGAACCGTAATCTTTGGCGCCACCAATTGTTATGCATAAGTGATATCTGCTCCTATTGTAAAATTTCAATAGGGGACAATACCCTCTCTAATAATTCGCAGTTTTTCAGGTATTTGGGGTTTGCGGCTTTACAGTTATTTATTTAATGCGTTATATGCAACATCTCCTATTCTTACGTTTTCTCGAAATATATATAATATTAATATATATTGTGGATTTCGGTCACCATTATACATATTAAATGAAATAAATATGTTAACATATTCATGGTAGTGTATTACATGCTTTTTGCAAAATTATAATAGAAATAATATTTTATTTAAAGAAATGTACAAAATACCGCAAAATTTTCTGAATATTTAACATAATAATTAAATAAAAAAAAAACTAAATAAGTAAAATTAAAATATTATGCACCTGTTTGATGTATGTATGTTAGTTTTATTAGCTTTATATTATTATTATTATTAGTAGTAGTAGTAGAATTACAATTATTATTATTATTATTATTACAATTATTATTATTATTATTATTACAATTATTATTATTATTATTATTATTATTATTATTATTATTATTATTATTATTATTATTATTATTATTATTATTATTACAATTATTGTTATTGTTAATAACAATAATAATTATTATTATTATCATTTGTATTTATTTGTATTCTGTCTTACTCAGTATACTTACTTCTTACGTTCGTTATCTTACATTAAATATTCAGTATAGCATAAATTTTTGTTTTCAAACATGTGTTTCATAGACACAGTGGCAATCAAACGTAAACGTTTCAAGTTGTGATTTTTAAATGTATAGTTGAAACTAGGGGGCCTACCCCCTGCGAGCTACGCTCGCCAACCCCCGCTCAGACTTCGAAGCCTCTAAAAACATGACAGCGTGCTTTGCTTTAAAAATATTGGTAAATCTGTAATTGGGTTGCCATGCTTTTAACGTTTTAATGGGGCATTTTTTGATTACCATGGCCTCATGCACAGCTGTTGCGACAACTGACGACTGTTTTCGGGATTGATAAGTAAAATCAATTACAACTTGAAAACCAGCTTGTATAAAATAGTTAGGTTTAAATTGTGGCTACCTTTCGGACTTTTATAACAATGATCTGTATTCTATTCTTCCTTTGCGTTTAAGGATGAGAAAAATTCCATCTGCTTGTGAATAACATTAAGAACCACGGTATTGAAAAGTACTGTTATAGACATTTTCAGTAACAGGTTTTAATTTTCTCTCTATTTTAGTGCACCATCATGCATATTTTCATGTTATTTTAAATATGTAAATTATTTATTTTAATGAATATGTATATAGGAATTTTCTAATAATTATTTATCATACAAAATTAATTAAATATTTTGTGCATGCATGCCTGCATTTATTCGGCATCAATTGATGACATATTTAAACAAATTTGCTATCCGCGATAATTTTACACCTTGTTATGTCACTTGAATACTGTCCATAAGAAAATCGGGTACTTTTCCAGTATAGGATCCTTTGCTTTTAGGTTTGGCGTAATTCGAGCTTCGAAAAGGGATAGATTCGTTAATATACATTAGATTTGTTGCCAAAAGTTATGAAAACAAACCCAATGAGCTTTTGGTGCTTTTCTATTATAGGGGTCTTGACGCTTTTTTAAAAAGCTTGGCGCAATTCGGACATCAGAAAGTGAGATTTGGTGCCAAATGACATAAACAGCCATGGAAACAAATTCGACGATTTTTTTTGTTTATATGCGTATTTTAATTATACGTATATTATTATTGTTTTTTCTATACAAATTACTTCTACAAATTACTTCTACAAATTACTTATATAAAATAGGATAAATGACATTTTATGCTAAACAAATTGTATAAATATTTTTTTGCTCCTTTCTTTTGCGTTTACATAAATGACGTCATTTGGACGAATTTATTCAAAATATTTTCAGTTTATAAATTAAATTAAATGCTGACATACGATTGAATCCTGACGATAGAAATGTGATTTTTTTTTTTTTCAAATTTTCCTGAAAAACATAATTTAATCACAATCTTGTCTTCGTTATCAATTGAAATAAAAGATAAATTCAATTTCAATATGAAAATGACGAATAAAAAGAAATCAGTAATCCCTATCGGGATCCTTTTCAATTTTTTTCCCTTTTTTGTCACAAAAAAACTCAGTAATTAGTTGCCATCATTACAGAAATGTCATTAAAATTAGAAAAAAATTAATATCTCGAAAACTAATTCCAATTTCAAAATTCTATTACCAGTTTTGACATCCGCGGATTTTTATGGACAATTGGTATTAATTTCACCATCAAGCGTTTAATATTTTATTAAAAATATCCCTGAAACATAATCAGTCGTTTAATCAGTCGTTTCATAAAATCGTTTCATAAATTCGTTTCATAAAATCGTTTCACAAATTTGTTTCATTAGGATTTTATATATATATAGGGTAGATAAATGGTCTCATTAAGCTAATTTAGCTAAGAAAGTATATTATATTATCACAGGACAATTCTTTGTACAAATCATATAAAACTTATATGCATGGGATTTTAAATTTTCTTTGTTTTTCTGCTAAATATCGTATAAATATTTTGTCAAAAATTCCAGAGTTAGCAATTTTATGAAATTAAAAGGAATTTGCGCTTTGCTGATTATCTTGATTTGGCAAAATTGCTATTGTAACCGTGCAAATAAGTTAAATAATGTTATACGTATAATGATAAATAAATGAATGTATGTTGCTATCCATTTCAACTATATTCAGCTAGACAGAAGCTAGCTTTTTGAAAAAAAAAATTGTGGATCTTTGTTAAAGGATTTAAGCTATAATGCTTTTCTTTTTAATGAATGTATATGAGTGAACATTTTCGCACTTATTTAATGGGAAAAGGGTTCATGCCATGTCACCCCTGCCCCCCCCCCCCCCTCTCGTAGTGATGACCTTGATCTGCAGTAACAAAGTGCACTGTTCATTTCGAAAGGGAAAATATTTTAATTTTTTACACAACTCTTTAAGTGTGATAACATCTCAAGCAATTGTCGCTCATAGATAATATTGTAGCAGAATTATTTTGTCCCTCTGTAAATGAACGATATAATGCTGTGCACACCATATTCCACAGTAAACTTGTCTAAGTGCACTTCAGTGCACATCAATATCAATATATTTGAAATAGTGTAACATCATTAAAATACGCTGTAAACGATTTTCCTCCATTGACTATAATGTAACGCAATTCTTTTGCGTAACCAAGTAAACGATCAATTAATATTATACACTTCATTTTCAATACTGAACATGACATGGTAAAACTCCTTAACATATATAAATTTTATGGCAATCCGAGTGTATTTATGCGAGTTAGAGCGCGGACGGACAGACGGACGGACAGATAAGAACGAATTCATAACCGCTTTACAACATAGTTGTAAAGTGTTAAAAAGAGCAGGAAAAATCTTAAGAAGAACGTAATTTCTTACAAATAACGAATTCGAAATTCTCCAAATGAAATTAAGAATTTAATTATGTTGTATAAACGAAACATTTTAACATTAGAATACAATGGAATAGATTTAGACCTTATGTTTAAAAACGTATAAATGTAAAAAAAAAAAAGGTATAAATGAGAAATGTATATAAATGGTGTTCCACTGTACTTAAACGTATTTATCAAACTTTATTTCGTTCCCTTCAAAACAATCCCCTCGCAATGAATGCACTCCTGCCACCCCCCTACCCCCCAGTCCCTTCTCAACCTCGAACCATTTCAAAACGTTTTCGTGAAACACCTTTACGATTCGCAGCAAGTTGTTTCTAAAGCATCAGATAACACAGAACGGCTATTACGAAACGGAATTTTCCATCATGAAAACAGGTAAAAGTCACACGATGCCGAATTAAATGAATACGAATCTTAAGGAACCGTATTTGATAATAATAATAAAAAAAATCAGAAGGGGGAATAACAGCAATATGAGTGGCTAGATCATTCAGTTTCTTACAGCGCATTCTTGATTGTATCTTTACAGTGACGTATTTCTATTACAAGTAATAGAAGCGTAATATGTAAGAGAGGAAAATAAAATAAATTTAAAAAAATCAGATACTATGCATGTGTTAGTTTTACTAATAACGGTTTGAAAATTAACTGTGCTGATTATTTCTGTATGAACAAATTTAAATATTAAAATTTCCTTTTAAAATTATAAGAACTCAATATTTCATTGGATTTTTTATTTATAATAAATGTTATAATATGATAATGTTAAAAATACATTATTTCTGAAGAACATCTGGAAGATGCACCATACTCATTTAGTTTTATTCACATTCTAAGATTTATTTAATTTTACTTTAAATTTATGCTACCTGTATTCAAAAGTTTTAGAAGACTTAAACAAAATAACTTTGCCTTGAAGTGGATTCTGACCTAATAATATTCGACTGCGATTAACATGCGTTACTCATTTTTGGCTATACTTTCGAAAATAGAGTAGTTCTAAGGTAATTCTATATAAGGTATTCTAAGGTAAACAAAATCAGAACCATACCTACTTGTCAAAACAAAGTTTATGTTAGACAGAAAATAATTCAAATCTTGAGCATTCCTCGTCAAGTTCGTGGGCCAACGTAATATGGTAATTTTGAAACTTTTTGAAAAAAAAAAATGAAATCGGCTTTTTGAAAATTCTTCTAAATGCTCTCTATTCTTATGAAAATTAAACTGGGTCATTGGATGGATTAATCTATTTGCTGGAACAGTTTTGCCGAAGATATTTGGATTTCAAGTTTGCAGAATTTTTAAATGGTTTTGATACCAGTTAATCTCAGAATCTATTAAGTTAATCAATCTATTAAGTTTAGTTAATCAAATACAACAAGCGGACTTTATTATTTTTAACTCAATCATACTATGATTGGTAAAAATATCATATCAATTGACGTTTTCCCAACTGAGAGAAAAAGTGTCCAGGCCTGTAGTCGAACCCAAGACATTTGGTTAAATTAACAACGTTTTGCCAATTGAGCTAACCTGGAAAGACAACCAGTCGACAGAATTTCTTCAGACAGCAGCATCTGGTCTGTCATGTAGACTGACTAGAGATGAGATGGACTGAGTCGAGAAGAAACCCAGCCCTGACACTGGCTCGTACTCGATTTTCCTATAATTCTTCGGGATCGAGGGAGCTTCGGCTAAAAGTTTTAATTTAATTTTTTCACAAATTTTAAAAGAAAAAAAAAACTTCCTATTTAAAAGTAACAAGAATGTAGTCTAAGCTTCTTGAAGTTTTTACAAGCCTTTAAAAATCAGTTTGAAAGGTAATGGAATTGTTATTGATGGGATAAGGAAAAAAATTTAACTGATTCTGAAGCTTTTGCACGATTATTGTTAGTAACATACAGAAATCGTAGAAAATCCTTCGCCTATACTCGTTTTCGGTTTGAAGTCCAAATTCCAGAATTCCAATTCCTTGAAAATAGATCTAATAATTTTCCCCATAGTTGTGCGTGATACTTTAAAGGAATAAGAATTGTGATTTTTGCATATTTCTACCAGTGGTCGGGAATAAATAACAGATTTTGAACTACATAAAAACCACGAAAATCTGTTATGAGGGAGTATTTAGGATTAATACTTATTTTTCTGTAAAAATAGATTTTTAAATGAGAAAATTATTCTTGAAACAATTTTAAAATGTTATTAACATTTTTTATTGCGTACTTTCGGTTGGGCTCTGATGATAGAAATTTTTTCGGGCTCGGGTGGGATCGGATTGCAAATGCCGGGCTCGAGCTCCGAAAAACGAGCCCGGACTCATCTTTAATGAAAAAAATTCGCGTATTAAGCGGGTTTGCTTATTAACCGTGAACGTCTTAACTGGGTCCGACTGTATTATAATTTCTGATAACTGCATCAAATACATTGCATAAGCTTTATTTTAGAAGATTATTTTCTGTTCTTTTCTTTTTCTTTTTTTCTTTTCCTTATGTTTGAATGAACAAATGAATAGTTACAAATAAAATGATAGGTACGCTTGAAGAAAGATATTTATCTAAACATTTTACATACCTCACTGGACTTTTTTTTGTTTTAATCTCGAATGATTTTTTTATCTACATTAACAAAATAACATAACATCTAAAAGCTGCATCGAATGTGTTTTATAAATGTTATTTGTGAAACATTTTTTTTTTTTCTGAATCAAGAAATGAGTAGTTTCAAATGAAATGGTGGATACGCTTCAAGAAAGGGGGGGGGGGGAAGTCATGACGAGTCAGATATTGAGAAGTATAAATTCCGCGACAACAAAAACAGAACAGAGACATTAAAAGATTGAGTCTTAGTAATGGACACGTGAAAAGCAGCTGACATATAGCTGACAAGAATATGATAGATGAATGTAGTTTTCTCCTTTTAAAACCTTAGAAACAAAATAATTTGAAGCAGAAATGTTAGAATCCCTTAGAGGGAAATGGTTCAAAATGACATTTTTTGAGATGATTTATGGATTTTTATTCAGGGGAAAATGCATGGAAAAATTACATGAAATACATGATGAAAGTCACTGATAATGTTTCTATAAGTAGGCTTCTTTGTTTTTATGTTTGATTCTAATAGCACTTGCAATGTTATAGAAACACAAGAACATTAACATTAACATTAGTTTTATATCAGATGTTATTCCGTAACTGACTTAAATTTATTTTTACATTATATCTTTATTCAAGAAGAAAAAAAGCAGATGTTGTAGATTTTGATAAGATTGCTGCATTATGTTAGTCTTAGTGTTGACTGCCCTTTGTATTGAGTTGTCAGAAAAGTCATGATGCATAGCGGACAACTTTTGCTCATTTCTGTTATACAAATATTTTTAATGATCTCTGCCTTATTTAATCATAGCATTTTGGAGATTAAATAAGACGATGATTACTGTTTGAAACTGGTGGCATAGAAACAAGTGTATAAGTTGGCAGCCATGCGCCTTAACTTTACAAGCAATCCAATAATTGTAAATATAATTTTTTTTAAATTTTTTCATTCTTACTTTACATAGTTTAACAACAAAAGTAATTTTTAAGGATTTTGTAATTTTTTTTTTAGAATATAGAAAAAGGCAGTCTTTATACACATTGCATCTCTTTATTGGAGAAACAGGAATATTATTACAGATATTTTTCTTTATGTTTATTTTTTGTAATTACAGTATAGACTCCCTATTATACTGCAATCTCGAGACTTGGATTATGCCAGATAATGGACATTGTCAGATAACAGTGTCATTTTAAAACTGTACAAACATCAAACTATAATTAAAAATAGTATAAACAACATAAATAATTACCATATTAAAGGTTTTAAAAAGAGAGAATAAAAACAAAAGAAATATGATAAAAATTTTTGTAATTACATTTTTACATTTTCAACACCATAAATAGCAATAAGCCAGATTTAAGGGTATTTAGTAAGTGTGTGTGTAGGACGGGAGGTTGTTAACGGAGTATGTTGCACGAGTAACTGAGTTTCAGAGCAAGAGTCTAATGTATTAGTGAAAATATGCGATTTCAAAATTTCAGATTAGAATCAACATACAATCTACATATATATAAGGCAAAGATGAATTCTTAAGGCCGTTTTCGGCTGATCTGAGCATGCGCAATGAGCATTTGTGACAGAATGGTCTAAAGGTGGCAGAAAGAGAAATTCTGATTCTCCAAATGGACCCTGGGTTCGAACACCGATCCTGGCATAAGATAAATTCTCTGATAAATTTACCATCCCCAATATTTATTTTATTAATGATTTTGCATTTAAAAAGTTAAATTATAAGCTTTGGTACGTATTTATTGATTAAATAAATTAAAATGATCTACAATTTTTCGTACTTTTTTTATAGGGGAAACTGTCCTAAAATCACATACCCTAAGGAAAAATGCTTTTCATTCAAATGCTCTATTCATACAATTTTTTTCTCATGACTATTATTTTTCACAAGCTAACATTGCGAAGTATACAAAATGTAATGGTGCCTTTTAAAAAGTAACAAATAAAGTCACAGCATCATAATAACGATTAATATAAAATGCTGCACTATGTCATTTTATCTACACTGCTGTCCTAAAATGACACATCCATAAGTTGCTATAAATTTCAATTGCATACACCACAAATAAATTTTTTTGCACACCAAGAAACAATAGTACAATCATTATGTGCCCACTTTAAACAATTAACACATTTTATCAACTTCCCCTTAAGTTTTGAATGACTGAATAAATCATTACAATATAGACAAGGCTTCATCATCATCATCGGCAGAAAGATCCAAGTCTTTGTCGTCATCATTGGATGTAACAAAGCGAATTTTCATCTTAGCCTGTATTAGAGCTGCACGTCTTGACTGTGAATTATGCTTTTTCAGCAGCTTTTGCCTTCGCTTTGACAATATTAGGCCTGCTATAGTCAGAAATTTTGTATCTTCATTCTTCCTTATTTTAATAGAGCATGATCTAACATGAGGTGCACAAGGAAGTGGAGATACATCAAGTGGTCTGATAAATGAAGATGATGTACTTGAAGATGCTGCCTATTGAAAAGATACACACGTCTTCGGAGTATCGGAAACAGATGTTTTTGGCGCTGGAATAGGAGGAGATGAATTGAAACTAGTGCTCGCAAATATACGCTTAATACGTTTGATATGTATTGTAACCGCTAACGATTTTGGATAGGTATAATATGGAAAAAATGCTTAATTACGTATACATTTAAACGTATTCGCGAGCACTAATTGAAACTGTGAAAATTGACGGATTTGGTCAAGATAGGCTATTATCTGTAGAACTTGTGTTGCTGTCGTTGCTTTCCTTATTTTCCAATGGACTTTCTGTCACAACTGAAGCGTAGAAAACATGGTAGGGAAAGATGTCTGGAAAAGAGACACAGTAATTTTTTATTTGGATACGGCATGTCTTTTTACCTACAATCGCGATATTGCATATATATAGAGGCAGTATTCGAGAACACATGCATTTATAAATTTTCGCATATACAGAAAATAACCTAAAAAGATATAAGCACTAACTTTATACTTTATATATGTAATCAGTGAAATGTAACAGACGTGAATTAGCACCAAAGAATAGTCCCAAGAAATTGAAGATGTAAACAGTTAATTTGTAAACATTGAAAATTACAAACTTGAAACCTTCACCATTAAATGTTTATCGTTGCCGATCGATTTCGCAACATAAATGCGTATCATTAAGGTTGCTCGTCCGTAAACTTGCCGATTCCCCTCGCTAATGTTATTCCTATGGGCGTAGGATGCATTCGTATTTTTAAAATATCTCCTCGGAAAATTAATATTTTTAACTTCTGTTTTCTTTGTATTATTCTTAAAGAATGTATCTTTTTTTCTTAGCTGTCAATTTTTGTCTAAAATATATACTTAATTTTACATGAAATGTTAAAATCGTATTCAGTTTCGCTAAGATTTTAACACATAAATTAAGCACATAGTTTAGAAATATTTTGATAACTAAGAAAAAAAGAGACATTCTTTAAACAGACACACAGGAAACAGAAGTTAAAAATATTAATTTTCCGAAGAGATATTTTAAAAATACGAATGCATCCTACGCCCATAGGAATAACATTAGCGAGGGGAATCGGGAAGTTTACTGACGAGCAGCCTTAAGTTCTGATCTCTAGCGCCAATTTAAGAAACATACGTCGTCACGTGATCAAGTCTGCCCGCTTATCTTCTGTTCGCGAATTTTTCCTTCTCTGTTGTCAAATACATTCCATGGGATTATAAATTGTACTGGCAATCGGGACGCTAGCACTATTCGTATTTTAAGAGAAAAAAATTCCGTAAATTCCTGGAAATTTCCCGTAATTTCTGAAAGATCCGTTTTCAAATTCTCGCTTTATAACATATTTCTTACGTATTTTTTAAGAATTTTCATTCCTTTAAAATTACGTTTATAGGACAAAAGAAAAAAAACTTTTTTTAAGGACAACTTTACATTATATGAGGAGATGCGTTGCCTTTGGACTACTTTTTTAAAATTCAGTTTTCTTGATTCCCACCAGTTTTTTGAGAAAGAAAAATTAAATGAATTTAATGGCAGATTAAATAAGGAGAAAAGAAGGCGAATTATACCATTTCAAAAAAGTCGTGTCAATCAAGTAATCTGAATTAAAAAAAAAAAAAAAAAAAAAAGTAGCCCACTGCCAACACTGATGAGGAGAAATGTTTGAGTTGTCTATTTTGAGTCTGTCTTCAGCAAACAGCCAATACTTACTGCGATGGCACTCGAACTTCAGAGTTTCTGACTCGTTGAGATGACCACACAGACACACAACTACTCAAGCCAATCGTTCAAATATTGTTACAAATTTAGATGTCTTTATGAAAAGTTATCAAGTTATGAGAAAATCTGAAAAGTTTTTTCGGTAGATTTTTTCCAAATAAGTATAATTCTGAATGTTTTTCATATTTTTCTCTATAATTTATTTATTTATTTATTTATTTTTATTTATTTTTTTTTATTTTTTTTTTTTGTATTTGCTGCTTCGTAAAACATAAAAGCAACTTGTTGCGCAAAAATTGTAGATTTTTTGAAAATAAAAGTGTTTTTTTATTTATTTTTTTTAAGAGTACCAATATATATACTATTTCAAATTAGTTGTGATCATAATTATCTTAAGCAAAAATATTTACTACATCGTGTTTAAAAAAAATTGCTTAATAAAACTTAGATAGATAAAGGTAAACAATAATTTTATGATAAATTATTATATTTGATACTAGCTGACCCGCCCGGCGATGCCCGGGCCCATGATAATAAAATTAAACAAACCTAAAGTTTCTATGATTTTATATCTTTAATCCGATTTTGTATGAAATTATTTATTTAAAAATGCTGCGCACAAGACGGTAAACCCTTTATTTCCACATTCCTCCAGCAGGGGACACATTCTGATCTCTGCGGCACCATATACACTGTAAAAAAAAATCTGTAAGGTTACTAAGAATTTTCTAGGAAACTGGGATGCCTAGAACTTTTCATGTAACTGTAACAAAAAAAAATCATGTAAAATTACTAAAGTTGTTTTAGTAACTGTTACTAAATAATGTTCAGTAAACTTACTAACGATTTTTTAGGGAGTTTCCTAAAGAATTTTTAGTAAATTTACTAAGGATTATTTAGTAAACTTACTAACGATTTTTTAGGGAGTTTCCTAAAGAGTTTTTAGTAAATTTACTAAGGATTATTTAGTAAACGTACTAACGTTTTTTAAGGAGTTTCCTAAAGATTTTTTAGTAAATTTACTAAGGATTATTTAGTAAACGTACAAACGTTTTTTCAGGAAGTTTCCTAAAGAATTTTTAGTAAATTTACTAAGGATTATTTAGTAAACGTACTAACGTTTTTTCAGGAAGTTTCCTAAAGAATTTTTAGTAAATTTACTAAGGATTATTTAGTAAACGTACTAACCTTTTTTAAAGTGTTTTCTAAAGAATTTTTAGTAAATTTACTAAGGATTATTTAGTACACTTACAAAAGATTTTTTTGTACATTTACTAAGAATTGTTTTGTAAATTTGTGAGGAACTTTACAGTACATTTACTACGATTTATTTAGTATTGTACTTAAGGGTGGAGTTCAGGTTGAGCAGCCGGAAAATGTCATTAATTTGATCATTACTAAAAGCTCTGTAGTTTCAAAACCAATTAATGAAATATAATTTTTTTTATACTTTCATAAAATACTAATGGTTTTCAAAAACATTCAAATATCTATAAATTTAGCAATATTAATTAGTTAAATTTTAATGACAAAATTAACGTTTTTAAAATATGAATTTTCAAATATGCATTTTGCGCACAAGATTTTAAAAATTCTACTGCAGATATATATTTAATATTGCATTTATATTTACTTATACTACTATATTTTACACTGAACCTAAATTTAAAAGTACATTCAAATTCATTTGCATAATTAATGGCTTTAAAAATCATATTTATTAAATTTAGTAAAAAAAAAAAAAAAAAAAAAAAAAAAAAAAAGTGCTTATTTATTCAATAAAAAATTTTCTATGACAAAACTCAGGCTAAATTGAGGTTCAGTGTAAAATATAGTAGTATAAGTAAATATAAATACAATATTAAATATGTATCTGCAGTAGAATTTTTAAAATCTTGCGCGCAAAATGCATATCTGAAAATATATTTTTAAAACATTAATTTTGTCATTAAAATTTAACTAATTAATGTTGCTAAATATATATATTTGAATGTTTTTTAAAAACCATTAGTATTTTATGAAAGTATAGAAAAAAATTGTTGTATTTCATTAATTGGTTTTGAAACTACAGAACTTTTAGTAATGGTCAAATTATTGTCATTTTCCGGCTGCTCAACCTGAACTTCCCCCTTAAGTACAATACTAAATAAATCGTAGTAAATGTACTATAAAGTCCCTCACAAATTTACAAAACAATTCTTAGTAAATGTACAAAAAAATCTTTTGTAAGTGTATCCCCCCCCCCCCTTAAAACATTTAATGTACTTTAGCAAAACAGTTTTTGGTAATTTTATTAAAAGTAATGTCAGAAAAATTACCAGTGATTTTGTAGTATTGTATCTGAAACAGTTTTTGTATTCTCGCCAGAAAGTTCATTGCCACTTTAGAAGAATTATTATTGTAAATTTGCTAATAATTTTTTAGTATTGTATCGAAAATATTTTATTTACACTCACCAAAAAGTATTTGTAACTGTACAAAATTTTTGCAGTAGTTTACTAATGGCTTTTCAATATTATACAGAAAAAATTTTACGTAAATATTTTTGTATATTGGAGTTTTTGTAATGGTATTCTTTTAATATGAAATCGAATTTTTCAGTTTTAAATATCTAGAATGGAGTTTTCCTCACATATATCAAAATACTTGGATTCAAAATAAGCAATAAGTCCTAACGTGTTTCAATATTACCACAGCAATCGCCATAAGTCTTTGTATGTTATGGATAAGAAAATTGACTTAAGTTTTACTATAGATATTTAAATATGTAGAAATTCAATTCGATATTAAATGAGCATTATAACAACAGCACTAAATAAGCAGAAGCTGATTTTACGATTTTTAGGTAAACTAAAAAAAAGATTTTAATACAGCAATATAAATAAAATATCCTTACTGAGTTTATAAATAAAACAACTGGTGATATGTGCCTTGTGAAAAAATGGATATGGCCTATAAAATTAGCTTAATATGTTAAAAAGTATAATTCCCCGTAAAATTAGAAATCTGTTTAATATGTTAAAAAAGTACGATTGCCCGTAAATTTTAAACTGGTGTCTTCAGGCAATATTACTTTTATGGGTTCATTCTGTGAGGAAGAAAAAGGGGATAATTGCAGTGTTATCATATGGGAAGGGAAGGATTTTTTTTTTTCTGATTGCTACCACTATTTTCAAATAGCAATATTTGACGCATTTGATCTGTCATTATTATATATTATTTTTACTATCATTTATCTGGCAAATATTGCTGTTTGGAAACGCAGTAGCATTTTAAATAAAAAAAACTGCCTAACTGGCAATCATAATATTAAATGTGCTTATCCTTACAAAATGATTTAATATTTTATTGACCAGCAATCTCAAATAAAATATATATTTTTTAATAATGCTTTTATGTAACCATTATATTTTAAAAATAATCTTCACTTTATTTAGTTGCAGATTTCTGCAAATAAATAAGGTGATTTTTTTTTTCAACGTGTTTTGTAGCTATATGAAAACATAGGTATACTCACAACTAAATGTAACAACAATCCTTTTGACTATGAATGATGCTCTGTAAAACTTGCCCTTTTTTTACATTAATAAAGTATATTTATGTAACATTTAACATTTTGGTCAAAATGTTCACTAGTCCTTATTCAGTTTTCACCTAAATTTGTAAACTCAGAAAATATAGGTTTCTGATGCTGCAAAAATCTAGGATACTGTGATTTCATAAAATCTGTTCAAACATAAAATAAACAGTCAAATATCAGTGATAATAGAATTTGACGGAAAAAATTCTTGAATGTTATTTCTATAATAAACTAGGTACAGCAACAATGAGAAAATAATTTTTTTTTTAGAAATTCTTCATCAGAAATAAGTTTTTTTTAAGGGCTGTACACACCCTGCATTTGTTATTATTACTGCGATATCATTAAAAAAAAAAAAAAAAAAAAAAAAAAAAAAAAAAAATAGAATCTTAATATACATTTATTAAACATATTTTTACAAACAATATTTATTTTTATATACATATTTAGTAAAATTATTGAAGGTATATAAACATGTACAATAAAAATTTGCATTAGTATCAATCAGGCTCTGAATATTTAGTTTGCACATCTGCTTCTTGTGGGGAGGAGCTTTGATCTTTTGTATTACATATAACCAAGTATTGCCTATTAAAAGATAAAACACATATTACATAAATATTTTAAATATTATAAAAAAATAAACACACAAACTGAGTGAAAAAAAAAATATATTTTGATTTATTTGTAATTTTCACCGAGTAACCCCTTTTAACTGATAAAATTAATTTTGACTCTCCTCCTGCATGCCTGTCAACGTCTATTACCAAAAAAAGCAGGAGATTTACAAAATAAATTAGAAGATTTTATGAGACACTATTTTATCATGATATAAAAACTAAAATTACTAAGTAAATTGAAAAAAAAAAAAAAAAAAAAAAAAATGTTATCTAAATCATTACCTATATAAAATGAAAACAGAGCAAGAACTATTTAAATCCGAATATATATATATATATATATATATATTTCTTCACAACCAGGTTTCTTTTTTGTGGGGGAGGACAATACCAGCCAACTTTATGAAATGCCAGAATTACATAATAAAATGAGTACAGAATGATAAAAATAAAAAAGCTTGAATTTCCTCCCTATATCTTAACTGTAAGTTTCACTGTTTACATCTGAAACAATGTGTGGATTTTAGGGTTGTGGATTTTGAGAGTCTACTGTATTTTATTTGTTATTTATCCTGAATAAAATTAACTTAAGGAATTTAATACTATTAAAAAGCCTCAGAATATGTAACGAAATGCGTTTGCCAGTTAAAACTGGTTATAACGACTTTCTACCAATGGCACAGAAGAAACCCCTTTCTGCCGACAAAAATCCAGCCCTGGGTAGAAAGGTTTTTTTTTTTTTTTTTTTAATAAAAGGGTAGGCAGTGTGCAGCACTCTTCTGAAACTTCCTTGGGAAAACTCTGAATAAACCACAAAATTTTTAAAACCATGACAAAATTTAATTTATATAATATAAATATTTACTTACATTGGATTTATCCATGGTATCCAGGTCTAATATATCAAGTTGAAGGATGCAGAATCAGGAAGACAAAATTTTGCTTTAACTAGATAAAAAAAAAAAACAAGTCTTTAGAGTCTTACTACTATGCAAAATTATCAGTATCAGCTAATTTTCAGAAAATACACAAGCTTTTTTTATGAATTATGACATAATTTAAGATGCATTTTATTTAAACATATGAAAATTTTAAAACACAGTGAAGCAAACACACTTTTCCTAAAGTATTTACAATAATAAAAGAAATGCCTTATCTCTTGAAAATGTAGAACGATTGGTGTTCTTGCAGTCGAACAAATAGGTTTTAAATAGATTTAAAATTAACACCGGAAATCGTATTTATCTATTCGCTTAAATCGATTTAAAGCAAACATCGTAAAACATATTTAACTAAATCGATTTCAAGCTATCATCGAAAATTCCGATTTAACTAAATAGATTTCAAGCCATCATCGAAAATTCTGATTTAACTAAATCAGTTTAAGGCAAAGGTGGACTTAAAAAAAAAAAAAAAATTAACCGATTTGCTTGAAAAATAAATATGTGATTGCAAATGTAGTTATGTAAAAATAACTAAAATTTTAAGGAAAAATATTAATTATTTTGGTAATTATTAATTATTGAAATAATTAATTGAAAATGCTCTATGCGCAGTTCTTTTACATATAATACACGGATTTTTATTTATGAGATACCTTTCATATCTAAGATTAAAACTTAGTTGGAATCGTAAAAATGAATAGAAAATATAATTAATAAATCTCTATAATAAAACTGTAAGTCATGTGACTGTCCTCAACAGTTCCGGGATGCCGCATCGCTTTTTCATATGCCAAGCGGCCATTTTTATTCAAAATTATTTTTTCGAATAAACTGCATAAAAGTTACATTTTAAGAAAGATCGTTCAAAATAAATTAATATTTGAGAGATGACTTGCGTTCAATTATGTATATATTCTGCAATAACTTCAGTCGAAAGATTCGCAGTTCAAATATAAGTATAAGTATAAGTTCATAAAAGTAAACAAAAAAAAAGATTGATTCGTCGTGAACATTTAAAATATTAAATCATGGAGGTAATCATTCGCAAAGCAAGTTCTCCGCGAATGAATTTTTGGATCGCTGCCTCGCGTCAAAAAAATAATTCGCACCAGTGAGACAATCAAAGTTTACCATAATTATGTGCTATACAACTCAACTTTCGGACCTTTTCTTGACGTAAATTGAACTCATGTAATAATATTTAATGAATCAGATTTTTAGCATTTTTAAAATCGCTAATACAGCTTTTATTTATCGCGTGTACAAATTAGAAATGATACTTTGATTTTGAAATCAAATGTTTTGATTTATGATATTATTTCTTATTTATTTATTTATTTTCTCTTTTAAATGAAAAGTGTGAAGTACTTTAAATTTATGTAATATAAGCATTTTAGATTAAAGTTAAGTATTTTAAATGAAATGGGTGACAGGTTTATAATTTAAAATTAAATTAATTGTAGTATGAATGACGGTGATGGGAACGATATTTGGCGAATTATCATCTGCTCCCGGCTAACAAAAATACTCATAATTAAAAAAAAGAATAAAAATAAATAAATGATAGTTTGTTGTAAATAAATTGATATACATATCAAAAATAATTTATAGAATTAAAATAAAAAATAAAAGTAAATAAACAACAATTTCCATAACAAAGTTTTCGCCAAATTGGCGGGGGAGGGGGGGGGAATCGCGCCAACGTGCGTATGTGACATTTGTGCCCAAAAAATATGCGAAATGCTACGATGATCGCAAAAGTTCATGATTTGTCTATTAGAATCTTCCGATTTGGCGAAGGATTAAGGGAAAATTAAATTATGAATAAATGTAACGTGTTGCAATGTTTAACATACATTTAAAGGAGACCAAACTGGTCGCCAGTGGCGGCTAGTAAAATAATAATAAGTGTAAAAACCAATTTTTAGCGTGCAAAAATACTGTTAATTATTCTTCCAATATAGAATTTACAGCCTATGAGTTCTAAAGTACTATTTATTTATCTAATATCCATTTTATGTACCATAAGGTAAATACATAACAAATTTTGAAGAACTCTGAAAATTAGGAAGGCGCATGGAACATTTTGAAAATTGACGTTATTCGAAAATTTTCATTTTGAGAAAATCAACTTTTAAGTCAGAAACATTAGTATTTCAATATTAATGAACATTAAATAACATAAAATAAATGAATATTACTTATAATATATATGTATATATGCATACAATAAAATTTTAACAATAAATATGTAAAAAACCTACATTTTTACTAAAATAATATCCACCGTTTTACGAGATACTTTCGCAGTAACGCTGCGCTTTGGTTGATCAAAAAAGCAAAAATGCTCCATGCGTATGTTTTTCACATATAATATGGTAATTTTTATTCATGAGATACCTTTCAGACCTAATTGTAAAACTTAGTTGAAATTGCAAACATGAATAGAAAATAAAAATTAATACAAATAATATGCATAAAAACCAATTTTTATCATGCAAAAACACTGTTAGTTATTCTTTCAATAAAGAATTTACAGTCTATGAGTTCTAAAGTACCATTTATTTATCTAATATCCATCCCAATTTTAAATTTTACAACATAAAAAAAAAAAAAAAAAAAAAAAAAAAAAAAAAAAAAAAAAACATGTGTATATATATATATACTTTCATATGCAATTTCTTTGTCGATGATTTACTGAATAGTTCTTCGCTAACATAGTTCTAGTACTATTAATTTAGGCGTTAAAACCAAAACCAGTATTATTTCAGTCCACACCAATTTCCTTTATTTATACTATATTATGAGTTCAAGCACATCCTTGTGTTAAATTTTCTGTACTATATTAGCAGATACTCAAACTGAAGCAAACATTGCAGCAACAAAATGCATTAAAGCAAAAATCAGAGATAATGTCATAAAATGTACATGTGCAGGCATTAGGAGCACAAAATGCAGGTAACTTTTAAATATATATATAAATGTCTAAAAAAAATACAACATACATTTTAACTTTCAGTTCACAGCATATCTATATCTATCTA
Organism: Maratus michaelseni; assembly: GCA_963931845.1. Classification (NCBI taxonomy): domain Eukaryota; kingdom Metazoa; phylum Arthropoda; class Arachnida; order Araneae; family Salticidae; genus Maratus; species Maratus michaelseni. The sequence continues at coordinate 228,230,094 of OZ007599.1, forward strand.
TCTATCTATATATATATGTAAAAACAAATTCATAAAAATATCTGTAAAACTTTTGAAGCACTGAAATTTACCGCAAACCGAATTCAGAGATCTTAAGAAAATTCGTTTACGTTTTTAAGTCCCAATTCTTTCTCTAACAATTCCGCAAATGATAATCATACAATTAGAAATTAAGCATTCTGATGCAACACATCTTTTACCCAATTTAGCTTTATATAATTTGTATGTTCAACATATGAAAATCTGTCTTTCTGTTGATATATTTCAATTCAATTTTTGATTCAATGTCACAAAATGTGTAAACACCCTCTCTCTTTCACATCCCTCACCTCCTCCTCTTGAAATGTGATATACTTAATGATATATAACCTTTCAATACTGATAAAAACAGACATTTGAATACCTATTGCCAGGGATCTGTTTAGGAAAAAATTGGGTCCTTTAAAGGACTCTTCACAAAATTTTTCATTTCAAAACATGACCCTTCACAAAATTCTTTGTCTTAAAAATAGGCTTTTCACAAAATTTTTCCATCTTTAAACCAAACATTTCCCAAATTAATCATTTAAAAATAAAATCTGACATGTCACTTTTACATATATAAAGAAAATACATGTATTTTACATCCATATATCTCTGTAAAAATGTATAAACAAGAACCTGAATATAACGATCATTTCAAATTCACAAAATTAGGATTAGAGTTTTCACGAATATAAAAAGTTGTTTCCAATTTCACAAAAACAGGACCCAGGGGAAAAAGTCTGGACAGACCCTTGATTGCTATGAAAACTTCAACTCATATAAATTAATTTAACTATTTATAAATAGACAGAATTAGCAGGTAAGTGCACCCTGTCATAATACATTTTATTAATTAAGTGCCTAAGATTGTGGTATTATATTATTTAAACTAAAGCTATTAATACTGAACAAAAAGTAATTTTAGAGATCTTGAATGATATATGAAATGAGAATGTTACATTAAAAACAAATTTCCTTTTTCTGCTTTTTTGTCGTTTGGAAATATTTTGAATAATTTAAAAAACAAGTACTCACAAAAGAATATAAACAGCTTACAGACCAGGGTTGTATTGGTTTCAACTATGTAAAAAAGGTAGTTTTAAACATCCTGATAAATATGAAGATATGTTTTGACCAAGCGGTCAAAACAATTATTAAAATATTTAAATAATTTAATTTTACATAGAAAGTGAATGAAAACAAATCCCAATAAACAGAAGAAACATTTTAATTTTAAATTTAATTTGGAATTCAAAAGTAACAAGTTTGCCGAATTTTCTAAATTAAGAATCTATATTATAAACTAAAAACATGTAACGCTGACATCATATCAACAGTGGCAATGACCTGGGCGAACAATTTCATTTTTATCAAACTTATTAACTTTTAAACACCACTCAATTTCAAATTTTACACTGTCAAAAATAAATAAATAAATAAATATATATATATACTTTCATATGCAATTTCTTTGTCGATTTACTGAGCAGTTCTTCACTAACATAGTTCTAGTATTAATTTAGGTGTTAAAACCAGTATTATATCTGTCCACGCTACAACATGCATTACATGCAGCTACAACATGCAGGAAACATGCATTAAAACAAAAATCAGAGATAATGTCATAAAATTTACATGTGCAGGCATTAGGAGCACAAAATAGAGGTAATTTATTATGTATTTTAGTTTAGTGCTTTTTAAAGAAATATATTTTTTTTAAATCTAGTTCTTTTTTTTCTTTAGTCCCCCCCCCCCCCCCCCACCGCTTCATTTTACATTTCAAAGAATATTTTGTGAAACTGGGAAAACTAGAAAAAAAAAATTAAGCTTATATTGTTACTCATACATTTACAATGTTGAAAATGTTACAAGGAAAACTTAAAAGCATAGAATTTGTACACCATTATAATTTTATCCATTTACCTCCCCCTCCCCCCTATTTTAGATCATGATTTTTTTCATGATTTTGTATGTCTCAGAAAGAGACAAAATGACATTAAGATTAAGAAAAATCTGATTTCAGTGAAAAAGCTAAAAACTTTCAATGCCTGTGTTTTACAAGAAATTTTGTAGTTTTTAATGTTTTAAAACTCAAATTTGCTAGATCTAACACTTAATATTTACCTCAAAAGCAATTACTATTTATTTTAAAGCTTTTAATGCAGAAAAAAATCCATATTAATTTTTTTTTTAAACATGTTGATGATGATATTTCTACACGTATACATTTTTTTTTAATTATTAGCGTGTAAAATTGTTTAATAAAAGAAAAAATCTATAAATAGCCTACTTTTCACACTCCGATGGTTAAATAAGAGACGCGGATTTTTCTGTCTCCATTGCAGACATCTTTGTAAAGACGAAACGACGAGTCTGTTGAAATTTTCTACTTATTTCAGCGGCATCGAGATCTTTCTGGCTCGTTTAGAAAACATTTTTTCAGAACTGAAAAAAATATAACAAATATTAGTACAAAAAATTTATAAACATTGAAATTGAAAGAGAAATAATACAATAAATAAGAGAAAATAACTTACCTTTCAAAAACTTAGGACATTACAAACACGTGCTGAAACCTGATTTCTTCACGCCGCAAGCTTGTCTGTTAGGATTCTATTGTCTGTGGGTATTGCTGCCTGGGCTTTTACGCTTCTGCGACTGCGTCAATAGTCGCTACGTCACCACAGAAAGCATTCTAATTGGCTGATATGAGAAACATGAATATTTCATGTACGTTTACAAAGCGATGGATAACATTTTACCCTCGTTACAAATAAAATGTTAGTAAGCATACAGATTTCTGTAGCTTTACAAAAACTAGTTTTGTAGACTTACAGATTTTTTTTTACAGTGTAGTAGGCGTGCTGCAAAATATTTTAGTTACATCTACCGCCGCCAGGGATTGCACTCTGTTCCAAACAAACCACCTTCCAAACGAGACGCGCACATGTGCTCCCGCTGTCTGAGGCATTGTATAGCAGGCGTGCTTCGCACGCGTTGAAAAATCCTTTAGTTCCACCTTCCACCGCTAAGGGGCGCAATTTGTTCTATACGAATATCCGACACTGGTATCCGTTTTTTCAAGGGAGTTGAATGAACCCATTCTCGTCAAAATCGGACCCATAGAACTCGAGAAAATACTGCGTCAGCTGGCGGTGGATGGTGGAACTAAAATCTGTAACGCGATGGAAAACCAAGTCGAATCATCCAAACTCCGCTGTGATAACCCGCATATAACCCGAGATAAGAATGCACAATTACAGAAAAAAACTTTGTAGGATTGCCCGCCAGGGGGCGCTTGGTCGAGTGCTCAACAAGAAATAACTTACTTTGATTGTTGGTATGCATAAAGTAAATACTGGTTGTATACTTTTATTAAAACATAAATTTAATTTTTACGAAATCGTTATTTGAAATTTCTGGTATTCTCTATATAATCATTTATAAAACGCTACGGGTGATGCTGAAAATGTTAAATCAAAGCAATACAATTGTTTTTATTAAAAAGAGTTCTCGGACCCGCCGCCCGGGTGCGCACGGTGAAGTAAATGGGATATTAAATAAAAAGGCATTAACTCCCACCCCTCCCCATACCCGCAAATATAACGAAGAATTTGTTCAAGAAAACCCCTTCACCTACATTAACGCGATCATTAAAAAAAGAATTATATTACTCTGATAATTAGAACATAACGAAGCCACTATGCTAAAATAGCCGCCAGATGGCTCCCCTTCCCATCCTGAAATTCAAATCTATATCTTAATTAGTTATTTTAAGTTTTGTTCATTAGTAAAAATTGGCAATTATTTCCTATCATTTTCGCAAAGTAAATTGAGGGATCTGCCAGAGAATCAGATCTCTTTGTAGTTCATTTTTAATGAAATCGATCCCTGTCTGGTACTTTCTGGGATTTTTTAAACTGGCGCCGCCAGAGTTTTGTAGTTTTTTACAAAAAATTAGAACAAATATTTTTACAAATTAAAAATAATCTTAAAAATAATTTTACGAATTTTACAAAAATTTGATTTTTGGATGAAGAAAATTTTTCTACATACGCACTGAAAATTTCAAATCGATATCTTAATTAGTTTTCTTAAAATTCGTTAATTAATAAATAAATTTAAATTTCTTTCATTTCCGTTTGCAAATCGAAAACAGGTGTTCTTTTCTTTAGCCATGTTGATAAAAATGTTGGCGATTTCGATGCGAATTTTAATGTGTTTTAATTAATATCTTGGGTAGTTATCAAAATATTAAAATTCTGAGCCTCAGGTGCATCAGGTTAGACCTTGGACTATCTTTACCTAAATTTTCATACTTCTAGGTGCGCTAGATTTTGCTAGCCATCGCAGAGACACAAACACAGAGCGAAACCTTCTCTTATTAGTATAGATATGCTGAAAGTTTTTGCGTACGACACTGATAAACTGGATAATATAAAAAATAATAAAATGAAAAATAGATTTTTAGAAACAATTTTTAATAATTATCTTGTGTAAGATATAAATCAAACTTTAGTTTAAGCTAATAATAAAATGAAGCTGTAATATTTACTTTTCAATTGCCCCCGTCTTAAAACTAAATAATAAAATGTTATTACTTTTTTAAATGTCTTAAATGTATGTTAGCTTTTTATTTAAGAAAGAGAAAGAAGAAAGAGAAAGAAGAAAGAGAAAGGTTATTATGTATTGTCTAATGTACATTCTTACATATTGATGGCGTCATAAATTTATTTGGTTTCATTTAAAAATTTCCTATTTAAAACCAACATTTAACCAATATTGGCATATCATTGAAAATAGTTCCAAGTAGAGCCAATTTTGACGTTTTGCTTGAAATGTGGCCAATTCAAAGCAAATATTTATGTAATTTTTTGTTCCATTAAAAATATGGGCAATTGAATGCAAATATTTGAAAATATTGGCGTTTTGTTGGAAATATTTCTAATATAAAACAAAAATTTTTGCAATATTGGCGTTTCATTGGCAACATTTACAATGCAAAGAAGTACAATTATTGAACAATACATTTCTTCGCATTCCAAACACACTGACTGTACGCAAAAACAGCTAGACGTCCCTTACGGAAATTGTACTGTTTTGAAAGTAATATGGTGATATCGAATTTTGAACTCAGTGATCTCTGAAATATTCCATACAATTTACGGAAATATTTCTCCATTTTTACGGATTTGTAATCTTAAAATGGTAAAGAAATTGTACTTTTTTCAGAATGAAGGGAACTATCCCATAAAATTTTGCGGAAAATGTCCTGCGCATTTTTACAGATTTTTTTTTTTTTTTTTTTTTTTTTTTTTTTTTACACATTGTACATGTATTACACGAAGTTCTAAAGTTTTACTTTTTTGTCATTTTCACATTCTGAAATAGCTTATATTCCACGGCATAGCAACATCATCTCTTTAGTAATCATTTAAACACTCTGTTTTTGATTAACTATACCGTGTTTGCGGTGGCTAATAAATACTTATTGATAATTGAACCCGTCTTTAAAGCAACCCCCAATTGATTATTGAGGATCTTTAGAGGATAATACAAAATGTTCTTTTTCATCGTTGACCAATATCTAATTCCTAAACAGTTAGTTTTAGAGGTGTAGTTCCAATTGAAAAAGGATTTCAGATGTTGCCCTTCATCATATAAAAATCCATTTACGTTGAAATATATTTAAAAAAAAAAAAAACTTTTTTCTATGCTCTAACAAAAAAGGTAAAAATTCTATTATATTACGACCAAAATTTACCAAATTATAACACGTTTAATTTTATGAATTTTCTGCGTTTTCTGGCACAGTAAATGGAAAAACATTTTTTTAATGCCGGAAAACGCTAAAAAAAAATCATAAAATTCAAAGTGCTACAAATTAATAAATTTTAATCGTACAAAAATGAAATTTTTACAGTTTTACTTTGTTAAAACATAGAAACAGTTAGTCTAAATATAACTTATCGGACCAGGGACCCCATAAAATTTAAATTTCATAACTTTTTTTTTTTTTTAAATTAACTATTTTGACGTGAATGGCTTTTCATATGATGAACTACATGAAGAACAATGTGAAGAAAAATATTTTTCAAAGTGGAACTATACCTTTAAAATTAACAGTTTTAGGAATTAATTATTAGTAAACGAGATAAGAAAGGACACCCGGTATATTATTTTTCTAAAATGTACACTTAAACGAATTATTCAGTGAAAATAAAATTTCAAACATGTAAATAATATAATATTTCTCTCTTTCTTCTTCTTCTTTTATTATTATTATTATTATTAATATTATTATTATTGTCGTTTTTACATAATAGTCATTGGTTAATTTAATTAATGTAACAAAATATGTCTCTTTTATGAAAGACATATGTAAGAAAAAAACGAAAATCACATTATAAGTATAACCATATTTTTTAGAAGCAGTCCTTTTATTGAATCAAGTACTTGTGACACGCGAATGTGATTTTCTTTAAATTCTAAATATATTGCAATACACAAATGTCTCAACTTTTATATATTTATGGAAAAAGTGACTGAAAAAAAGTATAAAAAATAATAGTCAAAGTAAGTTTACAATACTTATACATTCCAATATCTTTTTTACTAACCTTTTATCTCTGTGTGCGCATTGTTTTATAGGTAAGTGAAATTACATTTATAGTACAAGCATTTTTTTTCTTTCGTTATCAGTTTTTTTTTCAGGAAAAAATTAATATATACAAAGACAAATTGAAAATTTTGTAAACAGCATAATACATACTCAGCATTAATTTTTAGCCCCAGTGTTTGTAAGTTAGTATCTGTATATGTTAATACTAAGTAGCAAATTTTGGTTTATTAATGTTCGCATTCATGGATAACTGTACAAATATAATTTTTGATTCGAAAAGTGATCCCAGGCTTCAAAATTCTTCATATGATTTATTACACTTAATTTTTTTAATCTTACAAATTGTATAAAACATATGTTGATAAATATTTAGTCTTTCACAAATTCCACTATTCTACCCTGAAAAAATAAAGGTAAAGTATCATTCGTTGTTAGCATTTTTGATCTGGATGTGCTATGAAAGGTAACTTTTTTTTTAATGCCAGCCCATAGCTATACTAACATAAATATAAAACAGGTGCAGATTCTACTCAGAATGTCTTAAAAATACTTTATTATTAAATGCTATATATTATCTTACACATTCCTCACTACTGGAAGGACAAAATTGAGAAAATGAACTTGAAAGAATAAGTTGCGTTATAGTTTATCACTCGAATTCTGTAAAAAATTTATATACAACACCATAAGATTCAAACTCATATGCATTATCAAGCTCTTACGAATTCCAAATAAATACAAAATAAACTTTGTAAACACCCATTTCAAAAAAAAAAAAAAAAAAAAAAAAAAAATAATAATAATAATAATAATAATTTTGTCCAAATAAAAATGCAATAATGAATTTTTTTTCTCATGTTACGAACTGAATTTTTCCAACTGAATAACAAAAAAAATGCACATGCTGGGAGTCGAACCTGAGACATTTGACTTAAATTGCCAACGCTCTACCTATTAATTACCTGGGCCGGTGTACACAGTTACTCAGATAAATTTATTGGTAATAGTATCTGGCCTGTCATGTAGACAGCTCAACAGAATATACCGCAGGTAATGGAACTCCATTAAATGTTGGATACGTTACACTCTCATAAATACTTTCTTCAAATCACGGAAATTTTACAGGCAGCAGTGCTTCCGCTATATTTCCGTTATTTAAAGAATGTCCGTATCTTTTTCCTCCGTTACAGGAGGTAAAATATACGTCTATTGAAGAATGAAAGTGGAGATAAAAAACATAACTTGTTCGGTGCTGCCATCTAGGAACTCTCACCAAAGTACTTTTCATTTTATTAATTTCAAGAACATGTCGCCGACTTTGGATTTGAACCCGGGACCTAACCGTTATGAGTCGCATATGTTAACCATTGTGTTACGAGACGTTCAGCAAAGGCGGAGTTTGAAATAAATATATCGTGCTATCTTGAAATGGGTATGGTTTGATAAATTTGTTGTTAAGAAAACTGTGAATTTTGAAGCTAATTTCGGGTAGATTTCGCCGATAATATGGTGATTGGGGTTTTAGCACTTTAGTATTAATAGAAGATAAAAATATGAATTATACATATTTTTAATCGAATTGTTAGATGTAAAATACGAATATTATTGTTTTAATTAAATTCGAGGAGAAATGTTTGCTTTTTTGAATAACACCGATTTTTCACATATAATATTTTGATTGTAACTAATATATATTTTTTTAATGTGTTCCTTTAGAATATATTTTAAACGCGAATATTTTTTTTAATATTAAAAAATAAATTGGGAATACGTTTAAATGAATGAGAAAATTATCTGTTACTCTTATTTTAATTCGAAAACATTTTTTTGTTGTTTGTTTGTTTTGAGGTTTTTTAAGTAAATAAGAAATCTTAATTTATAGAATTTTTGTTTTTTTATTTTTTAAATAAATTCCAAGTTTAGTATTGCCCCACCAGTGGCTGAGAGGTTCTGCTCTCAAAGCGGGTAGACGGGAGGTGCTGGCTTCAAACCCCTGTCGCGCTCGTCGACCTAACCGTTCGGAGTTTTCCGTGGTTTTCTTCGAACATTGCCGTAAATACGGGTTAGGATCCCTTAGAAAGACCCCCACGGAGGGCATTCCCCCCTAGGGCCTATATCCCTCGCGTAGATAATCAGTCGTCAAAAATCAACCAACCAATCAACCAACCAAGTTTAGTATTGATAGATCCAATACGCATGCGCGCAAGGAATAAACGGAATTTCCCCCTGTTTCAGGAGAACGGAAATGATTCATTAAAAAATGAGGAATAATTTAGTGTATAAAGACGAGTTTTTCTGACAGTGTTTAGTACACTCTATTATTTTGACTCAATCAAACTGACTGGTGAAGATATTATACGATCTGAATTTGTCCAACTGAGATTGGGAAAAGTAAAAATTAAGTTCCAACTTCTCAATTGGAAAAATCCAGTTCGTATGATATCTTTACCGTCAATTTGATTGAGTAAAAAATAATAGAGTGTATCTGCATATCCATCATTTAATCTAGTTCCGTTACCTGCGGTATATTCCGTTACCTGCGGTCCGTTACCTACGGTTGAGATGTCTATATGGTAGACCAGATGCTATTGCCAATAAGGTTATTTAAGTGGAATGTGTCCGCAGGTTGTCGGTTTAGATAGCTCAATAGGTAGAGCAGTGGCAATTTACGTCAAAGGTCTTGGGTTCGACTCCCGGTGTGAACATTTTTTTCACTCAGTTGGGAAAATTTTGTTCCTGTGATATCTTTACCAATCAATATGATTGAGTCAAAAATAATAGAATGTAATGCATTTTATTGTATAAAACTATAAAATCATCAAAATATATTTTAAAATAAATTATTAAAACAATGAATGCTTTATTATTATTATTATTATTATTATTATTATTATTTTAAGGAGAAACATCTGAAAACACTCTTTTTACCAGATTCTCTAAAAGTAAACTGTATTGACTGTAATGCTCATTATGGAAATGGACACTTCAATAATTAGCTTCACATTTTATCGCCAAAAATGTATCTGGAAATTTGATTTAAAAAAAATATATTGCATTTACTACTAAAGATTCAATATGAAGATTCATTTTCAAATCTTATAATTTTTATCTCTCGCATCTAAACTGTTTTAGTTAAATTAGATTTTGCTTTCTCTTATTCTATAAAGAAACTTTTAATATAGATAATGCTTTTTATGTCGCCTGTACCAGAATTTAACGGTGAATTTTTTTTTTTTTTAAAAACGATAACAATGAAATTTACTGTACCCTTCTAGACGATCCCAAACTCAACTGTTGATTTCGAAAAGGAAAATTTACTTCAAATTTAATTAAAAAATATACTGTAACTAAAAATTTAAATACAACGTACAGATCAAATAGTTACACGTTAAATTCATCCTATTAATGTTCTCTAATAAACACAGTCGTGTTCACATACAGATTATCAACGAAAAATAATAGATCTATATTTTAAAAGCATGAAAGCTAATTATTAGCTTTCACATTTTTTAGAAAATAGTCATTTTTCAGATTGCTAACGACGCCGCTAAACTAAGTTAAAAGTGCTATGCAACGGCAACGTAATTTTAGATAATGCTTAATATTTCCTATCTTTAAACAGAGAATTTAATAATTGAACTAAAACAGAACATTTTTCCTCTTTAGTAAATAACGGAGTTAAAGTAATGAAAAATCAATACCATTTTTTTTCCTGCCGTGGAATTCAAGGAAAAATACTGGCTGCGTTTAAACGAATTATTTTCAAAAGCAAAGAAAAGAAATTTAAGACGAAGATAAATTACTGCTTGCAGAAAGAAAATGATTAACGACATTTTTCATTGTCTATTATGCGAAACACAAAGAAAAACGTTCAGTTTTTTCTTTTTCCATAAATGAACAGCTCTTATCCTGCGCTGTATTACTACTGAGTTCAAAAATATTTCTTTATTATGTTTTTACATCATTGGAAATTACTTGGTTGTAAAGAAAATTAGTCCCTTTCAAAAGTTATTTTGATAAATATATGCGAGATTTTCGAGAAAAAAAAAAAGATTTACATCAAATGCTTTATTAAAGTTGTTGAGATTTACTAACTGTATTTTAGCGTAATGCACTTTAGGGAACACGTTTCGTATTATTATATGCATATTTCGATGCTTTTTATGTCAAGACAAATTCATTTTGGTCGTTATTACTTAGTATAGTTTACGTTTATATTTCCTGTCTATCCCGGGTACATTTGCGATAGGAAACATTATTATTAAGGGAACGTACGTTAGCTTTTATACACGGTAAATATCTGTAAAAATTAAAAACAAATATACAGACTTTTCTCTAAATCTGTTTTTGATGATCTGCCTAGGGATATTCATCAATCATGTTTTATATATCACTGTGTATTCGATGTCTAGACTGGTTAGTTTTGGAGCTATAGCATATTATCATGCTAGCGTGTGAAATAAATACATTCATATTAAGGCCGAAACGGAATCTGCAAATGCTTCTCAGAGTTTTAAATCATTCATTTATTAAAAATTTCCACTAATATTACAGCATTTGTAGAGTAATTTTTTGTACAAATAAAACAGAAGTAAATATGTAATTTGAGGATTTTTTTTTTTCAAGATCCAACGAAGTTTTTATACGCATGAATACACACACACACATCATGTATATACGTAATGCATAGCATATTGCTCTTCCAAGTCTAGGACTGCCTCAAGACTAGTTTTGGAGTCCGTTAGTTTATTTCCATGCTAACGTGTAAAAACAAATACATTCTCTAGGTCGTAAGTGATCCTATGCTTATATTTATCTATTATAATTTTGTATGCTAATTTAATAATTAAGGTTTTCTGCTAAAATGTTTCAGCTTACATAGTAATTATATGAGTAGATCTGTTATTTAAAGAATTTTTTCTTTAACTGTTTTGGATAATCTAATGGTATCCATCAATGTTGATGCTGTTTTTATATTGTTTATTCGGTTATTCGCTATCAAATGTAGTTAGTTTTGGAGTTCAGTAGAAGATTGCCATAGTTGTATAATGTAAAATTAAAATATTCTCACTAAGGACGTAACTGATCCTATAAATATTTCTCTATTATAATTTTGTCATTTATTTATTCATTCTTTTATTAAAGACTTCTACAAATATGTCAGCATACATATTAATTATCTGTTCAAGCTAAATACAAGCAGATCTGTCATTTAGAGTTCTGCCATTTAAGCAGATGTGTCATTCATTTTTTTTTCTCTAAAGCCGTTTTTTATGATCGTCTTACAGATATCGATCAATATTCTACATTTTTTTAATTGCTGAATTAAGTAACAGTTTTTTAGGCTAAGCTTTGGAGTTCATTAAGATATTGCCGTGGCTAATAATTAAAACGTTAGTCATAGACATATACGTTCTAATTGCAAAAATGTTTTAAATAAGTTAAAGAAGTATTTTACAAGCGATTTTTGTTTAATTTCCTGGAATATGTCATAGACCACGACTTTATAATATTAAGCAAATTCTGATAACCATACCACCTTTACTTAAAATTGGCTTCAAAATTTGTATATGGATAAAATAAAGAAAAAAGCAATTATTTACACAAGAGTAACTTTCATCACATGAGAATAAATTGTAAGTAAGGAAAAACATACGAAAAAAATATATTTGAAAATATACAATATACATTTGGTAATTGGTGAATAAAGTGCATATTTTAGTTTATAAGGATGATATTAGGGGTACCCATAATTAATGTCGGTTTTATTTATCATAAAATGTGTGTTGAATATGTTTTTTTAAAGGGCCTTTAATCAGCTTAGTCAGCGTAAGTTTCTAAGCCCCCCCTCTTTTATTATGTTTCTGTGTGTGTGTGTGTGTGTGTGTGTGTGTGTGTGTGTGTGTGTGTGTGTGTGTGTGTGTGTGTGTGTGTGTGTGTGTGTGTGTGTGTGTGTGTGTGTGTGTGTGTGTGTGTGTGTGTGTGTGTGTGTGCCCGTTTAAAAAACCCTAAAAAAATACGAATCTAAATTATACATTTGAAAGCGACATTAATTACGGGTAGCCCCAATAAAATCAGAATTAGAGTAATAATAAAAATAACAACAACAATAATATTAGATTATATTTTACAGATATAATAGATATAGAGTTATAATAAATATATTTAGGAGATATATACAAGGTGGCCATAATTACACTGACAGTATTACTCAGTACTCAACGTGTTCTGTAGTGGGATAGAATTGCGAGAATGGAGCTAAATTTTGCTGATTAAACAAAAAGGGAAAGGAAGGATTCTGAGAAAAAAATAGTTCCATAAGTCACCACTAGAGGATATGAGTGCTGTCGGTTTCATTATGGCCTCCTCAAAGTGGCCATTATTGAACGGACAGTACTTAGCGTGTTCTGTAGCGCGATCTAATTGCGAGAAAGGAGACACATTATATAGGGTGATTAATCAAGACGGAGGACGAAGGACTCCGTGGAAAAAAACAAAAAACAGCGACACATTTTCCCCTAGCGGAGATTTTTGGAACTATTTTTTGCGGACTCCTTCGTCCGCTGCCTTGTTTAATCATTCTACAAAATTTGATTCCATTCTCGCAATTAGTTCGCGCTTACAGAACACTCTGAGTATACTGTCAGTTTATTTATGGTACCTCGCATATAGTTATATAGATATATATAGTTATAATAGACTATATGTTTAATAATAGATTATATTATGTCTTGTGATTTATGTTTATCAAGTACATATTTAAAGTTGAATGCGAAAATAGTTTATTTATCATTACAGACCTTGAGAATATCACAGTTATGTTGTGTGTAATGAAACTTAGTCTTTTTTTTTATTAAAAAGTTTTAGTTTTAGCCTTTATATTTACTGTAATCACTTTTAGCTTATATAAACGTATTTTATTTTAATGATAATAAATGATTTTTTTTTTATATAATGAAATTTATACATAAATATCATAAATATTACACTTTTAATTAAAGGTAAAAAGAATGCAAAATGCCAACTTTCAAAGCTGATGAGTAAATCATGAATGAGAAGTAAAATACGACATAACCTTGACATGAAAACTTGTAACACATCAATTAACTAAGAAAATAGACAATTTTCTTTTTACGCGAAAACGACAGGGTAAAATGTATTATAAGGAAAAGGTTGAAGATTATATATATATAATTATGTTATATAACTATATAACTAACCATACCAAATTACATAAAAATAAATATTCTTTTTTTTTAAATTGTTTTTATGGATGAACTATATTTCTGCATTGCTTGAAAAGCTGTTTTTTTTCTACTAAACGAAAAAAAAATTCAATTAAAAGAAATGTTAAATACAAATAACAGAGAGATAGGGGAACACTTTAAAAAAATTCATCATCGTGACTGAATAAAAATGAAATATTTTATAATGCATTAATTTAAAATATCATCATCTTATTATAAAATGCTAAATGAAGATCGGGGGAGAAGGAGATGTTATGTAACAAAAATTAAATTTTGAGAAAATTGAAGTGAATTCCTTTTGTTGTAATTTATTTTATTTATCTATTTTCTTCCTGGTAGTAAATATTTAAAATGTTAACAGGTGATACTAAACTTTCTGAGAAACACTTACTAAAATTTAATTTTTAAATATTAAAATCTATTAAATAAAATATATTTAATTTTACAAAATAATATATAATTTCAAGACCAATTAGAATCTGAGTATTCCAGTTTTACCATATGATAGATTTACCTCATAATATTATAGATATTATGGAATTTTTGAGAAAAATTTAACATAGCATCTTCTTCCACTCACGTCTTTAAATATATCTTTAATACCCGTAAAATTAGCGTTAAGAACTACATATCTCTGCGAAGAATATTTCATGTAAAGTTTTTTATGGTTTTTATTTTAACAAAAAAAGTCAAGTGTGTAAGTTCCCTTAAGTAGGATAAAATTGCATGAAAATAGTTAGATTTCATTCGTTATTTTATTATTATTATTAATTTTTTTAATATACAAAATCAAAGTAGCACAGAATGGTTAGGCCAACGTTGGTAAGTTGTTGGCTAATTTTCGTTCGACGTTGGCCCACTGTAAGAAATGTCCGCGTTGACGAAGCATTTGCCAACAAAGAACCGATAGGGTGCAACCGTTTGCTGCTCAGAATCCGAGTCAAATACGTTCCAAATTAGCGGGATCTCTGCACCGACCATTTCCCAATCATTTGCCAACTGTTACATTCTCAATCCTAACATTTCCGAACGGTTTCTACAAAATGCCACCGATAAGCCAACAAACTGTACTATTTGGGAATAGCCCTCCACCCTCCTTCAGTGGCAGGAATTGATACACTAGGTTTCTGAGGATTAAATTTCTAATAAGTTGGTAACATCCAGTCTTCCATCATGTAAAAGAGAAAAATTAAATATTAATTTCTTCAATACATAAAATGTATCAAATAAAATGTATTAAATATATATAATAAATCTAGTATATAGGTTGTTTCAAAACTAAATGTCTCTACTAGAATAAGCGACGCATAATGTGCCGAATATCAGATTGTTTATCTAGAATGGCTTCTGAGCTGTTGAAAAAATATTTTTAGAATAGAGTTAGTTATTAAAAGTATAACTAAATCGTTTGACGGATTTTAGTCAGGGGGTCCTCTGTAGCACAGGTTGACAAAGTCATTTCAAGAAAATGCGAATATCCTTATTGTAATATTAATAGTCATCAACAAATTATTGATTGTTGTTACTTACGGAGCATATCATAGTAGAAATAACTGAATAATTTTTTCGTTTAAGTAAAGTTAAAAACTTTATATAAAACAATCAGCCCTCAAATGCTGATATTATTTTCTGGGGAAAAAAACAAACTGTTGTTTATGATACTAAATAAACATATACCCCTACTGAATAAATGGATTATTATCTAAATGACCTACTTTATCTTTAAAATAGTAAAATTTTTTATAATTATTTTTTTTTAATTTCACTATTTTAAAGAGGGGGAAAAATATTATTTTAAAGCTCTCTCTTTAAAATATTTCGTTTTTAAATGCAAATGTGTGATATTTGTATAAAAAAACTGAGTGGAATAATTTAAGGTTAGCAGTTCTTTATGGCAGCATAAAGCGCAACTTTCTTTTCTTAGCCTTCTTATTAGCTCTCGTTTTACATATTTCTATACATACATTTTTGGCCTTAAATTTCTATCCTCACAGTAAATGATAATTTTTAACATAATTTTCCTTTTTAAAAATCTTAGATTTCCCTACAAATTAGTGAATATATGAACACCTGTATTCATATTTTTAATTTATTCTTTTCAAAATATAATAACTGATATTTAACACACATTTAATCCAGTTTTAACGTCATATTAGCTTGGATTGTCTTTTTTTATATAGTATATAATTTAGTTTTCTCAATGCTTTAAAGTGACTACTGATTACAATTCAACCACTTTATTAGCCACCAACTTTTTTTGAGGGGGTGAATTCGTTATATCTAATAAATGTACGAAAACAGCGTTATAGCAATTTTGTGAAAGGTGTAAAAGGATAACACAATACACAAACTGTATTAACTGGTTTCCGAATAGAGATTGCCGAACTAAGTCAGTAATGGACTTGAATAGTTTACTCTTTCCCCGTCTAGGCTCATTCACCACCTCGTGAATCTTGATTTTAAGAAAGTAGGGAGATTAGAGGTGGATATTGTCTGGCTGAGGTAATTGCTTTTACGGACAACAAAGATTTTATCGCAAAGGTATTTGAGTACAAGCTGTATTTAATGCTGAAAATATAGCAGAACTAATAAGAGTTTCTTTCATTGCTATATACTAATACTGTTAAAACCATATAATATTTGTGCTGCGCAGCAATACGAAATAACAGGTTTGTTGTTTATTTATTATGAATGTTATTGCTACTTTTAATTATTACATTAATGTTTTTCATTCATACTCAAGAAGACTCACTAGTATTGTCATTTGTAAATGCGATGTTTTCAAATTCCGTATATAATCATGTCACAAGCGCATATGTGTATATATGCATGTTATAGAAAAAGAGAAACATTATTAATTATTATCTTTCTAAATAATTTGTATAACAAAATCTAAAAGTTTCATTTTCAGTCGCGTAATTCTATATTTTGTTCAGTACTTTCTATTTCGCTTCATACAATGTTTTCAAGTGTGCATTATTCTATCTCTCAAATGTTCTAGAACAAACGAGAACTAAACTTTTTGTCTCTTAATTTTTAACAGCTATAATATAACAATTTAACTTGTCTAGTTGTCTTTAATCGTATTATATATTTTTATTTATTTATTTTAAATATAGCATTCTCAATTTTATTCAAATTATCTATTTTTTAAAACTATACTATTTAGAAAGATTTTATCATTTTTAAAAATTCTCTCTGAAAGAAAAAATTAAAAATCTAAAATAATATGTTGAATAAGAATGAAAAATTTTAACATTTGCAGCAAAATAATTTAATTGTCAGGCTTTCAACCGGCTAATAAATATCGATGCGGTATATCTTTAAATATTTACCACGAATGTTTTACCTATCGCTAAATGCTTCTAAAGTGTTAGCTATAAATGCTTTCCAAGAAGAATAAAAATTATTAACTATCAATTGCGGCAGTTTTATACCCATCAAACATTCGGCCACGACCTGCAACAAGAAATCAAAATTTAATGTCCATACAATATATTGTAACTTGGGGTTATTTGAACCTTGTGGAGTTACTCGGATCCAACAGAAAAGAATAGGTTTAAAACCAGTCCTAGATTTACTTGAGAGCATATGCTGTGAGTCGCCGAGTATTGTTCAATTATGTAAAACCAGGACTCATTTTTCGTTTTGTTTTGTTTTCTGATTGCGAGTATCTCCATCTAGTATCCAATTAACCCCAGTTTACGGTACATGTATGTATAAAATTTTCAATGATCTGAAGTTTTAATGTATGATTAACATCATTTAATGGATCATAATTATTCTGTATATTAAGAGGCTACTTCACTCACGCGAAAAGCCCGCTCGCTAATGTTAATCCTATGGAGGAAATATTTTAAGATATCTCGTTTGCATTTTAATACTTTTAAATGATTTTTTTCTGCATTGGATAGAAGAAAAAAGGGGCCTGCATCTCTCTGCAGGCCTTTTTTTAATTTTTCGATTTTGGTTGCAGTTTTTTTTTTTTTTTTAATTGAGGATATTTTTACTTATAATAATTCAAAAAAACTTGTGATTAAAATCGAAAAATTACAGAAGGGCCTGCATAGAGATTGATCTCAGCTATCCAATGAAAAAAAAAAAGCATTTAAAAATATTGAAATGCGAACGAGATATCTTAAAATATTTCCCCCCATAGGATTAACATTAGCGAGCGGGTGTTTTCGCATGAGTGAAGTAGCTTCTTAACAGTTACAGGGCATGAGCATCGTTAGATTACATTGCCTTTAGTCGGTCCTAATGCCATACTTAAGCAGATAGTTATGCAGAGCTACTTAGCCATACATCTATCAGAGACATTTAAATTAAAGGTGCATTTTAAAGCATTTTAAGAAAGTTTAAGACATCAGATACGGGCGAATGCTTTTTATATCCGTAAATGTAGAAAAATCTAAAATATTTTCGAATAATATTATCTTAAAGGAAAGGAAAGGAAATTCCCTTCATGCGACTTTCATTGTGAGAGCCTTAAGATCCTACACAACAGAGAAGAGACTTGCAAGTTAATCTTAAACCTATGGGAACGTTCTTTACAAATTTCTCATTTGCATTTCAATATTTTTAAATATATATATATATATATATATATATATATATATATATATTGCGTAGTTTAGCTGAGGTTGATCTCTAAACGGGTCCTTTTTTACTTTTCGATTTTTGTAGCAGACTTTTATATAAGGTTACTTTATACTTCAGAACCTGTTCCAAAAATGAAAGTACCCTGAAAAAACTGCAACCAAAATCAAACAAGAAAGAAAACTCATGTATCAGGCATACATTGGGAAACACTTTCCAACAGTACCAGAATATTATTAAGTAATTTCATTTTTTTTAATACAATGAAATGGGATATGAAAATATGCAATTTAAAAAAACACATAACTCAGTAAAAATCCATTTTCAGCAATTGGTACTCATATCCCGTAAAGTGTGGGAATTATTTCGTGCATCTCTATAT
The DNA here is from genome assembly GCA_963931845.1 of Maratus michaelseni. Taxonomy (NCBI): domain Eukaryota; kingdom Metazoa; phylum Arthropoda; class Arachnida; order Araneae; family Salticidae; genus Maratus; species Maratus michaelseni. The sequence goes on from OZ007599.1 coordinate 228,248,968, forward strand.
GTATGATCCATAGAATTTATACACCACGTAATACACTAAAAATTAGATACGTTAAAAAATGCATACCATAGCGGAAAACAAACTTCCAGCAATTATCGATCATAAGTCAATCTTGTAACACATTTTGTATATGTCTCTGTAAATGAATTATAATTACTCAATAAGTAATCTACAGAAATCATGTCGTAATGCACCTCAGTGATCCATTTCAATTTCATTATGTTTGAAGTACCATAGTCACATCATTAAAATTCACCGCAAACGATTTGTATCCATAGATCATAATGTAATGGAACATTTTTGTGCGTTCTTGTAAACGAACTATAAATGCTACTTATTCTATACTCCTGAGAGAGCATGGTGTTGTCCACTTCAATTATGCATAGCAATCTTATTATGTTTGAAATATTGTAAAACAAATAAAATCCACCGCAAACGATTTTTCCTCATAGACGATAATTTAACAGAATTCTTTTGTGTATCTCTCTAAAGAAACTATAAATGCTACACATTTCATTTTCAGTACCAAACATTCTACGGTAAACCTCAATAACATATACAAATTACATGGCAATCTGAGTATATTTACGAGAGTTAGAGTACGGAGAGTTGGCGAGAATTCATAAACACTTTTCAATTATGTTGGAAAGTGTCATAAAGTAAAAAAGTGTCCATTTAGAGATCGATCTCAGCCAAAAGTATGCCAAAAAATCCTAACCTATTTATCCTATAAAGGTTTAAAAAAAAAAAATCCAAACGAGAAATTTTAAAGAACGCTCCCATAAGTTTAAAATTAGTTTGCAAGTGTTTTCGCGTGATTCGTGTACATTCTTAAGAATGCAATACAATAAACTTCCAATTTTAAAGCGATAACTTTTTATTCTTTTTAATTTATTAAAAATGAAAAATTTGTTTATTTACTTAATTTCTGACATAATTTTTCCACTAACAACAACTTTTTATTATTATTATTTATTTCAGATTCCAATCCGGGACCAAAAAGAAGTCGGCAAACTTATACCCGCTATCAAACTCTGGAACTGGAGAAAGAATTCCACTTTAATCAATATTTGACAAGAAGACGGCGAATAGAAATAGCTCACACTTTGGGTCTAACTGAGCGTCAAATCAAAATATGGTTTCAGAATCGTCGAATGAAGGCCAAGAAAGAAAACAAGTTTCCTGTGTCTGCTTCAAATCCTTTGTCAAGTCCAAACAGCCTTATCAGCAATCAAAACAGCAATTCGTCTGATGTTCCTGAGATTCTCCAAACCAAAGAGGCTATAATGCGTTTCAACAGTCATAATATTCAGCATCAAGTTCCAACTAAAGACTCTGTTATCTTAATGCACCATCAAAGAGAATCTTTAATAACTTAAGTCTTGTTCTAAGTGACGTAATTGATCCATATCAGGGAACTTTTTATTCGAAAAGTTTAATATATATCCGCCTGCGGTTGATGACTATAAAGTGTAATTAAAGTCTTTGAATTTCTGCATTAAAAAATCGTTAATTTTCGGATAAGAATTGTTAATACGTTAGAAATATGTAAACGCCAATTTGGTATTATTTTATAACTTATAATATTCTTCAAATAGAATATGAATATCTTTTTTTTTTTTTTCATTCATTCATCCCTCTGTAACATTTCTATATTTCTTTTTCATATTTTTGGGGAGCTGGAAAATTTCAGAATATCTACATAGTATCATTTAAGCCGGTGGTAAAAATACAAAGTTCAAGTTTACGAGAAATTCCCAACAAGTCGTGTCCCGATACAACGAAAATTCCTTTATTAAATATTTTTTAGTTGACGTAATTTCTATTATCACAATATAATGTCATTACAAAGAAATTTCATTATAACAAATATATTTTGGAAATCCTGTGGTGATCGTTCTAACGGGGCTCGACAGTATATCAAGTGCTCCTGTATGTCCCGTTAAAAAAAATCTGCTCTAATTTGTTTATATAAAATTGGAAATTGAAATTATTCTTTTCACTGATGAAATTTTCGAAATTTTTGAATTAACGTGCAGAAATTCAAAGACAAAAACATTCCAATAACTTTCTAGTCTAATTATTGAAAATACTGATTGCGATTGTTTTTATATTGTTTAAATGTAGATATGCTTTACTTGTATTTATTGTGAAAAAAAAGAATATTTATTATTATTTTAAAAAATATATATTTACTTATAATTAAATTTTATGATTTAATTTGCGTTAAAAAATTTCTAAGCATCACATTTTAGTCACAAAATTCTTATTTTCACATACATATGTGTTTAAAATATAATAAATGAAGCTTGAAAATTAATTCATCTACTTTATTTAACTAAGCATTAGTGTTTTATAATGTTGACAACTTGCGAATTCAAAGCTTTGCAAATTTCAAATTAAATACAAAAACTGAAAAATGGTTGTTGCTGTTACTTTTTAAACTTCAATAAGAAATGAATTATTTTTAGAAAATTATGATAACAATAAAGAAAAAAAAACTCCACATTAAAGTGATATAAAACGGTGCGTAAAATTGAGCCCATGTGCAATTAAATAATTATAAACATAAATAATGTCAACTTAAATCCAAATGTACAATGTGCATCACTTTCCTAATTCCATAGTAAGTAAAATTCAATAATAAATTAGAAGTGACATTTACAAAATAATAACGCAGTAAACTCAATATGAAATTAAAAAAAATATAGCACTGAATATTATAAATATGGGTTTATTTTATGTATTTTAAATTAATATAGTTTTATACCAGGTGCAAAATAAAATAAAACTAAAATCAACCATTAATCACAAAAGTCCCTTTTCAAACTAACCCTTTCCTGACTGAAACTCTGGCGCTGGTGCATTGGTGACGGCTGTCAAAATCTGACGCCCGTGAATCCCAGATGTTACCTGTAAACACCCCTCGCTGTCCGAAATTCCGAAAATTTACGATGTTGAAGATACAGAAGAGCTTCCTTCTCCATCGCGTCTACTAGAGGGGGTTCCTGACTTCAAAATACCATATTTTCATCAAAAAGAACCGAGCCAGACCACAAGAACTCCCAAACAGGCCTTCCACACCCACCCTAGTTTACAGTCCAAAAACCATTAGTCTTTCTGACTTTACCCTTTCTCTACAGAAAAGCTATTCTTCGCCTGTTGTTTCACGGCTTTTCAGTAAGTCTTTGACTACACATAGAGAAAGAAAGCATCACCTGCCTTTTGGAACGTGGCGGGAGGAACCTTTGCTTTCAGAACCTTAAATGCTTGATGGTTTTATGATTCTTGCCATTTTAAAAAGTTCTCCCTACCGTTTATTCGGGAATTTTGACCCCCTTTTTTCCTGTTCTTTCAAAAACCGCACTTAGGCACCCAGTCCTTCAGTTTTTCTAGCAGTCAGACTTTGAGCTGTACCTAAAGCACTATCCAAAAAGGTTAAACTGTGACTGGATGCAATGATACGGAAAATGAGGTATGTGTGTGTTAGACTATCATTGTTTTCAATATATTCATTGTAGGTCAACATTTAGTATAGTATAACTGTCGACAATTTTATTTCAAATATCATTTTAGTTATCCCTCTCATTCACATTTGTAATCACAAAGAAACGTCCCCTTAAAAATGGCTTTGTGCTTTGTGTTTGAATTTAAATTTTTTAACATATGCCATTGAGTTGAATGATCTCTTGTGATGTTCAATTTGCCTTTTGTCGAATTCCTTTTATTTTTGCGGTTTTGTTTTCATGATTTTTTAAACTAACGCTTGATAGTAGGTAATGCTAAATATTAAACTTAAGTAATGCTTGATATTAAATATTTTGCAAATTTAAAGCATTCTTCTAATTTTAATCCTGGTAATTAAATTATGGAGCATATCTCTTGTTAGTCAAAATTTCCATTCTATTTTTTCTTTTAATATATATTAATTTATCTATTGGATTTTTTCCCAAATACAAGTCATTCAGATGATGGCTTAGAAAATCTCATGCTGAAAATAACGTTTTGAAATGAAATAATTTTTTGTTTAATTTTCAAGCAGGGCCGTAACCCGACAGGGGCAGGGTAGGTGACCCCCCCTCCACCCCCACACACACGCGCACACACACCCGTAGCAAATTCCTGAGCCCCTCTGGGCTTCATAATCTTTCAATACTAATATCATTTATATTATCTTTTGTAATCAAAATTTTTATGACACGGAGGACTTGTCCTCTACTTCTGTCTATATGTATATATCATAAAAATGCAGGAAGAAAGACAATCTGTGAATTAGTCCCACAAAAACATTTCATAGCCAAATGGTTAAAAAGACTTTGCCAAATGGTTACAGCCTTTTTCAAGTTAATATACATTCATTATAAGCATTAAAAAAAAAAATTATCTAGCTAAAATAAATATTTTTTGTAATTGATTTTTCAATCAATATAGCTCGTAAAAATAAATACTTTGTCACTGCAGGGATTTTTTTTCTTTACGAACTCATTAATTATTGAATTACATGTTGGTCATAAAAAAGTTCATTTTACTTAAACACGCTAAAGAAAGCTGGGAGATAAACTCTACATTTTTAAATTAACAAACTTATGTCATTATTTGTTGTTATCTGGAAATGGAGAAATCATTTATTTCTTTTCATCCCGAATTTCTCCCCCAATATTTCCCCTCTTCTCATTTCTTATCTTCAAATAGAAACTCAACACTTTATGGGAAAATCAAGCACGTATTTGTATTTAAATTATCCGCGGTTTGAGTTTACACTCATATTTGCAAATGCATAAGACGAGCACAATTTTATACATTTGCATTTTTTAATATATGTTTTTGTTATACTTGCGAAGGGTTCTAAATAGCGATAACGCCGCAACAAAGTCGAATAGAATATGATAAAAAAAGCTTGACAAGGGAGGAACATCTTGACTTGAGGGCTGTGATAATAGTTTTATTATCCTTTGGATGCGTCTCTAATCACACAGCCGATTAAACACTCTCCGAAGAATCTCATGCATTATTCAGGAGGGCATATGCTTTTATACTTTGGGTCCTTTTTTTTCATATGTAATATGTATTGCAGGATATTCCTTTGGGGGAGTTATGCTATTGTTAACGATATAATGTGGTCTGTCTCTTAAAGTTCAGTATAACGTACAGAGAAATTTTTGAAGAACCACATCTCATAGTGAACACAAATTGAAAATCAAAACTGAATATACCGTGTAATGGTTCTACATAAAAATTGCCGTCCTAAGTGTAATTGTTTCACAAATACATTGTTGATCTTGTCACTGTCAACTATGTGAATTATTTTTGTATAACATTTTTTTTTTCTCTGTATAAGTAAATTTACGATATCGCTTATTAAATGCATCAACTTCATAAATCAAAAATCATCAATTTTGAGTTATTTACGTAAGTTGAAATGTACTGTTTATAAACTGAGATGTGATAACTACATATCTTTAAGTTAAAAGCTCTTCAGTGGAAAGCATCGCATATCATTCTTAAGGATTATATTAATAACCTATGTAGAAATTTATATGCTTGAAAATAAAAATTAAGAACTTGTTTATAGCGAGCTCAGATTCAACAAGCAGACGGTATTAACGAACAAACTGAAAGAAAAAGTGATTGGCTAAATATAAAAATGCACGGGAAAACCTTGTTTGTAATGAGAGAACTCGGACAGAGTGAGCTAAATTTTTCCGATCTCGCAATTTTTTTTTTCGGTTTCCTCTCTATTTTCCAAAGCAAAATGTTTTAAATCATAATTGCTTGTAACAGAACAATGTAAAGCAGCTCGAAGAGATTATCATTCATGCAGTCTTCCATATACAAACAAATAAGAACAATTGAAGTTCATTTTCTGAATTCATTAAAGTAATTATAAGAGAAACTGAACTAAGAAATATGGTATGAACATTGCAATAAAGTAAATAAATAAATAAAATAAAATAATTAAGAAAAATACTCTTTAAAAAGGAAAAATATAGTTAAACGTATATATGCATGATGAGCATGTTTTCTTTAATTATCAGTTTTTTATTTATTTTTTATTTATAAATTCAGAATTGAAAAATTATTAAAGTAACTTTTAAACTGCCATTAGAAGGGTGAAACTGCCATTTCACCCTTCTAATCCAGAAATATAAAATTGCTCCTAACAGAGTAATCATCATTGTGTAATTTAAGTAATTTACCTGAACTCATTCTTAATATTTTCTTATTTTTCATTGCATGAAGTCTTATACTTGGTTTTTAAGAGCTCTGTTGTAACGAACAAAAGGTATGGTCCTTCATTTTAGGTATAATCGGGTTCGACTACTTCTATAGATTACTTTACCTAAAGTTTGCCAAACAAATTGCTTCCAGATATTTTGTTCTCGAGAAAAAATAATTAAAACATTTCAATTGCATTTTTTGCAAAATGATGATTTTTGAATTATAACGTTGCTGTATTTAATGAGTGATATATTAACACTGGGATAAAAGAAAATTTGAATTAAAACTTCAAAATGAATTTCTGTTTTTATTTATTTATTTATTTTAAACTATTTTTTAATATGAAGAAATTTCAGACGAATTCGCTAAGCGTAATTATAAACTAAACTTTGCAAAGCATTTTTTAAAAATAAAATTCATTTTAGAATTTTTATCTATAAATTACTAATTTAATTATGATTTATAAGATGGTGGTCCATGCTTAATTTTTTAGCCTAAAGATAAAAATGTAAGTATGGATCGTCATCGAACGCATTAGGGGATATTAGAATGCACTTATATAAATTATAAAATGTTGCTAGAATATTCGACAAATAATCATTTATTATCCGTTACTTTATTTAAAAAAAACTTTATATCTTATATTTGATGTTTAACACTAGAACTGTTACCATGTTTCTTAGAACTATACCGGGGTGTATCAGACCTGACCCATGGGTTTTAGTGATGTTATTCTTGTTTTGTATGGGAGATACAGACACACAATAATGTTTGATGTTTAATACAATGATATTTAATTAATGATTAAAAAAATTTAGCTTCTATAATATTACATAACATGAAACATATGTTTAGGTACCATCAAAGGAAATTTAAATTTCTAATTTCAGAATAGATACTTTGAGATTTTGACAGCTTGTATGATATGCAAATTAAGAAAATCTTTCAAATAATATACATTTAATGATCAATTTAAATTTAGTAATAACGTTCCAACAGATTAGTAAGATATTAAAACTGAATAAAAATTAAATTTATATAGCTCCATGATTTTTTACTTACATTTTACACACGGTAATTCTAGGTGAACAGACCTATAAATAAAAAGTATTTGTTGGATTTTAACTAAATTCTTGTTAAGACATTGTACTGTATATATTTAGTCAAGCAATTTCAAATTTTTATTATGATAAACAACAGTGATACGAGCGAAAAATCACGTCTTGGGTCATTCTTGGACCATAGCCTCGGTAGTTCTAGTGTTAAAATACTCATTATTAAAAAAAGCTATATCAGCTTTTATTCACCCATAATTGCAAGATCCATTTATGTATTGCTAGACATTATTTATAATACAATAACGAAAAATATTTTACGCGGCCTTTTAAATAAATATATTTGTTTGTTAGTTTACGCAGATTTTTAAAATCCTTTTTGACGATGAAAAACTTCCCAGAGAATGAATGATTTCTCATTTTGAAGGCTATACATTTTAACTAAACCAATAATATTAAAAAAATATATAAATAATGATAGCATACTCTCATTAAATAGATTATTGAATCATTATCTAATTGAATTGCTTTTTTGTTCAATTAAATAATTATTAGATTTTATGTATTGTATAGAGTGTGATATTAAAAAAAAAAAAAAACGAAATCAAAACATTGTAATATTGACAAGCTAAACTATGCCAAAGTTCTAAAAAATCTCAAATTCATGTCCAGCAATTGTGAATGCTCAAGTAAATGCATTGTTAAATGCTCAAAATTATAAATACTCCTATTCCCTTCTGTATAAATAACTATCTTAATGTGTTTGAGAAATATGTGTGTCGCTGTGCAATTGTGAGAAATGTAATACTTTTCTGTATAATGCGTCAAAACGTCCATGAGCAAGTTCATGAATGTGTCAAAAAAATATATATATATAATACATGCATGTTCATTATAACATGTTCATGAGCAAATTCTGCAGTAAAATATTCCTTACAGCAGAAACAAAATCAAAATATTACTGCAGGTAGATATTGAAACGGGTATTAGATGTTGTGTGCTTTGTTCAAAATGTGATGTTATAAATATGCTGATGGAACAAAATATTTTTAAGTTGTCAACATTTTGGATACATTTCTTATATAATATGTATATAGCGCTTATTGTTCTGAAATGCATTTTTTAACTCATGCAATATATTTTTGTTCACAAAAATCTATTTTTATATTTATGTGTTAAAATTCATGTAAGTCTGAAACTTTTAACTGGTATTTCATAGAAAATTACAAATATTTTGATTCATTTAAGAAATAGCCATAACCTGTCCTCTATTCAACAAAAAAAGTAATTTATTGCACATTATACTTCAAGTATAAATTGAAACCTTGAAATAATCAAGGATTTGCAGCTTATCGTTTAAAAAGCGTTTTTAAGTTTTGCACACATAGCTAAAGAAATTATTTTTACGTGATGCTTGACCTGTGCTTAATTCTTTGAATACTTTATTGGTCTCAACTGAGGTCAATGATGTATTGCAAAAATAAGTTTATTTTTCAAAAAATATACATTTCTACATTTCTCTTAATATATAAGAGCCACAATGATTTTTTTCTACATAATTAATTTACAAATTTCTCCTCCATCCTTCTATTTAATAGACTATTTTGATATTTAATTTGATACTCACATCAGTTATAGGCAATGTAGTTTTCTGTAAATCACACTTTTGTCTCACTAGATATAGCATTTTAAAAATGTTTGAATTATTCTAATTTTAATTATTAAAAGTTTATCAAAAGAGGTAATACACTTCTTTTCTTAAATGCGTTAAAAGAATTTTTCATCCGTTTTGCAAGAATGCACTGATTACAAAAATGCAATATTATATCTCTTATCTAATACTAATGTAATCCATAATGTAATCTGCAACTATAAATGTGAATTTTCTAAAATGTTAAAAAGTGATTTTTTCCCCTATGGAACTACAATTAATTACAATATGTTATATATATGTTGATCCTAATTTAATTTAATATTATGTGTAACTAATTCTTGGACATGTTTATTTCTTAATGAAATACATTTAAATATTAAATGTAGTCCCAGGATATACATACTATTCGCTACATTCAATTAGAGTTAACAATAATTTTGTACAATTAAATCATTTATCAACAGTATTTATCACATTTTTGCTTTTATTGAAATTAAAAAAAATACATAAATTTACCATATAATTTTTTTTTATTACAATAAATTATATTCTTTATTTAAAAAAAAAAAAATCAGAATTTTGTTGTATATATGTATAATTTATTTTCCATTATGTATATATTTAAAAAAAAAAATCGCTTTATACTTCCCACATTCCAAAATATGTGTAAGTGGATATATTGTTCTGGATTTGATTAAATTCGAGCAGTCGATCAAATTTCAATGTAAATTTAGATGTTGTCTTTTTTTGTTGCTTTATGTTTAAATTATTTACTGTCCAAAAACGATTTGTTATAGTAGCTTTTCAAAGAAAAAAATATTTAGGATTTTGAATATTTTGAGGTTGTGGAAAATACTATTGTTTTATACAAATGTGATGATTCAATAAATAGATGTTATACATGTATGTTTGTTTAGAATGTGGTTGTCTACATTTGTCTTTTTTTTTTCAGAAAAAAACGTTTAGAAATGAAAAAAAAAAAACTTGCATTAAAAAATGTATTTATGAAGTTCGTTTTCTTATACGTGATTTTAGAGGTAGGGGGGGGGGGGAGATTGGAGATTCAAACAAATTCTTATGGTATAGACACAGAATTATTCAACAAAAGGAGACTATGTGTATTAACCTTCTGTGTTTTGTTTTTTTAAGTGTTTTTTTTTTCTCCAAAAATAACACATTTTTCTCCCTTTCTCAAGATTTGATTAAAAAAAAAATCTAAATCACACATTTTCAAAAAGGTGCTAATAATTTTTTTGTTAAGCTTTAATGTTTTTTTTTCTTCAGAAAGAGTAATTTTTTCCCATTTCTCAAGATATGATTATGGATAGAAAAATTAATAATAATATTCAATCACGCATCAAAAAATTTGTCTTGGATTTTATTTTTTTTTTCAGAGAAAAAAAAAATATATATAGTGATCATTCTTATGGGTAGAAAAAAAATAACTCACGCATTTTCAAAAATGAATTAACCATATGTCTATCGGGTTTTAATTTTTTCCATTTTTGTTCTGTTCAAAAAATGTCTCTTTTTTCCCTTACATTTCTCAAATTATTGTTATGACTAAAAAACTGTAATAATGGAAAATCACACATTTTCAAATAAGCGAAGTTATTACGTTACCTGTGCTAACTCTTGGGCAAGTAATTTTCTGCAAGAATTTTTTCCGTATCAGCCAGGAGCAATTTGGGCAAGTGGTTAAAAAAATAATTATATATACTCATATTATTTTGCCATGTTACATCTTAATATTTTTTTCTACAAAATTTTAGAGGATTTTGTTTGTTTTTGTGTTTGCATCGGTTTTAGTGCTTTACCTTTATTTATCTATTTTTTTTTTAAAATAGATATTAGTGCTTTTGCACTTTTATATGAATAAGTGCAGATTATAAATTTTAAGTAGTTATTAAAAATACGAAAAAATGCAATATACAATCAAAGGAAATGTTTCATGAAATAAAATAAGCATTTGAATGAGATTTTTTTAACCACAATAATTCAAAGCTACAGCAATTAAATTCAAATGATTAGATTTTTAATGAATTACGATTTATTACAGACATATTAAAACAAGAACAAGAAAAAAATATTACAGTGGGTGGCTTCAACCTTTGGCCCGCGAACCACTAGTCTACCTCTATTTTAACATCGAAACATTTGCCTTATTTGACAGAAACTTTGAAATTAAATAAGGCGAATAGTAAAACCTCCATAACGGACACTCCCAAATAGCGGACACCTCTATTTAGCGGACACTTTTTTCAATCCCCATCACCTATACATCCGTGCGCTTTTACTTCTGAATAGCGGACACCTCCGAATACCGGACAAATTCTGAGCTCCCAAGGTGTCCGTTATTTAGAGGTTTTATTGTATCACCTTCAGGAACTACTGCTGGCTAACGATCTTCAGTCATATAGAGGATGAAGATTACAGATTTAATAAATTTTTATTAGAAGCCAATCGTATTTCTGCAATTGGCTTAGTGTGAATTTGCTTCGTGCAAATTTATTTTCGTTTTATGTTTTATAGTTCTTTTAAAAGAGACACCATTTATGCCAGTAATAAATCTGTTTTAGTGGACAGTCCTAAGTAGAAATCCTGAAAGAGATTTTAAAAGTTGTTAACTGCAAAGTTAAAAAAAAAAAAAAAAAAACTTTAATACATCACAATTTTTATATGCATAAATTTTAGTCCGAGATTAAAATTAGACAGGTTTATTTATAACAAATTGTTTGTTAATAATAAGATAAAGGAATATTAAAATATTTTTCTTTGCACAATTAACAAATTTTTCAATTAGTAAATCATGATCAACCATTTTTGAATAAATAAAAATATATTATAATGTTATAAATTATGATGTTCAGTTGGTATGTATAATGTAACTACATATGCTTTTCTAATATTTTTAAATAAAATGATACCTAAATACAAATAAAAAAACTATGTTAGAAATATAGGAAAAAAAATAAATACAAATTCGAAAATGTTCGCATTTAAAAAACATATTATAAAATGTCAATTCCCATTTCAAAGATAAAATTAGGTATTTGATCATGACTGATTTTTTCCATATTTATTTTCATTGAAAAATTAACATTTTAATAAAAATGTTATTTTAGCCATAGCTCAAACTTTAAACAACTTGGAGAAATATATGAATTTATTAATCGGTCACATACAATTTAGGAAATTTAAACTGTATTGGAAGTACTGGGACAGCCTTTCATAATATCCTTGGAGGCGTGTAATGGAGGGGGGGGGGGAGGGGGGTACTTGATATTTCAAAACCTATTTATTATTAATTAAAATATATACACTATGAAATACGAAATTCTTTGGGAAGGGTCTCCCCCTTAACCCTCATAAAAAGACGACCCTGTTGGAAGCCCCTCTTTCTTTTCTATTTCAGAGTCTTTCACACACAGTTGAAAATTTGCTTAGTTCCATCCAGATAAGCTTCTTTAAATATATAAAATCGAGCGGTTTTTTTTAAACATTTAATTACTATTATGCATTTTTGTTAAAATTTTTCAGTTTACTCACAAAATTTGTCTTAAACAAAACGTAGAATTTGAGCAAAAAATTTTATTAGATGTTAAAATTTTACTCACTATAACTCACATAAATTTATATAAAAAGCACAAATCTTATAGAAAGAATTAAGATTTGTATAAAATGTCAGTATTTTATTAACAGGGCTGTATTAATGAAGTTGGAGGCTATGGCCTGATTTTGTTTTGGGCCTTCCTTAAAATTAACGTACATTGACTTTTTTATTTTCTAAACGTATTCAGTTATGTAAAGATATTATTATAAAATGGAATCTGCTGATATTCATATATTCTCTTCTTATCGACTGTCAGTAAAATTATAACTAAATAAAAACTCTTGTTAAGCTGTTTTCAAATGCATACTGGCTATTTTCGGGCACATTCCCGAAGTCATTTTTTCTTAAATGGACGAAAATTTCACGTTCACTTCTTCAAAAATAAGAAAGCGTGATAGAATTTTTGATAAATGTAAACGAACTTATAGAAAGTGCTAACGAAGTTAGTGCTTTAATCCGATTTTCGGAACGCGACAGCCAAGAAAATATTGTCACGAGACGACAGCTGATTATTGTTCGGTACGTAGTATATTTATTGAAAAAGTCAAAACGTTATTCGATTCCAAATCATTTAAATTATCATGCCTGCAAATTTCACGCTTTTACGTGGGTTCGTGAATGTGTCAGAAAATTTCGCGTTTGAGAACACAGTTAACATGCAATTGAGAAGTACGATGCTTTTTTATTTATTTATTTATTTATTTTTAAGACCGTTGACCAGGCCCCTAACCTGCTAGGCTTTTGTCGGGCTGATACCTGGCAACGGGGCGATGATTCGCCTGCTCTCCGCTTGGCGAAGATGAGTTTGTTAAATCTATAGGCCGACGTGGCTTCAGTGCGTCTGGTTGCTTTAATTGCTTTCTCTTATAGTTGGTCGGTTGTTAATTGATTTTGGATGAGACGGTTCAGCACTGCGCAGTGTAGCAAAGTCATGCCAGATGGATGCGAGATGGAAAGTACGATGCTTTACAGAATTCTGGGAATACTTTCTTACATTTAATGGTTATGATAATAATAACAGTAATAATAAAAAAGAGATTAATCTATTACTGTTCATTATAAATTTCCCTGAATACTGAATATACTATTTTGATTTTAATATTAAAAAAAGAAATTTGGTGATAACCCAAATTATTCTTTGCCCAACCCCGTTGATTCACACAAACGGTACTAATTAACTAATTATTAACACACTCATTAAACCAGCCTGCTTTAATATAACTTTTTTTTGTCTCTGAACATTGATTAAAAAAAATGTATCTTATAGTAAAAATATAAACACTAAATTATGTACACATAAATCATTTTTGGTACTTTGATTAAAAAAAATTATATATGAGGTAGAGTTATTGAAAAATGATCCTACTATTTTAATAAAGTTGCTAACTTAAAAATATTTTCAATAATGCCGTAAGTACGCTTTACTTTATCTCCGATGAACAAGAATGAAGGATATATTGTCCAAGAATCATACGCCCGAAGCAAATATTTTATACTTTCATGCCACATAACGCCTCAAAATTGACACTATCCCCAAATCGCCGAACCTCCTTCATAACCATGTATTTTGTGGTATTCCAGTATAGCAATCTATAGAAGATATTACATTCTCTGTAGATTTTCCGAGGAAAAGACTAGCGTGAAAGAAGAGCCAAATAAGAAGTTGATCAATAACCCTGCCAAGAGTGTTATTTCTATATTTTATACCCTCTATCCTTGCCTTCATGTGAGCAATAACGGATCGAGCTTCTTCATATTTAATGTGGTGAAGCAACATGTGTCTGAAAAAGTTGTGGTCCCTTACAGCGTATGAATTCTTTTTCGATCTACCAATATATGGCTGTTTTTACGTAAACACTATTCTTTTCTTAGAAAATAAATCATTTGATCCTGGAATATATTTTATATTCTTTGAAATTTCCTTTATATGAGAAACGGTCCTAAAAATACATCTTCTTAGGTTTTAAATTAATGTCTGCACGACTATATATGTAGCGAATAAGATTTATATTTTGGAAGAAAGGAACAAACGCGACAGGTTGTATATTTTGTCGTTATGGATAGAAACATTTTATTTATGCTTTTTACACCTAATCCTCTAGTCCGTACTCTAATGTAAAGTACGTGGGTTCATTTTGATAAATATGTTGCAACAATATCTCAGCGCTTAAAATATGTTTATGCACTTAATTTTATGTTCAGCTCAAGATGACACTTGTATATTTCAAAATGTATCATCATTTATCTTCTTGATGTGTATATATAACATATAGAAAAAGAATCCCTATAAATGGCCTGGATAAAGACGTTCTTTAAATATAGGTTGACAATGCTTTTATGTGCTTGCTTTTGAAAACAAATTGACAACGATTTTTTTTAATAATAAATACTCATTAATACTGAAACACTCATTTCTTCACAAAAGTATTTAATAATGAATATTTAAATTTATGATATGAATGGATAAATCTCCACTTAACAGAACCCCAAAATTACAGAGTCAATTACTAATGAAACCTATTATAATTATCCTTTACGTATCATTTTGCTCAATATAACAATCTTTATAGAAAACTTGCTCCATAAACATAGTTGCTAACCCCCACGCTTTTTGAGTACCACTTTTTCCTAATAGAAATATTCGTCTTGTTTATTTGTAAACATCTGCATTAAATAAAGCGGAAATTATTTACTCGGAAATAAGAGTATTCAAAAAGAGGAAAGGTTGGCCACGATATATAAATCATTTGCTACATGTACTTTTTATAATTTTTCGAAAACCATTATTTTTTCCTCTTTCAAAAGAAGAAAAAAGTAGTAAAAACAAAAAGGGAAAAATAATTAAAAATATATTGCTTAAATTTTTAAGTCAAAATTTCGAAATTTATCGTTTGTGACATCAGTCTTTATTCTTGTGGAATGTTATTATAATAAATTCAACTTCCATTAAAAATTTGAAATGGGTCGTTTATAAACTCAAATCTTCTACCATCGGAAAAATAATAAATTTCTATTTGAAGAATCACATTTACTACCCTCTTATTGTCTTTTGTTATTGTTGTTGTAGAATTCTACTAGGAGATTCAACCCGGACTTCCCGGGTTATACAGAACATATATGAAAATCATTTTGTTCAATAGATTTCTTACATTTAATATGTTTTTTTAAATTCCCCGCACTAACAAAACCAAAAAGCATTTTTATTTGAGAAATATCAATAATGTATTCAAATAAAGTTATGAAACTTATTAAAAGTCACACTTTTGTATTAGCCGCTTGTCAGAAGTTAATGACAAAGAAATTGCCAAAGATTTCGCTACTTACAGGAACCATTTTGAGTCTCATAATTTCAGTGGATTAAGCGCGTAGTTCGATTACGTGTCTGTTAAATGTGTTTTATTTATATTATTTTATATATTAATTTAATGATGAAGTTTTAATTTCGTTATACAATATTAGCCAAAAACAAATATGCACCCAGAAAAAAGTTTTGTTGAATCAACAAAAATTTGGTTGACCCAACAAAACTTTTTGTTTAAATATAGGTCAATGAAAATTTTGTTTGAATCAATTTTTTTTTTTTTTTTTTTTTTTTTTTTTTTTTTTGCAATTCCAAAAAAAAATTTTGTATCGTCAGCAAAAAATGTTTTGTTAATTCAAGTAAAATGGTTCAATTTTACTTGAATTTTGTTAAAACAACCAAAATGTACTCAACAAAACATGTTTTGTAGTTTTAATCAATTCCTTTTTCTGGGTGTGGTAGATGCACCAAAGGTGGGCATAATTAAGTTTTGGGGATTTTCAATAATTTTCTGGTTAGGTGTGTGATTTATTTTTCTTTTTTTGTAAGATGTTACCCTTTTTTCTAACACATATCAAGTATACTTTTCTTTGGAAATTTTTTTTAATTATTTTATAATACAATTTCAAAATTGTAGCTTGTGGGCCACCTTTAGCACATAGTGCTCCAAAGGTTGCCCATCATCCCATGTATTGAAATCACTTTAAAAATGTGAAAAATTTCTCGGCAAGCTATTTTTACTTCTAGAAGAGTATTACAATGTTCAATTAAATGTAAGTATTTAATTATAAGGAAAAAAAATACAATAAACGTTTTTCAAAATATACCTTTTTAATCGGATTTTATGCAGAAAGTGCAAATATAATTTTGATTTTGTCTTGTTTAGTATGAAGTCTCTGACACTCTTCATGCGCATCAAGCATTGATTACACAATCGCTTGTCCATTTTTTTGTCTTTCTTTCATAAATGGAAAAAACAGCTTTGGCCTGCAACCACTTGTGCCAGGCATGGCATTATCAGTTTGTTTGAGAGTCTCTTTTGGCAGTCTACCGGATTTTTTTTTGTTATGTTGCTTACTATTATGCTCTTTCTATTATGATTCTTTCTTTTTTTAATATAATCTTTCGAGTTTTTCTTCTTAATCTTCTTATCTTCTGACACCAAAAGACTTTGAACCACTTTTTGTACACGGTAGTTCAGAGATTTTTTCTGGGAGTTACTGACTTCTTTTCAGTGATCTCTGGTGTTAACAATAAATAGCAATAAGTTTATCAGATATTTATGTAGAAATTTTGAAAATCACCCTTATTACTCTGAATTCCACGTTTGTTTTCTAAGGTGGCCACCTTGGTAACATGCGTATGGTCACCATTTGCACGACGTAAAAGTATTAATCTGATAAATTTCTTAGAATAGAAGTAAATGTGGTTAAAGAGAAAGAAAAAATATTTCAGAAAACGTATCATAAATCAAAGTTCTAAGACTTTAAACACATGTAAGTTAAAATATCTTCTTACCTGGAAATTTAGAACGACTAGTCCTCAAAAGTGAAATCACTGCATAAAATGTCGGGGGATAAAGGTGATGTCTTTAAGTTCAGATTTGTGCACTGCAGATACATGATTGAGCACCAATGCAGTAGCACCATTTTGGGATTAAAAATGAAATTAAGTCTACTTATGGGCGGTGGTCTATCTTAGGAACACTGGCCACCTTTGGTTCACTCACCTTAGTGATATTTATATCAGAAACAAATATATGTTGTTTTAAGAGAAAACAAGCTGCCCACGGCAGAGGTAAATTTTCAAAAATTTCATGCTTTAAAAGTATTTCAAAACTACAAAATATTTGTAAATTGATGTATAGTTTTCAAACAAAGTGCATTTGAAAGAACATTTTTTCCCTGTATTCAACGGTGTAAAAATTGAAATATGCGCGATGTTTTGAAGTTTAAAAAATTTAGTACAATCGAAATTTATTGGTCAGGTGTTGCCACCGTAAATATGACGTCAGTGTTACTTATCGACATGTCTTTGCATTATAATATAGCTATTACTTTCTATTTAAAATGCATTTCAGGAAACGAAAATCAAGGAACCAATTTACATGGGGATTTTTTTCCAATATCTGTTGTCAATATATATATGAAATAAATATTTTAATGCAAACAGATAAAATAAATAAAAGCTGCGTTCAAAAAGGTTTTCATTTCAAAAAATAGATTTGTATATTGCATTTTATTTAACAAAATTTCTGGAAATTTTTTGCGAGATCTTCACACCATATTTTGATATTAGTAATATCTTCTCAAGAAAGTTATTATATTATCATTAGATTTATTTTTGTTCAATGTTATTATAATGAATTCGACTTTCATTTAAAATTCAAAATGGATCGTTATTAAGCTCAAAACTCCCACCATCGGAAGAATGATAAATTTCTATTTGAAGAATCACATTTGCTGCCCTCTTAAAGTTTTTTTTATTTCTATTATATTTTACTTTTTATTTAAAATGCAATTGTAATCAAAAAGCACGGGAAACGAAACCCAAAGAACCAATTTACATGGAAAACCAAATTTCCAATATCTGATGTCAATACATCAATGTATAATATAAAGATTTTAATGTAAACAGAAAAAAAAAAAAATAAAATAAAAGCTGCTTTCAAAAAGTTTCCCTTTCAAAAAGATGAGAGGGAGAGAATGCTGGTACGTGAGATTGACAGGCTACGATATCCAGTCTGAACCTAAGCGAATTTTAATTGAAGCACCCTCAGAATTCGATCTTTTATTTCAAATTAACATAGACGAGCCTCCTTTTTTGTTTGTTTTGCTTTTTCAAATCGAAACTTCCCCTCTTAGACGGCAGATTTTTATCGATGGATTGCTTCCCTCAAAAATTTTTATAAAAGGCACAAAAACCAAACAAACTCAAATGTTCAGCGAAGGGAAAAAAACGAGGAAAAAATGACGCAGACTACGCCCACTCACCCCTCCAAAACGACTTTTTAATAGGAATGCGTTTAAATGGGACTTTGGAGTCCCGAAATTAGGGAAGGGATGCTGGTGTGGCATATTATATATCGCCAGCCCACTCTATTCCAGTTATCTTGTTTCCGTCTTGAATTTCATATAAATTTATCATATTCCTGCTGCGGATTGTAAAAAACCCATTTTGTATTCGCTTTATCCATCATTTTGAGTGACAGCTATTGCTGGGGGGTTACCTGTGATAGCCAATGGATTTTGAGGGGGAGGACTTTACAGTTTTTAGTTGCTGGAGAATCTTATTTCTGTTTGGTTGTGAATATATGGAATAGTCGGTACTATTTCAATATGTCTTGAGCAATCTATTGCTAGAAAATCACAGATATCCTATGGGATGTGTTTGAAGAAGAACAGTTTATTATAGAGCTCCAATAACAAAACTGGCAGCAAACAATTCTCACATTTTGAAAATTGACAATATATTTACTTTAGTAATTTATTTAATAGTTCAGGCTATGCTATTTCAAAATAATAAGTTGTGAAGTGGTTTTCCTTTGCTACTTGTGTAAATGACATGCAAAAATAATTATACAAGGCTTCCAAAGAAAGTAAGAAGAAAAACAATAAAACGCGCAGGGTAAATTTCATGTTCTTGGCTGGAAAATGTGAATTAAGCATATGAAGCCATGAGTATTTAAATTTTTTGTCCACATTTATTTTCAAGCACTACATTGTGCACTACTTTAGATATGAAAAAAAAAATCAATATTTAAAAAAAAATTAAAAAGTTGTAAATGCCACTATTATGCCTTGTCCCAAACTTCAAAAATTTTCAATTGAAAACATTTATTTATAAGAATTGGAAAGCTTGAGAAAAAAAGGTAATGATTATCTAGGTATATTTATTTTCTCTATTTTTTATATATTTGGCACTTAAGACAAAACAGAAAACATTTCTAATAATTATCTCTATTTAAAGATTGTCCCCGGAGGAATTGTCCTTAAAAAGGCACATGTAATTTTTTATTCTGGCTTCTCTAAAAGGCGTTTTCATACGATAACTATCCTATATGATACAGTTCCACAAGTTCTTAGAATCAATGATGCCTATTTTTGATTAACTATATAAGTACTACTTCATTTGTCCTCTCTTGTTCCAAAATTGTGTATTTATTATATGTCATTACCAAGTTAATTATTGCTGAAACACTTTTTTGTAATATTTCTAGTAATACACATAATAAATTAGAATTCTTCCCAGTAAGTCATTTTGGAAGGAGGCTTATTTTTTATTTGTTTAATATATCCAGGTCCGTGTCGCACGTCTTTACCTGGGCGCAATGCTGACCACAAAGAGAAGAGAATCGCGCTTAGATCATCAATTTTTATCTTAAAGTTAACTCTAGTTTGAGGTCTGGAAGTAATAAATATTGGGCTGAGAAACAAAGTTAACAGATACAAATTAGTTTTAAGTATTGGATTTATAAGTAAGAAAAACAGATACAGGGAATTTTAAAAATAAAATTTTGAAATAAAATTTTAATTTTGAATTTTAAAAAAGATTTTTTTCTTATCCTTTCACACACACACACACTCAATCCGATGCATATTTCTCGCGTTATTCGACCGTTTCCAGACTTTTCAAAGGAAACGATTCTCACTGCATTTTACTCGATTACGGCGCCATTTACTATTTTCCGAAGAAAATGTTCAATAAGAAAGTTACTTATTTTTCCCGTACAATCCGAATCTGCAATAAAAAAGGGCAGTTACCATTTAAGTTTTCAAAATTGCCCCCCCCTTTTCCCCCAAGGGGGCAGAGTTGGGAGGGTAACTCTGATATCCCTAAATAGATTTTTCAAAAATATTGAACATGCATTTTTCCGTTTTTCAATCCGATGTATATTTCTCGAGGTATTCGACCGTTTCCTGACTTTTCGGACACCCTGTATATATATATATATATATATATATATATATATATATATATATATATATATATATATATATATATATATATATATCTTATATACATATATATATACGGATTCTCCCGTATAAACCGAGTGAGTATACAGTCACTTATGCCGTGGAAAGCAGATCTAAAAACTGGAGACACGGATTTTCGATGACTTACAATCTTAATTTAATTAATTCCAGTGTTTTTATGCTTTCATAATAATTCAGTCTACCACATTTTTTTTTTTTTTTTAAATATTTGTATGAGGAGAATTTGAAAAAGTAGATAGATATATATATATATTTCATTTTAGAAAACAGTCGGTAAAAATTAGATTAACATAGTTTTTGGCCATCTGTCTAGAATTTTCAATGTTTAAAAAAAAACAATGCAAGTTAACAGCATGATTTTTTAATTAATTAAAATAAAATAATTTAATGTTTTAGTGAAGAAGTTAAAAAGCAAATGAAAAAAATAAAATAAAAACTGAGTTACAGTTGTCAAATAAGTGTCAATAAGTGTGTATTCAAAAGTGTCACGCGTACCAAAAATTTTTACGCTAACGATTCTCTAATTTGTTATTTATTTTAAATTATCCCCCCCCCCCCCATAATGTTTGATACAACCCTTTAAATTTCATGATTTAGTTATTGAAAGGGGCATAAGTGGGTTTTAAATTTAAAAAAAATAAAACAGGATGCTAATTATCACTCTAATTAGGTTAAGGAACATTAATGGACTTTTGTAATTAATCTAATGACATTTATTTACTAAATAATCATAGCTCAGCAACGCCTTTTTATTCACGAATCTTTAAAGCTTAATTAATGTGATTAAAACGATGAATAAGGGCGACAGGGAGAGCACATTATGAAGTTTATATTTTTTCCTAAAAGTTTCTAGAGCTTTTAAAATTTAGCTTGTTTCAGAAACTGAAAATGTAATGATATACATAATGATACCCGAATAAAATTTATTTTTGGAATTTATTAATTTATTTTGTCACGATTTTACGTGATGGTTAATTTTAATTTATTTTTCAAGAAAATGCATCATTCAAAATAGTTATTTTCTCAAAAAGTTATAAGAAATAAGCAAACAAAAGACCTGCTTTGAGGACATGTGTTGTCGCTTTATCATTTTCATATTTTTTAATCTTGCACTGAAAAAATAATTTTTTTTTATGAATCCCTAAACAACTTTTGCAAAATTTATTCTGACAGTTTGCGATTTTCTTTGCATTAGTTTTTACGTGTCACATATTTAGCATGATGGTTTTTGGAGTTACTTTTAAAATTGTTAGTGCTTTAGGTAGGGCTTTAATATTTAAATACCACCCCCTCTTTTGGGGGGTCCGGATGCAATATAAACATGTTAAACATATTTCCTATTTTACAGCATTTATTGCAACACAAAACAGAAATTGGGATAATTTCTTAGGCGCTCACAGACTGTGACACAAGTTAACATAGACGTAGTATCAGGAGGGGGTTGGGGGCACTGGCAAACTTACCCCCACTATCTCCGAACAGAATTTATTTCATTATTTAAGACAGAATGTCTGCGTTTTTAAATAATCGGATAATTACTTTTCCGAAATATTGGTGGGAAGTTTGTATTTGCTCCCCCCCCCCCCCCCCCGACGCTCGTCTATGCTAATTAAAAGTCCATTTTGAGCAAAACTCTTTGAGCTCTGTTAAGCTCTCGTAATCCGTATTACAATCTTATGAAAAAAAAAAAATTCTGAGAGCCTTAGATGCAGTGATACAATTTATATATATACAGGGTGTCCAGAAAAGGTCGTTACCCGGTTTATTTCTGTAAGTATAAGAGATAAATAAATAATGTAAATTGGAAAAATGTTTATATGAAGGTAGATAATCCAAGGAGTATACTTTCATCTCCAAGAATAACATCCTTCTTCCAATGCAAAAATGATCTCTGTTGCATTCTTATTCACTGTAAAAAATAGGTACTCAAAATTGAGTAAAAAGTACTCAATTTTGAATACGTCACATACTCAAAATAGCTCCGATCCAAATGTACTCAAAATTGAGAAACACATGTACTCATTTTTGATCCCATGGATGTATTCAAATATGAACTCCTATGTACTCATTTTTGATCCCATGGATGTATTCAAATTTAAAAAAATTTATGTCGTTAAAATAAAATTTATAGGATAAAAAAAAAGTTACTTCGCGAGGACAACCTTATAAGGGATTAATTATACATACATTTATGCTCATTTTTTTTTCATACCTGCGTGAGTTTATAGTAAATAAGCAACCCTTGCCCAAGAGAGGAATCGAACCCGCGATGTCCTGTTTACTAACCTGACGACCCAAACCAACGCGCCATGAGGGCGACACGCCTTCTTCTCAAATGTTGTTAGTTACTTTGAAACTCTCCCTCTATCCCTTCCTAACAGCATCTGGCATCTGGCGCCATCTGTTAGGAAGGGATAGAGGTTTTAAATATGTTTTTAAGGATGTACAGTGCCTGTCTATATGTGTTAAAGATTAAAATAATGTCTGAAGTAACAGGTAGTTCGAAGAATTAGTAATTAAAAAATGACATTAGAAAAGATCATAGATTGAAATACTAAAATTATAAACTTTGTAAAATTATAATTTATAAAATAATAAATTTTAGCGTAATTCATAAATTTGTAAGCCAAATCACTTTAGTTTAATACCAATTTGCATAGCTATAATTTGCAAAGATATTATGTTATGAAACTTTTAAATAACACAATATTGTCTCAAGTTAAAGAAGTTAAAATAAATTTTTAAAAAATTAGAGGGAAAAAAATCATAATTTTGAAGTACTATCGAGAAAAAAAAAAAAAAAAAAAAAAAAAGATGTGTAAAATGTGAGGAAAAAAAAAGAGTAAATGTGTTGCAGTGGATCCACTTTGATGAAAATCCCGAACAACCAGATCCACTTTTCATTTCTCTTATTCTTCGTTTTTCCTTCAAATAATAGCTTTTAAGGCTCCGTAATTTCGTCATTACACATTATGAAATATACAAGTATGTTGGGTTTGATCATATGTTCATTTTTGATCCAAAAATACTCATTTCGATATGAGTACATGGACTTACTCATTTTTGAGAATGCACATGTTCATTTTTGATCCAAAAATACTCATTTCGAAATGAGTACATGGACTTACTCATTTTTGAGTACTTCATTTTTTACAGTGTTCATATTCAAAAAGATTGGTTTGAATATCTGTAAAAATAGAAAGTCAAAAATCGTGACTTAGGCCACTTTTCCACAAAACTGAAACCGCAATATCTTGGCGAAATTAGGGACCGTCTATAAATCTATGATTGTAACATGTTTGTCAATCATGTTTAATTTTTTGCTTATCTTTCTAAAATGCAAATGAAATATTTTTGCATACTTTAATACAGTTTTCAGCCACTGCTGCATGAATTTAAAAAATAATTTGTAAATATTGGAATGTAGAAAAATGGTAATGACAAGCTACTCTTGCCGAAGGCAGGCGTATTTCACTGCCGATTCCAGATTCTTGTTAATCCATATACGAGGTCACCACCAGAGAGGATAAGGATTGAAAGAAGCATTTTTTGATTTATACTAGAATCATCTATTGAATGGGCTTTGAGACTGGAGTACAGAATTTATTCCATAAAATGTTTACTACAGTAGACTGTGTAGCGAAAGCGATATAACGTACGGAAACATGAAATTATAAAACAAATTGCAACAATTTTACTGTGCAAAGCATGTGGAAAATTATACTAATTTATTTAAATAAAATTATTGATTGAACAGACCTACTCATCATACTCGGCTGCACGAATTGGTTTACAGGTTTGATTTTGTGAAAGGAAAATATGCAAGGTTATTTATACCACAATTTCAAAGTGTCTGGCGTCCAGCATCAGTACAAAGCTGTGTTCTTCACAAAATATTGCATGAAACTGTTTCTAGTTCATAGTGCGTGATGCTTTGGAACGCATCCGTTATTCTGGCACACAAATCTTACGTATTTACTGGACGTTGAATATACACCAAAGCACGAATTCGCCCTCTCAAGTAAAAATTTAGTGGGGTTAGATACGGTGACAGAGATTAATGAAATTATTTTCGCCAAGTGAATGTTATGTGTTGGAGCGCCGTCGTGTTGAAACCAAACACAATTGTAATATTTTAATGGTACTGTATTTTCCATAAAATCTTTGACCGCAACGTTTAGAATAAGGTCATGGTGCCTATTGCCTGTCAGTGTTCCTAGATATAAAACAGGGCCAATTAATGTATTGTTTCAGATTTCACACCCATAGAAAAATAGAAAATCGTCGTTGGTGATGTACTTCAAGAACTAAAAATGGATTCGTATTGTTCCAATAATGATCATTATGGCAGTTGACAGCCCCGTCTTCCATTAACAAACAATCATCTGTCCACAGAATATTCCATACGAACTGTGGATTCACAGCATGTTGTATTAAAAGCCAATTGCAAAAAACCACACGACGTGCGTAATCGGAAGAGTTAAGTTATACAACTTATTTTCTCGAAGCATTTTCCAAATTGTAGAGCGTGGGATATTTATAACTGAACTTGCTTCTAGGACACTTGCATGCGGATTCGTAGCAAAGTATAGGCTAAAATATCAATTATTTCATTGTCGCTAATACTGACTGTTGCGCCCTGGTTCTAGACGAGGCTGTAACGATCCCGTCTTTTTCAAGTGTCTAATTAACTTATGAATAAACATCCGATTAGGCTTCCGAATTAGGAAATCGACGTCCGAACTCTCGTGCCGTTTGAGAATTGTTTCTGTTGCTTTCAGAGTATGTCATAACTATTTCAAAAAGTTCTTCATTACTGAATGTAGTCAGTATTTCAACCTAAAACTGATATCAACTTAAAAGTTTTATGAAACAGAAGTAGAATGCAACATTATACATTTGTTGCAAAGGATAATCAGGGGAAGACGAATTCAGTAATAAAATTGTTTGGAATAATTTAAAAATCTCCTAGCCCACTCTCATCGCAGACGATTTTTCCAGAAGCTTGTAATTAATTTATTTTAAACAGATTTTCCTGTTTATGTTACTATAGATTTTAGTAGCAAGAAAATTTTTAAACATTATTAAAATTTCCCCCCTCTATTATAGGTTCATTGTGATAAGGCGCTTTTCTGATTAGTTTTGGGGGTTCATTGCTTAAGTATAAAGGGGGAACGGGGGCTAATTCCCCCCCCCCTAATTTAGATAAATGGGTTTTTCATGCAGAATTATCCGATTTTCTTCAAATTTTGTATATATGTTCCTTGTGACAAGACGCTTCACTGATTAGTTTTGGGGGTTCATTGGTTAGGTATAAAGGGGGAACGGGGGGCTAATCCCCCTTAATTTAGATAAATGGGTTTTTCATACAGAATTATCCGATTTGCTTAAAATTTTTTATATCGGTTCATTGTGATAAGGCGCTTCCCTGATTATTTTTAGGGGTTCATTGGTTAAGTATAAAGGGAGAAAGAGGGGCTAATAATCCCCCTTAATTTAAATAAATGGGTTTTTCATGCAGAATTATCCAATTTTCTTCAAATTTTGTACATAGGTTCATTGTGATAAGGCGCTTCCCTGATTAGTTTTGGGGATTCATTGGATAAGTATAAGGGGGAATGGGGGCTAACCTCCTTAATTTAAATAAAATAGTTTTTTAAGCAAAATTATTCAATTTTCTTCAAATTTTGTATGTAGGATCATTGTGATAAGGTGCTTCCCTGATTAATTTTGGGGGGTCGTTGGTTAAGTATAATTGGGGCAAAGGGGGGGACTAATCCCCCTTAATATATTGTCGATTTCTTTATTTTTCGAGAGCTTATTTCAAATTCTTTGAAATAAAAGTATAATTACACTTAGTGTGAATAGCGTGTGAGCTCAATGCCCTCAGTTTAACTGGGCAGTTTTTTATTGTTTATATTTTTTTGAAGTAAATAAAATTAAAAAAGAGAATAGTGAAATTTTAAAAATACAAATTAATTAGAACAATTGTGAGTTATTATGATGCTTTTCCATTTAAAAACTGGAATTTAAGTTGACTTAAGCTTTTTCTTCCCATTTCAATCAATCTAAGTATAATCACTAATTAATAAAAATATAGCGGCGAAGTTTCAAATTTACACATTCATTCATCTTCAACCTGTCATATTATGACCCTGCTCATAATCCTCGTTTTGCAGATACAAAGTGTTACACTTTCTGTTATTGTTTATTATTTTTTGATATTCTTCTTGTTTTTAATGATAAAATACAAACACTTCCTTTCACAATGCTCTTACATTCTGGATAAATTGTTCTTCTAAAGCTGAGAGACAAGTGCATATCGCAAAAGAAAACAGAAATTATTCCTTCATTTTAGACAGCCAAGAAGCATTAGAAAAAACGAACAAATTTGATATTTAAAATACAGTCCAGCAAAGTGTATACATTTTATCACTTTTGTGTTTTATCTAAGTTAAGTTTTTGTGTTATATTATGTTTAGTTTGAATGTGTTCGGATTGCTGTTTAAATAAATATGTGTACATTTTGCAGAATTACTGTAATGGTATTTTTGGAGTTCATTTGAGGCGGACAATAGGAATGGACAATTAATTAAATTTCTGTTGTTAAACAAAGGCTAATAAAAGGGTATTACATTTTCTGAAATTTAAAAACTAAAAGTAAACTATACATTTTTTATTTATTGCAACTTCTATGATTTTATGGTTGTATCGATAAATACAATTTTAGAACTGATCAGAGATTACATTTAAGACTTTTCAATCCGCAAAATGAAAAATACTGTACAGTGTGTCCCAAAAACATTGCTTTTAATCCTTAAATATTGATCATAGACATGTATTATAAATTACAAAGTTGAGTAAAAAAGGTACAGATTTTTATGAAATCGATTAAAATTTTCACGGAATTAAATTTGAAGAATACAAAATTTAAATTTTTATACAGCCCCCGTATAAATAATTTCCCAATGCCTACAATACAAATTTTGTATTTCTTTAAATTTAATCCCCTGAAAATTTTAATCGATTTCATTATATTCTGTACCATTTCTTACTTAACCTTTTAATTTATAGTGTTTGTCTATGATCAATATTTAAGGAATAAAAGCCGAGGTCAATGCTTTTGAGACACCAGGTAATGTTTACAATGTTTGATAAAAATGTGGGCGTATTATTTCGCATTATCATTTCTAAAGTAATAAAAAAGTCATGCGTACAAATCAGTGAAGAAAATCAGCATTTTAATTTAACATAAGTAATGTTAGATTAACTTGAAAAAATCATAATATGTACACTTTTCTCAAAATAAAATATTTAATGTATGAAAATAAATTTTGTATCTAGCATTAAATAGTATTAACAGTCATTATTTATTAACATTTATTTAGTATTTTACTATTGTTTATTATGTTGCTTTCTACAAAATTAATATTCAATATATATATATATATATATATATATATATATATGTGTGTGTGTGTGTGTGTGTGTGTGTGTAAAACCATAATAAAGACGATTACCAGAAAGACCAGAATAAAAGAAGATTTTTTTTACGAAGATACTTTAACTTTCGGAACCGGTTTCGAAAGTGAAAGTGTCTTCGTAAAAAATATCCGCAAAGAAAATCGAAAAAGTAATTAACGACGGAAATAGAGATCGATCTCAGCTATCCAATGCAAAAAAATAGCGTTTTAAAATATTGAAATGCAAACTAGATATTAGAAAATAACTGCCCTATAGGATTAACATTAGCGAGCGGGTGTTTTCGCTTGGGAGAAGAGGACGCGTAAACCGTTTTTATATGAAGCTAATGTATGTCTAAAGAGTCGGGCACATCCACACACGTCCCCATGGATTTGGCGTCATAACTTTAGAATCAATTAAGATAGTTTATCGAATTGCTTAAGAGACATACTGCGTTTCGAGAGAAATGTGATGTATCTCATACTGAATACCCCAAAACGCCAATATCCATGTCTAAACAACACTGAGTCTGACACGTCATATTTCAGAATATAGCTGATAATATGTATACAGTGTCACTATGAGAGAACCAATGTGTGCCCCCAGGACTTTCCTTGATGTCATTACACAAAAAATAAATTCTCTTACAATATTTTCACATGAACACAAATTCGTGTGAACTTTGAATGAGACACTCTGTATTTTTGACTAAATATGGGAAATATAAACCTATGTTTCTGTGTGATTGTCGTTTGTTTCTGTATACCTGAACGGTCATTTCATATTCGCCAGATATTTTTACAACCAACTGTATATATATATATACGTATATATATATCAATTTGTTGATTTCAGCTCAATATAATATATTTCATTACACGCGATGTATGTTATCCTATTACATTCATAAATTTAGAGCGAAGTAGCTGATTTATATAGACAAATCATTTTCACCTGTTTTTATTACTTCAGCAAAGATCATTTTAACTATTTTCCCAAATCCAAAGACAAGCACATAATTTATCACTTGAACTCATTTATTAATATCCTTAACAAAAAGCAATGACGCATTTTTCTTATGATTTTTTATTTCTCTCCCCCTTCTTCTTTATCGCACACAGCTTTAAAAACACTATTTTTTCGGAACCTCTGACAACCTTACCCAGACACTTTAATCTCTCCTCACTCAGCGCAAGCATTTCGAAATAACGCTCTTCATTTTCTGAAAAAACTCCATAAAACAGATGAGTCTGCGTCGGAGGCCATATTTGTTTACATTCCCTCCTCCCTCCCTCTTGTAAATCAAAGATGGCGTATAGCGGGTGTTTTTCGAGGCGCGAAAAGCTTTGAACTTTCACCCGCAGCGCATCCGTTTCCTACGGACTCCGTAACCGTAGTAGTGAGTGAGGCATCACACGGAATCGTACGAGTTGGCGATAAAACACAAATAGGACTTTATTTATCGTGCGAAAGTCCCATTCATTACTCTCAGCAGGAGAGGATTTTCTTCGGGAAAGTGGATATTTATTTAACACTTAATGAAGTTAAGATGATGTCAGAGAGTAGGATTTTTCTCTCCTTTGACGCTTACCTATTGCTGACAGATTTATATTAGGGACATGATTTACGCCCAAGACAACGAGAATCAGCCATTTAAATATTTTGATTTCGTCTTATAAAGTCATTTATTTTTGGCCCTGAGAGTGTAATAATAGTAAAGTTTTAGAAAATATAGAAACTTATGACACTAAATTATGTAGCTTAAATGAGGAATGGGGGCTTATAAGAGTTATAATGAAATAATAATTTTCTTATTATAAAACTTTATGAAGTTAAGTTCGTGTCAAAGTTTCTCTCCTTTGACGCTTATCTATCACTGACGGATTAATTTTCATCCAAAGCAATGGCATTCAGCCATTTTCGGTAGATTTTGATATTTTTTATTTCGTCTTATGAAGCAATTTCTTTCTGGCTCTAAGAATGGACTAATAATTAATTTTGAAAAATATAGGAACTAATGACACCAAATCTAACTTACAAGAATTATAATAAAATATTTTTGCCATGTCAGAGAGATGGATTGTCCCTTCTTTAGCACTTGCCTATTACGGACATATTTATATTAACCCTTTGAAGGGCGGTGAGATATAATATATCCCACTTAAATTTAATTCCCAAACGCCACAATGACACCGGAACTTTCGAATCAAATTTTGCTTTTATATTATACGTGAAGGAATATTTTACTTATTTGGAAATACATTTGTTGTTAAATTCCGGTGTTATTCAATGATTTCAACATTTTAGAAACATAAGTACTTTGCCCCTGAAAGTGTTAAAACATGATTTACGTCCAAGACAAAGGGATTCAATCGTTTTTATGGATTTTAGTATTGTAGTTTCGACTTATGAAGTCATTTATTTCTGGACCTAAGAATATAATATTTAAGTTGAAAAACATAAATGAATTAATAACCCTAAATTATGTATCTAAATAATTATAAAAATTGTAAAAAATTAAATAACATTATCATCACAACACCTGTCATAGAGTAGAATTTTTTCCTTACTTTGTCGCTTACCTATTACTGACAAATTTATATTAGGGCATGATTTACACCCAAGACAACTATGCATTCAGCAATTTTAATATTATAATTTTGTCTTATAAAGTCATTTATATTATTTTTGGAGCTAAAATTTTAATGATATTTAAGTTTTGTAAAATACAGTAGCTGAGACCACTACCTTGAGCACAAAAATGCCTGTAAGAATTACAATAAATAAGGAATTTTTTTTGTAATAAAAAAATCATTCTAAAATGTATATAATTTTATTACTATATATTCTACAGCACTGCCTATTCCCTGGGATGATTTTAAAATATTTAGCTCAAGGTTATTTTCAATTTAAAAATTTAGTTATGTACGAGGCATCATTACGCAATCCTAGGAGGTGACAAAGCACAAACAGGACTTTATAGTTCCTAGTCCACATTCATTACTTTCAGCAGAGGATTTTCTTCGGTAAAGTAGATATTTCTTTAACAGTTAATGAAGTTGAGATGATGTCAGAAAGTAGGACATTTCTCCCCTTTGAAGCTTATTAGTGACAGATTTATAAAAGGGCCAAGATTTACGCCCAAGATAATAGGAATCAACATTTTTAATGTTTAGATTTCATCTTATAAAGGCGTTTTTGTTTTGCTCTAATAATATAATAGCATTTAAGTTTTCGAAAATATTAAACTAAATTATGCATCTATATGATGTAGAGGAGGCTTATAAGAGTTATATTAAAATAAGTATATTTCTTGCGATATAGGGGTTTACTATCTTTGACCAAAATTAAGTATGTTTTGGTTTTTTTTTTTTTTTTTTTTTTTTTTTTTTTTTTTTTTTTTTTTTAATTATGATAAAGATATCAATTAAAGGGTTTTTGCCGGCAATATTTGAAACTTCTCTTCATATCATGGAGAGTGTCAACCGAGCCTTTTTAATCCGGTGAACGGGAGGAAAACTTTGATGTAATCTTAATTTTATCAAGGAGACGTTAAAAAAAAGTTTTGATAATTTTTTTCTTGAATTAACTTAAAGATTTTTGCACTGTATTTATTAAAGTTACTCCATGGATTTCTTCATTCAGAAATATTTGAAACTTTGCTTTGTATGAAGGAGAGTATTATGCCTGGAAACTCCCTTGTTTTTTTCATGACTCATTCATTAGAAAACAATTTTTGAGTTAGATTCTCACAGACTAATGTTATTCAATGAAGCTTACCAACATTTAGTTTAAAAAGTTCATAATTCACAAAATCATGATCCATTTGAAAAAAAAAAAATGTTTATTTTTTAGAGTTTATTTTTAAGTTTAATGGTTTATTAAAAAAAAGTAGCTAATTATCAAAAGCGATATATATCATTGGTATAAGCTCCGCAGACTATCATAATGATTAACTCAAAAATTGGTTTCAGATGACTGAATCGTGAGAAAAAAGGCCGTCCGATTGGAATTTCCTGGCATATGCTTTCCTTCATATAAAGCAAGTTTCAAATATTTCTGAATGAAGAAATCCATGGAGCTTCTTTTAACTTTAATAAATATAGTGTAAAAACCTTTATTCTATTTTTTTTTTAAATTCTCAACTTTTTTTTTTCTTAAACATCTAATTGATGAAGTTAAGATTACATGAAAGTTTTTCTCCTGTGGCGCTCATCTATCACTGACAGATCAATTTACATATGAGACAACGAGTCTAACAATTTTTGATAGATTTTAATATGTTAATTTTGTCTTATTAAGTTATTTATTTCTTCCACTAAGAAACTAAAATTTAATTTTTGGAAAATAAAGGAACTAATGACAGTAAATCCTGCTTATAAGAACTATAATGTAAGAATATTTTCGCGATAACACTTAATGAAGTTAATATGATGTAAGGGAGCAAGGTTTTCTTTCCTCTGCTGCATACATATTACACACATGATTTAACCTCGAGACAAATGATATAACTTTTTGTGTAGATTTTAGTATTTTGATTTAGTCATATATAAAATCATTTATTTTTGTCGCCAAATAATAATAATACTTAAGATTTGGAAAATACATAAAGCAACGACACTAAATCATGAATTTAAATGCTTATAAGAATTATAGTAAAATATTAACGTTTTTATACGTAAATACGAAGCCATAAAATTTCAACCACAAAGTATAAGATTTTTAGGTGGAGATTAAAGTTGAAAAAAAAAATTTCCAGTCTAGTGAAAAGTATAACCCAAAATCGAAGTTGGGACCTTGACTCAATGCACCAATGCCGCGCCGCAGCAACTATATTTTTCACCTAATGCAAAAAACCTGGTTAATTTTCCTATGCATCGTCGGTGTGCATTAGTAGTGGTACGTGACGGGACCGATGAAGTCTGGCAGAACCTATTCTTATTTACGGTGTCCATCGTGGGAGTACCATCCGCACCACCCTTGCTGATGCTCAGCGCCAATGCTCTGCCAACTGAGCTATTTAGATGATTCCGACGTGACACAATTCACTCACAAGTTTGTATGAAAACACATTACATGGCAACTCTATTAGGATTACCAACATGTGAGTGAATAATATCAGCCTGAAATCGTCTGGGTAACTCAGTTGGCAGAGCATTGTCGCTTTGTCGCATGCTCGATTCCTGGTCTACTAGCGCATTTTGGGGACTCCCTTTAGAAACCGATACATACCAGGGTAGTCATAAAGTCTTTCCCTGATTACAAAAAAATATCACAAATAACCAATGAATGTAATATGGAAAATTTTTATTGTGGAAAAGTCATGTTCTTGAGGGTTTTTCAGTCCTCCCTCTACCGTCGGTCGTGAATTCCTTGATGAAAAATTTCCTGGATCGGGCGGGATGGACCAACTCCTCTAGATTTTTTCTTTTGGGGGTACATAAAGGGCAGAGTGTTAGCAACACCAGTAAAATATATTGAAACACTCAAGGTCAGGATCACAGATGCTGTGTCTAGTGTGACAGCCCAAATCGTGAACAATGCATGGCGAGGAATGGAATACCGCATCGAAATTCTTCAAGCTACCAAGGGTGCTCACATCGAAATTTACTGACGTAAGTACACTTGTATTAAAAACTTCCTAAATATCTTTACAATATATTGAAAAAAGCATATGTCTAATTATATTAGTTTTCTGCAATAAATTATTGTAACCAGGGAAAGACTTTATGACCTGTACAATATTGCATTGGAAGCACTTTTTCTGCAAATTAAGTACATTTTACAGCTTACTTAAAATTTTTATGCTATAAGCCGTGATTATAAGCCGTGCTATAAGCCGTGAATTAAAAAAAATGCACGAATTAAAGCTTTAACTTACAATGTAGGAGTTATGTTTTGAAAAATAGAAATAAAAGAAAAACATGTTTTGATCTCTCTATATATTTCAGGTTTAACTTAAACCGACTCTATAATTGGCATACAAAACTTTTCTAACTTAACTCAAAAACGTCTAAAACGACTTGAACCACCATTTTCTTGTGTTTAAAATTCCTCACCTGTTATAAGTTTCTAAGAAATTATGCAAGCCTTATTATCATTAAGAATAAAACCTGAAAAAACATAATCTCAAGGGAGCTGAGAAAAATTCCGTTTAAGACAGGTTTCATCATAGCAGATATAATTGTATTATATTCATTTCTCTGGGACCAAGAATGTTTTCGTTTAAGGCCAGGATTCCTTTTTTACTGATTACAAGGTGCGTACACTCCTTAGAATTTCCAAGGAGTATGGCACCACTGTTTCAAATTAGAAATATTTCTGCAATTAATTGCAGAATTTGTAATATTTCCCAAGTGATTAAATAAGGCGAAAAATTCTATTCGAAACTTGTGGTTGAACTGTACTATACCCTGTGCTTAATATTTTAATTTCTTACTGTTATCATACACCCACACTGACAACTTCGAATTCGAAATTCATTCTGAAATATAAAATTCGGTTTTATCTTATATTCATGATCATCATTATTATTATTATTGTTAAAAGTTTATGTCATTTCTCTAACATCAACTCCTAAGTTATACGACAGAGATGTATATTGCATAATAGATTGCATAATCTATTTTATGATTTTAAGAAATTATTTAAAAATTATTTTAACTGCATCATTAAAATTATATTAATTTAGCCATCTTCTTATCAGTATTCATATGTAGATTTTCATTTATATATTTTATGGAAACTGTCCTTGGAAAGAGCTACAAATGATGTTTCGTTGTTTTACTCCTTTGTCATTCTCCTTGTGAGCCCACTAAGGTTGCATTATTGATATCTTAACTTTAAAATACGAGAAAAAGGTATGTTTGATTATTATTTCGGGTGCGGCTTGGGCAGTGCTGTGATTAAAACAAACGTGATGCACTATATGTCTTTGATATAATCACCCAATATTTACTGTACCACACACATACAAAATTATATTTAATGAATAATGCCTGCATAAGTTTCTAGTAATAGTTTTCATTTGACGTTTTCTTACTTTCAAATAAGATTAATGATGTGAAATAGGTGGTTTGCTAAATTTTTTATTTACATAAATGACAGACAGTACGAAATATCCTCAATTTTTAAATCTGATAATGGAGAACTACTTATTTACTGTTTGAAATATCATAATGGAAAGAAGAGTTGCTATATATTTTAAGCATTCAAATCAGAAAACTAAAAATCAAAGGTTAAGTATATAGCTGAATTTTATGGGTGGATTATTTATGATTAATGTAGAACGTGGAAGATATAAAAGAAATCAAAAGAGAAAACAATCCTGGCTTAAGAAAAATTGCAAATGATCGCTGAGCAAAATAATTTTATGTCACTTAAAAATAAATAATTCATTTTAGTAACCGCTATATGGACTTGTGGGTTAAGTTTAAGGTTTTGCTTTAACCACTTAACCCTTTCAAGGGCGGTGGTTTCAAACGTGACCACTTAATTTTAATTCCCAACTGCAAAATATCATCCAGAATCTTTTACTATATATATATATATATATATATATTTAATGCACGCGAAGAAAGGCATTTATTTGTATACTAGTCAATTCGTTTGTAATAACTGGTGGTAGTTAATCATTTTAATATTGTGCCAACAGAAATGCTTTGTCCTTGAAAGGATTAACAGTCTATTTTAGCAACTAAAAATATAAATTTTGTATTAGAAAATGTTATGATTCTTTTTGAATTTAGAAACGGAATTTGTATAACACTCTTTTGTGCAGTTTAAGGTATTTTTTTTTTCTACTAAAATATTGCGCATAAAATAATAAAAATAAATAAAAAATAAACACCCGTGCAGCTGATTTCACACAAAAAAAAAAAAAAAAAAAAAAATCGGTCGCACGCCTGACGACGGAGAATGATAAGTGGTTAAAATTAAGGGGGGGGAGGGGGGAATAATATTTACCTTAATTTAATTCATTAGGTTGCAAAATAATTTAATTTTAAAAATAGATCTCATAAGTGCGGATAACTGACTTTAAAATGTTTATCACTCACATGAGTCAAAATTTGGAATATTGATATTTGTGTGTATCATTAGAAAACCAGTAAAAAAAAAAAAAAAAAAAAATTCTTTACTCCAAAATATAAAACATTTAATGGTATAAAATTCTTCTGTCATATATAACTTGACGCTAATACCACTTGAACTTTGTAGAAATTTTAAAACATAAATAGTTATACAGTCCATGTTTGAAATGGCTTATTTTCGAAAACTTAAGTACAATACGATTTTTTACGGTAAAAGAAAACCTTAGTGAAGCTTTTTAATGTTTCTTTATGTGATTTAAACGATCTTGCATAAATAACAACTACTGATTTTTCATATTCTTCTATGAGAACATTATAATATTACTAAACATTTATTTTTTATTGGTGAGTTCTTGCTTTTTGTAATTTATTTTGAATTTAAATATACTTTTAACATTTATATTAATATATTATATATAGTTAGATTATATTTACATATTTGATTGCATATGTTTTTCAAGTTATAATATGGTGCATATTTCAGTTATGCATTTTTTACATTTTTTAACCGAAAATACGTACCAAAGCTATATTTGAATTCATACAACCAAATCATATAGAAGTCAAGGAAGTATTATGTGATGTTATTATTATTATTATTATTGTTGTTGTTGTTGTTGTCTTTTATAAAACAAGAAACAAAATCAAAAAGCAATGCAATGCAATAAATCCATTTGAATTAAATATTTAAATTTATTTGACAAGTGACGCAATTGGTACAGCATTTTCCTCATTACCACACAGTAATTTATTCCGTTTGC
Source organism: Maratus michaelseni (assembly GCA_963931845.1). Lineage (NCBI taxonomy): Eukaryota > Metazoa > Arthropoda > Arachnida > Araneae > Salticidae > Maratus > Maratus michaelseni. Next base: position 228,286,125 of record OZ007599.1, read on the forward strand.
CGAGCAAAATAATTCAGATCTTCTTCAGTCAATGCAACAACAGTCAAAAATCAAACACAATAGCACATACAATGAAAGCCTCTTCCTCGTTGCTCTTCAGAAAAACTTCTTTATCTTCAGTTTTGAAAAGCTTGACTGCCTGAAAATAAAGAAAATGAAGATAAAAAAAAAGATTTAAAATCGGAACATTAAATAAATCATTACGGACACATGTCATATCAAGTAAGAAGCAAAGTATTTCAAACATCGCTGTCACTTTTTTCTGCTTTATATTTTTGAAACCAAGAAAAGATGAAAATTAGGACTGACGACTGTATGCATACCATGGTAGTTTCAGTCGAATAAAAAATGTTACTGCTAGAGGAAGATTTTGAAAAGACTAAATTCGATAGTTACAAGTTAGTGGATTGACCTTAAACTGTATTTGATTAATGATACCCAAAAAAACTTTGCAAATGTCAAGAATTACATTCTTTCTGAAGTACTTCAGTTAGATAGTCGTAGAATTTTATAGATGTTAAAGCATGAATGAGATTTGCAAGAAAGAATTGACTTTGTGAAAACTTCATTCTAATAAAGACATTGAGTGAGTTTTATTACAAAAAAAGTTTCTGAATTTGTTAACTGGAAAGTTGACAATTTTTAAAGCATATTAAATGCTTTAATTTGTTTTTAATAATTTTACATCATATATAAAGTTTTTAACATGAGCTATTACCCATTTAAAAACTTTAGAAAGAAATTTGAGTTTAAATACATTTTGTTTCTCAGTTTTACATTCATTTTAATTAGTATCAGTCTGTTATAGATTGTGATTATTTCATCTGTTAACACATTTTGGACTGGTCATAGCTACCAATCTTCACGATTTTATCGGAATACAATTTTTGAATATTAATCTTTGACTTATTTAATCACGGGCTGCGATTAACTGAAAAGTGTCAAAGTTGGCATCTATGAAAACACGAGTATAATCGTGACCGGTTAAGAATGTGTTAATTCTACTTTTACTGTTTCACTCTTTCTTGATGCTCCATTAAGTACTCTTAGCAAAAACATTATATTCATACTTATTTTTTATGTATAATTTCTATTATTAACCATGAGACTGTTAAAATTATTAAAACTGAGTAAAATGGTATAATTATTTATCACTGAGAAAAATTATTATGGGATTATTTTGTAGGAGTGCTTAAAGTAACACTAACGTGAGACTCATGAAAAGAAATACAGCACCCCTCCCCATTCAATTACAATCCCCATTCACTATTTGTTATAAAAAAAATAAATTAAACTTGTGGCTTATACAAAAAATACTTTAGAAAAATAGTTTTAAAGCGATTACATCGAAATAATTCTTTAATGAAAAAAAATGATATATTTTTCTAGTATAATTTTACATTGTCAGAATACATGTTCACGTTTAATCAAAATACCTGTGAGTAACATTTTCAATAAACAGAAATATTCTTTTTTGATGGTTTGAAAAAGATAAAAGTGTTCTTTGCATTTTACTGTGTATTTTGCATTTTTTTAAATTAAAAATATTTTTTAATTATTTTTAAAACTACATTTATTTTATTTTATTTTAATTATTTTTAAAAACACGTTTATTTTATTTTGTTTTACATTTTTGAGTTACTATCTCAAAAACATAGTATCACACAAAAGTCTTGTGATAAAATAGTGGTGTGATAAAAATTGCTTTTTTTATTCTTGTAGAAAATCTTCTACATTTGAAAAAATCACCATTCTTTAGTTTTTGATTTCTCTATATGAAGTTCTCATTTAAACTTCCCAAAACATTTATTTCACTCATAATTTATAATCCTTGTTTTCCGATTGGATGTCATAGCTCTGCTACTTTTCTAATTGGCTGTTCTCAGCTTTGATTAACATGATCGGAAGAAACTTAGTATTACACCCCTTTTATATCTTGGTTTTGGCTATTTTGGCCTGCATATAATTTTTCTCATATATTTCCTTTATACTAACTAATAGGAAGACTAAAACACAGGAATGTTTGAATAAAAGAGTTCCTAACGTGTAACACTGTTCCGTTGCATTATATTTGATTCTGCTTTGTCATTATTTTAATCTTTAGTTAAGTTTTAATTTATCAAATAAATTTTTTTTATTTTAATATTATTCGTGGTTTATATTTAATATTATTTTAATATTACGCCCTAACCAATTGAATGGGTGTTCGAAAATATATGTAAATAACGAAATACTTTATAGTAAATGAACCATATACTATAATAAAGAATTTTGGGTACGCGTATAGTAAATTTATAAATATGAATCTACAGTCTTTTTTAAATATCGATTACAAATATATGGTCAAAAAGGAATTTTACAGTTTTAACAAGAGTAATATGGTTTAACATTTTAAGAGTTTTTCCTCATCGTAGTCTTTTGTTGATATTTTAAAAACTGTATGTTATATTTTACCTTAGCACATAAATCATTATTTTGTTTTCCTCGGCATTTTCTTTTCTTTTCTTTTTTCTTTTGTGTTTTATGTAATTTTATTTTCACTTGACGATAATAAATTTCTGATTTGATAAAACTAAAATTGTATGGGGTATTTCCAGAAACAATAAGTTACAACAGTTTAGAAACAATAAGTTAAAATTGTTAGTTAGTGCTAGCAACAATTAAATGGTTAGCTTAAATATAATGATTTCCTTTAATTTACAAATTTACAAAATAAAATGTACATTACCACGATAAAATCTGTAATCAAAAACGATGATTGAGTGTTCGAAAATATATGTATATAACGAAATACTTTATAGAAAATTAACCATATGCAATTTTTGGGTGCGCGTATAGTAAATTATTAATACAAATGTTTGTATATCTACACAGTTTTTTAAAACATGCAATTACAAATATATGGTCAAAAAGGAATTTTACATTTTTAACAAGAGTAATATGTTTTAACATTTTAAGGGTTTTTCCTCGCCGTAGGAGGAAAATCGATGTTGATATTTTAAAATGTTGATATTGTAAATTGATGATGTTTCAAAAATTGTGTGGTATATTTTACCTTAGCATATGAAACATTTTTTTCCCCGCATTTTATTTTATTTTATTTTATTGTTTATTTTACTTTATTTTATTGTGACTTGACGATAATAAATTTATGATATATGATAAAACTAAAATTTTATGTAGTATTTTCAGAAACAATAAGTTACAACAGTTTAGAAACAATATGTTAAACAACAATTAAATGGTTAGCTAAAATATAATAATGTCCTTTAATTTAAAAATTAAAAAAATAAAAAGTACATTTCCACGATTAAATCTGTAATAAAAAACGCTGAATATCTTAAAGCCGCATACACTTAAAACCATTTTGAAGATTCAATAGTTCTCAGCTGAATTTTATTTGAGTGAGGGTACAGAACAATATAATCCCCTTTCTCATTTCAATAAAAGGCCGTCTCCCCATTTCTCTTTTATACAGGATTAAAACATCGTGAGAGCTTCGTCCTTGATTTAATGCATTTATTTTATTATGGGTTTGTAAGAGAATTGAACTGTGATATTTTTTGAAAAAAAAAAAAAAAATATATATATATATATATATAATATATAAGAGTTTATAATCATGTATACGTGTTTGTATTCCCTAATTTAAAATAAAAACTGACGATTATTGCTTAAGATTAAAAAAGAACAAAGTTATATTAAAAATAAATCTCTTTATTTTAAATATGTCTTGGATTCCCAAAAATACTAGGAAACCTGTTTCGGATCCTACTGCTTTCATTCCATTTTGTAATTTTTAATCAGTAATTATTTCAATATTTCTTTCTTTTTCATGTCTTTAACTGTTATTTTGTTTTCTCAAATATATCGTCATTATCATTAATTATTATTTTTTACTTTACTATTATTTCTCTTTATTCTGAGGATTTATGGCCCATTGTTTACATTCTTACTTCTGCAAGTCTCGTGTTACAGTTTGCGGCAAAAGAGAATATTCTATATATTCTCAATAAAAAAAAAAAAAAAAAAAAAATGTGAGTGATTTCATGTATTTAAGAACTTTTAATTTGCAAATATTCTTTAAATTAGATTGAATTGTCCTTTTTTTCACGCAGCTCCCATTACAAAAAGTAAGAAGCTACCTATTGCAGCTCTCTAGAGGAACACTGTCAGAAAAACTCGTCTTTATACACTAAATTATTCCTCATTTTTCAACAAATAATTTTCGTACTCCTAGAAAACATGTTTTTCTGTGAATTCTTCCTGGAAGTCTGAAAGAGAGGGGACAATTCCAGTTATTCCCTGCACGCATGCGTAGTGGCTCTATTAATATTAGTTCGAATTTATTTTAAAAATGAAAACTAAAAATTCAATAAATTAAATTTTCAAATTTATTTAAGATTAAGGAAAACAAAAACATTGTTTTAGAATTTAAAAAAGTAACAATTTTCTCATTCATTTAAAATTATTCGCAATTTATTTTTTAAACTTATAAAAAAATCACTCGCACTTAAAACATATTCCAAACAAACACATTTATAAAATATATAATAGTTGAAAGAAAAATCAATTTTACTCAAAAAAAAGTAAATATTTCTTCTCGAATTTATTTAAAAATATTCATCTTTTACATCTAACAATCAAGTTAAAAATATGTATAATTCACATTTTTGTCCTCTATTAATACTAAACTGTTAAAATCACAAACACCATCTCATAACGACGAAATCTCCCCGAAAATAACTTCAAAATTGCCAGCCTTCTAAACCCCAATTTTTTTTAAGCCCTAAGACCCCATTTAAAAAAAAAAAAAAAAAAAAAAAAAAAAAACATATCACCATTTCAAACTCTTCTTTTAACAAGTGTCCACTGATGTAAACGGTAAGGTGCTGGACTCAAGGCAGTTAATTCCTTAGTTCATTCCGTAATAATCTGTAGATGGCAGCACAAGTACAGATATATTATTTTTAAATCGACGTTTCTTCAAATAACGGAAATTTTCCCTCCTGTAACAGAGAAAAAATAAACAGACATTCTTCAACTGACGGAAATATACCGGCAGCATTGCTGCCATGAAGATATCCATAATTTGAGGGAAGTATTTCTGAGAGTTAATGCAATTCCGGAAAACTTCGGTACAACGTTAAAGTGATATTTGTATATGGGACTAAGTATATGTAATGTTTACCAAGATCTCGAACGAGTTTATTGGTCTGCTTTATCCGCCATCTTATTTCAAAATGGTGGACACTTAAAATTTTCAAACTCGAAATAAAGATATAAAGAAATTAGAAAATCAAAATTTCTTCTTCCTTAAGTGTTAGGCCTTGATACAAGGATTCAAGAACATCTTTTGTTTCACCTGTATTGTAAAAAATGGCTCTGATACAGTAGTTTGAAGTTCTAAGGTGGTTGACATTTTGAAACTACATCGGATTAAAAATAAGGATTCTTCCGCAATCGTGTTCGCTGCTAAGTTATGTTTTAGCGAACGTAGGTTCTCGGAAATTTAATTTCACTGTTGCAACTATTGTTGCAACCTCTTATACGTATACATCTACTACATTAGTCGTATCATAAAATGGTGTCATATTTAAAGGAAAATATATTGATTTCATAAAAAAGCGGCATACACGCATGTGTGCGCACACTACATACGTAACGGTGTCAGCCAAAAGCAAATTATCGCCAAGCTCGGCCATACTTGGTAAAACATCAAAATGTGACGACAAAAATAATTCGCCCCATATGAAGCCAATTTGGTGATAGCTGACTAATTTCTTGAAATATCCTTTCATATTCAGTTTTGACAAAAACTATGAGAATCTTCTGTAATCGGATATCATGCTTTTTAGCTTTCGTGTTTTCAAATAAAATTAGCTGAATTCTTAAAAACAAGGAATAGTGAAACTAGTGTTTTCTCCCGGTTGCAGGCCGGAAGGACATTTTTAAAATTGATTATTTCCAACAGATGAATTCTGATTTAGTAACTCACATGGCTAAAGCATACGTTTGGAAATTTTCAACATTGGCAAGAGTCTGTTAACGCCATTATAGAAACAAATTCAAAGACTGCATCTAAGGATAACAGGTTATATAGGTGTTAACGTAATTATAAGTTTTATTCCTTAAAAAAAGTGAGAATTTATCTCACAGTTGATTTTAAACATTAATGCTCTAGTGATGTCATTTTTGTCTAATAGTTTTTTATTTACTCCAGCTTGCAAAAGCGTATTGTGATAATAGTTAAAGACATTTTCTCAGTCTCAGGGTAATAAAAAGTTGGGCGGAAGCACGGCAGTAATTTTCCTTTATAAAATAAACTATTTCAGAAAGAAGACGTTATTATAGAATTAAACACAAACATTTATTATAGTGCGCTTAATGGTTATAGTAAAAGAAGAAACCATTTCTTTAAGAAAAACTGAGTTGCAGTAATTTACACGCCACATCTTTCGGCGTGTTTTCGTCGAGTGGACAGGCTGAAGCATAGTGGGGAGGGAGGTGGGGGACACAACAGTAAATTTTATCAAAATAATTTCATATCAATATGCCCTTATATAATTTAAATGCGGAATATTAGTAGTTTCATCATAAAAATATTTTAAATGTTTCTTCAGTTTAATTCATACTTCAAAAGAGACTTACATTTAATTTTTTTTTTTTTTGGATACTGTTGAAAAATTCATAAAACTCCGTTCATGTTATATATAATAAATTAAATGAAAGGTGTATATCAGAAATGTTGACGCGGGCAGAGGCTGTTTAAATATATAGTTTGTTTTTAATATGGGAATTGATCAGGCATTTTTTTCGTTCACTCCCGCGTGTGGTATTGGTTATATATATTCTTGTTGAAAACTATATGCTTGTTAAATCTATTCCCAAACTGAAACTGAACGTAATCATGACTTGCTCTTATTGGAAGACGTGAACTCTATATTTCGTACTACATTGTACTAGATAGTACCCGTCAAAACTTGGCGGTAAAGAACTTAAACGTTCCACAGAAAAAGGTTCATAACGTCCCTAAAATTTTAGAATTTATTTTACAGAATATTTGTTAGGAATATTTAAAAAGCAATAAAACCCCTCCTTTTATAATCTGGCTGGAGGCTGGCTGCCATATTAACTCTCTTTATACGGTTACAGGCAACAGAGCATTTTCCAGAGAATTCAGTTTTCAGATTCAAAAAAGAGCAACTCCAGGGGGGTTTTTTTTCTTAAAATTTTTACAAATATAGAAATTTTTGAAATAAAAATTATATTAGTTTTCTCATATATGAATTGCATTACAATACAAACAGATGGACACGACATGCTTTTTATATAAATATTTTACTTTTTTTTCCGGAAAATAATTACCCATTTTTCTTACCCACATATACCTTATCGATCAATTGTAATAAAAATATACGCCAAAAACTGTATATCATTTCAATATATTTAATCAACAATTACATGCCTAAGCTTTTAATTTAAAATTTTAAATACAAAATAATTAATTTTAAAAATATTGGCTTTGTAAATTTACTTAATAATAATGAAGAAAAAATCAAATTCTAGAACTTTTCCTCCTGAAATTAAGTATTAGTTACATTATCGAAATGAAAAAATATCAATATCAGAGAAACATCTCATACTAAAAGCGGGGTTTGAACCCACGTTCTCTTTGGAGTACCTGAATTCCTCTTTCTGGGGCCTTAGACCCCTGAGCCATTTCGAATTTGATCAACTATCCTGTGAAATGAAAGAACTGCAAAACTGGTTTCCCACTGCGTTTAGCAACAGAAAATCACCCTAAAATGCTCAGTGCGTGCTCAGATCAGACGAAATTGGTCTTAAGAATTCAGCTTTTTTAAATATATAGATTGTTAAATTACGTAGCGTTTAATTTTAATAGTGGTAATTAGCTTACAGTTTATTGTTTAAGAAGGTAAAAGAGAGCAGGACATACAGTTTAAAGGTGATTTTAATGCATTAAAAATCATAAACGGGTGTTCAAACCCAGGAGGATAGAAAAGGAAGGAGTAGACATAGCAATCTCCCATTGTGCAAAGATTTGACGCCGGCAAACGAGTTATTTCCCCCCTCTCCTGAGTCCGCCATATTTAACTTTGACCGATGGCAGGCCAATCAGCAGTATCCAGTGCAATATAGAGGCCAAATATGGCCGACGCAGGAGGGGGGAGGGGGGAGGAACGGCATCAAGTGACACCATTTATGTCTTCTCCATCTATTAGTTCCTCCTTGGTTCAAACTCACCACATGCCGTCCAGTATCCGCCCAGGATTATATATTATCAAGTAAGAAATCTGACAATTATACGGATATTTCTTGCTATGAAAGGGGGGATACAAGTTTTCCCTTTTCCGTTCATTTACAAATTCTATTTCAAAATGTATTCATCGGGGCACATTTTTTTTCAATAGACGCATATTTTAGAAAATATCCAACCTCATTTGCTTTCTTAACTGGTTAACTCTTTTTATAGGATTTCCCTTCGTATCGTTGACCAATAAGCTAATTCCTATACCTTTAGTTTTATTGGTACAGTTCTATATTGAAATTGTTTCAAATGTTATTTCTCATCATATAAAAATCTATTTCCATCAAAATAGTTATAACGGAAAACGGAAAAACACGCTTTTAGGGAGAGAATATGCTGCAAATTCATATAATTCAAAGTACCATAACACGATAAGTTCCAGTCGTCAAAAAAGGAAATTCTATGGTTCTACTTGTTAGATTACAGAGAAAGTTTTTCTAAGCATAACTTATAGTACATAAGGACAGTATAAAAATTGAAATTTCGTAACTTTTTAAAAACAACTATTTTGACGTAAATGGATTTTTACATGAAGAACAACATTTGAAACATTTTTGCAATCGGAACTATATCTCTAAAGCTAACGGTATAGGAATTATCTATAGGCCAACGATAAGTAAAGACACCCTATATATTAATAAGAAGCTTAAAATCCTGTTATTTCTTTCGTCGTGACCGGAATGGTATAAATAATACATTGTAAACCTATAAAGAAATGAAAAAAACATTATATATAAATTAATTCTAAAGTTTATTTAAACCGTTATTTTATATCCGTTTATTTATATCCGTTATATTCTAAAGTTTATTATTAAATAAACAAGAACGAAAAATCATGCGTCAAGCATAGATTATGTAACACTTTCCAACGCTTCAAAAATAATTTTACAAATCATTGCCGTTTAATAAGCTGAAAGGTAACATCTAAGTAAACAATTTGGAAAACGCATAACATATTTAAAAACGTAATTTCAGGAATTTCCAACATATACAATATTCGGAAAAATATCCGAAGACTTTTATTCAGCCCTGTATATGATCTATAAATTTGTATATATATACTATACATAGGATACTAAATTTTAGTATAGTTAGGAAACGCGTAGCACAGTTTAAAATTCTCCTTCTGGAGTTTCTGTCAATAAACGGAAATGTGTTCGCGAACTTTTGTGCTGCCTTGTATATGATCTACAGAATTTATACACACCCAGTAATAGACAAAAAGTGAGTTAAATTTAAAATCGCGTTCAGCAACTTAAAACGCGCTTTCAGCAATTATTGTTAACAGGCAGTAGAGAATACTTTTATGTGTCCCTGTAAATGAACGATGACTGCTATACACACAATATTTTGTAGTAAGCCTCTTGTAATGCACCTTAGTGATATATATAAATTTCAATGCGTTTAAAATTGTGAAACATTATTTAATTAAACCGCAAACGATTTTTCTCCATAGACGTAATGTAACGGAATTATTTTGATTGTCCCTGTAAATTAACTATAAGTGCTATGCACACCATATTCCATATTAAGCTTCTTGTAATGCACCTTAGTGATATATATCAATTACAATGTGTTTGAAATTGTGTAACATCATTAAAATAAACCGCAAATGATTTTTCCCCCATAGACCGTAATGTAACGGAATTATTTTGAGTGCCCCTGTAAAAAAAAATAAGTGCTACACACTTCAGTTGAAATAAGGAACATGCTATAGATAACGGCAATAACATATAAAAATTGCAGGGTAATCCGAGCATATTTACGGCTGTTAAAGCACGGACAGACGGCAGACGGCCATTACGGCCAGACAAACCGAAGTCATAAACACTTTTCAACTAGGTTGGAAAGTGTTAAAAATAGAATAACTATAGTAAATACATAAAAATTTAATGCAGGCAAGCTACTTCGAATATTTCAAAGGAAAGGAATAACAAGTACAAAATTTTGAAGCTAAAAGATTATATTTCAGTTTCCTTGTAATACTATTATAAAAAATTTAATTACGAAATGATACAGTTTTAAGTAACATCAAATGATGTTATCGTCACAAGCTAGCAACAATTTTTACTGTTAAAAGTTTTATCTCAAAAATGAATAATTACGAATTTAAATATAAATATTTAATAAAGCATAAACTAACGAATAAGTAAATCATTCAACTGCAATACATTATACAACGTAATGTAAGCACGCATATATGTATATAAATATGAATAATCTGTAGGGATTTTCTTATTATTTATACTATTTATTACTATTTATTTATTTTGTAAATAATAGAATGCTTGAAAATAGTAAGTAAGCATGAGTAAGTTCACGAAAAGTTAAGAAAATTATTATTAATTTATTAAAACTAGCAAAAATGTGGCATATTAAATTTTAATTAAATGAGAAATTATGCATTCAATAAAGAATCGTGTTGCAAAATAAATAAATAAATAAACCGAAAACCTAGGCGGGAAATTGGATTATTCTAAATAATTTGTAATCATACTTTAACATAATTACCACTTAATTATATCTATTTAAAAGTATGGGAAAAGATAAAATAATATCTCCAATAAAATAACTCTTATCCTGATAAAATTGTACATAAGCTTCTATTGGACAAGGTTGTCACCTATGCTTAGCTCAGTTGAAAGTAGGCGTGTCTGCTGGATAATATTTGATCAGATAGAGTAGTTTCGATTGGAATAAATAAAATCTTGTATTTTTAATAGTGTAAAGTATTTAATAAGTCAACAAAAAAGAAAAAAAAAAGATTATGTTTATGAGATATTGCTAAGGTTGCTACACTCTAAAAAATAAATGTGTACATTTACACATAAAAACAGGTATATCGATGATACAAAAACGATTTGTCTATATGTGTAAAGTAGTAGTGTGTAAATTGCCAAAATGCACACTTAATGTATAAATTTCTAAACACACATTTTAGTGTGTAACTTGATGATAACACTAAGTGTGTAAAAGTTATCTGATCACTCTTGAAAGACACAGTTTAATGTGTAAATTGCACAAGAATACACATATTTCTGTGTAATATTTTTACATATATATCTGTGTAATATTTTGTGATTACACATATTTTGGTGTAATGTGCAAAATACACCTATTTTTGTAGAATGTGCAAAATACACAGTTTTGTAATAATCTGTTTACCACATACTTATGCATAAAATGCAACACACATAATGTGATATTCAAAATACACATATTTTTGCATAATATTCAAAATAGCGAGATTTTATGTGTACATAGCTACTTTGAGTAAATTGTGAACTAGGTATTTCATATTGCAAAATAAAAAAAGGCACAAAGAACATACTCATATGCTTGATGTGTTTGTTAGCAGGTTTGTTTTAAGGCCATAAAACAGTGTACTCACAATATATTTTGGCAAATTTCACAAGACAAATCGTTTCTTTTATCATCGATATACCTGTTTTAAAATTAAGCATAAAACAGGATCGTCTGAAATTATACTTATGAAAATATACTTGTGATTATACTTATGCTTACTACGTGCCATCTTTTCGTTGGAGTTGGTTTTGATTCATAAAACCATATCGTCACAATATTTGCGTAGAATATGTATAATCGGAATAAATAGCCACTTACAGTGTGGAGACTGTCTTTATAAATCTCATTTATTATTCTTATAGTAATTATGCACTGTGATATAAGATTAATATTGACATATACAGAAAACCTCAGAATAACGGACACCTTTGGAGCGCGGAATTTCTCCACTATTCAGAGGTAAATATATTGATGTGGGGGATCGAAAAAATTTCCTCTAAATAAAGATGTGCCGTTATAGTGGATTTATTGTATTTACCAATATATTTGTTTACTTAATTCTCCAATACAATCTTAATATGTCAATTGAATTGAGTTCTGCTGATTGTTAATTATATTGAGTTTCTAATTTTATAATCTAGAAAATTACACAAAAACAACTCTAATGTAAACAATAAATAAATCTGCAACTAAAGCAATTCCAAAAAGTCCTTCCGGCCTGTACCGGGAGGAAAAGGTAGCTTCATAGTCCATGTTTTTAAAAATTCAACTCATTTTACTCAAATACCTGACGCTAAAATGCTTAGAACCCGATTATAGAAGATTCAATCCCGGTTTTCGTTAATACTAAATTTTAATGCGAATTTCAGCATGAGAATTACGGTATAACAAAAATCAGATTGTTTCAAAATGTCATCCACGCTAGAATTTCAAACTGCGATATATCCGTCATTTTTTAAGATAAAAGATAACAAAAAATGTTCTGGAATCCTTTTATCACGTTCTAACACATAACAGAAACAACTTTTTCAATTTATGCTTTTTTTTGTACATCTTTTTGAATTTTTTAAAAATTAAAAACTTTTAACTGGCCGCCATTTTGAAACAAGATGGCGGATGAAGCTGGCCAACGAACTCGGTCGAGACCTTGGTATGTCCTACACATACTCAGTCACATCCAAATCGATTCATAAATAAGAGAGATACAGCATGACATATGTCATATATATATATATATATATATATATATATATATATATATAAATCAACATTTGAATGGAGGGTGGTTTGGGGGTCTAGTGGTCATGATCGGTGAAAACATACCAACATTTTTTGGAATTGCTTTCCTCCAAATGGCTGCAATAGGTAGTTTTTGTAATGAAAGCTACCCAATAATAAGAAACCAAACATTAAAACGTGAAGCCCCAATAACGAGTAAGACAAGTGCTAAGAGCAAAAAAATTAATTTGTTTGGTGGGTTAATACTTGATTTTAGCAGCAAGTGTCAACAAAATCTTTTGTTTGATACGATGCATCACTTTACACTGCAGCTGAGATTCACAAATTGGTCCGAAGAACACATTTTGCACAAAAGAAACAAATTACGATCACGTTATTTATAGAATGACACATTACTCCCTGAAATAGCGTGAAAAGTAGCATCGGTCCTCGCTGCAAACTACTGATTCTTTTGTATCGTACTTAGACATGTAAAATTTCCGGAAATTTTCAAATGTCGAAAATAAAAGGTTTTTTTCCGGGATTTTTTTCTGGAAAAATTACAAATTTTGGAAAATTTTATTTCTTACAAATGTTTCTCAAAAATAAGTTATATTTTCCTAAAGAATATAAAATAATAATAAAAAAATTCTGTACACACACACACACACACACACACACATACATATATATATATATATATATATATATGAAATCATTTCCACTTTACCTGAATATATTTTTTTAAAAAAATCTAGCTTTTCAGCCTCAGAATTTTTTTAATAGCTTTTCTTGCTTAATTTAACACCATTGTTTGTAATATATTACGTCTTTGCTGAAATTATTTTTCATAGTTGCATTGGTTTAATTGTTCAATTAACAGTAGAACTAATTTAAAAAATAACAAAAATAACAAAAAATAATCTTATGAGTTTTAATCAATATCATTGCAGTTGTGAAGAAAAAATAAATTGCATAATAGATCCATAATAGGATCCATAATTGCATATTATGATCGTTTTTTAAGTACATAAAGGATGCCATTTTAAATAAACAAATTATTATTGTAGTTGTGGCATTGTAAATATTATCATATTTAAATATTATATTACTTAAAAATTTATAATAATTTACAATATTACGTTTTTTTTTTTTTTTCGTACAGTTAAATTTTTCATTTCCAGTATATATTTAATTTTGGTATAACTTTCCAGTCTAAATCCAAAATTAAACGTTTTGGTTTTAGTTTAAACTTTAGATTCTTAATATGAAAATAATAGATATAATCTATTTTTTTTTTTTTTTATATGAAATGAATAAAGCAGGTGGATTTTTAATACTTATAAAAATTGATTTAAATTTTTCACAGAAAATTGTTTAAATTTTTCGCAGAAAATTGTTTAAATTTTCTTTGCAAAGTTTATTTATATGCGTTTATATTTAAAATAAAAATACAGTTAGACAAGTCTTAGAATTTATATTTAAGGAAAAGAAAGAGAAGAGTAAAAAAGCAAATAATTACAATTGCATGTTATAAAAAAAATCATTTGTTTCTAATAATAGTTAAATATTTCTTGCAATTATCATCTGATTACATGAAAACTTGCAGTAATGCCAATACAAACAAATGTATATTTAAAAGTTTAGATTAAATTTTCAACCTATTGGCATTATTGAAATAATTTTGCACAGGAATTTTCATTTTTAACAAGAGAAATTGCATTTAATTATCTTTACAAGGGTCTGCTTAAATGTTTTCACGCGATCTTATTTTTGTGAACTTTTGTATATAGGGTAGATGTGCCAGTAATGGACCGCCTTCCAGTAATGGGCCACCTTCAAAGTTTTTGGTTTATAAAAAAATAACCAATAAAAATACAGCTTTTTTTATTTCATTAATATGCTTTCTTTAAATTCTAGTTTTAAATACAATCATAATATAAATTATATTTCCAGCAAATGCATCGCGTAAAATTTAAAATCTATAAAATTGTAAAATTAAAAGTAAAGAGTGAGAGTCTTTCGTATTTCGGCAGATTAATAAATAAATAAATAAATAAATAAAATAAAAATAAATTCAACCCTAAAATCCTGCCCCCCCCCCCCCCCAACCTCTCAAAAAAAGAAAACATTTTAAAAATAATTTTTTTATTATTTTTCTTTATTTCATATTTTATTGTAACAACAAATAATCAATCATATAAATCTGCTCTCAAAATTACTGTTTCCCCCCACTTGCACCCCCCCCTCTGGTACCAAAAATGCATAGTTTAACCTTTATAACAGTTTAATTTTAAACTTCTTTTCAGACTTATTAAATACTCTATATTAAAAATAAATAAGTCCAACCTACCACCTAAATTACCCCATCCTCCTAAAATCCCTGCTTCTCCCCCCTGCCCCCCCACCCTTATCTCATGTTGGCGCAGCTTGTCCCCAATGGACCTTGCACCATAAAACCCTATACAACCAACCAACCCTTATCTCATGAAGATCCTCCCCCTACAAATGCATCTCGTAAAATTTAAAATCTGTAAAATTTAAAAAAAGGGGCGAGAATCTTCTGTATTTCGGTAGATAAAAAATAAATAAATAAATAAATAAAATAAAATAAAAATTTTCAAAAATCAGTTTTTAAATAATTTTTTTTAAATTTCTTATTTTATTGTATAACAATCAATAATCAATAATCTAAATCTACTCTCGAAATTACTGTTTCCCCCCTTTGCCCCCCTCTGGTACCAAAAATGCATAGTTTTCTTCTAATTTTTTCTAAATTTTTTCTTTGGGAGAATAGAACAGAGAAAAAATTTCAAACGGAATAATGATTTTAGATGAGTGATACTTATATGAGATGATGTAAATGAGATGAGTTACCTTACTACAAAATAAGAAATAGATCAACATAAAAAAAAAAATAATAATATTAAAGATCCTAGAATAAACTATTTGCTGGGTGAGAAGACAGGGAGGGAAGTGGAATTTTTGGGAGAAAGGAGGGTAATTTAGATGATTGATTATTCATTAATATTGTTACTAAAGAGAAATAAATACAGCAGTTTAAAAAAAAAAAAAAAAAAAAATAGAGTTTTAAAGATTTTAAAATTTGTGTGTGTGTGGGAGGGGGGGGGGGGGGGAGAGACACTTTTGGAATAGACAGAAAACGTAGGTGACAAATTAAAAGGCAACAAGTAGGACATAAAATTTCTTCACATAAGAGTTTTATAAATTTTAAACTTTGTACTCTTTGGATGAGAGGGAAATGTGAATTTCGATGGAAGGAGCTTGTAATTTAGATGATTCGTTATTTATTTATTGTTAATAGAGAGCAACAAAGAGGATAGAGGATTTTTTTAATAAATTGTTTGTTTATTTATTTATTTTTTTGATAGGGGTTAGCTAAGTGAAAGAAGCAGACATTTTGGTGGTAAAGCGATAATTGAAATGGTTGATTAGTTATTTATTGTTACTAGACAGCAAATTTTTTAATAAAGATTTTAAACTTTGTATCCTGAGAGGAGAGGGAGGGAAGGAAGGAGAAGTGTAAGTTTCAGAGAGAGAGAGAGGAGTAGAGTAGAGGATAATTTATATGATAATTTATTTATTTTTACTAGAGAGCAACATGTAAGACAGAATATATTTTTTAAATAGAGTTTTAAAGATTTTTTTGCTGGTGAGGGGGGGGGAGGCAAAAAAGCAGAAACAGACATCTTGGTGGTAGAGAGAAAATTTAAATGGCTGATTATTTATTTATTGTTAGTAGAGAGCAACAAATAGAGAATAATTTATTAATTGTTACATTACTAGTGAGCAGAAAGAAGTACAGAAGGATTTAAGATTCTCAAGTTTTCAAACTTTTTATGTTAGAAAGGGCATAGAAGGGAAACAGACATTTCATGCGAGAGGAAGGATTTCATTAACATCATATAAAAACATAAGTGGAAATCTGTCAAAAATATCAAAAGAATGAAAATTGCCTCCCTTGGATTTTTAAAATCACTTTTTTTGTGCATAAATTTTTTTTTGTATGTGAGAGGGGGGGGGGGGAAGAGGTTATATTTGAGAATGGAAAAGAAAATCAAAATTCCTTAAAAGTGGGAGGGGGGCTTACTTTCGAGATTTTAAGGATATATTTTTTTTTGGGGGGGGGCTTATATCGGGAATGGCATAGAAAACCAAAATTGCTTAAAAATGGGAGGGGGGCTTACATTCGAGGGGGGGGCTTACTTTCGGAATTTTACGGTAATAATAATGTGTAGACAGAATTCCACATAGTTAATAAATTAACAAGTGCAGTCATAATTTTACCATAGCTTGTGCTTCAATGGTAATTGGCCAAAAATACTGAAAATATGAAGAATATTTAAAAGGAGAGAGACAGAAAATTATATATATATATGTATATATATATATATATAATAAACCATAAAATGTTAATAATTTGGAGTTGATATCAAGTGAATACAAATGGATTAAGAAATGAAATATGAACTAAATATAATGGAAAATTGGATAACAAGAGATTTAAATTAGAATTGGATATGAAAAAATACGTGTAGATATAATTTTCAACCTGGATGTACCCACACGTGTTATAAAAAATAATTCAGTATTTCATAATTATACTGGCATATATGCTAAGATCAGTACAAGCATCCAGGTATACTGAATTATTACCAGAAGACAATTGGAAATAATAAAAATGGAAATAAAAAACTTGTAAAGAATAGATAAAATATTTTACTCACAATAATTATCCAAAATCCTTAAACAACACAAGGTCTAATTTATACCAATATGACCACATGGCGCACATGTCAAATACTTGATGATATAGTCAAGTTGAGAGAAATTATTTGATATATATATATATATATATATAATATAATATATATATATAATATATAGATAGATAAATAGATAGATAGATAGATAGATAACTTTTATTAATAATAACCATTTAACCACATGAATAATCGACAATAGATAAACCGATAGTTATAATACAGTATGTCGGATTCCCCTTCTCCGTCCACACAACTTCGAAGTATAATTCGGTCTTTTGATATGCTGCCACCACCGATATGAATGCGTGATATCGGACACGTTACGTGATGTATATTAAAAAAAAGAACCTAACTCTTTCAATTTAACTTAAACTAACACTTTATTTACAATATTTACACTTAAAACTCGGATGTAACTTATCCAATTCAATATTAAATCAAAAAAATACAGAAAACTACTTTCTGTGTACCGCTAGGCTACTTTAGTTCACTCAGAACCGAGATTTCTATTAATCTCACACCCGCTTTCTCTCTTCCTTTCAAGAGATCTCGTTCCATACATGTGGCCAGAGCTCCTCTCTGAACAACCAACACGTTTCAATCCTACGCTCCAACTAAACACCGGTCTCAGAGCTCATTCTCTCTTCGACCTTTCCGCTTCGCTCCTACGCTAAAACTAACTTCACTCTCTCGTCACCCACCAGAGAACCCCCCCCCCTCTCTACGGGGCTCGTCCCCTGTTCCGAAGGGTTCCTTGACAACACTTCATCCCCTCTTGATGGGTCTGTCTTCCTAAATAATGGGTGAAATATCTGTCTTATCTATATCTTTACAATCACAAAAGAAACACTTCTTCCACGATAATAAACATTCCTTCCACTCACATTCAGGTCGCTCCCCTCGGATTAAGATTTTTCTTAAGAAAGCCTTTAACAGTACACAGCAGATACATATACAATAAGATAATCCCTTAAGAATAGTTTTTAAGTCTTGCAGCTGCCAGGGAAACCTGACACAGTATATCCAAAAATTTAAGATTTTCAAAATTAAAATAAGTGGGAAAAAATACTTATAGATATGTAGAGAAAAAATCCAATGTGCAGAAGGTGAAAATTATTACAAGAAGCAATTGGAAACTTACGTAGTGGAGCACTTTTATCAAGGGCAATATTCCACTAATATAAGTAAAATGTAAGTGATTTCTGTTTGAGTAAATAGCCATGAGTCAAATTTAAAGAAAATTGAATAAAAATGGACAAATATTGAATAACTGAACGCGATATGTGCAAAAATCGATGAATAGGGAGCATTATTAAATACAAAAACGTATTTAATAAAGAATTGTTAAACAAAAAGAGAAATATAGCAGGAAAACATGCCGAACCAGTGACATTTTAGCTATCAAAAACCACGTTATCCATTACAAATGCACATTGCATATATCCGTTACATTGACAGTTAATAAAATAAACTATTTTTACGAATTTGAAAATAATTCAAATACATAAATTATTCTTTATCTTATTTTAAAACTATATCCAATGTTAATAATGATGATAATAATGAAAGCAATTTTGAAATTAAAATATTTACAGCACAATACAGCTTTTGCGTAGAATAACTATTAAATAACATAAAAATTCGAAAATATATGAACCGATAATTATAATACAATACAAAGACATATATCCAAAAATGTAAGATTCTCAAAATGAAATAAGTGGAAAAAGTAAATAAAGTATGTGGGGAAAAAAAACCTAATGTGCAGAAAGCGAAAATATTATAAGAAGCAAATGGAAACTTATATTGTGAAACACGTTATCAAGTGCAATATTCCACAAATATAAATAAATCGTAACTGATTTCTGTTTCAGTAAATAGGCCTAAGCCGAATTTGCTTTACTCAAATTGCCCAATAAACTACGACGCCTCATGTAAAGAAAATTGAATAAAAATGGACTGATATTGAATAACTAAACATGATAGGTGCAAAATCAACGATTAGAGAATATTATGAAATGTACAAAAACCTGAAAAGAAGCAAAACCTACTGAATCAATGACATTTCAACGAAATAACAGCCACGTTATTCTAGTTGACGAGAGCACATGGCAGTTAATAGTTACAATGCAATAAATATCAACGATTTTAACAAATTGAAAAATAAATGTAACAGATAAATGGAAATATTTTTAATAATAATAATAAAGATTTTGTGAAATTAAAATATTTGCAGAACTAAATTAAGAGATTATATTTAATAATGCGATATCATGCATGATAAACGATGCATATTTTTATCAACAGTGCTGCCACCTTTGTGCAAAAGTTATTAAGATAACATTACAATGTGTCAATATGACTAAAATAAAAAGATTTAGATTTGTAAAAAGGCTTATAATAAATAAAATAATTAATCAAACCGATATTTATTAAAACATGAAATAATTACATTAAATTCACTTTTTGCGAAATTAAATTCAATCATTATTGATTATACAACAAATTGAATGTATAAAGAATTACATGGAGATTGAATAAATTTAAATTCATATTTGTAGTGCTGCCATCTATAATTAAAATAGTTAATCATTTATAAATATTACGTTATTTAAATAAATTATAAAATGTAAATAAATAAAAATGCTTGTGGCATTTAAATTAGTAGGACTTTAAATAAAATAATAAATTTTAATTAATAATTAAAATTAAAAAATATAATAGAATATGATTAAAAATTGTAAGTGAATTGGAAGCAAAATTAAATGCCTTTAAATTAAAGTTATTCCTATCACTTTAAATATATTATAACACAGTAGAAGTAATATGGCAATTCGAATCTAGAAATTAAATTCATAATATTAATTGAATAATGCAACCTAAATATTATAAGATTATAAATAACGTAGAATAAATAAATGTAAATTAAACCAATTAAATATAATACTTATAATTAATTACAAATTGATAGAAAAATAAAGAAAATGCGTATATTGACATATAAAAATATGCATAAACGTAGCCCTATATTAACACACAATCTTGTAATTAATCTGTAATTAAACATAATATAATAATATAAGAATAATACTGTAAACAACTTTAAATATCTATGAAAAGTTTAGATATCTTTATAGATTAAAATATATTGATATATATATATATAAATATATGCCATACATCTCATCTTCCAAATCTCTTTTGTAGACTGTTGCTTTTCTCGTCCTATTGCTGTTTACGCTAAAATGACCACATGCGTAGTATTGTCGTAAACAAACTTTTAAAACCTTTGAATATTTCATAATTAAAATATCATACATAGATTAAATTAGATGTTAAATTATTGTTTATAATTTTGTTGCGATCACATTGAGATGTCGTATGACATTGTACGAAAAATATAACCAAAGTTATGAAATATAGTTATTTTATTATTTAATGAGTTGTTTTGGGAAATCAGTGTTCATATTCATATTTATTTTAGGGGCTTTTCTGTGATTCGCATTCGCGAATGATGTTGACATCATGATGCCCATCAATAAACATCACGTGACTTCTTCCAACGTAAAAACTTCAAATCACACGAAATAAAAAACAGAGGTCATTGTCGTGAAATAATAAACACATAATACAAAATTGAGCAGCTCAATTTCATTAATAATAAAACTCGTGAAAGAAGCAAGAAAACGCCAAATATTTGGATAATTCCTCTTGCAGACACCTGGCGATATTTTTTATTGTCAGCACCGCAAGGACTCTAATTTGGCTCCAGGTGCAAAAAATTTTGTTTCACTTTCTACTGATCGTCTGTGAATCAGCAGTGATAATTGACGACGCCAATCAAGCGCCTATCTAGCTTTGCGCTGGTGCAGGAGCATCGCTGCCATCACGCTTGCTGCGGCGTTGCTAGTATTTAGAAATACAGTTGATAAATTTTTCTTTCAGTATCAAAAAGGTATATAGACTTTTTTGTAGTAACCTCCTTCTATTTTTTATGTTTTTTGTAGCACTCCTTTCCTGATTAAGTGACTAAATTTTACATCATCAGGTTACTATTGCGTGCACTTACGCCTATACCTTTTTATACAAATTGTTTTTACACATCCGAAGAATGTCTTTAAAAGTAACATTTTCAGGCAATCGTAAGTGAGCATTGAAAATATTTCAGAAAAATTTAATGCAAATACTGGAAACTGTCAAATATCTCGTATACGGCTTCTGAAGCAGGAGAGCCTTCATAAAAGGTTGTCGTATCACGAAGAAACTTTTGCTACAGGTCCCTGATCTAGAATACATCATTTTCTTTTCCTTTTCTTTCTTTTTTTTAAGTTAAACTTATCACATGCAAATTATTTATAAAGTCGATGATTTTTAAATGTATCCACCAAGTAACAGTTTACTTTATGGATAACTTTTCTAGAAATAAAAACAATAAAGCTAAAATATTACTAGCTTTAACAAAAGTAATTTTATTTCAATTGAATGCTAAAAAACATATACTCAAAAGTTTAAAAATATTTAAAAATATAAATAATAACTCATTTCTTTGGAAAATAGTTATGCCCATCAAAATTTAAATTGCAAATAAATTTAAAAAATGTTAAGTTTCTTGAATAATATGTTTTAAATAAAAATGCTGTCTTGCTTTAAACAACTACAATTTCGAATACTTTATTTTATTCTAATTATAAAATGTTCAACGATAGAAACATGTTTTCTACAGTCGAATTCTAGTATAGAAAGAATTTCAGGGGACAACGATAATCTCTTCGCTGTAAGAAATTTCGTATACAATGTAATGAAAATCCATTCATAAAGATTTTAATGGGAGGTAATGTGTATTTCGTTATAACAGTAATTTCGTTATAACAGTATTAACTGTATTTAAAAAAAAAATGAAAAATTGAACAATATAGTTCATTTCGTCCAATAACTTTTCTGAAACGTGTACGTGCATAACACAATACCATGTAATATTCGTTAATCCATTTCTTCCACTTGGCAGGAATTCATGTCAACATATATGTTTGGGACGCGTAATCACTAATTTCGAAAACAATGATTTGTCTTATTTAATAACAGAAATTTGCGATTAAATAAAGTGAAAGTTGCTATTTTTAAATAGTGGTATTCAAAAGTTAAAACCGTACGAATCCTGTTCTTTTTTTTGTAACCTGTGTCAGATACATAAAATGCAAAACAAACGGATATTCATCTTGTTACTTATTTGTTTATTACATTTATTTATTACATTTAACTCTTTGTTTTCTGCCTAAAATATAATTACTAGATTTGGTGTTTTCTATGAACTTTTACGTCATTTGACTGCGCTGTTTAACACTGCAGGTTTTTTAACCAGAGAAAAACAACAAATAATTCAACAATAAATGCCGAACATGCCTTCATGAATTAATAATACATAACAAAGGAAAGATTTGCATGTTGAAAATACAGATTCTCAAAAAATAATTCTCGGAACAAATCGGTTAATTTAAAATCAAAGTAATCAAAGGCACTCAATTACTAATAGTAAAGACTGCATCAACTGAAACGACGTCATCATCGATTTTAATCTAAGGCAATTGTCACTAGGAATGTGACAGACGCTTGTAAGAAAGCATAACTATTGAAATTCTATAAATTAAATTCAATCAGCGAAATTCTTCTGTAGCTCCCACTCTTCAAGGGAGAGAGGAATCTCGCATTCCACGGGGAGATTTGAATTCCAAATAATTGTGCAGGCTTTGAGATCGGCCAGCAGATCTTTTCCTAATTAGCGGCTACTTAAAGCGGCCACTAAATCAATAGAACAATTATCTGTGCTCAGGTTATTCCACGCGCACAAATCAAATGAGATTTCCATCGAGGCTTCTGGTAATCTGATAGTAAGATTTCATTTGCGAGGAGTTTGTGATTGAAGTATTAAGTTTATTACAGAAAGCTGGATTCTTAGTTTTCTATAATTTATATAACAAATAAAGAGAAATGCGAGTTCAGTACGGGTATTCAAAGGACATAAATAGAGTTTATTGATTTAAAATGCAAAAAAGTCTTTTGTTTTTGTATGATGAAATGGAAGAGCTTATTAAGTTTCATTTTTCTTTCTTTAATTTACTTTGTTCCTTCTTTACTTTTCTTTCTTTCTTTTTTTCTGAAGGCGTGTTGTTGATGTTGATAAAAGTTTACACTTTGAAAGAAACCCAGTAGCGTAGTGGTCAGCGTGTCTATCTGCCACGCTACAAGTCCCCAGTTTGATTCTCGGCAAGGTTCATCTTTAATCCATTCGGGGACGATAAAATGAGTGCCAAGCTTGCTTGGGAACTAAAACACTAAGGGTCCCAAGTTAGGTTGACCACCTGTCAGGGACATATGCTTCACAGCACCTCAGGGCTCATGGTCAAGAAAACAGGGCTAGTACTGTAGGCCAGGGTCCTTATTGGATTGTTGCGCCGCATGTTTAGTTTTACACTTTGAAGAATTTAATTCTAATCAAAAATCGGTAGGATAACTCATAGTAATCTGGTAGTAACAGTTCATTTTTTTGAAAGTTTGAGATTGAAGTATTAAGTATGTTACAGAAGATTGAATTTTTATTTTTATTTTATTTGTATAACAAATCAAAAGAAATGCCAGTTTGAAAACCCAAACAATAAGACTTAATAAATACCATTTATTGTATTATATTGTAGAAAAAAATGTATTCGTATGATAAAATAGAAAAGCTAATTATTATTACTAGGGTGCTCGCCCCCCTGGCTCGCTAAAGCTCCTCAACCCCCGTGAATTGTAATGTAATTCACATTGGGACCGCTACGCGATCCCAGCTCACTTCGCTCGTTCTCCACTATTTGCATCAACTCTAGCCAGAATGAATTGTTTCATAAATCATTTTAACATATGAAATTCACAAATTTCTTTAATGTATAAAAAAGTAATTGCGAGCTTCGTTGAAAACACAATTAAAAATGCATTTAGTTTGTGCTACCAATGGGCATAAATCATCTTAACATTATGAGAAAAAAATCCCCACAATTAATTTAAAACTCATTGTGCCTATAATATTGTACAGCATGGCTTAAATTAATTTCAAAAAACACTATGTGATAATAAGATAGTTCAATATAAATCAACAATAATCATCAAAAGTTCGTTCGAGATGAAAAATTCAATCTCTCTCAGACGTAAACACGTTTTCTACTGTGTGTAAATCTGCTGTGTTCATCAAAAAACTGATTTTCTGAATGCATCACGTGACCGTAAAACGAACCAATGACATGCATCGCCGAAAACAGCTACATCCGCCGAAAGATCATGCTGTGTTTAAACACAGATACTGCTCTGAATTTTGATTTGCTAAATGGATCATGTGAACGTAAAATGAACCACTCAAAATCGTAGCTCTAGAAACTACGGTTGTTGCCAAACGCCAAGCTTCAAATTCAGTCTTATTTTCGCGTCACGTAAGAGAAATATATATATAGATTATTATTATTATTATTATTATTATTATTATTATTATTATTATTATTACACAGTTTGAAAAGAAGTTTAGAAATCTTATAAAATGTTGCTACGATGTGTTCTTGTGATCTGATTGTAAGATTGCATTTGAGAGGAGTTTTGATTGAAATATTTAGTTTTTTTTTTCTTTACAGAAGAAGAATACTGAATTCGTAACTTTCATTAATTTATATAATAAAAGAAGGCAGTTCAGTAAGGAAACTAAAAACAAAATGGTTTTTATGGAATAAAACTACAAACTCATTTTTGCATTCGTATGATTAAATAGAAGCGGTTATTAAGTTTTTTATTTTTCTTTGAAATGTTTTTTTTTGTTGTTGTTCTTTTTGCTAAGAGATTATACTTTGAAAAGAAGTTTCAAAATCTGATCGAAATTTCGTAGGATGGGTTCTGGTTATCTGATAGTAATTACAGGGTGTCCCAAAAAGGAGTACCCATTTTTAAAAATGAATAAGAAACAAACGAATAGAGTTATTAAAAGAATTCTTGCAGGAAACGGATATGTAAAGTCTGGAATTTTATTTAGAGTATTTTATTATGTTAGTTCAAATTCTTACCGACAGATGGCGCTGTGGCTACCGCATTCATCAGCAATAGTTGAAAATTAAATGACAATATTTTCAATATGTCCTCCATTCATCACAATAACATGTTGGAGTCTTAGAATGAAATTAGCACACACCTTCTGCAACGTCTGTACGGAAATGGCTGTACACTCTTGAGCGGTTAATCGCTGGAGCTCAGCTAGCGAAGTGGAATTTTGGCAGTAAACTACATCCTTCAGATGGCCCCAAAGAAAAAAATCACACGGATTTAAATCTGGTGAGTAAGGTGGCCAATTCATACCCTTGCCGGTTAATTTCAGGTAATTTTCGGTGCTGTAGCGCCATCTGGCGGTCAGATTTTGAACTACCATAATAAAGTGTTATAAACAAAATTCCAGACTTCACACATCCGTTTCCTGCAAGAATTTTTTAAATAACTCTATTCGTTTGTTTCTTATTCATTTTTACAAATAGGTACTCCTTTTTGGGACACCCTGTACTTAAACTTTGTGATTGAAGTGTTAAGTTTATAACAGAAGCTTAAAATTTAATTTATCTTTAATTTAAATTAGAAATTTAAAAAAAAAGAACCTCTTCTCTAACACCAATTTAAAAAGACTTAAATGACATTTTCTGAATAAAAATGCAAAAGGGGTGATTTACCCTTATACAGCAAAGAAAAGCACAAGGCTTTACATTTTTTAAAAAAAGCATTAATATATGATAAAAAGGCGGTGGGACCCGTAGAAATTGAAATGAACTCTTTTACTATATAATACTTCTGAAGTATGTAGTAAAGTAAAACTTAGTTTGCTTACAAATGTTAAATTTTGAAACATCAGCAACGCCTACTGTTGCTTCTTTGAATGATCTACTACCTGAATTTACTAAAGCAGTTTTATACATATCTCATTAATGTATAAAACTGAATGGCTGTCATCAGGTTACATGTTGATGATGCGCCACAAAAAACACATAAATGAAAAAAAAATTAATTAAAATCGCATTCTTCATTTTAAAATGATACGAAAAGCTTGCAATTTTGAAATATTTTAAAAGCTATAATTTTTAACTCCTTATGTGAATTATCTTGGGGATTAAGAAACTATTTTTCTTAATTGGAAGGTTAAAAAAAAAAAACTCCTTGGAAGTGATTAAAGATTTCTGAAAGAGTCATCAATAATGCAGTTAAATTTCTTTTTGTAATTCATTATTTACTTTCTTTTAGGTGAAGAATGGGGTTTATTTTCTGTAGTTGCTCAACTACTTAGAATAGCCTATCATTTATATTAGGGTCAGGTGAAGGAATGCTTCGTTCTTTTATTTTCACGCAATGTAAAAGAATCGTACTTAACTCTCAGACTTATATTAAGAGAAGAAACAAAGAAAAAACATATCATCTGAAAAGGTAGGGATGGTTTTTCTCGGCGATGAGGAAAGACTGAACACGCTGAAGGGAATGATTACATTTGAATCCACAAAGGGCTGCTCTTGAGACACTTTTAAATCCCTGAAATCTCAAATCCCTTCCATCAATCATCCCTGGGGATTCGGCGGGGATTTGAAAGTGCGACGCATTAGGCGGAATATAATCGCGATCGAAGATACCATTCTTTCCCTTTTGTTTTCTTGCTTCTAGTCCAATTTTTTTTTTTTTTTATGTTCTTCTGTTTAATATTGACAAGGCAGCTTTCGGGACATGGCTGTCACCAAGTCCTCCTCTTGTTAGAAGCTGAATTAATCCCGAGAAAATGAAAGGAACCCATTGAGAAGGGTCTCCTGTAATGATTCAGGTCTTGGAATTAAAGGGGTTAAATAGAAATTCGCGTTTAGAATTGGTAAAGGTGAAAGTGTTCGTGAAAATTGCTCTGGGAATTTCTTTTTCGCGTTTGCTTTAGGTGATGGTAATATGAATTCTCTGTTGTAGATATCCCTTAAAAGTTCAGCTTCTAAAAGATGAAAATTTTCTGCTGTTAATGGGTTATGAGATATTGTAAAATTACTGGAAGCAATTTAGACATTTAAATCTAAATAAAGAGAAAAAAAAAGGGGAAGGGGGCGTAATCATACCAACTAATTAAATTAAACTTAAATTTCGTTTTAAAAAATTGCAAAATTTTAAGATTATTGCTATTGGAAACGTGTGAAAATAAAATTTCAATAAATAATGTTCCCTTATCTTAAGAAAAATAAACCATCACTAATGTATAAAATGATGATCTTGCAAGCTATTAAAAATTATTTCTATACAAGGAAAATTTCTGAAAGGTGTATGCAACATTTAAAGATGAAATAAGGGATTTTTTTAAAACTGATTTTGTGGGATTTCAAGTGATTTAATTATGACGAGTTAATTCATTAATGTATTCAGATAACGTTTGATATAGTGCTATCATATAAATTTGCACTTTAGTAGACAAAAAAGTAAGTGGAAAACTTAATAAGCATACATATGTCTCCATTTGACTGGATTGTACACATTTCTTCACAATTTTTAATGTAAAATAAAAAAGCAGAGAATCTTGTACTGTATATACAATTTATTTCCAATAATAATATTTTCCTCCAAATTGTGATTACAAGTTCTCTGAGCAATATTACAGCTAGAATCATTAAGATAAATTTGTCGCACTTGGATATTGCACCCTCGAAGCTCTGCAATTCTCTTGAACAAATTTTCGAAAAAAATTGAACATTGATTGAACATATTTGCGAATCTTTTTATCTTTGCTTCGAGGTATGGCTCTGCATATTAAGCCAATCATGTCAGAAAGGAAATTTTATTGAATACATCTTAAAGCTATTGTGTTACGTATTGATACTTAAAATCCAATCGTACCTCGTAATAAAATTTTAAGTGTCAGACCTGTCAATTTAACTTAAAGGGCCGAACGATATTTTCTCTCAACATCTTGGGGAACTGAAAAAAGTGAGAACATGAAAGCATTAGATTTTTTTAGAGTTCTGTCATCAGTTGCATATATTTGTACTTTAGTATAGGCTTAAAGTGATAACAGTACACATAAAGGCTTATAAACACCTTTTAATAAACATATCAACAAGTTTCGTACGCTAAATCGCCAAAATTTTCAAGATCAGTAATAATAAATAAACTCATTTCGGAAATTGTTTGTGAAAATCAACTTAAATAAAATAAAGAATTAGGTAGAGATACTTAGCTTTAAAACATAAACCAGGAATCAGTGAAGAAAATTGATACCATGGGGTTTTGAAGCTTTTTCTGAACAAATGAAGAAAACGTCTGAAGAAATTCGTTATATGGAGATATATTTTTCGCTATATGGAGATTATTTTTAATGTAATCATGGGGGGAAAAGTGACCGTTCCTGTGAAAAATTCGTTGTATGGAGAAATTTGTTATATAGAGAGACACGACTGTATATATTCCTTCTTAATATGTATATACATATTTCTAATTAAATTCTTATATCGTATTCTTCTGGAACGAATTGACAACCAATTGCAGAGTTTAAAAAAAAAAAAAAAATCAGTAACTTAAAAATTTGGAAAACATACCAGTATTCAATGTTCTATTTTGTATTCCAGTTCCATTTTGTTTTCCAGTATTCTTTTCTCTTATTTTTTTAATTTTAAAATAGAATGTCGATTTTTTTAGTCGAAACTCAAAACTTATTTTCGAGCCTGTCCTACACATTATTTTTTTAAATACAATGTATATTACAAGCTTGTGAATGATCAATAACAAAGAATAAAAATATCACATCTATTAAACACTGCCATAAAAATATTGTAGTAGAAGTAAAGCCATAAATCTTATCTAGATACTTTTTGGAATACTTTCATGGAAATCACTGTTAAAAATCTGCAGCAAACTGTTCAGCCATTCAACTGTTTTTATGGATAACGGCCACTTGACCATATTATGAAGCGTTCTCAAGGGTTAGAATAGAGATAAATTACAGTTATGTAACTGTTTTCTATAGAAATGGTTGAATGACTGGACAATTTGATACAGATTTTTAACAGTGTATAGTTTAACAAAGAAATACATTGAAATTGCAGTAAATCGTCCAATATTTCTGGTCTTCCCTATTTTGCATAAGCCCCTAATGTGTTGAATCCTTTGTTTATTTGTCAAAATATAATGCTAGACATAAGTAAAACTGGTCTTTAAAAAACCGTAAGTGTTGGTCGTTTATAAATTATCGGCCCAGGTAAAACATTTCAATTAAAAATGAAAAGAACTTCATTTCAGAATTACTACCAAAGCGGGTATTTATGTGCAGCTCCAGAAACAGCCGAAATTACTCTTATGCCGTTTACTTAATGACAAAGGAAAAATTCTAAATATTGACCATTTTGAAGAAACAAATTCGCAGATAGAATAGAGTTACTGTTACAAATTTATTTTAATTTATATGAAATTTAATTTATTAATAGATAGCAATATATTTTAAATATTGCATTTTTACTTCGCATTATCAACTTTTTAGTGTACATGCATTCTGGATAATATTTAGATTTTAAATATAAGGCTTATTTCATGAACCTTTCACACACATACATAATAGCCTCAGCTTAAATGAATCACTGATTCAATGAAAAGCCCACTTATTCGAATCAAGTCACTGAAAACAAAGCAGGTTATAATTCTCTTTTTAACATTTTCCAACATAGTTAAAAAGTGTTTATGAATTCAGTTTGTATGTCTGTCCGACAGTCCGTGATCTAACTCTCATACATATATAATCGAACTGTAACTTTTAGATGTTATTGAGAATGTTATATAGCATGTTCGGTATTGAAAATGAAGTGTATAACATTTATTGTTCGTTTACAGGGACACACAAAAGACTTCCGTTACTTTATGATAATATGGGGGGGGGGGAATCATTTGTGGTGCATTTTAATGACGTTGTGATACTTCAAACATAATGAAATTTAAAAGGATCACTGAAGATGCACTACAACACGTTTTCGATAAATTATGAAGTGCTTAACATTTATTCCTCATTTAAAGAGACGCACAAAATAATTCGGTTAAATGACTGACGACTGAGTTTGATCGATAATTGCTGGAAGTTTACATTTTCCAATGTGGCATGCATTATCCAATGGCTGGAATATCATAGTTGAGATTTATTTCAACAGAGTGAAAAATGCAGGGACCAGGACTCGAACATGAGTACTTTGGCTTACCGTGTAAACGCTCTTTCCACTGAGGTATCCCAACGATATCCTGGCTGGCCTCTTATTTGTTGGACAACAGGAGATTCCGTGTTATTCCAGGTTCATCATGTAAAATGCTATAGTTATATAGCACGGATGAATGAAATTGCGCTGCAGTTCGCAGCCTTGTCCAACAAATAAGAGTGAAATATGCCCGACAGGATATCTTTGGGATAGCTCAGTAGAAAAAGCGTTGGCATAGTAAGCCAAAGTACCCAGATTCGAGTCCTGGTCCCGGTATTTTTCGCTCTGTTGGAATAAATCTCAACTATAATACTCCAACCATTGGATATAATTTACCTAGTTGAAAATACTTTCCTCTGTTCATTGTAACATGCACTTTTTAACTTATCTATTATTTTGTATAATACGTATAGTGTGTATAAATTCTACATGTCATATACAGGACTGCACAAAAGAATTCGCACACATAGCCGGATATAGACAGCAATTTCTAAAAATAGATTTTTACCGAGTTATGTGTCTTTTAAATTGCTTATTTAGATATCCCATTTCATTTTAGGAAAGAAGCAAAATTTATTTCTGTTAGTGTTGAAAAGTATTTCATAATTTACGCCTTATGCAAGATTGTTTGTTCTTGTTAAATAGATCCAGACGTTTCATTGAGTCAAATTTTAGTACATGAACATGATTCAGTTAATCTCCAGTTACTGTATATATGAAAGTATAGCTTATCCGAAAAAATTAATCGCTAATATTAAAATATATTTTATATAAAAAAAGAAGTCTTAATTATATAATGTGGAAAACTTTGGCACAAAACATTTTCTCGTGGAATGTATTATTATTCAGCGAATGTATTCGCAGAGAAATATAATTAGAATTCAGTGTTAAGAGAATACTGGCGCACCTTCACCTATAAAGAAACTAATTTATATTTACAGAATTTGTCAAATTTCACGTATTTTCTTTTTAAATAAGTGAATTATGATAAAACAGTATATCTTTTGAGATATAGAAATAGATATCCTGTTACGGAACAGTTACTGGTTAAATTAATTTTTTCCACTGCATTTGTACCAAAGCATTTTTAGACAAAAATAAATATTGCAGAATACCCTCATGTATTTGGTTGTCTATATTTAAAAATCAGAAAATTCGGTTATAAAAATATCATTAATTAATAACTATTTTCCTTTTTCATCAGATGGAAATGATTCAGTGAAAAGCAGATTTAAAAAAGAAAAAAAAGCCCTCATGCGTAAGTGATTTCTTTATAAACTGAGTAGTTCCATATTGACCCATTTCCCCGATAATTCATTAGTGAAGGGGACTTAAGGCTCCCTAAATGTTTTTCAACAGTATTTCAGACTCACAACAACCGAAGAAAAACTCAATTTGCATATTATCTCATAATGTAGTAGCTTAGACGTAGGGGAGCATTAGGGTAAGGATATGAGCCTCCCTTCCTAATCAAGGTATTGTTTTGTGGGGAGCTTTACTGCCGGAGGTTTGGCAGTCCTGTGGGACTTGTTGCATGTGTCATGACGTTTATTTCCCCAGGAGTGAATGATGCTCCCAAACTTCCGGGGAACGTATTAAATTACTAGAATCTCGCGTACCCTATAACGACCACCCACATTCGGAAGTAAAGTTTATTTAACATATGATAGTGTCACAAAAACAGAAGTTTCTAACATATGTACTAACATTAGATACATATGATGATAGAGATAAAGTTGAGAGATACATATCACTCGAGGATAAAAGTTTACTCACGTGGTAAGGAGGTTCTTAAGATGATGATGATTATTTTTTTTAGCAGGATAGAAACTAAGTTTTGTTAAAGAAAAGCAGATTTAATTTCTCCAGACGTCTTGCCACTGTTCCCAACCCTTTTCTCCCTCTCACTCTCAATTTGGTTTTGAATGTCTCCACTTTACAGTTTAGAAATGGTGAAACGGCTGATATTTAAAGATCAAAACCGCAAATGCATTGCCAAGTGCTACATAATTCTTGGGGGAAAAAAATATATATATATATATATTTTTTTTTTCTCAAATACTTTTAAATATTTAATTTTCAATTTTCAATCCTTATAGCTGTCATGCAAGGCAGATTTATAATTGATTATCACTGAAGAAATCACGCACAATAGGAATCAGTTTTCAAGAAGAAAACTATAACTGTAATTCACTTCCCTTATTTATATTAGTTAATTAATAAAATAAAGAAAATCTTGTGTTCTTCAAAATTTGTTAATTTTTATAATAAAAAAATAACTCAAACATTAACTTGGACAACTATATTAACTCGAATAACTCATAACTTAAATTCTCTCACTGTGTTTTAGTTAGCAGTGACATTTACTTATCATAGTGTAAACTAAAATGTCTGAAATTCAGACATTTATGTGCCTGAATTTCAGTTTGGAACGTTTTGAAACGTTTTAAATTGTTTTATTTTTTCAGACACCTTTTGCGTCTGACACTTTATACTCTTGAAATGTCTGAATTGCGGTCATTTTTGGTTTCAGGCAACCATTTCTAACCACTTAATTTTAGTGGTATACGCAGCCATGATTGACCGCATTGAATGCTTCTTGATAAATGGGAAAATATTTGACCATAAAGCAAGTTTGGGTTTCTTCCAGAAGCAAGACCTGATTAAAGCACGTGCAAACTGGGTCGGGCCCTTCCTTCCTCTCCTTCCTGATTTTAGGGGGCCCCAAATTTGGTATGCAATTTTCGCATAAAGCTGATATTTTAGATCTGTTTTTACATTGTATCGATTATGATCAATATTTTGTACTTTTAGTGTAGGATAAGATTAAATACAAAAAATATATTTATCTAAATACACCAAAACCTCTCAACACGAACACCTCGGGACCACGGAATTTGTCCGCTTTTCAGAGGTAAAAGTATATAAATATGTATATCATTTGGATTGAAAAAAGTGTTCGTTAAATTGAGGTGTCCACCACTCAGGATTGTCCGCTATAGAAGTTTAACTTTCAAACTTCCATAACGAACACTCCCTAATAGCAGATACCCCTGTTTAGCTGACGCTGACACTTTCCTCTAACTCATGTCTCTTAGTATTTGAAGATAAATATTTTACTATTTTCAAATATATTTAGCAAGAAGACCCCTCCTGCTTACACCCATAAGTGTGAGTATTTTTTAGAGAACTTTATATATTTTGTAAAAAGCAATTCTTTAACTACTTAATGCACCAAAAATAACTTAGTTCTGAGCTTTGGTAAACGGACTTCAAGCTCTAATCAAATTATTTCTTTTATAAAGTTATACTAAACTTAGTGGATGGAAAAATACTGTAAACAGCTTTCATCTAGTTTAAACATTATCTGATGGTGCTGGCACACATAAAGATAGAATTGTATCAGAATCATCACCCACATATATGTTACAATTATACCACATTCATATACTTAAGTGTCTGAATTTCTAAATGTCTTAATTTCAGATGTATCATCATTATTCAGAAACATTTCTCAATTCGTTTGTACCATAAGTATAGTAAGACATTTATGTGTCTTAAATTCGGACATCTGTTATCTCTAAAATTTCACATTCATAAACTTTATGTGTCTGAATTACTTTTTCAGACACATATGTGTCGCAATTTAAGACGCCTCAATTTGCAGTTCATGCAAGAGAGTTGTCCAATTCCATGTTCTTCATGACCAAAAGAATATTGAATTATTCGAATTACTTTAATAATTAAATTATATTAAAATATAAATAATTATTTATGAACATTAAATGTGTAAGTATTTGTAGTTTCAGCAAGATCCTCGTATATCCTAAATTACAAGTTTCTGGAAGTCAACATCCCTTCCAGATTTGAAGGATTTCTAAACTATACAAAGATTCCCAACATTTCATGATTTAGTATATTTATTGAAATCTCTTACGAACATTAATATTTTCGAGTATTAAAAGAAGTAATTCTGCTCTACGAGTCTCAAATAAAAGAAAAATTCCTTTTCTTTTAGTGCAATTCGAGCATTAAATTTAAATGAGCTGCATAGGCGGGGCTCTAAAATAATGTGCGCAAAAGGTCCAAAATTGTTTGATTTAAACTTTGCACGCCGAATAATATCAAGCAAAGTGTCTGAGAAATAAATTTTCACATTGTACATTTAGATATTTTTTATGTACAATTTACATTTTGATGACATTTCTTTTCCTGTCTCATTTTCAATTCTAAAAACTTATCCTTGTCTGAAATTTAAAAAAGTGTCGAGTGGGAAGAGTAGAAAATGGAAAAGAAATTGCCATTACTCGTTTGATAAACTGCATCAAAAGGAAGGTTTAGAGTGGGCAACTATACATAGTTAGAGAGCTTATGTGAAAGTTAGACATAAAAAAAAATTCCCATAGTAAACCTTCCGTCAGTGCCTCGAATCAAGTTATTTTAGAGCACGTTTCTCACAAAGTCTTAATTTCGAATCAAATGGGGAAATCAAAATATAATAGTATAAAAAATGTCTTTTCTTATTGTTGACCAATAACTAATTTGCAAACCATTAGTTTTAGAGGTAGTATTACAATTGGGGAAAAATATTCCAAATGTCGCTCTTCTTCATCACAGAAGCCATTTATGTAAAAATAGTTATTTTTTAAAGTTCATTTCCATAGAATATTGATGCATATATTTTATAAATGACAAATATTTATATAATTATGTTGAGGCAGTTTTATATAGCAGATATAAGTCAATGTAGTTTGAACTATAATTATTTAAATTAATTATTTAAAATGAGTCCTTTAAAACAAAATAATATCAATTCTGAAATATCACGTAGTCCCCCAAATGGCATTGAATTAGATTCAGCAAAAAATAAAAAAATAATAAATAATATTAAATAATATAAAAATTAATTCAAAAATATGTGTAATATATACTTATATAAGTTTGTGTGTCTCACACATATAAAAACAAGTTTATAATTAAAACTTGTATTGATGCCGTTATCACTGTGGAAGAACTGACGTGGTGAAGCTATATTAAACTTGTACAAATGTCATAACCCCCCCCCCTCTTCTGGAGCTGGAGCTTCCTTACGTAAAAGTATTTATGGCGAATCAAATGTCTACACGTCCATGGTTGAAAAATATGTGATGTTATCATAATGTTTTTAGAAGGAGTTTATATGTATGCAATACAAGTAACAGTCAAAATAATTTAATCATTGAGAGATAACACGATATTCTGGATGTAATTGGGGCTAAATTTGTCGAGACATTGCAAAAATTATGAATGATGGTTAAGTGAATATTATACAATTTTTCATGGAGCAATCGTGAAAGTTTCTGTATAGATGTTGTTGGTAGATCATGACTTCTGACTCCATACAGTAGCTCAATGATATTGAAGTCAAGGGACTGTAATTCACAAGTAAGATGTCGAAACTACGCTCTGCATACACGCCCCACAAACCAGGACTTGAGGTGAGCCATATGGATAGAACAATTATTATCTCCTTCAGAAAATAATGTTTGCATCATAGGATGGGCCTGGGCTGTTTAAAAGTTCTATATAGTCATTGGCAATTATACTTCCATCCAGGTTTATTATAAAACATTAAAAAAAATCACGAGATGACTACCATATCATAACAAATCCATCTCGTAGTTTAACGGTTGATATAAGGCAATACTTATAAGATTTTGCCGATGTTCTCTTAAGACATCCTGATGTGCGAGAAAATGGGAACGATGATTTGTTCAACCCAATCACTTTTTTCTATGCATCAGCTAACCAGATTGTGTGTTCCTAAGCACTATTTTTAATTATGTTTTGCTTTCTCAATACCTTGGAAGCTGCTGTGATAAATACTCCAACCGACGACATCCAACAATTTACACAGCATCGCTGAACATAAAATTTCGGCACTTGGCACAAGGCCCACAAACACACAAATAAATATATAAATTACAAATAAATAAACTTAACGCTAAAACAGAATTACTTCAAATTATGTGAAATTGAAATTTACCTTTGTTAGTTATAGGCATTGAAATTTTTTACGTTTGCTTCTAATTAAATATTCACAATGTTATTATTCAATACTGACAATTACCAGACGAATCGAATTTTTTGTACCTCACTTTCAGAATTTGGTTATCAAAAGGTATGAGATATTAACTTTTCCTAGCTTTTCGACCAACTGCACACCTTGCAAGTGATTTAAGACACGAAATGCAGTGAGAACAGGACAAATTTTATCATATTTTATAAAGCTCTCTCTCTCTCTCTTTCTTTTTTCCGAAAGACAGAAGCGGCTTGTAAGGGGTTCGCAGTGACTTTGTTACCACTATTTTCGCAAACCAAATTTCTCCTTCTTTAATTATAGAACGTTCCAAGATTAAAAAAAGGTCAAATTTAATACAGGAAAATTCTGGTAGTAAAGTGACTGTAAAACTCCTGACGAGCTGCTACAGCCGAGAGCCCTCTCTGGCTCAATTTCTAGCCGTACTATAATATAACTGCTGCCGATTTTCGTTGGTTCGAATCCACGTGACTTGAGTGAGGCGATTTTTTAAGATTTTAAGGGGTTTTGTTACACAAAAACCATCATTCGGGCCAATTTCTAATCTGAAGGTATGGCAGTATT
Source organism: Maratus michaelseni (assembly GCA_963931845.1). Classification (NCBI taxonomy): domain Eukaryota; kingdom Metazoa; phylum Arthropoda; class Arachnida; order Araneae; family Salticidae; genus Maratus; species Maratus michaelseni. Next base: position 228,323,652 of record OZ007599.1, read on the forward strand.
CTTATCTATATAAGTATATTTCAGGCAGTATTTAGTTTTTTTACTGTTTTTTTACCGAATTCTAAGGATTTAAAAATTGTCATCTATGTTTTCAAGGTATATTGTTTTTATAAAATGTTTATGAAAATGTTGAGAGGGTGGATTCCTTCTTTTGCTTTTCACATTCTTCTCACTGGAACATTTGGATCATTAAAATAGAGTACAGCGTTAATTGTGGAACCTGAACCCCCGCTTCACCAGTGTAAACGTCTCTTAGATGAAGGCTACGCATTCTTTTCATTAAGGGGTAACCGTCTAATCTCCCCCACTATGAACAAAAGAACGGAGAATGCTTGCAGAAAGATTTACTGCTCTCATCTCTTGATCGAGCCTGATTAACTCCCAGTCGTTGCTATCGCCGGGTGCTCAACTCAATTAATAAAATGAATTAATACACTTTTCTTATGGTTCTTCCGTTCTCTCTGCTGTTAAGCAATTGTGTTCAGATCTGCGCCGCATTAAGCCCACCATGGACATATAGTCTATGAACAATTATCTAAGGGTTCTGGAACCATCGTTCCTTTCAAATTTTCGCATACATTATTTATAACTTTGAAATACTCCTTTTGATGGATATCTGAAAGACGGTTGCAATTTGGCCATTTTATGGGTTTGAACTTTTGATATATGTGAGTGATAATTTGAATTTGTTAAAATGTTATTTAAAATGCTGATAGCTGGAATATCGATCCAAACATTAGAAACATAGTTTTCAACTCTCAGCTGAAAATTTGGCGTTAAATTTTTCAAAACTGATTTCTTCTTTTAATTTAAACAATTTTAAACATTTTCAACAGAGAAAAAGAGTTTTTATTTCAAAATAAAAATACTTTATCTGATTAATGACCTCGGAGATTTAATTATTTTATTGTTAGATCAACAGTGATTAGTAATTAAAAGTTAAATATTTAAATCACAATAAGAAAATCAAATCACGTAAATAATAAAAGTAAGGGGGTAAATTGAGATGCTATATTCTGACTTTGTTTAGTTCAGTGTATCCATTTTGAATCTTGCGCCAAAAAACCTCATCGTTCATTCATTCGTCAATTTCTTTTAAGGCACACGCCAAAGGCACTGGAAAACAAAACAAAATGTTTCATGTTCACTTAAATTTAAAATGTATCTTCTTCTGTATCTCTATATATGCAACAATATTCCACTTAAAATACTCTCAATTTTACCAACTTATAATCTCTTTCCTCATCATTACATTCAAAATGAATTTTTGAGAATCATTCTGAAAAGCTTAGTAAAGGAAACTGATAGTTTCTTATGAGGTCAGTACATGGAGCAACATACCTTTCCATGAATATTTAATTACTGTGAAATAAAAAAATGAAGACTTTTAATTCCTTTTACTTTTTTAAGCTTTATCGTTGAGATAATAATCTAATTAAGTTTAATGTTTCATTTTGATAACCTTGTGTACACACACGCACACACACACAAAAAGGGGGCTGGATATTTTGAATTATATGTTAGCTGGTTTGACGATAAAAACTCGTACATTGTATGGGGAGGAGCGGGGGGGGGGGGGGGGGGGTAAGTCTTTTCTATTTATGCATTTTCTGCTTTATAGCAATCAAATATTGTTCTGCATTTAAGAAAAATATTTTTTCCGCCCCATCTGTTTTTTTTTCTACCGTCGTCTTAGGCTGAGAGTGCTTTTCGGTGAAATTTAAAGGGTTTTTTTCCTTCAGTATACAGAAATATAAGCATTTTATAGGCCATAAGATAATGTACATTACAAATATTTTTTAGAAAGAATGTAGATTCTTCCTGTAACTTCATACAGAAAAAAAATTCCGATGCAGAGAGCAATCAAATATTTTTGGCCAGCATACATTATTATTATAGAGTTCTTTGGTACATTTCTAAAAACAACAACTGCTTTCTAAAAAAAAAACCAAAAACGATGAAAAACAAATATAAAAAAGTGCAACTTAAATATAAGAGAATAACAGCTTCTAATTGCTATATCTATACGAAAATAAAAATAAATCTTCGTTATATTAACAACAGTTTATTTTTTTTTTCTATAAATTGTTTTTACAAGATATTTCTTGGGAAGCAAAAAACATTCTTTTTTTTTTTTTTTTTTTTTTTTTTTTTTTTGGTTAAACTCCAGTCTGAAAATTCCATTCATAAACTAAGACAAAATGCCTCGGGGAAATGAATATATTCAACCAGTTTTTCTTATTTATTGGCGTATAAATATGAAATGGTCAGAAAAATATCATTTATAATGTTAAAGATTGATTGTGACATAATCGACATTTCAGAAGCGAAAGATGATGCAGGCGTGAGAAAGTAGCATTTGTAGGAACTACTGATGATAACAAAGTTGCTCCTTGATAAATATTCCCTACAAGAATTGACGTATCATTAAACACTAAAGAAATTAAATTTTCAAGCTTGATTTTTTTTTCTTCTTCGTAGATTACAATCTCAAATAGAGAGGGGGGAAGTTATTTCATAAAAATGCATAACTATATGATTCAGTAATAGAAATTGCTAGAAAAATAAATAAATAAATAAATACTCAAGAAAAAAGAATTGATTAATTAATCATATAAATTGATCCGGAAATTTAGAAGAAAATTCAAAAAAGTATTTTTGATTTTTTTGAAATTATCCGGCATTTTAAGATGCTTTTTTTTTCTATATGTAAAAAAAATATTTAAAGGCAATCTGTGTTTTCGATTTTTTAAAACAATTGAGAATACCCTTAGAACACCTAAAGTTTAATAAAAATATTTTTAATTTGAGTTATCCTTGCACATTTTACGTGAAATTGCAGTTCGAATATCAATCTAAGGAAGCAATATTTTAAATAGAGATCTTTTTCAGTATCTGCCTTGTATTTATTTTGTATTCAGAGATAATCCGTTTAGAGCATTGTTGGACGAAATCAATTAAAGCGTAAGTTGAAGATCTTATTTATTGTGGGATAAGTGTGAATATGTCATGAAAATGTCGTTTATAATGCTAAAGATTGATTGTATAACGTAATCGACATTTCAGAAGCGAAATGCGATGCAGGCATATGAAAGTAAAATTTGTGGGAAATACTGATGACACCACAGCTGTTCCATATGGTGAATATTCCTTACAAAAATTGATGTATCATTTAACACTAAAGAAATTCAAAAAAATATTTTTGATTTTTTGAAATTATCCGGCATTTTAAGATGCTTTTCCTATATGTAAAAAAAATATTTGAAGGCAAGCTGTGTTTTCGATTTTTTAAAACAATTAAGATTTCTAGAACACCGAAAATTTAATAAAAATATTTTTAATTTGAGTTATACTTGGACATTTTACGTGAAATTGCAGTTCGAATATCAATCTAAGGAAGCAATGTGTTAAATAGAGATCTTTTTCAGTATCTGCCTTGTGTTTATTTTAAATTTAGAGATCATCCGTTTAGAGCTTTGTTGGACGAAATCAATTAAAGCGTAAGTGGAAGATCTTATTTATTATGGGATAAGTGTGTTTATGTCATGAAAATGTCATTTATAATGCTAAAGATTGATTGTATAACTTAATCGACATTTCAGAAGCGAAATGTGATGCAGGCGTATGAAAGTAAAATTTGCGGGACATACTGATATGACACGACAGCTGCTCCATTGTGAATATTCCCTACAAGAAAAGATGTATCATTTAACACTAAAGAAATTCAAAAACTATTTTTGATTTTTTTATATTATCTGGCATTTTAAGATACTTTTCCTATATGTAAAAAATATTTGAAGGCAAGCTGTGGTTTCGATTTTTTTAAACATTTGAGAATACCAGAACACCTAAAATTTAATAAAAATATTTTTAATTTTAGTTATCCTTCACATTTTACGTGAAATTGCAGTTCGAATATCAATCTCAGGAAGCAATATTTTAAATAGAGAACTTTTTCAGCATTTGCCTTGTATTTATTATGTATTCATAGATCATCCGTGTATTAGAGCTTTGTTGGACAAAATCAATTAAAGCGTAAGTTAAAGATCGTATTTATTGTGTGATAGTGTGAATGTGTCATGAAAATGTCATTTATAATGCTAAAGGTTGATTGTATAACTTATCGACATTTCAGAAGCGAAATGCGATGCAGGCGTATATGAAAGTAAAATTTGTGGGACATACTGATGACACTACAGCTGCTCCATTGTGAATATTCCCTACAAGAATTGATGTATCATTTAACACTAAAGAAATTCAAAAAACTATTTTTGATTTTTTGAAATTATCCGGCATTTTAAGATGCTTTTTCTATATGAAAAAAAATATTTGAATTCAAGCTGTGGTTTCGATTTTTTAAAACATTTGAGAATACTAGAACACCTAAAATTTAATAAAAATATTTTTAATTAGAGTTATCCTTCACATTTTACGTGAAATTGCAGTTCGAATATCAATCTAAGGAAGCAATATTTTAAATAGAGAACTTTTGCAGCATCTGCCTTATGTATTTATTTTATATTCAGAGATCATCCGTGTATTAGAGCTTTCTTGGACGAAATCAATTAAAGCGTAAGTTGAAGATCTTATTTATTGTTGGTGATAAGTGTGAATTTGTCATGAAAATGTCATTTATAATGTTGAACATTGATTGTAGTATAACGTAATTGACATTTTAGAAGCGAAATGCGATGCAGGCATATGAAAGTAAAATTTGTGGGAAATACTGATGACACCAAAGCTGCTCCATGGTGAATATCCCCTACAAGAATTGATGTATCATTCTAACACTAAAGAAATTTTCAAGCTTGTTTTGTTTTCTTTGTAGATTGCAACGTCAATTTTTCTTATATATATATATATATATATATATAATATATATATATATATATATATATATATATATATATATATATATATATATATATATATATATATATATATATATATATATATAATATATTATTATTATTATTATTCACAAAAGTTTTATTATATATCTATATATATATATATATAAGAAAACTTTTATTAATAATAACCACACACACATATTTATATAATACCTTTGAAATAAAAAAACAACGAACAAGTTCCGATACTAAATCTGACAAAATCTTTAATTTAAATATGGCATGTAATTAGTTAATATATAGGATACCTAACTCGAAATCAAAAGCTAACATAATTTGAACAATAAATAACCAAAATTCCAATTGAGAGAGAGTGAGAGAGAGAGGAGGGGGGGGGGGGTATGTATAAGATTATTTCATGAAAATTCATAACCATATATGTTTCAGTAATCGAAATTACAAAAATAAATATATAAAAAGAAGTGTTTAATTAATCCGAGAAATTGAGCCGCACGCTTTTATAAAGATAATTTTTTAAAGTATTTTTGATTTTTCGATATTATATTGTATTTTAAAATGTTTTCGCTTTACAAAATAAATATTTGAAGTCAAGTTGCACATTTTCAAGAATTTGGTAGAATTCAGTGCACTAGAATTTATAATAATAATAATAATAATAATTAATAAATAAGTAAATAAATAAGAAATTTAACAAATATTGTATTTTTTTTTATTTTAGCGAGATTGAGAAAATGACCTTGGCAAGAGAAGAAAAATTCTTTACACGCACTTTCTGGTAACCTATTCACTATTTCATACACACACAAGCAATTTGTTCAATAATTGCATATTTTAATTCATGTATATATATATATTTACATAGAGGAGCTATTTATGTATAATTATATACAAACAGAAGTAATTTATCTACTGTAGTTAAAAGCATACATGCATAAACAAGCATAATTTGATTAGTTAATCTGTTTTGAGTTCATGAATGAACGCAATGCGCGTCCCGAAACAAAGAAAGAAAGCAATTTGTATAGCTCTGGACACAACTTTCCCACAGCTTTTTTTCTAGCTGATTGTATCATTTTCAACTAATCTTATCCTTTTAAACCCAAATTGCGGCAAAACCTTTTTAAAAAGCGCCAAAGCCTCTACAAAAATGATGTACATAAATAAATAAAAAAATAATAAATTATACACTCAGAAAAAGAAACTGATTAAAACTACAAAACATATTTTTGGAGTACATTTTGTTGTTTTAACAAAATTGGAGTAAAATTGAACCATTTTACTTCAACTAACAAAACATTTTTCTGACGATACAAATTTTTTTTTTTGGAATTGCAAAAAAAAAAAAAAAAAAAAAAATTTGTTGATTCAAACAAAATTTTTATTGACCCATATTTAAACAAAAATTTTGTTGAAATATAGGTCAATGGAAATTTTGTTTGAATCAACAAAAAAATTTTTTTTGTTGAAAACCACTTTTTTTTGCAATTCCAAAAAAACAATTTGTATCGTCAGCAAAAATGTTTTGTTAATTGAAGTAAAATGGTTCAATTTTACTCCAATTTTGCTAAAACAACCAAAATGTACTCAACAAAAATGTTTTGTAGTTTTAATCAATTCCTTTTTCTGAGTGTAATCTTTGGTCTCAAATTTAATAGGTGCTTTAAAAATTAATATATTTTTCTTTTTACTTAGTTATTTCCCAATTTTCTTTTACATTTAAAGGTGTTGCAACAAGTAGATATACAAAATTATGCAAATACTATTGCGAATTAAAGTGTATTATTGCAGATGCTTTAAAGTGATAAATTACCTTACAGAAGTCTTCGGAATTTAAAAGCGCGTTTTCCACTTACAAGGTTCTGTAATTGATTTACCTCGTACAGGTAGACAATGTTCTGCCTTTAGTCTACAGAATTTTGAGATCTCAATAAGTGAGTATGGTTTTGAAAATAAGGTTTTGCCACTGCTACTTTTAGTTGAACAGTGTATCTTTCTATGGTGTAATCCCAAATTGTCCAGATTCTAAATTTAAAAGGATAAAGTTATTAATTAATTCAAAGTTCTAATTTTTTAAATAACCTAATAATTTTTAGACCACGCCGTATTATTAAAAATATTTTATATTTCAGCTATAATTAAGTTTTCACTGGAGATTTTATATAAGCTGCAGCTCGAAAATCTGTAATGCTTTTCGAGTATTTCTTGTATTTATTATTTTGTATTTGGAGAACATATTTCAAAATTTCAAAAACCAAAACTGTATAAACAGAAAATAGAGGATTATCTATATATTTAAAACGTAAAACGATCTCTTTAAGACTGATTTCGGCTGATCTGCGCATGCGCAATGAGCAATTTGGCGTGCTTTTTTGTCGCTAAACGGAGTGAGAAACCAGTTTTGAACTGATTTATTTTTTGAGACGTTGACCGAAGTCGAAATGGCCGAGTGACACACACACCAGAAAGAAAAATTTGGTTCTCTAAAGGGAGCATGGTTACGAATTCCACTTCTGGCTTAACATATTTCTTAGATATTGCTGGCGTTCTGATACGTCAATTCAATAATATGAATTATATTTTATTTCAGGAAGATACGTTATTGAATTTATTTTTTCCTTCATTATTATTAAGAAAAATTTACCATACCCAAAATATTTTCAAATTAATGATTTTGTATCTAAAATCTAAAAAGTTTTGGCACGTTAATTATCGATTAAATAAATTGAAATGATCTAAAATTTTTTGTATATATTTTATTACAATTGATCGATAAGGCACATATATACATACTAAGGAAAATAGATAATTATTTTTCTTAAAAAAAAAAGAAAAAAACTGAAAGAAGGGAAAATTCTTATATAAAAAACTATGGTGCCACCAATTATTATTGTAAAGCAGTTAAATGTTCATATTTGTGAAGATGTTAACTTGAAAATTTTCTTTACCTGTTTTAAGAAAACAAAACAAAACAAAGCTGCTCTTTTTTGGATCTGAAAGTTAAATTCTCTAGAAAATGTTTTGTTGTCGGTATCCGTGTAAAGACAGTTAATATGCAGTCGGTTATTAGCCCGGGAATGAAATGGGAGATTTATATATATATTTAAACTATTGCTAACAAACATTCTGTAAAAATTTCTGACATTTTAATTATGTTATGAACTATTTTCCTGTGGAACATTTCAGTTGTTTACTGTCAACTTTTAACGGTACATTGTAGTTATCTACTAATATTTAATCAAAATTCTTTGTGTTCTGTAAATGAATGTCTTGGAAGTTTAATCTTCGCATTAAATTTTAAAACATTTATTCTGTTTCCTTATGTGCAATTTTAGTATTTCATATCAGATCCTTTTATGTAACTTTCTTGTATCTGCATCACCCTAAAAGTGTTAATAATGACTTTTTACTTTGTCCACAAATCACTTCACAATATTCATACATCGTTAAAATCTCTGTGAAAATACAGAAAAAAAAAGTAAGGTTTGCGGTAAATTTATACGCTAGTTCTCTGTTAAAAGCGTCCGAAGAAGATTCTTGTCCACGGTTCACACGATTTTTATTCTCACTTGGAACACATGTCCACGTGTTTTTTTTCACACTTGGAAAGAAATTTGTGCTTTCACCGTAAATTTTGTCCACAGGAAGACAGGAGATGTAATTCATTTCATTCCAATTTATAGTGTGATCATTTTACCAATATCTCACTATAAGAACCCTTATATATAGCTCCGAATTCAGTATAGGAAAACCCATCTAAAAGAAACGCTGCTCGAAATATCAACTAAGTCCAACTTTCAACCACGATACTTCAAACGTTTCGCTCCGTCATCGACAATCATCCTGGTTGACACTACAGTGACACTTAGTTCAATACCCAAGACAGGGCGCTATCCCTTGCAATTCTCTGAAGATCAGTCAGCTGTGAAACCATAACTTTTAGTTGTGAATTTGTGCAATATCGTCTCGTCGTATGAGAAAGGACCTTGTTCACGATTTCACTTTCCAGTGCTACGAGTGGTAGAGAACCATTGATCTGTGAGACCTAAACGTAGGTTATATAAGTTGATGCACAGATATTTTAGACAGATTAGAGATTGAGAATCAGCTTAATTCAGACTCAGAGGTTTAGATCCGAAGAAATCTCGGTGGAGATTTATTTTGCTAGGGATCACAGGATCCCGGTAAAAAAGGTTATTAGCGAGTCGGACAAGACTCGTGCTCCGAGGTTGTGAATATCGACCGTTAACGGAGGGTAAAAGAATGTCCATCCAAGGACTGTCACTATTATAAGGAAAGTTGACACCCTGTCATCTAGAAAGTACGCCTCATTCCGAGTGCGTAGCAGAAGGTGTTTCCACGAAACTGTCAAGCGAGATCTAAGCTCCCTCGGAAGATAAATTTGATCGAACTCTATTATTTCTAATTTCTCTAAAATCAGTGGCGTGCTTAATGGACACTTCCTATAATTAATTATTCTGGTTATAAGCGTTAAGAACCTAATTTTTGTTGTGACCATCATTTAATTAAGATTCCTTTTATGATATATGTTTTCTTTCAAATATAATAAATTCTTATTTTGATTTTAATGAGAACGGATTACTGAAGTTTTCCACTACCACTTCAAATACAACATCGGCCTCCGTCACAATAGTTACATTAGTATAGCAGTTTTCAAGTTATTGCTAAATTTTGTAACATTAAATTTCTCGGATATTTTTCAAATAATTGTTTGTTTGGGCTGTGATTTACTCACACCATAAGCAACAAAAAACACAGCCATCATCGATTTTTTTTAACGCAAAATTACAACGTTTTCATGAATATTATGCATGTAAACCTACAGAGTCTACGGTAAATTTAAATAATATGTTTTCTGTTTTTTAATAGAAGCTTAGTTTTCTGCTCTGCATAAATTTGTGTAAGACTTAAGATGAATAATTTCCAGTAGATTCTCTGTAACTTCACATAAATTCTTTTAACGGTAGGCTTTATTAACCTTGTGATTACGGGGTTAGGACATATATCATACCAGCGACTACATCTTTATTCTACACGTACCACTTTTTGAAAATCTCTGGTACACTTATACTAGGACACTTTCAAGAGAAATCTACCACAAAGAATTTTTTTTGTAAACTGTGTTATGAGTTAATATAAAAATAGTCGGCAGTCCTAGCCCGTAAGCAAAAGGTTAAGTAATAAATGCAAAGTTTGCTAGCTTGCTCGAATATTTTCTGAGATGCTTTATGGTAACTACTGTATGAGGCACTTGGCAGTTTGTCTTAATTTTTTGCATTTATACTAATATATGGCATACCATATGACATTTAATATATGGCATACCATACCTCAAGAGAGGGTTTCATCATAAGTAATACACGTTTAACGTTTGCTTATATAAAATTACGATTTCGTCTATTCTCTCTACACCATTTTATAAACCATTGTCTACTACGTTGTTAATCCCTGGTTAATCGAATCAGCTGCTTTAGGAATGAAGTCACTGAAAACAAATTCTTGCTGCGTATTGGAATCAATTTCTTTATCACGCAAAAATTCTTGTGGCTAAATCCCGAAATACTTAAACGACATTTATTGAGTATATATGACGTATTCATTAAGTTACTAATCTATGTTACTAAACAACGAAATAACTATAGGCGATTTAAAAATTAATCTTGTTACCGTTTTCTTGTTTACATTGATTAGACAGTTTAGATTATGCTATCAACCTAAAGGAAAATTTTAGGTAAATCGATTCCCCTTTTTGCTGTTCGCTTTTGCTGTTTAACTTAGTAAAAGTAGGATTCTTTCCTTGACTTACTTTCAGTTTTCCCTGCACATAAAAAACTGTTAATCAGTGATCGATTCTTGAATAATAAATATTATTTTAAAAAAATCATTTTATCTCTATATCACAATGTCTCCATGATGTCACTCGAGTAAATTTAGAAGAAAATATCCAGCATGTTTTTCTTTGGTTTTCACATCGTTTATTTTGGAGGAAAAAAGACTCAAAAAAGAGGACGAAAGCTGAGTTTAATACATAATTCATTATCCGGGCGTCAAAGGAACGCGATAGAGAGCTCGCTGACAAATTGGCAAACTTCCCAATCCATGAGAAAGAGCTAGTTAGGGACACCAGTTTCGGATTCTGTAATCGGAATGTTTGTAATTCTGTTTAACTGGGCAGAGTTTCTATGGTGCAAATTGCTTTAATCTATTAATATGACAATTAATCTTAAAACAAAAGTGTTTAATCGTAAATTTTCTGCTAAAGAGTTTCGCACATGGAACGTCAGAATTATTTCCAGAATAAATTTAAATTTTCATGGCAAAGTTTTTTTTTTTTTTTTTTTTTTTTTTGCACTCCTATAAACAGTTGTTTAAAAATATATATACATACAAATAAATAAATAACTCCTATATTGGCAGAACAGTTGATTCATAAATTCTTCCAAATTTTTGTTTCAAAAGATACATTTTTCCCCATCTGTACATAGCGCGAAATTTTCACAATCTAGCGGAACCTAATTCATTTTTCGAAAGTAAAAATTTGCACAGCATCTAAACCAGTTTGTATCGTAAACTATCAAAATTAACCTATTACATGAGTAGCTTTGTCAGTTACCACGCACCACATTATAGCAGAAGGTGCTAGAGACGGCCGACTGATTCAGTAACCTTGCAAAAGAAATCACAAATGAGTCTTGTACAACATTTATATTTATTTATATAATAATAGCACGTATTTTCCATGGAGATATAAAGGTCCCTTTAAAAGAGTCCAGAAATTTCCGTTTTCAACCAAATTTAATGCCACTTTCAAGAAACTTGGAATTGTACTGTAGAAAAAATACACTGCAATTAGAATATAAATATATTATTTAATATATTTATAATATTGGATAAAATATGAGCATTTGTATGAGATAATTTTTCACTGCGCGTGCGCGAACGATAACATGTTTTGTGGCATGATTTAGTTATCTAATACATATCGGACAACTCATATAAAAAGGACAGTCGAATATCGTGACAATTCAGAAATATATTTGTAACAGAGTGAGCTGAATTTCAGTTGCTTTCTAAAAGTAGCTGAATGAATAAGGGATTTTCCACAAATTGCCTTTTACTTTTAATTACCGCTTCCAACAAACGGTAGAATTTAAAGAATGTCATTTGAACAGGTGCTTCGATTTCGATAATTATTTCTTTTATTTTGAATGGGCTCGTTCTGAGGTTTATTCAAAGTCAAAGGTCAAACAGGGTGCGGAGGCCTACCTTTCGGCTTAAGCTCAACCAGCCCCGCCCACCTACGTTTATTCAAAGAAGAATTAAACATAAATTAAAAAAATGACAAAAATATATTATATATGATTTGTGGAAAATCCTTTATCATCCAGCCACTTTTAGAAAGCAGCTGAAATTCAGCACATTATATATCACTGATATCTTTCTAAATTTTCTCTATTTTCGACTGGCCCTTTTATGTGAGTTGTCCTATACAGTTGGCTGCTAAATTATGAAAAAATAAAATTATCATTCACGCATGCGCAGTTACAACTTACTTCATACAAATGCTTACATTTCATCAAATATTTAATTTATTTATGATCCAATTGCAGTATATATTATTTCAATTGCACTTTGTCAGTGTCCTGAAAGTGACGTTAAATTTGGTTAAAACCCTGAATGCTATAAACAAAAAACTTGTTGAAGCTTCTTAAAGTTTTTTAAGAAATTTTTATATATTCATCAATATGCATGATATTTTTACACAAATAAACACAAATATTTTACACACCCCACATAGTCATGCGTGTTAAAGCTATAGATCATTTCGAGCTGTTTACTGATATAGAGTGGTTGCATACATTATTTTTTTATTCAATTTGTTTTCGGTCTTCTAATTGCCCACATGACTAAATCTTCACTGAAAAATATGAGGTCAAACATTTTCTTTACATCTCCGATGTTAAAGATCAATTCGTTAAGTATTTCTCTATAGATTTTTGACAAAGCCTCTGAAATGGATAGCGTCCGGATACATTTAACCAGATGTTGTATTATATCCCGTATATCCGGCGAATTCTGCCACAACTTTAAAACTTAGACTGTTCTGCACATAATTGCGCGTTTACATTTTATTGTTTTTTTTTTTTTTTTTTTTTTTTTTTTTTTTTTTTACTGTTTATTGCTGTTAATTTTAGGGTATAATACAAGCAGCTTGGATGCCAGTATTATACTGTAAAATCAACAATTTTTTTTGCAGTGTAGTTATTTATACATGCGATTTTATTATTAAAAAAATTTCATTTCGAGGCTTTTGTTTAACAAACTTCTTTTCTACATGTTACATTCTGTACATGTTACTTAAAGATTTTGAAATTCATTCGTAATTTTGTATATGTTCTAGCTTTCCGAAAATTATCTTTATCAATTTAATGTTACAGTTACTCAAATATTAGGAGGGTAAGCAATTTATTCGTTTATGGATCATTCATTCAGAAACGTATGCAAAACGATGTCATGAAATAATTATTGTAATCATTACAACTCTAAATATGCAATGATAGAAATGTGGTACAGCATAATCGTAAAGTACATGCCATTAATTAAATAATAGTTTACCATAAAAATAATGTGTTAACACCAAAAAGTATATGACACGTCGAGCCCATGCACTGTTGTTTGTATGAGTTAATAAGTATAATATTTTCTTTATAAATATTAAATATTTTTATATATAAAATATTTAATAATTATATTTTTATTAAATATTAATATTATATATAATAATATTTATTCACTGCCTATATTAATTCTGAGTCTATGATTTTATATTTTTAAATGCAAATTTATCCAAACGAACATAGACCAGGGGACCCCACTGCCTTCGGCAGCGTACATCAGGAGTGCTACGCACCTTCCGGTCTGTTTTGATTTTATATTTTTAAACGAAATACCGGCGTTTCCTGGGCCCGTGATAATAATAACCTTTATACCTAAAATCATTGTTCAATGAATGTATATATTAAAGTGAAAATCTTTCCAAAACGAACTTAATGTTGGGAACCCCACTGCTTCTGGCAGCGTACACTCTCGAATTTGCTTTTTTTAAAAAATGAAACTATATCCAAACGAACCTAGAGATTGGGACTCCACTGCTTTCGGCAGCGTACACCGCTCCAGTTTATTTCGATTTGATATGTTCAAATTAAAGATTTTCGTAGCCTGGGCCCGTGATAGAAACCTTCATATCTAAAATCAGTTTTGAGTGAATTTATATATTTAAGCGAAAATATTTCCAAATGAACTTAATGTTGAAAGCCCCACTGCTTCAACACGTACAACCTCGAATTTGCATGATTTTACCTGTTTACATGAAAATCTATCCAAACGAACTAAGGCCCTCGATTAAGTGATTGCCGATTTAATTTCTGACATTCAGATATATTAAACATTCAATTCTGACCAAAAGTTTCGGATAAAAGCTATATAATATAAAACGCCTCTGCCCTTCCCTCTTTTAAACTCGGAAAGATATCTCTCTCTGTTGAAAATGTAGGTTTCCCAGCACATGCACAGAAATGAAAACGTTTCAAAAAGAATTAAAAAGGAAACTTATCTTCAAAGTCACTGAGAAAGAAAGGAAAGTCAGTTTCAAAAAAGATTTTTTTTGAAAGGGTTAATATTAATATTTTTTAAAACCGAAGAAGATGTCGTTTTAAAGGAACATATACATAGATATGCTGTTGTTGTTTTTTTTTTTTTTTTCGAAGGCCGATGCAGATTTTTAAACATTTCAGAAAAAATGGAAATCGCTAAAGTGACTTTCGGAAACTAATCTTTTTAAAGGGTTAATAATAATATTTTTTTTAACGGATTGCGTCGTTTTTAAGAAAAATATACGTAAATATGTTTTAGTATTTTTCGTTTTTTCGTATTTTTATTTCCAAAGCCTGAGTAAAACGAAAATTGCGAAAGTACGTTTCGAAAACGAAGGCTTTTGAAAGGGCAAATATTAATATTTTTTAAACCCAAAGACTCATTTTAAAGGGAAATGAACGTATATATAGTTTGATATATATATATATATATATATATATATATATATATATATATATATATATTTGTATTTTGATTTCCGAAGCCAATGCAGAACTTTAATCATCGTAGAAAAGTGTAAGCCACAAAAATGAGTCCTGAAAACGAATTTTTTTTTTAAGGTTTAATGTTAATATTTTTAAAAACGGATACCACCTTTCTAAAAGAAAACGAACGTAGATATGCTTTGGTATTATTCTTTTTTTTTTTCGCTTTTCCATCAGAAGCGCGAATGCAGATTTTTAAACATTGCAGAAAAAAAACGAAACCCATGAAACGGATTCGGAAAAGAATTTTTTGAGACGAATAATATTAATATTTTTTCATCCAAAGACGTCATTTTAAAGGGAAAAGTACGCTGGTCAAGCGGGTATTTTATTTTTCCGTATTTTGATTAGTTCAGCAGATGCACGCTTCGAAAAAAAAAAAAAAAAAAAAAAAAAAAACATGAATTTGAAGTTTCTAAATTAATTTTTTCGAAAGGGGTAGCTGATTGCACCGTTAGAAAGCTTAAAGTACGTAGATGTGATTTGATATGTTTCGTTTTTCATTACTTCGAATAGTTAATCCGATGAGGGTCTTCGAAGAATGTGAAAAAAAAGAGAGAGATTTCCCTCTCCCATATTCTTCACTGCTTTGAAATCTCCGAAAATCTCTGGAATTCGGTGCGAGCAGCGTCAGAGTGCCATTTTGTTATGTCCATTATGGTTTTTAATTAATATGTCGGTTAATTAACAAAAAATGAAAAATCTTAGCCACAGATGCAATAAGACCTGCTTTGGACTTACCCTGATTCACATTTTTAGACCTCTACGTGCGGTAGATTTTCATAGCCAAGGCTCTCTCTCTCTCTCATACACACACATACACGGACAAATATATTTGTGTTATTAGCATATATATATTATTTTTTATTCGTTGCACTTTAAAACTAAACTCAAATAAAATATTAAAGAGTAATATGGGATATTTAGCTATTTGTTTGATAAATAATTAATGTCACATTAAAGCGAGTCATGTCTGAAGAGAAAATTAATACCTGCTAACAAGCTCAATAGAAGGTAGCAGTTGAACACTTCAATGAGAAAAAAAAAACTTCTCAGCCCCTTTGAATGTAGCAATAAATTGTAAGCCTAATCTGTAAAGAAGAAAAATAACATTTTTATTGAGATAACAGTGAAAAAAATCTGAAAGTAAATATTACACCATTACTTCGAAAAGTTCAAAACAAAGAAATAGGTAAGAATTATTAAATAGTAACATTAAATAAAATAACATGTTATATTAATTGCACAAAAGTTAATGCAACAGAATAACTTAGTTCAGTCTAAATATTTAGTGCATTACAAATAATTTATGAAACAAACATCATGTGTGTTGTGGATATAATTTCTAAAGGTATGAATTTAAATTGTAATTATAATTATAACACCACCAAAGATATAGAGACCTGTAATAATCGTATATAGATTTAAAAAAAAAAAAAAAAAAAAAAAAGAGAGAGAGATTACTTATACCGTTATTTTGCTATTAAAAAAACTTTTAAATGCCTCGTTATATAATTCTGGCGCAACAAAGTGGGAACAATTAAGTATTAAACTCCTCCCACAGTGCCAAAAAAATTTATAAAGAAAAAAAAAACTTCTGTACTAAAGTTTTGACATAAAACAAAATTAAAGAAAAAAAAAGCAGAAATTTTAGCATGCAGTATAAAAAGCATTCATAAGCGTACATAAAAGAGACTTTTCTTCAGTTCAAATTAAGAGAAAAAGAGAGAATACGCAAAAAAAAAAAAAAAAAAAAAAAAAAATACTCGTGCACTACTGCTGCTATTTTGTTGTTCTATTTTACTTTTATTTTACATTGAAGGAGAGGTTCTTCTTATGGAGCCTTAAAAGAGCAGTATGCTAAATCTATGCTGGCTTTATGCTTTTCTTTCTGTATGGTTTTTTTTTTTTTTTTTTTTTTTTTATGCCACGTTTTCGGGGAATAGCTATTTTCATACACTGAAAAAAATAGAAAAGAGAATGCACATTTTTTATGCTTTTTATGAAGAATAAATATCTTAGGCATCATACAGATGAATATCCTGGTTGCTCTAGTGTTTTAAAATGAGCTTTAAAAATTTTAAATTGCATTGTCTCTATTATTTTTATTCTTAATTTATTTTTAAAGTGTTTCCGGAAAACATTAAAAAAAGGCATTACCGGCATATAAAATACGTATTAAAACTGATTAATTTTTTACATTTAACTCTACCATTTCTGGTACCATATTTCTACCACAAACTGTTCAATGAACATTCTCAAAAAAGTTTTATTTTTAAAACGGTGAAATTTTTTTTAATATTTCCCCTTTTTTAAAATAAAAAAAAATAAGGTACCCGGGCAGTTCACAAGTGCTATTCCAATAGACGGAACTTTTTAATAAACTTCTTTGTTTTAGTTACAAATATCACCGATAGATGGCACTGCACTATCTCAAACTGTAATACTGTTGAAAGTAACATTGCAACTTCCAAACGTAATTAGCCTTTGTTTTTTTTATGTTTCAACAGCTGAACAGAATGAAGAATTAAGCTTACTGAGCTTTATTCCTTTTTCATACGTTAGGTTTTGCTAACTGTCACTTTGAGACAGCGCAACGCTATCTATTTGGAACTAAGACAAAGAAGCGTAACGCTGTAAAAGGAGACATTTTTATCTTATTCTACGAAAATATAATATAACCACGCACGAAAGTATATGATAACTTCTACCGATTTACCAACGATTCCAAAAAACACTCCTTTATCTCCAAAATCCCCGGAAACCAATAGATTTTAGAGATTTAAAGAAGCATTTTTAAAAGAAAAGTTTCTTATACACAAATTAAACTAATTTAATTATTATTAAGTTTAATTATTTAATTAAACTAATTTAATTAATCTAATTAACTATTTAATTTAATTTTGTTTTTGACAATGTATGTGTGCTTATGATTATGGTTTTATACTTTAAACCGAAACATGTCAAGTTTGGAAATTTTGTTTTACATGTATTTGACACCTTACTTAAGTAAAAGATGTTTTTAATTTGTGTATATGTTTTAGAAAAGGTAAAGTTTTTATGTTTTTAAATTTTGGAATTAAAAAACAATTTTAGCAAAGTTTATTTGTCTTCCCTTATATTCCAGAAACGTTTCGGTGTGGCTTTTACGGTGTATCAGTTTTATCCAACTGGAATATAGGTGTTTCAGATACTATCAATTCTCAAGTAAATATTTTCATGTTCAACCAACATATGTTTAACAGACAAACATCCTAAATAAACAGTATTAAAATTAATATTAACATTAATAATATTTTTTTATACTCTTACCTGTATAAATTCAGTTATGCCGCTGAAAATGTTTCCTAGAGAATTGAAAGCAATCAAAAAACCTATATTCCGGTTTTGAGAAATTTATTAGTATTTTGTAAATGCTACTAGGAAAAGGTTCAGAAAATTATGGGCAGTAAAATAAATCTTATAAATTTTTCTTTAAATCTCAAAAATTTATTGATTTCTGAGGTTTCCGAAGATAAATACCCCTGTCGCGACCGTCGACCTAACCGTTCGGAGTTTTCCATGGTTTCCTTCTAACCTTGCGTAGCTTGCGTAAATACGGGTTAGGATCCCTTAGAAAGACCCCCACGGAGGGCACTCCCCCCTAGGGCATATATCCCTCGTGTTGATAATTGGCCGTCATAAATCAACCCAACCCGAAGATAAAGGAACGCCTTTCGGAATCGTGAGTAACTAGGAAGAGGTTATTTTATATTTCCATCCGGCTATATTATATTTTCGTAGATTAAGATTTTTTTTGTTTTTTATTTATTTATTTATTTGTATTTATTTATTTATTTTTATTTATTTATTTATTTATTTTACAGTGTAGTAAAGAAATTCTTGTGAGGCTTTTGAATTCGTTTTGTATGTTTATTGTTTGTAAGTATAATGCTTTTTATCTTATAAATACGTTCCAAATTATCATATCCAGTTTTTGGAGTATTAATTGTGTAATTCTCGTATGTCTCTTGATAGAATTTTAACTAGATTTAAAACAAATATTTATTAATTAAGCGTCAAAAATCGAGTAATATTAATATTAATAGCAAACTATTATTTTAATGCTGCGTTTATTTGAACTATTATTATTATTATTATTATTTATTATTTTTTTTAAAGAAAATTAAGATTCTGAATACAATTAAAATTTTTAAACATAATAAAGTGCATCATTTGTGTTTTCGGAAATTACTTTTAAAAATTGCTAACACTAATATATTTATACTGACTTTTAGAGAAAAGTAAAATTAAAAAGTCTCTGAATATACATTAAAATGTCAATAAATATAGAAATAAAAGAAAAGAAAAAGAAAATAGATGCAGAAACTTTTCACAACTGTCATTTTATCAAGCGCGGCAGATTTAATGTTAAATAAAAGACAAAAAATGTCTGTAACATAATATTATTTAAAAAAATATATATATTACACAGTACTGTAGTTACAATGCAAAAGAAATATTTAAAGAATAATGCATAATACTGACAGAA
Organism: Maratus michaelseni; assembly: GCA_963931845.1. NCBI lineage: Eukaryota > Metazoa > Arthropoda > Arachnida > Araneae > Salticidae > Maratus > Maratus michaelseni. Next base: position 228,343,214 of record OZ007599.1, read on the forward strand.
TGAAATCACCAATAAATAGTAAAGCAGCTTTCTTCGAACACCCGTAATTTATTTATGTTAAGAAAAAACGAAATATTTTCAATAAATGCCTTATTTGATCTAAAATAGAACAAAATTAGAATTTTTTTTGTTGTTGTTACTTAATTATGTTATTTTGTTGTTACTCACTTATGTTTATAAAAGTGTGACTTTCTGCTCATTTTTAATATCCTAGTTTTTATTGTTTTTAACCCTTTATTGTTTGTAAAAAAATTGTGTGTGTGTGTCGGGGGGGGGGGGGGGGTTAATTCATTCTGTAATTGTGAATTATATTTTTCAAGTTGCTTACTGACTAAAAATTTCCCTGCAGCTATTACCTGTATCAGGCAAAATTAAATATTTTCTTTTCTCCTTATGGGGGAGGGTTAAAGTTTGGTTTGGTGCAATACTTATGAAAAAATGCATTTTTCAAGTATGGCCATATTTAAAAAAATAATAATAATTTTAAGCAAAAATTAATAAATAATATATTAATATAAAAATAATTTTATATATAAAAATAATAATAATTTTAAGCAAAAATTAATAAATAATATATTAATATAAAAATAATTTTATATATATAAAAAAATAATGAAAAACAACGCCGTGCATGAAAAAAAAATGGAAGAAAACTGTAAAGTTAATATAAACATACTTTTACAATTATTTTTAACTACAAAATATATAAACCCAAAACGCAATAATAATGTAAAATTAAAAAATATATATTTTTTAATTAATCAATAAATTTTATTGAAGAACTGGCAATATACTACATGTATTAATATTACAATATAGTACAATAAAACCATGCTATATTTTCGCAATGGTTCAAAATAGTGTTTAGGTGGAATTTAGTGCATATTACATTAGGAAAGTAAACCCATTTTGAAATTGGCATACAATAAAAAAAGCCTTAATTAACCTTCCAGCGAGCGCTGCTCTCGCAAATTTTACTACAAATGTGATTTTCCGAAATTTTATTCTTAAATATGGCACCGAAATTAAAATTCAATTTTTACTGTAGAGACATGTATAATTGCTCTCCTAACATCTATATCATTAATTATATAAAATATCTTGCATTTCAAATAGCATACTGTACATAAAAACATACGCACACACCTAAAAAAAAAAAAAAAAAAAAAAAAAAAAAAAAAACGTGCCCTGTGAAAGGTTTAATTGAATAGCTCAGTGGAATAACATGTTATATGTTCTCAAATAATAATAATAATAATAATATATATATATATATATTATTTTATGAGTGGGTGAATGTGTTATGAGGTATTTTATCATACAGTAAAGCTAAAATACCAAGATTCAAATTATTCGTGAAGATCTGAGACATTATTTATTAATATTTAATATATATTTAATAATTTAAATTTTTAATATTTGGAAAATAAATATTTATAAGTTTTTCTCGGAGAATTTAGTACCAGCTGTTAACATTTAAAAAGTATGCTAACTTAAAAGAAAATGAATCAATAAAATTTGCAAAAAAAAAAAAAAAAATTCACTTAAATTTTCTCGAAATAAAACTTTTTTAGGTAACACCTTCTTACATTAAAACTCCTAAATTAATAGTATTGTCTTTTATTAATTAAAATTTTCTCTTTTTATATACCAAAATTTTTTTCACTCTTTTCTAAGAATATAAATGTGTTGATGTATTATCTTAATATTGTTACAGTTTCTTTGATATTATATATAACATAAATTTATATTAAGTAACTTTGAAAGGGTTAAAATGTATATTAAATATATTAAACTCGTCACAACATGTTACATTCGGATGAAAATAAAAATTTCAAATTAAACAAGGCTGTATACTTATTTTCCCATCATAGTCTTAGATAAAATGATTAAAATAAAATTATTTGCAAAGGGATAAAAATGTATATTTTAGATCATACATATATATTTTTAATTGATCAACAACAATAATAAAATATCACTGCGAAACTGTCAAAATTATCACTGTCAAATTTTTAAATTAAGAGGTACTTTTATTATTAATAGATTATAATCAACAGCATTTCATCAAAATTTATCCAAACTCCCTTCATACAGTCATCAAAATTTGTAAGAAAAATTAAAACTTTATTTTTCTCAAAAGAAAGAGGCAGTTAATTAGGTATTTTGTAAATAGATTATTATCCACAAAATAACCTAGTCACTAAAATTTTGGTCAAATATAAAAATAAATAAATATCCCAAATTAAAGACATAATTTTAACTGTTTTCACTGTAAATAGATTATTATCAGCAACATAACCTTAGTGACTGGTCACCAATATTTGAGTCAAAAATTTATTTTTTTCCACTCAAAATAAAAACAGAATTTTAAGTTCATTAGATATTTTTATTGTATATACATTATTATCAGCAACATAACCTAATTGCCAATATTTGGGTCACAATTTTAAACAGTTTTTTTTTCTAGAAATAAAGACATAGAATGTTAAGCGATTTGGGTATTATATTATAATGTAAAAATTTTATTATCAGCAACATAACCAAACCACCAATATTTGCGACAAAATTTTAGTATTTTATTTTTCTGAAAATAAAATAAACATATACAGAAATTATAGAATAAGTAAGAATAAAACGTGAAAACTTGATTATTCAACAGGTTTATTTAGACTTCTGACATAATACAGCATGATAATGGAATGTCCAGTGCTAATAAAACGAATATAATCACGAATTATCCTTTTGCATGACTGATTGTCCTTCAGTGTGGCAAATATGTCAGTTTTCCTGTGCGAGCAAGTTTTTCCTATGCAATCATCTTTTCTACATGTATATTTATTATATTTATTATATTTATGAGCATTTGAGGTATCTTGGCTGGCTTTCGTTTAACAGTATTTTTATTCATTTTATCAAGATATATGTTATAAAAGAATATGCTGCAACTCAGTAAAGGGTATATGACTAAAATCTTTATTTTATTTTTTATTTTTTAAATGAAAGAGCAATTTTTCTCAGCATTAAAAAAGCACAAAAACACGTACAAATGAACATTCCTATAATTATACTAGTTATGGCTAAAATATATATCAAGTGGCCTCTGTAATCAACCTTAAAAAAATACTTCAAACTGAGTCATCTTAGAACGTGCTTCTTTTCTTTTCTTTTCTTTTCTTTTTTTTTTTTTTATATTGCGCGCAAGATATTTCCTGAAGCGACATTTTTACATGGAATTGTTACAGATTGACTGCATCTGCATTTTAAGACTGACCATAAATTTGTTTATTGTTTCCTGTACGAAACTCTTTTATTCGTAGACAAACTCGTTTTTATTTACTTATTATTATTATTATTATTATTATTAATATATACAATACTTTCAACTTTAATGTTAAACTTTATGTTCGAACTTTATGTTGTTTTCAATATGTTTTATGCGTTAAAAATAGAATTGTTACTAAAATATATAGAAATTTAGATTGAGAATATATTAGAGCGTCTGAAATATATTTATAAAGCAGAATTTTGTGTTACATGTGTAGTATTTTGAGTAATTATGCTTATATATTGTTTTCATAAGCAAAGAGTTACTAATTGTTTCAAACACTTTTTATTTTTCTCCAGTGATGGAACAGTGACAGACCATTTGAGCGATTACCACAACTAAATTTTAATAGTAATCTTCGACTTAAAAAAAAAATCTCAGAAATTCTGTTCTTTAATAAGACGACGAATACTATTTAAATTTAGTGGTTGTCAATTGAATCTCTGCTGCGCCCACTGTTCCATCACTGATTTATACTTCAATAAAGTTATCTATTTATAAAAAATACTTTATATTATGACCAGTAAAACAAATGTATTTTTTTTTTAAAATGTGATTCTAAAGACATAAAGTTAAAAAAGTTATGTACTTTTTAAACTTTTGATAGCAGTATGACCCCTTAAAAGCCTCTGTTTTGATGGAAATAGCTAAAATTACATATGAAATTTTTATCTTAACTTTTATTAAGAATTTTTTTCTTTCTATGAGAAATGAGGGGTCACATTTAAAATCAAAGGACATAAGTAAAAAAAAAAGACAGAAAAGAAAAGATTAAAAAGGAAAAAAAAGAGGGGGATTTTTAAATGGGGGGGGGGGGTCAAATGTGATTTTTGTATATTTTATTGCTATAAAGTACGGAATAAATTCCTTACCAGTTTAGCAATACCAATAAAAAATATTGTCTTCGTTATGTTTATTAAAAACCGTTGTCTGGATACAATGAATTAGAATTACATATGTAATAAATTAATATGATTTTTTGGCACTTGATTGCAACTGAGATTTCACGCGGGATTTTCTTCTTTCTTCCTTCATTTCCATGCGAGAGATGAGAAACCATATTTAAAAAAAAAATAGTTGGTAAGAAAATGCAAAACGAATTTTAAATGTGTCTTAAGTGTAGTTCAAAGAACACACTTTGTTTTAAATTAATAAATCAACTTACCCGTTTACATATTTATATCAACAAACATGTTTCAATATGTTTTATTATATGTTTTTATTATCAAAATGCTTTATTAAAAGCTATTGTTTGAATATAACGAATTAAAATTATATAAAAATATAAGACTTGTTATCTTTTACATTGTTTTTTTCTTCTTCTTTCATTCTCATGGGAGATGAGTAATCACATCGAAAGTTAAGAAAGTAGTTAAAAATTATAGACAACAAACACAAGAAACGAATTTCAAATGTAGGTCAGGCGTGATCTTTTAACTATCTTTGCTATAAAACATTGTATAAATCACTCACCAGTTTATCAATTTATATCAACAAAAATATTATTTTCAATTTGTTCAGAAAAAAAAAACATTGTTTGGATATAATGAATTAAAGTTACATCAAGGATATAAGACATATACATTTCCTTTATGAAGGATTTCGCGCGTGACTTTTTTTTTTTTTTTTTTTTTTTTTTTTTTTTTTTGCATTTCCATGAGTGATAAAGCCACATTTAAAGTTGGAAACTGTAGTTGAAAAAAATATATAAAATAAGAAAAGAATTCCAAATGTGCATCAGGTGTGATATTTGAACTGTGCTTTTAATACTGTAAAATAGTTAGTAGTTTATATCAATTTATATCAACAAACAATATTCTTTTCAATTTAAAAAAAAAACCTTGTTTGGATAAAAGGAATTAAAATTACATCAATGATATAAAACTTATAATTTTTATTAAGAGATTTCACGCGTGACTTTTTTTTCCTTCTTTCTTTCTTTCTTTCTTTTCTTTTTTTTTTCTTTTTTTTTTTTTTTACATTTTGATGAGTGATAAGAAGCCAGATTTAAAGTTAAAAGAGAGTAAGTTGAAAAAAATAGAAAACAAAAACAAAAAATGTATTTAAAATGTGAGTCAGGTGTGATCTTGGAACTATGCTTTGCTGTAAAATACGGTATAAATCGCTCACCAGTTTATCAAATTATATAAACAAAAAATACTATTTTCAATATGTATAGAAAAAAATCATTGTTTGGACATAAAGAATTAAAATTAAATCAATGGTGTAAGACTTATAATTTTTATTAAGAGATTTTGCGCGTGACTTTTTTCTTTTTGTTTATTTTTACATATACCCGAGTGATAAGAAGCTACATTTAAAGTTAAAAGTCAGTGTAGTGATAAAAAAATAGAAAACAAAAACAAGAAACGAATTTCAAATGTGAGTCAGGTGTGATCTCTGAACTATGCTTTGCTGTAAAATACGGTATAAATCACTTACCAGTTTATCAATTTATATCAACAAAAAATATTCTTTTCAATTTATAAAAAAAAAAAAAAAAAAAAGAACATTGTTTGGTTATAAGGAATTAAAATTACATCAGTGTTATAAATATAAAAAACTTATAATTTTTATTAAGAGATTTCTCGCGTGACATTTTTCTTTCGTTTTTTATTTTTATTTTTACATTTTAATGAGTGATAAGAAGTAACATTTAAAGTTAAAAGACAGTAGTTGAAAAAAAAAAATAGAAAACAAAAACAAAAAAGGAATTTCAAATGTGAGTCAGGTGTGATCTTTGAACTATGATTTGCTGTAAAATATAGTATAAATCACTCACCAGTTTATCAATTCATATAAACAAAAAATACACTTTTCAATAAGTTTAGAAAAAACCCATTGTTTGGATATATCGAATTAAAATTACATCAATGATGTAAGACTTATCATTTTTATCAAGAGGCGCGTGACTTTTTTCTCTTTTTTTTTCTTTTTGTTTATTTTTACATTTACGCGAGTGATAAGAAGCTACATTTAAAGTTAAAAGTCAGTGTAGTGATAAAAAAAATAGAAAACAAAAACAAGAAACGAATTTCAAATGTGAGTCAGGTGTGATCTTTGAACTATGCTTTGCTGTAAAATACGGTATAAATCACTTACCAGTTTATCAATTTATATGCAACAGAAATGATTGTTTTCAATATGTTCGTGATCGTTTGCTCTCAACAGATATGTTTTGGAACAGCTTGTAATATGTCGTTCGACACCTTCTGCTTTTCCCCCAGACTGCAAAGGAAGATTCACACGCTGTGAAAATTTCTTTGGCGCTGAAAAGACCCTGTATAAAGGGGGAGTTCAAGGGGCGTTATTCGGCTGTTGGGGTTTTAGAATGGGTTCTTTGCTCCGCCTCTTTCCCCTACGGAAACCCCCAAGAACATGTCATGGCCTTGACCTACCAAGAAATCGGTTTTTGAACCAAAATGAGTTATTCTCAAGAAAATGATTAATACTTTCTTCGGCTTTACTGGAAATGAAAAATGTCAAATTAAGTGACGAGCACCTTAAATCGACAAGCCATAAAAAATATATCAATATCTTAAAAGGGTTGAAAGAATAAATAAGCTTTTTAAGTACTATTAAGTTGGTATTGTTCTTAAAAGTAAAATTTAAGGATTAAACGTTTATGCACTGATACTTTAAAGAAACTTGAATAATTGATTTTTAAAAAAGCTTTAATGCTATTTTGTAATTTTATTTAAATTACTCTTTATCCTCTTTTTATTTCATTTTATTTTATTTTTAGAAATAGCTAATATTCAATTATATTGCTAATGTTTTTATCTGCATTCATTTTTATGCAACAGAACTGATATATGAATTATACACATATTTAATTATTCCTAATATTTTATCTGTTTTCTTTTTTAAGCAACATAATTGATATATAATAGAAAACAGATATATGAATGATACACATTTAGAGCATAAAATCTCTGTCAAATAAAGTTATACATATATTAAATAATGATTTTAAGAAATTATCTAATAATAATGTATTAACAGTATTTAAGGACATGCTTCTTGCTATATGTTATTTATAAATTAACTTCTTTTATTTGATATTTTTTTCCGGATTTGTTTAATTTGAAAAAAAAAAAAAAAGACACCCCGGAAGATTGGCATCTGTGCTCCATGACTTTTTCGGCAACACCCTACAGAGAGTCCCCAAAAAGATTGAAACGCGCTTTGATTTTTTACAAGTTTGGAAATACGTTAGGCAAATGATATACATTTAGAGCATAAAATCCCTGTCAAATAAAATTCTACATATATTAATTAATGATCTTAATAAATTATCTAATAATAATATATTAACAAAATATTTAATGACATGTTTCTTGCTCTGTCATTTAATAATTAGCTTCTTTTATTTGATACATTTTTCTGGATTTGTTTAATTTGAAAAAAAAAATTCCCGGAAGATTGGCAGCTATGCTCCATGACTTTTTCGACAACACCCTACAGAGAGTCCCCAAAAAGATTGAAACGCGCTTTAATAATACGTAATATAATAACGCGCTTTAATAATACGCCCACGTAATATATATTTGAAATATAAATTTCAAAACTGTTCAAAATAAATTTTGAATTAAGATCATAGCCCTGTTATTAATTTTCACAACGTTACACTTTATAAATTTTTATACTGACCCTCGGCGCTATAAGTTATATTTAAAAAAAATTCTCCATGCTGTGATAAGTTTGGAGCTTTCCGGCGCTAAAAATGTGTTTTTCTATCTTTAGAGCTCCGAAATTTCATAAAATTAAAACTATCATAACTCGGTGAAATTTGGTCGAAAAATGGAATTTCCAATGTTGTACTTGTCAGAGAATTGTTTTCTAAATAATAACTCATAGAACCCAGGGACCATATAAAAAAAAAAATTGTAACTTTTTAAAACTTAATGGCAGGACTATTTCATTAACATAAATTTAATTCCTACCTTATTTTGGCCAATTTTGAAATTCACGTTGCCTATACGTATCTCCAACAATTATAAAGTTAAAGAGCTTTTCAATCTTTTTTGAAACACCCTGTATACTATCATCACGTTAGAACAATTTTAGTTTCAACTCCAGGATCTTCTTAGAGAATTTTAATGAGAATATCATTTCCACTTCAGTTTTAATAAATAAAATATAATTTGAAATTGTGATTATGACGTTTATCTCCTAAACCGCTAATGACAGAAACATATTTCCAAATACAAAATGTATTCATATCAAATACAACTTTAAGATATGGTCTTTGTTTTATAAGGGACTGTATATTTATCAAAATACGAAATTTAACTTTTTATACGGCACTTTTTGATTACAATAAACATTTAAAAAAGCTTGCTCTGTGTCTGAGAAGTACATTTAAAAAAAAAAAAGTCACATAGTTTCAAAATAAAAATTTACCGAGTTATGACACTTTGAATTCTATGAATTTTCAGGGCTTTCTGGCATTAAAAATTAAAAGACCCACTTTTAGTGCCGTAAAACATTAAATATTCTTAAAGTTCAAACTATCATAACTCGGTAAGTTTCAATCGTAAAAGAAAGGGATTTTTTTTTTAATATTCTTATATGCGGGAAAAGATTTCTCTAAATATAAGATATAAGAAAAGGGGCCGAATAAAAATTAAGTTTCGTATTTTAATATATTGAACTTGTATAAACAAATGTCACTTCTAAACACCGTACTCGATTTGAATACATTTTGTAATTAGAAATATGTTTTTATTTAACAGATAATAGCTATAATCTCTATTTTGAAGTACCCTATATAATAATATCTACAGAATAAAGAAAACTGACAAAAAGAAAAAAAAAACGTGATTTTTCAGTTTGTAAGAATGTACTACTATTTTTATTTTTATTTTTATTTTTTTTTTTTTAGAAAAGCTATATATACTAATAGGAACAAAAGTACTTTCACTGATCATTCTGCGGATCACGATATAACAATTTCAGTTAGTTTGACTCCCAAGGTCTTCTTTGAGGATCTTAATTTGAAGGGAAGAGGACCCTAAATCCCTTTCCCCTTCTCTTGGAGGGTACTTTCAGAACATAAATAATAGAGGCTTCTATCCAATCAACGTAAACTGGGAGAAGAAAAAAAAAATCGCACTGGAATATCGGACAAACTTTGTGTGAAAACTGGGAAAATAGAAAGAAAACAATTCAAAATATGCAAAATTTGAGCACTTTTTATGTAGGAAACAATAAAATGAAAAACAATAATTTCTCGTTATTTTTCTAATACTATTTATTATAACATCTATTGCGATTAAAACTAGCGTAAAAAGAAACACTTATGACTTCACATTTTAATTATAGTTTAAAAATATTGTACTTTGCGGTTAAGTTTTTTTTTTTTTTTTTTTTTTTTTTTTTTAGCAGTATTTATCTTGATACTGCATAAATATTATTTATGCAGTATCAAGATAAGGTTAGATAAGTGCGAGTAATTTTTGTTTTTAAAATTCAATAAGTCCAATAAAATCAAATCTACCATCAAAAGTATCATCTAGAATAAAAAAAAAATATTGCACATAGTTCACTGAATGTTCAGTCATAAAAAAAAATCAACTATTTCAGTAGCAGCAATCATGACGGTTTTGGGTTGAAAGATTTTTTAGAAATCTTGAACACTGAATCTCTCGAAACTTACATTTTGTTAGTTACCTTGTTTTACGCCTCAGAAATTCAAATGTTTTAATAATTAGCATTACATTTATTTAAATTTTCAAAGCATAAAGATTCCTGAATTATAGCAAATTTAAGTTTGAGACTTCCTTCTATAGCGGAATTCCCATAATTGGGATTCTAAAATAATTTTTCCTGTATTCGTGTAATTTGAGAAAATCATCCCAAGAAGCGAATAAGTTCAGTGCAGCATATAATTTGTGTGGTGAAGTTAAATTATTATACCTAAAACATAAAAGAAATATTCTTAAAACTCATATAAAAAATATATCATTTGAATAGCTGCGAAATATTCAGGAAATATATTTAGTATTATTATTAAATTTTAAATGACATTTAAAAAAACGTCTAACGAATTTTTTAATGCTAATCATATTTTTTTTTAAGGCATATTTAGGAACATAGGTAGTTTTGTATTTTGAAGAGACTAAAAATATAGCTTCGAGCTACCTGAAGCATTAGTCACGTTCTAAGACTGTGGAAGCTATTGAGTCAAATTGGATCATAAGTTGTCCAGACAGAAATTTGGGTTTAAACCTTTTTTTTTGGGGGGGGGGGAGGGAGGGGTCTTACATGTGATGATGGAAACTGTTATTAAGTCTTATTAATTTATTTACATCTAGAAAGCCGACTTAGAATTGGGTATGTCATTCAGTAGCGCAAACAGGGAGGGGGGGGGGAATGATCAGTTGTACTGGGCTCTAGGCAAAGGGCAGCTCACGTCAAGGGTCACTTTATTAAATTTCATATGCAGTACGATGCATGCAGGGGGCTAATAAGTGTAAGCTACACCAGAGCTCACAGTTTTTGTCAGAACCTTTGATTTAATTATAACTTTCTTTCACAAATTAATTCTCTGCCTTGCATTTGTTTTCATTACACACAAAATAATTTTTAGAAAAAATTGCTTGATAATCAATGAAAAAGTAAAATTTAATAAATACATATTTATAAAAAGTAAATAAATGTTATAATTATAATTAAAAAAATAATTATACATATAAAAATTATGTTTTAAAAATAAATTATAATTATTATTATATTTTATGTAATGCAATTGTATCATTTTATTTAATTGTAATTTAGTTAGTTTTGTAGTTCATTTATTTAACCGTGTCATTTTATTTGTATTTATTTTATTTATTACATTAGAAATATTTAAATAAGTAAAGATGGTGATTTTAGGCCAATTAAAAATATTAATGAAAATTAGCTTTGAATAAGTCAATAGGATATATTGAGCCACATACATAAAATGCCTTTAGTGTAATTGTTTTTTCATTTAAAAAAAAGTAAAGGAAAGAAACGACAAAGAAAAATAGAAAGAAAAAAATGAAGGAAGAAATGCATTTGTATAACAATATTAATGTATAAGTATCAATTATCTTTAGTTTCATATATGATGATTCATTTTTTTTTTAATTCTTCTGCAAATTGCAAATTTAATAGAATTAATCAAGTTTATTCATTAAAATTTTGGATCAGAATTCATACATATCTTATTTATTTTTACAGAAATGGTGTTTCATATATTCTTTAAATAAGTTATTTTCATTTGAAAAAAATCATGCATGTGAAACTAATGTACTAGAATATCCAGTATGCATAAATCTGATAATAATAATAATAATGTGACGGAAATTATAAATTCTTAAATCTTTTAAAATTGCTCTTTATTTTATTTTATTTATTTATTTATTTATTTATTTTTGCTTTGAAACTCTAAAAACAACATTAGTTAATGAATCAGAAAAAATTAATAATTTAGCTAGCATTGTTACTTTATTACTAAAATTAAATATTTTAATTTAAAACTTAAAATCTAGTACATTACTAATTCAGAAAATAATATATTTCCTGAAAGGAGAAGAAAGCATGGTTTAAAAATGCGCAGTTGTCTTAGAAAATACAAAACATATTCTACTTAAATTTAAAAAAAAAAAAAAAAAAAAAAAAAAAAATCCATATTAAAATATGACAGTAAATCATTCAGTTTTATGTAAGTATATTTTCACGTGACTGTCTAGAACTTATATTTTCAAATATATAATAAATATGGAAGTGATTAAATTAAATTAAGTTAATTAAATTTAATTAAGTTAATTAAATTAAATTAAGTTAAATTAAGCAAAATGGGATTTTTCCACAGTTAGCTCGTTAGCAGCATGCATGATTAATCTATGCATTTCAGTTATAGATCATATATACCTATGATATTCTAATAACCACCTATTGATTAGAATAATATATGTCCAAAAATATTGCCAAAACACGCAAACAATATCGTCATATGTCAGGCTGAGACATTTTTATTTTACTACTAATTTAATTAAAATAATTAATTTTCAAATTAATAATTTAATTAATTAATTTTTATTTAAAGCTTTAAATGACTTCATTACTAATTTCTAATTTAATACAGTTCCTGTATAAATGACAAATATTGCTGTAAAATATATAGTTGTTTAAAAAAAAATGCAAAAAATTCTTTTTCTTACTTTTAATTAAAAAATATCATTTTCAAAATATGATCAAAGTGTATAGTTAGATAGTTATTCGGTCTTATGGAATCATAATTCGACGTCTTTGTTTAGTACTTATATTTTAAATATTTAATAAATATAAGTGTGTTATAACTTGGTGGGGTTTTTCCACAGTTAGCTCTCATGTATAGCATGCATGATTGATTAATCTGCATATTTTAGTAATGGATTACATATGCTTATTATATTCTAATAATCACTTATTAATGATAAAAATATATGTCCAAAAATCTTGTCATAACATGAAATTAATATCGTCATGTGTCAGACTAGGACGCATTTAATTCTCAGATAATCTAATTCTTATTTAATTCACAGAGAATTAAAAAGATAAAGGCGAAGAAATATATATATATAAAATATACACATCATTTAAAGGAAGCAATATTAATTTTAATTAATTAAAACTAAATAATTTAATTTGAAACTTAAAACCACTAAATTACTAGTTCTTAATGAAATGTATTTCCTGAATAAAAGAAAAAGCATGGTTGAAAGATACACTGTTATTTTAGAAAATACAAGTGATTCTATTATTTTTTTTTTAATAAAGAAAACAATCATTATTAAAATATGATAGCAGATAATTCAGTTTTACGTAAGAATATTTGCACATGACTAATTATTAATATTTCCAAATATATAATAAATATGGCAGTGTTATAAATCAGGCAAGTCGGGATTTTTCTACAGTTAGCTCGCATGTAGCATGCATGATTAATCTATACATTTCAGTTATAGCTTATACATGCTTATGATATTCTAATAACCACCTCTTGATGAGAAAAATATATGTCCAAAAATCTTGTCATAACACGAAAACAATATTGTCATGTGTCAGGCTGGGACGCATCTAATTCTCAGACAAACAGAACTAAAAAAGAAGAGAAAAGAGGAGAAAAAGAGAAAGAGGAGGGAAAAAGAGAAAAAAAGTAGAGACCAGTTGGAGAAAAGCGAGTGACAGATATTAATTGTAGGGTCCAAGGTAAAAGAGCGGGGGAGAAATTATAATGTGATTGCAGAGCTTGGGCATGTACTGAACGTTTCATTCGCCCAAGCCACTGATCGATCTTCAAGAAAATGAGCTATTGGGGGGGATGGAACCTTATCCAGAGCTCACAGAGCAGACTGCTTCACTCTGAATTCAACGCCACTGCTAGACAGTACTGACTTCAGTAGCTCTGCTTTCTCGGACTCTTTATACCTCCTCCGATGGACAATTTCTAGCAAAGAACTTAGCTACTTCAATGTGCCATGAATGAGTATTTCAGTGATTTAAGATCCCTAGATCCAGATCTTAGCATTCCAGAAACTCCGAGATTGATATCTCTGTTTATTTTGGTTGGATAAAACACAGCAAAGTCAAACTTTAAAGTAGAGATCGAAACCGAGATAGCACGTAACTTAAAACTAGAAAGCAACGGGGATATTTTGGAACGGAAATAAAGAGCCAGGAACTTAAAGAAGATATTATTCACTGAAGCAAAATTATCTATTTAATATTTGCAATAATCCAAAAAATATTATAAAGACAAAACATTAATGATTACGCAACTGAGTAAGTTAACAATAATCCGAATGATTTGAAAAATTAAAAAATGAATTCAAAACGCTGTGCTGTTGTATGTCAAAACATCTTGCTCTAAAAGGGAAAACAAAACCAAACAAAACGTTCCCAGTGAAAGTTTTTCTTTAAATATTTTCATTGCGTACGTAAAAAAAGGGGGAAAAAATCAATCTGCCAAATCTTCATTTGGAGATCAAAGTAGAGTTTTTTAGGAGAAATAATCGAGTGCTAAGTTGATCGCAGCGGTGTGTAAAAAGTTTTGTATCTGAAGTAAAAGTTTTGGGAATGCGCGCGTCTGCCCGCCAAGGCTGCTCGTTGGCAAGTGAGCTCTTCGCTTGGTGGGCCGAGTCGTCGGATGGGAGGCGCTGTCAGTAGCTAGCAGGCAGAACGCTTAAAGAGGCCTCACTCTAAAGGCAGCTTGCGAACAGTTCAGAGCAGCACTTACCTTGTGACCGGTGCGGGTATCGGGTGCTTGTAGTAGACTCGCTCTTGAATCCTAGTCAGTCTTAAAGGGGGTCTTCTGTAAACAATTACTGCGCGATAATTCACACATTCAGTCGCAAATCGGCACGCGAGCGCGGAACACATTTCCGTTGACTCGATCATGTACTGCGCGCCCCATCTCATTGGCGGAGCTGCGTCACGTGGTCGCTAGGGCCGGTCCATATTTGGAATAATGGGCTATTAAAAGTGTGCCGGAGGTTTCCTGGTGTGCAGTAGAGCCATAATTCATCAAAATTGCGCGGGGATATTGGCAGAATTATAGCCGCTTCACAAATCAAACGGGACTTATGAGTTCGTATCAGTTCGTCAATTCACTGACGTCGTGCTACAGCCAAGGCAGGCAGGACCCTACAGCTCAGGACTATTACACGCCGCCTGTACAAGCTTATGGGACTTGTTTTAATGGTCCTGCCTCGCCAGTTCAGCCACAACAGCCGTATGCGGGCCCCTATGCCCAGCACTTAGGGACTCAGAATGGGGACCCTCATCATTATAGTAGCTGTTCACAACAACAGAGACTTGGTCACTCCATCAGCAGCCAGAGCCCAAGAACTCCAACCCCTTCGGTCACTCCAGTACCCAGCTGCAAGTATGCGGAATCCTCATCAGTGCATGCGGCCTCGCCCCAGGACCTGTCCACTACGAGTTCCAGTTCGCAACCACCAGAGAGTCCTGACCCAGGACACTCCCCCACTCCGACATCGAAATCCTCGACAAGCCGACATCTCAGCCCAGATTCGTCCCCCCAGGAGCCAAGTCCTCAGCAGTCGCCATCTCCTCAATCGCAAAGTGGAGCACAACCACCTCAAAAAGGCAACAGCTCCTTCCAGGGCAACCCACCTCAGATATATCCCTGGATGAGAAAAGTACACGTTGGGCAAAGTAAGTTCAAACACAAACTTATTCGCCCTTTCCTTTCCATTAGACAGATTCCACTTGCAAAATGATGCAAAGCAAGAATTGCTATTGTTAATATTTAACATTCAAATAATAGAGTTATTTTACCTTCATTCGCTTTAAATGTTTTTAAACGTGGTTATAATAATCATTTAAACGTATCATTAATATGATTAATTAATTCAAATACAGTATTAATTAATAAAATAGGGCCATAAAAGTATACAATGCGTAAAAAGTGTGGAATTTAATCACTTTGATTTAAAAATTTCATAAATGTGTGTTAAAAATATATTTATACAATTTGTCGTATAAAATGCAAGAAAAGAAACTTTTTGAGTTGTAATAGTTCAAGCTCTTCGTAAAGATATGTTTGATAAGCGGGAAGAACAATCAGGTAATAAATTAAGAAACACAAAAATATTATCACAAAAGCAAATTTTGTACTAAAATAATAAAATAAACCAATAAAAAATCATCATAGTTTCAAAACCTGAACATGAATTACATTAAAACTCACAAATTATAATGTATTTGCTTAGTTTCGGTTTCTTAGTTTCGATTTGTTGACATTTGTAAACAAACCATTCATCAGGAATGGCGTTAACGGCGAGGACTTATTGCGATGCAACTCTCGATCCTATGTATTTTCTGAGTACAATCCTTGTAGATTTTTTAAAATTTCGGGAATTTTTATATACATTTGAGTTTAATATTTTAATTTGCAAGGTATTTTAATATGATAAGTTGAAATAACACGCTTTCCGATGAAATAAAAATAGACGAGGACATAAACAAAAGATATTTAAAATATAAAAATTTAGAAATTTATTAATTTTGAGTGGTATATGTTGATAACTAATTTAACTTTTTTGAAAAATAATTATGTTTGAAATAGTTTTACGAAGTGTACACTAATTTACTCACTAAATCATATTCCAAAATTATCATTCTTAACTTTAAAATAATGTGATGCTCAACACAAAATATTTTCATTTATTATTTAAAATTAATATTTCAATATCTATTTTTAAAAAAACTTTAATTAATTATTTTTTTTCTTTTGTTATTTTACCTTTGAAAACGAAATACATGACGAAATATTTTAATATCGCATTTTATAATAGATATATTTGTAATATGAATAATGTTTCATTTGACATTTTTCAATTTTATTTTACATTAACACACTTTTATCCTTTAATTATCCTTAGGTAATTTCGATATATTTAGTTTGAATCCGAGCTGTAGTTTGTATAAAAATATAAATATTTAATTATGCAAAAAATATACATGTGTGGAATAATTTTAAATTCTTGTAAAAATACATTTAATTTGATTGTGGGTGTTTTTAATTCACTAAAACATCCATTTACAATTAAACGCTACTAAAGAATTTTTTAAGTTTTGAACAAAAGTAAAAATTTGCAATTTGCATGAAATAATCAAATTATGAATAATTGTAACATGTAGCTCCAATTATTATTTTCTCAAAAAAGATATTTTATTTGACCACATAATTGCTATTTGTCATTAAAAAAAAAAAAAAAAAAAAAAACTATATTATTTAAAGATGTATTTTTGAAAAATTTCTTACGAAATTTCGAAATCAAAATTATAGCTAAATATCGATAATTAATAAAAACTTAAAAATAGATGGAATATTTTTCAATTCTTGTACAAATACATATAATTTGTTTTGGGGTGTTGTTTAATGCACATAAATATCTATTTACATTTAAATGTTATGAAAACATTTTATTTTTTAAAGATTTGAATAAAATTAAAAATATGCATGAAATAACATTATGAATAATTTGTGTCAAAAATTTAACTTCAATTTCTTTTTTTTTTTTACTTTATCATAAAACGATTATTTATTATAAAATACTATTACTATTATTATTTTTTAATTTTTCAAAAAAAAAAAATCAAAAATTCAAATAACAGCTAAATATCGATAGCAATTCTCATTTTGCATCAAAATGTTTCCGAGATACTTCCATATTCATCTTTGCACGTAAATATTAAAAAATGAGAGCAATAATATTGAATACATAATAATATTCCTATAAAATTAACAGTTCCATAGATATGACTTTTAAATCCAATCAATTAAAATATATGGGGCCCTAATATTAATGCGGCTGAGCTGTACATTAAAAACTTTGGTTATTTTAATGTTCGAATATCTCACTCTTAAGGAAGACGACTTATGAATATTGATAATGTTGGTAATTGAGATTATGATTACTATTATTATTTTAAATAAATACTAGGATTCACCAACAACAAATACAACAGCAGCATCAACAAAATGGGTTAAATATTAGAAGAATTTCTATCAAGTATGACTGAGTTCTATATTAAACTTTTTTATATATGATATTTATTGAACTGTGGGACTAGAGATAATAGCGAAGTAAAGCCACTTTAGCTGTTTAATTTATTTTTTAATACAATTTCATTTTGTTTAAGGTACATCCTATACAAATTTTGATATTTTATGACGTAAATATTTAAAAAAAAGAAAAAAAAAAAAAAAAAAAAAAAAAAGCAATATTTCACTATTTAGTTCGTACTCATCTATTAGATGACACTACATATTTGATTATTGTATAACAGAATATTTATTTATTTTTTAAATGTAAATGATAGCCACACATATCTATAATTCTAGAAGAATAAATATAAATTTTTAATTATAGAAGTGGAATAATACTATAACAATTCGTAAGTACAGCAAGACTGCATAATTCATGGTAAACAAACAAGTAAATTTTTCAATAAACTACTATTTTTTTTAAATATAAATACCGTATATCATGAGAAAAGGCTTGAAAGTTTATTTACGCAAAACATATAAAATATGTGGCCTTTAATACAGTAACTTACAAATCTTATTGCTTTAGAAAAGACTGGTATAATTTAAAAAATATAAAAATAAATCCACATAAGATATGTAATTCTTCTCATAAACGAAAACTGAAGCTTTTCGAAAACTTTAACAATTTCATTTTAAATTTGCGGCTAATTTTGATTTTTTTTAAATATATATTGCTGATAGACATGTTATAAATACGAGTACATTTTTTTTCACCAATGCCATCAATATAGGCTCTCTAATACGTTCAATAAAATTGGTTTTAAAACAATAAATCAGAAGTCAAAGATGAATAATGCAATAGTTTCTTGAGTTCATCAAAGTACCAAGCGCTTGAAAAAAAAAGAAGGTATGGGAAAATTCATTGAACTGGGAAAATGTAAACAAAACATATACTTTCAAAAATAAAATCAGGTCATTGATTTACAAGTACATATTTCTATAATATATTATAATTTATGAATGCATATTGCTTAAATATTTACATATTACTTAAATATTTACATATTACATATTTAAATATTATGTGAGCATTTCATGGTATTTAAAATAATTTTTGGATTATATAAGAATTTTAAAGTCTAAACAACGATAGGAAATGCGCGCGTTTGCATGTTTTTACTAGAAAGAAAATGACGTGTTTGCAAATTATTAAGATACATACAATTAAAAAAATATGTATTGAACATGCATATGATAACGTTTATAGTTTTAATGTAAATTATAAAGAGTTTTAAAACAAACTTATTTAGTAAAACATGTCTCAAAGAAAAATTTATATACTTACACATCGTACTGTTTATAACAATTAAATTATAACGATTCTTTGAAGATTTTTTAAGAATATAAAAATTATTTAAATATTTCAAAATAAATAATTTTGTGAAAATCTCGTCGGTACATTCGGAATGGTAAACGATTCAGAAATTGACAACTTAAAATGTAAATTTTTTCGTTACAGTTAAAATATTTTCCCTTTTGTAATTCGTTAAAATAATAATAATAAAGAATACATATAAAAAAAGAATAAAAAAGAAAAAAATGTTTTAAGGGGGAGGGGTAAATCTTAATAGACAAATTATTATTTATCAGAACTAACATAGAGTGGTTTTGTTTAGGAATTTTAAGTTAAATAAATTTCGAAAATGCTAAATAAGTAACTTTATTCAAACCTTTATCATCACATCAAAAATATTAAAATATTTATTTACTGAGAATTTCAAGTTCATGAACCTAAATTAAAATAAAAATATTTACTTCTATTTAATGCGGTAAAAAATGAGGTTGTAATTATTCCAAACTGGAACATAAACAAAAACAAAGCATTTCGAAGCACAATTGTACATAATTATGAAATATATTTTTATAGCACCAAAATAACCTAAGAATTGTACAATATGTGGCGTAAATAATAAAACGTTTGGCTAAAGAATTTTAATTTTAAAGAATTTTTTTAAAAATATTCTTGTACAAGTAACACAGCTGAGAAATATTTTCTATAAAATATGTAAATACACTATAACTTCATCCCAAAGAAAATAGCGTAACTTTTTTTAAATATCTCCTTTCGTTTCTTGCATTCATATGTGTTTTTGTAACATAAAAAAACTAATTTTATTTACATTTATTTTGAAATAAAAGAAAATACTATTTACTGCCGAATTGCTGCCATAAATAAATGCATAAACAATGCAGAACTGTTAATGTTTTTGGAAACATTTCATATTCTTAAATTGTTAGCTTAAAAATCATCCAAAGTTTTCTATTTGTATATTATATTTGAAATTACATATAATAATAAGACGCTGATAAAATAAAAATAAAAATATGTAAACCTATTTTGAACTCTGAATAAAATTAAGAAAAAAGTTATTTTCGCATATACAGCCAAAAACGAAAATGACGTAAATACAAAATTTAAGCATTTTTTTCTGGCTTCAGTTTTCATACCATGTCTAAATTTTTTTTCAATAGCTGATACATGAATACGTCTAGTCACGTATTTCACACATACAATAAAATCAAGTAAAAATTACTTCCCACTGTCAACAAAACATACATATGATATATTAGATTTTCACTATACCTCAGCGGACGCAAACGAAGAGACGCTTCGTCGGGGAAAGACGCGTTTCAACTCCGCCGAATAAGCGGTTGCTAGGCCTAACACCGTAGATATTGTATATCCTTGGCTAGTATTTTTCAAGACTTTTTCCTTTAAAAAAAAAATTCTTCTGTAGCGAAAGGAAGTATCCTCTTTCATTTTCGCTGCAGGATATATTGGTTTAAAATACGATTCTGGTATATTTAACGAGCAATTTCTTTACGATAAGCGCACGATCATTTAGGCTAATGGAGATAACTGTAGAGGAGTTCGTTTATGAACTGCGTTGATAAACTGATCATCGTTATTTACTAAGTAGAGACATCATTACATCTCTGCGGGTGACGGAATTCGCCCAAATAGGTGTATTTTTTTAAATAGATGGCCACAGTTCGTTAAATATCCCATAAATTTTTACTGACCTGTCGGATAGGATGGGTAAATGAAATCCAGATGGTAGCATCTATTGTGTGAAGACTGAATATCGCTGAACAAATTCAAGATCAACCACGGCGAACATCTGGTCCGACAACATGAACGGGCGTCTGCCGACTGCAACTGCGGCAGTTCCGGGAGAGCTTTTCTAGCGTCCCGGAGAGTCGTAAATATCCTGTAAGTGCATTTTACCCCTCCCTTTCCGACGATAAAACTCGGAGAGAAGGGCCTATAAAACTTTCCTCACAGCCATAATTTTGTCCCAGCTACACACAAGTCCCGGTTCGCCTTGAGGCCATAAAACGCAGTCGGAGGCATACAATGGAGGATGCAGGCTAGACATTTTTATGACCACTATAAAACGGTGGGCACGCTCATAAAGAGGCTCAAGCGCGCCCAAAAGACACTACTGCCTAATCATTTAATTTGTGTTTTCCGGGCACAAATGCTTCTGTAAAACGTTGAAAGTCGATTGGGGCTATTGCTGAAGTGATAATAGTCAAACTGTTCGTATTTTTCTCGTTGGGTTTATTTTATTTTATTTCACTTTCTATTGTTTTTTTTTTTTTTCTACGTAATATGTTTCAACCAACGTTTTTTGTTTGTTTTGGAATCTGTAAAATGCAAGAGAGAATGTTACGGGTTTTCTTTACTTACATAGTTTAAATATTTTTAAATACTTAAAATTCGTGCTCTATTTAAAATTTACTTAAAATATTTTTATTTTAATTGATAACATAACGAAATATTATTTAAATAAAATAATAAATTTAAATATATATATATATGTATATGCATTTTACCGAAATTTAAATCACTAAAACGTTTATATTGTATTATATAGCATGCTGTGAATGTTATAAATCATTCCAACATGTATTTAAACGAAAGTTGCATATTGTTCAATATTTTATAATTTTTGCATAAAAAGCTATTGTGTTTCTTTTTCATAGTTTTTTTTTTATGAAAATGGCTGTTATATCGAAGAAATGAATAGAAGAAGGTGTTAGGTCACATTTTTATCACAATTTGTTTTATTTTATGGATAAAGCTGTCGTAAGGTAACATATCCCATGCTAAAGCTAAACTACTGAGATTATAATTATTCATAAAGATACGAGACATTATTTTTTTAATATTTAATACATTTATATTTCATAATTTAAATAATAATAATGTTTTTAATATCTAATAACTGAATTTCAATAAGTTTCTTCGAGATAGTTTTGCATCACCTGTTAACATTTTGAATATATGCTACCAAGAAGAAAATAAATAATTATAATAATAATAATAATAATAAAGAAGAAACGAAAATATCAATTAAAATATCAATTTTTTCTCGAAATTTAATTTTTGCTACATAACGCTTTCTTCCACTTGTTTATTCGTTTATGAATGCTTGGTAAGATAGCTTACAACATTTTTAATGTAAGTCCACATATCCAGTTTTAGAAAGAATAATAATCTTAAGAACAGAACGTTTTAAAGTTTTATTAATGCAACCGATTTTAAAAAACAATTTATGACATTGATTTATTATATTAAATTCCTTAATAAAATTTATTCTTGGTTAGTAAATGTTAAATTATTTATGAACAATACTCCTATACAAGTAATTGGATAAATATTATTTGCGATGTAAAATATTTATTCTACCATTTGTTTGTTAATGAGTTTTACATTAGCGAAAATATTAGCAAAACATCAAATCTCATAAATTCCTAATTTTTAACGTATAATTTTTAATTCTTGCAGAGTTTCATTTTTTTTTTTTCGTTACAGTTTTTTTTTTCTTTACAGGTTTTTTTTTTCTTTACAGGTTTTTTTTTCTCTTTCTCTCTTTTTCCCTCGTAACATAGCGCTTTAGAAGCTACTTTCAAAGACAGAGATTTATTTAAAGGAAATTATGGAGTAGAACCTCATTTATACGGTGTTTTTCATTTTCGCAGCGTTTGGCTTCCGTCCCGAATTTTATGTTATGTTAGTAAATGTTCTTCAGTTACACATTTCACTCGTTTATGCAACATTTAATGTCGGCACCTTTAACGATACATAAACGTGATTTCACAGTCATTTATTTGTTTTCAATAAGGAAATGAATATGAAAGCGCAGTAGCTGAAGAATATTATGGTAATATTATAACATCAGCAAATATAAATCACTTTATTCAATGACATTAAAAACGTATTAAAATAAAGATTTTTGTTTTCTGAGTTTTATAATTTTTTTTTAAATAAATGAGACAAAAACTTTTATAAAATTCAACTTCTGCTTTTTCAGGGATATATAAAGCTATTTTAAATACGAATAATGGTTAAAATCCGCAGATCTAAAGGATACTATTGCTCAAAAATTATCAAAAACTTGTAAAATATAAACACATTTATGTCAGGAAAGATTATTTTCTGTTTTAAAAACATTCACTTTATTTACGTAACATAAATCGGAAAAAAAAAAGAAGAAGAATCATGCCTCAAGCGTAGATTATGAAACACTTTCTAGTATATTCTAACGAAGCTTCGCCTTTTAATAAGGTAAAAAAAAAAAAAAAAATCTAAGTAAACAATTTAGAAAATTACTAACATATTTTAAAACCCAATTTCATCAATTGCCGTCCATAATCGGAAAGGTAGTCGAATTCTTTTGTGCAGCCATATATATGATCTATAGATTTGTATATAAGCGTAAATTAGTAACATATTATATGATCTATACACTTCATACGCACCGCGTAATGTTTAAAAATTTAGTTAAACTTAAAAACTAATACCACAATAGAAAACACACTTCCAGCAATTAATGATCATAGACAATACTGTAACCGATTTATTTTCTGCGTCCCTGCAGATGAACGATAATATTGCACACCATATTTTACAGTACGCATTTTGTACTGTACCTCAGTAACTTGCATCAATTTCATAATGTTTCAAATAGTGTAACATCGTTAAAATACACTGCAAACTATTTTTTCCCTGTGGACAATTTTACAACAGAAATCTTTAGTGTGTCCAGGTAAATGACTGATAACTGCTTTGCACACCATATTGCACAAAAAGTATGTTTCAGTAACCTCAGAAATGCATATCAATTTGTTTATGTTTGAAATAGTGTAACATCATTAAAATTGATTGCAAACGATTTTTCCCCGTAGACCATAATGTAACAGAATTGTTTTCAGTGTGAATGAAAACGAACTATAAATGCTATAAACGTCTTTTTTTTTTTAATATCGCACATGCCATAGTAAACCTCAGCAACATATATCAATTACACGGTATTCCGAATATATTTAAGAGAGTAATATAAGGACAGATAGCAGATGGCAGACATGCAAGCCGAAGTCATAAACACTTTTCAACAATGTTGAAAACAGTTAAAAAAGAAATAAAAGAAAGAAAAAATTAACTGAAAACATTTTTTAAAAAGAAAATAAATGAAACAAACAACAACAACAATAATAAAGAAAAATTAAATTTTAGAGGAAATAAAGCCTAAAATTATTCAAAAGTGTTATAATTACCGCTGAATTATTTTACCCCACTAATGTTTCCCCAAAAGGAAAAAAAAAAAAATTCTGCCTATTGGACACCACATTAGAGTTTCAAAGGGTATCAATTTCCCTAAAGTTCTTATAAATCAACGTGTCTTTAGATTTCTATAATTAAATTTTACTAAATAATCTTTTGTTCATTAAAATACCTATTTTTTTTACACTTTTGTTTTTACAATTTCCCTTCTTTTTTACAAAACGAACGCTGTCTTCAAAAAATAGTATCAGTCTGAGAAAAAAAGAAAAGAATCTATAAAAGAATGAAAGAACATATTTCTCACAGTCATATAAATTTTCTGACTCTTAAGTATCGTTATGCCTATGTATCTGTTACTATTTATATGTTTGCCTAAGAGCGCTTATTCAATCCAATGATTTGTAATGCTCTACAGAATTCTTACAGCTGACGTTTGCAGGTTTGAATCCGAGCAGTGTAAGTTGGTTTTTTTATAAGGTTTTCCTACCGCGGAAACAAGATATTGAGTCATTTCCCAAATAAAATTCCTCCGTGAAGATATGCCATATGAAGAAATATAGCTAAAAATGACTATCTACTAAATCATAACTCACACTTTGTAAATCAATGTAATATTTTACGTTATGCACTTGTGTGCAATCTTTGATAAAAGTACGACATATAATTTTTACATTTTTGACCAAATTTTCATCAAACTAAAGGTAAAAATAACTAATCTGAGTAGATAGATTTCATTTCATTTAATACATAATTATCCAATATTAGTTTCATATATGCATATTTGTGTTAATTCATTTAAAATGCAAATATGAATTATTTGTTTTTCTATTTACGCTATCATTTCTCATTAGCTTCCTCAAATTGTGTAAAATTATTTTTTGCATCTTGTTGCCTTATCCAAGGTTTGGTGTTAGGACGCTGTATTCCTTATATAGCCTGTTAGATTTGTCCTTAATACGATCTGTTGAACTATTCAGAGTTTTGCGCGGTTTTCTTTAGAAATAATGCTAACATGAACACATTCCATCAGAAGAATCTTCATTCAAGGTAATGATAAAGCGGCTGTAAGGTTCTAGAGCGATTTTCTTGAAAACTAACCAAATTTAAACTATTTTCATATCACAATTCTGAAAAATTGTCTTACATGAATGACAAATGCAGAAAATCTACTGTCTTTATTTTTATTTTTGAAAATTACCCGTTGGATGAATGATAGAATGCCCATTTGATCGTGAAATCACATGGTATCTATAATTTGCATATTTTTTCGTCCTCGCTTTTGTATTTTTTACAACTTGGAACCTTTTATAGCTCGTTATAACAAATTTTCCAGATAGGTCTTTAGATAATCTACCTCAACCGGGCAAGGAAATGCACGTCAGCTAAGCTGAAGTTGGCGATAACACAACTGAGTACAATTCAATCTTGACACTGAATCGCAACGTTGCAGCAATAAATTAGGAGTGCTGGCGTTGGGGTATGCAAGACTGATGTATGTCATCGCGTGTAAAAGCACGCACGAATAAATGGTTTTAAGTTTCGCTTGAATAATGTGAGAGAGCTCTCCTGATATAATGCCATACACAACAAGTATGACAAATGCCGTAATGGATCAATGCAACATGGTTATTTGTTTATATATATATTTATTTAAATTACATCAGGATTAGGTGGCATGGGAAATTTTTAAAATATAGTTTAAAAAAAAAAAACATTTTTTTTTCTTTTGCGAATGACATTATAATAAAAATAAAAGAATGGTTTGACTTTTGAAATATGTCAATCTGTTAAATTAAATGCTTTGACTAAATAACGATATTTTCTTTCTTTCTCATTCACTCCTATATTTATTCATAGATTTCTCTCTCTAACTTTCTCTCTTTTATTTTCGTAAATGAAAATTTTGCCACTGAATATTTTTTTAAAACGCGTTAATAATTTTCATATTTAAAAACACACTAGAAGTATTAGAATTGTTCTAGAGACAAAAAAGGAAAAAAAAAAAAGAAAATACTTTTATCGTAAAATATATAAATAAATAACTCGAATAATTTTCAGTGGAATTGAGAGACATTCTCTTAAGTTCAGGACAAAAGCCACAGTGGACAAAAGTCCCAGCAGACAAAATTCCCAGCGGACAAAAGCTCCAACGGACAAAAGCCCCAGCAGACAAAAGACCCACGAATAAAAAACCCACGTGCACTTACAGTTGCAATAACGTTTCAAACATAAACTTACTGTTGCATTCTTCATGTTTGACTAAATTTAAAATTTGTTCAAGTGAAGAAATTTAGAAATCCTATATTAATCGTAAAATTATTTTATATTTGAAAAAAAAAAAAAAAAAAAAGTTAATTTAATTTCCAAATCACATATTGGTGCTTTCTGTGCGGATAAAAACTTTTGAAACTCTTAATATTTCATCTTTCAAACTCAGTTAAGGTTTCGCTAATATGATTTTTATTATAACGTTCTTGAGCACACCAGCCCTTCACTCCCCTTTGAAAAGAAGAAAAGTTAGCAGTTATAATTTATGTGATAAGTATTTTCAATTTATTTTCTATAATTATAGGACCGTACGATATGGAGAATTTTTTTAAAATTCTGCCCGCCTTTTTCGCAAGCGGAGGAGTATGGGGGGGGGGGGGGATGCACCGCAGAATGTATCACGTCTTGCGTGATGACATTTTAAAAAGGTGGTAAGTATCAGAATATAAACACCAAATTCAGATGATTTTTTTTAAATTCGTCAACCTTGAATCCCAGAGAACATATGAAAAATGTATAGGTAAAAAACATATACAAAATCATGTCACGGCCTTAATGATAAAATTTTGTAAGATGCAAAGTATCAGAATGTAAGCACCATATACGGATAACTTTTTCGAAATTAGCCCTCCCCCTCCTTCCACTGGGAACTTAGAAACATTCTTCCCCTTCAAGGACAAGGAGACGGAATAAAAAAATATCCGATTTGATGTTTACATTCTTAGACAGCATCCATCAAAGTTTTATCTTCTAAGGCCCCCATAGATTCTGAGGCACATTTTTGCAACCCCCCTTCAAGAGGACATGGCGTCATATTAAGAAAAATCACACCGTTTTTGATCTTTATATTCTGACTCAGCATTCTGCAAAATTTCATCACTGAGGTCGTGACAGATTTTGAGACCCCCACTGAGTTTTTTTGGGGAGGGGAGACAAAGGGGTCAATTTTTTTTTTTTTTTTAATCATCCGCATATAGTGTTTAGACTCTGAGCCTTGACATCTTGCAAGATTTTACGTCTAAGGCCTTGATAAGTTTGATTTACATTTTTTCACTTCCCTTTTCTCAAATTTCTCCACTTAAAAATAAAGGGTGTAAACTTCCGAAAAAATCCCCGTCTCTTAGGATTTTCTAAGTACTAACTAGATAGCATCCGTCAAAACTTGACTTTAAAAAACTTAAAAGTTCCATAGGAAAAAAAAAATCATCACACCATTAAAATTTCAGAATTTTTTACAGATTATTTGCATATTAACTTTGTTTATAAACTTTTACACGGACAGAGACAACAGAATATTTTCAAGAGAATTCAGTTTTCAGATACAATAAAAAGAGCAACTTCAAGGTGTTCTTTTTTTAAATAAATTTTAGAACTAGAGAATTTTTTTAAGTTAATTTTTTTTTGTCAAATATAAACATATAATATCAATAGATGGCACCACAATTTTTACATAAATAGTTTCCCTTTTTTTTACGGAAAATAATACTTTATACAAAAATTTGTAGATCATTTAAACTTACTTGATCGATAATTACATGCCAAAGACTTCCAATTAAAATTTTAAATACAGAATCATTAATTAAAATAAATATTTTCGCGGTAAATTTTACTTAACAATACCAAATTCTATAACTTACCCTCCTGAAATATTATATAATTTACATTATTGAACTGAGTTAAGAGAAAACTAACAATATCAGAGAAACGTCTAATGCCAGGAGTGGGCTTTGAACCACGCTCCTTTTTAACAGCCAGAATTCCTCTTTTTGGCGTCTTAGACCACTCGCCCATCTCCACTTCGCTCAACGCTCCTCTAAAATGAAACCAGCTCAAAACTGTTTTAGCGACAGAAAAGCACCATAAAATGATCGTTGCGCTTGCTCAGATCAGTCGAAATCGGTCTTAAAATTCAACTTTGCATTTTAATATATAGATTCTTGTAGAAAATAAATAGAAGCTACTTATAAAATAATTAATAGCTGCTTATTTTTCTGATTTTCAAAGTGTCATGGGGTTGGCGCTCAAGAATTTTATTATAAAAATCACATTCGTAAAGCTTGAATTAAGTTTGAAAGATGTTCCTTTCTGTAAAATAATATTGTTAAAATGGAGCTTTTGTCCAGTAGTGCAGAGCTTTTGTTTCGTGGGGATTTTGTCCAGTGGTGCTTTTGTAAGGTGAGGTTTTTATCCGCAGGGCTTTTGTCCGTGGGTCTTTTTCCCAACGTGATTTCAACTTTATAGAAATTCTTTTTAAATGTAGTAAGAAATCGCTTTTCTGAAATTTTGAAAGAATATCATTTGATTGTTTCGTTGATCGATAGAGCTTTAATGAATTTGATCATCAAAATGCGTTATGTGTTTCAAATTAACGATTCCGCAAAATTTTTGAAATATGCAGGGAATTTCACGCAAAAGCAATGTTAGATTTTCATTTTTCATTAAAATTAGTCAATTTAACTTCCTAAATACTTTTTATATTATTTAATGAAATCTTTTTATAACGTACGTAATACTATAAGAGGAAAATAACATACTTATAAAGGAAAATATAATATACAAAGAACTCAAGTTAGAGAATAACTAAGGACAGCTCAACTTTTCAGTTCAGAAAAAAATGCATCTGTCAGTTTTATATGGTTTGGAGATAATCTACCAGTAAAAAATAAGTCTATAATGAAATAAAGTTTTACGATATTTTGTGTACTTTTGGAAAATTCTGAATTCAAAATAATTATTTTAGCCAATCATAAAAAGGCCTTTAGATTTCCTTTGAACCAAACCGATAAGAGAATCTGGTGTTAATTTACACATTAATGAAACAATTTTATTGTATTGTACACTTATTCTATCCACAACGTCCGACAAATATTTCCCAACAAATATCCGTACTTCGAGAAAGTTCTATAATACTTTAAACGCTTATGGATTAGATCTATTGGAACACTCTAGCATTAGAAATCAATAAAACATCTGAGCTCTCCATTGAATAGTGGTATGGCAGCTTTGGGCATTAACGACGGATCATAATATCACTGCAATCGTTTAAAAAAAGGAAGGAGCATTTCTGTTTTGAAGTAACGTATTAAGCGTAATTTTTAAATGTGTAAACTAAAAATATTGTTAGAACGATTTTTTAGAAGAACATCGGAAATATATCGAATTAAAATAACAATAATAAATAAGTAACGTAGATTATAACTTTTAGTTTTATTATTTAAAAAAAAAAATTCCAACATCTCTTTAAAGAGTGCTGCAATTCTTAACTGTTCTTATGTACCAATTTTGTTTGTTATATTGATTTGTTCACTTTACCGTCAGAGTTTATTTCAGTAAAAAAAGGGACAGCAAGACGAAAATAAAAAGTAGCATTCTTGATTTGGAAAACGGCACGGCGCACTCCGAAAAGCGCATAGCATTAAGCCGTGCTAAATATATCTAGAATAATGTCTAATTGCCGATCAAATTCATTCATATAATAATTACGTGTGTACTTTATAGGTTAAAAAACATTAAATTAGAATTATTAGTAAGTTCACCTGAAAGCTCCCAAGCTGTAGTCAAAAAGGCTACTTAAGATGATTTTATTTTAATCCCTTGACAAGATCACTTTTCACCTGATCAGCAATTTAACCCATTTCCATGACTCCACGAAAGGTTGTCCTTGTCAGACTACCCCCCTCTCCTCGCCCCTTCCCCCAAAATGAATGTCTGGATAGTCCACTGATCATTTGCACGTACCGCAAATATATACAGGGTTTCCCTTCTTATTATTGGCCAATTACCTAATACCAAAATCGTTAGTATTACAGACATATTTCGAATTACATAATTCTTTCAAATGTTCTTTAATCATATGAAAATCTATTTATGTCAAAATAATTATTTTTGAAAAAGTTACGAAATTTAATTTTTTATGCAAACCCTGGTCCTTTAAGGTATATTAAAAAGAAAATATATATCCATACTCTAACAAGTAAAGTAGAAAATATTTCATTTTGTTCAACCAATACTTGCTGAGTAATCATACGTTGAATTTTATGAATTTTGAGCGTTTTCTGGCACTAAAAGCACGTTTTTTCGTTTTCATTTCAAGAAACCCCCAAAATATATAAAATTTATTATTATTTTGCTAAAAAACATAGTACAGGTGGTTCCATAAGTCGGGAATCATTAGAAGAAAAACATTAGAAAATAGTAAAGACAGTTTTAGACATTTTTAAAAGTCGATTTACTATTCTTTAACAAGAATTGCCGTTATTTTATTACATGGAATAATTTGAGCTAGAAATCATCAGGAATTAAAACAGTAAAATTTAATCGTTGTATACAAGCCAAAATTTACCATTATCTGAGAATGACCAATATATGCATAACTGAAAGAAAAATCTCATTCGTTAAATTAAAATGAAATTAAATACTTTTTATTATTGAAAGCTACCTAAAAGTAAAATCTGATTCAAATTAGTTTATATTTTTAAATATCAGGGTTTATGTTAAATGATGGTCAGAAATAGGTAATAATACATGTCACCATGGTCGCAATTCACTTATTTAATAAAATAATTCTCTAATGATTCTTTCACTCTAAGCTGAATCTAGATTTTCGTTCAGAATTTAAAAAATAATAATGGCATTGTAGAGAAATTTTTAAAAGAATAACTAAAGCGTCATGAATTCCTTAATGTCATGACAGTGCTGAAATTGCACTATAAATCGGTTAGTGACACCGTATGCACACTATTTCGAATTTTGAAGTATCTAACTTGGTATTGTTTAGGCGTGGATGGTAGAAATTTCTAACACTTCTTGTGATCTCATCCAATTTCATAGAAAACTAAGTAAGTTTCCTGAAAATGTCGCTAAAATACAATTATAAGATCACAATACAATTATAAGATCAATAATTATATACAATTATAATACAATACAATTATAATACAATTTATATACAATTATAAAACACAATACAATTATAAGATCTGTTCAAAATGTTCGCCATTATGTTGCACATAAATATGAAGACGCAATTTCCACTCTTGCATCAAATTTATGTATCTCATTCGCGGAAATTTGCTGACACGTATACACAACGCGTTTGAGATGAACAATGTTCTGAAATTTATTTTGCTATTCCTTGGATATCATTTTTCTCTGCAGATGAAAATCGAGCGGAGTAAAATCTGGGCTCTTTGGAGGTTATTTCACAGGTCCTGGGATCTAAACCAATTTTGAACAAACTCTTATGCGATACCCTGTAAAAGCTCGACAGTCGTATATAAATACGCTAATGGAACCTGTGGCAAAAATGTGGCGCCCTACACTATTCTTAACTGCACACATAAACTAAAAATTGTACGTTTTGTGTTTGTTGCTGATTCGCATTAAATTGGGAAAAGTTTATGACTGCAGAAAATTGTATGTTTTTTGTTTGTTTGTTTGTTTGAGGTAATAATTATTTCACTTTGTATCCAAATCCGCTGTTGTATCCAGCAAATGAAAGCTATGTAAACGAATTTTTTTTCTCAATATAAATAAATACTATAAAAAATTGATTATCAAATCTTGTAATTTTAACACTTTATGCTCCGATGATACTTTTAAGTATCCTTAAAGAAAATTTAATATAAAATTTATTTAATACGGCTATTAATAAAAGTAGATTTTACTTTTTATCCAATAGGTTTACGACTGTTTTCAGAATAACCACCCCATAAGTTTTGAATTGTTATTGTTTGGCGCTAAAATATGCTTTAGCGCTAAAATTTCATTACCGAGTTTACTGCCATGACATTTTGAAATTATTGTTTCAAGAAAATAGTAAAGACAGTTTTAGACATTTTTAAAAGTCGATTTACTATTCTTTAACAAGAATTGCCGTTATTTTATTACATGGAATAATTTGAGCTAGAAATCATCAGGAATTAAAACAATAAAATTTAATCGTTGTATACAAGCCAAAATTTACCATTATCTGAGAATGACCAATATATGCATAACTGAAAGAAAAATCTCATTCGTTAAATTAAAATGAAATTAAAAAGTAAAATCTGATTCAAATTAGTTTATATTTTTAAATATCAGGGTTTATGTTAAATGATGGTCAGAAATAGGTAATAATACATGTCACCATGGTCGCAATTCACTTATTTAATAAAATAATTCTCTAATGATTCTCTCACTCTAAGCTGAATCTAGATTTTCGTTCAGAATTTAAAAAATAATAATGGCATTGTAGAGAAATTTTCAAAAGAATAACTAAAGCGTCATGAATTCCTTAATGTCGTGACAGTGCTGAAATTGCACTATAAATCGGTTAATGACACCATATGCACACTATTTCGAATTTTGAAGTATCTAACTTGGTATTGTTTAGGCGTGGATGGTAGAAATTTCTAACACTTCTTGTGATCTCATCCAATTTCATAGAAAATTAAGTAAGTTTCCTGAAAATGTCGCTAAAATATCTTCCATACAGTTATGAATGAAAATCCGGGTTGGGCAGAGTATCTTTAAGTACAGTATTTTTCATTAAATAAGTTTATTGGAACACTGATTTTCTATATGAAAATTGCTTTTCAAGACATGTACAGTAAAACATGTGAAAAATGAACCTGAATATAAACGAAATCATGTCTTAAGTGGGAAAATTACAGGGTTCCAACGGAAGAAATATCATACAAATCTACCTTCTAAGACAGAAACCTGTTAACAACGGGTTTTTTCCCGGTCCCTATCGATTTCATTTCCACAGGTTTAACTGTATCATCGCCCCTTACAACTTTTGACCATTATTTCAGATACACCCTGTATAACTCTAATCTGCGTCAATTTTATCTCCCAAATTTCACGATGTAATTTTTTTTACCGTTTTCAGTGTTTTTGTTTCTATAGAGAAAACGGTTTCCTTTATGACAGAAATTCGTGCAGTTGCTCCTCCCAGAGGCGCTTTTTGAGTGGAAAGAAAACGTTTTTCATTATCATGCTCACGGTACCTCATGGCTCGGAAAATGATATTTAGAAGGTCATTCCCACTTCACTCCAATTCAAATGCCGTTTTCAAGAGAGTAAGAGAAGAAAAAATTGTTTATTTATCTTTTTTCCCCAAAACGCTTGACAACAGTGCTGATTTGTCGATAATTGCAGTTAATCCCATACATCTTTAAATTTGAACTTACAATGTGCATGTGATTTTATATGTTTTCTGATACTCAATACCAATAGTTCGTGAGTTTTCAAAACTATCATACACTTTCGTTTGTTTTAAAGGATATTAATCGATATGGTCTAATGAAAACCTTAAAATATATAAAATGGTAAATTGAGCACGGGACGTTTTTCAAAGTGGTAAACTTAATATTATAATGTATTGAAAATGCTAGATCAAGTAGGGACCAACACTTTTGCCATCCTATGGAAAACAGCTGATATTGAAGTACCTTATTCACGAAACTACGGAAGCGATTTCAGTATATTTAAAAAAAAAAAAAAATTGGCAGTAGCTAAACTAAAAATTGGTCGTTCTGCAAGAAATACAATAAAT
Source organism: Maratus michaelseni (assembly GCA_963931845.1). Classification (NCBI taxonomy): domain Eukaryota; kingdom Metazoa; phylum Arthropoda; class Arachnida; order Araneae; family Salticidae; genus Maratus; species Maratus michaelseni. The sequence continues at coordinate 228,377,514 of OZ007599.1, forward strand.
GCGACAGTCTATAATTCTAACTTAAAAAAAAAAAATAAAAAAAAAATAAACTATATTTATTAAAAAGAAATGGGTTAAAGAAATATCAAACTTTAGCTAATAATAATAATAATAATAATAATAATAATTGAAATCGTTCCAGTAGTTTCGCGAAAAAGATACATTAATATCAGCCGTTTTTCACATGATTGTGCAACTGTTGTTTCCCCCTTAGAAATGTAAATCGTACAGATTAGTCTCTACTTCCAAGTAGAGGTTTTTGAACAGTTTCAAAGAACATGTGAAAAATCAGAGGGATAAGCAGATTGTTACAATCTTTGCCAGAGTGAGTGAATGCTTAAATTTTAAAAACATTGCTCATGGTCAGGGCCTGATTTACACACAGGCCAAGTAGGCCACGGCCTTAGGCCCTTACAGTGCCACCAAATGATTAAAACGATATAGAAAAAAAAAAGGCTTAAAATGCAGTTTTCTTTAATAATTTGCTCAAAATAATTGGATAACTGGCAACCGTATCATTATACCTAATATATAAAAGCCGTTCTTGTTATGTATGTATGTAATGTATGTTCCTCATACAAATCTACAGTTTTTGTCTAATTTAAACGAAACTTGATCTACATATGCTTTAGAACACGAGTAAAATTACTGTCAACTTTAAAAATTTCTCAGACAATTCTTTACCACATTTTTTAAGCACTTCCCATTTATCATTACAGAAATCTTTTTTCTTTCAATTTATAATTCAATTTCTTTCCCGTTGCCATAAAAAGAAACTGCGTATGGAAAATATTTTTATAAACAAATAAAAATTCCGATTCACTTACTATAATTTGAAATTCGAAACTGACGTCTTCCTGAGAAGAAAATGTGATTTTTACCGTACATTAAAACGATTACTATAAGTGCGTTTAAATGAAATAGTACATTTATTTAAAAGTGTTTGGAGATTAAAATAAATAACTTAGCTCCTAATTTTATAAAGGTAAATTGTTTCCACTGGTTTGTTAATATTAAAGTTAACATATTTTTGCGTATTGAAACTTCATGATTCAATTTATTCTACATAATCAAAAAACGTCTGTCAAATATTGACATTTAGAAATCATTACATCGTAACTGTTTTCAGCTTTAGCTTCAACCAAAGACGCATATTTAAGCTCCTTGGATTTAGGCGTACAAAAATTGCCCAGTATTAATAAAAAATTGATTGGATTTAAAGAAAACAATATAGTATTTTCCAGTAATTATTCTTTTAAAGATAGCTTTTTAAAATAAAGGGATTAAAAATAAAATGGTTTATCGGAAAACGATTTTTTTTTCATGTAAAATATTCGTTTTAATTTTAAAAACTAATATATGTTCTATAAGTTCGACAAAGTGGCGTCATTTTTATTTCACCAGCTTCGAAATTATTATCCAATTCTTAAAATAACAATATATTTTTGAGAAATAATGTTTTGCACCAAAAATCACATAATTTCAAAAAGCAATTTTAGCAAATTCTGTTTAAATAACATTGTAAATATAATTATTTTGTTAAATTTAGTATTTAATAGTATTAATGTTTGATGTTTTTCTACGAGCACAATAATATTGGATTTCCTTAAGAGCTTTCATATTTTAAATAGATAATGTGCATGTGACGTCATGCACTCAAGTAAATGTGTATTTCTCAACTAATTGTATGCGTAAAGTAATAATTCTTGCAGAGATAGTAATTCATAATTTATTATTTCCCACACTTAATATAAGGTTTCTTACTGCTTGAAAATTACGAGAAATTTAGAGAAACGTCAAGCAATTTAGCTCAACACGTTTTGCCTAACTTTAAGTTAAGTAGGCACGCAACAAACCAGTTTTTGACAAACATGCACATTATTTATAAATATAAATGCATATTTGTACATGATTCATGAAGTGAAAGAATTTTTTTTAATTAGACAAGTTTCGGTTCATAGGAAAATATATCCGCGGTGAAAGTGTCGTCATATTTTAAATCATGTGCCGGTTTTCATTCATAAAATATTAGTATTTTATTGCAATTACACAAAGTAGCGTAATTTCCACAGAATGTATTGGTCGCCAAAACATAAGTTTAACATCCTTTTACCGTACAATTTTCCAGAATATTAAATTTCGATAGAATTTAATATCTGTATTAAAGTCAGTGTAAAAGTTGTTAGCATATGCAATTTTCATTAGAGAATGGGATTTGTATTTGACATCGTTCACGTGAAATTCAAAGAAGAGTCGAGTCGATGCCACTAATTAATCAAGAACCCCCTCCCCCCCCCCATTTCCTACTTTTTAAAGGCACCATGGAAAAGTGCAAGAGAAAAGACAATTAAAAATCTAGGTATTGTTAGTTATCTTTCTTTGATACTTATATAATTCCTTATAATTTTAAAATATCTAAATCTATAGTTAAAAATATCTCTTCAAGGTAATTTTTGCCCCTCATTGGAATATATTCCTGTCAAATTTCAAAAATCCCATAATCCTAAAATACAACACAACAATCAATATGTCAATATTTATCCATAATTTGGGTGCTTTTTTCAGATTCGTCTCGCCATTCAAATAAATAAGCAACTCTATTGCTTAAGAAATAAGCATTTAGGCTTTGAAAGTCTTTCGAGCGTGATAAACATTTTGATATTGTTGGTAGATCTACAGATCTTAAAAGTATAGAACTGTGAAATAAAAATACAATACATATATGAGGGTTAAAGTATTTTTCTACTTATTTTATTTATTTCTAAACTTTTATACTCCACCACATTTAATTGCTTTTTTAAATATCACATAACTTCAACTTTTTTTTTTCAAGATCTGGAGTGTTTTGTAAAAGAAACATAATTTATGTTGATTTTTAGATTAGTCTAATGAAATAAAAGTCGTATCTAAAGTGAAATGTTAATTAACAAATTTCCACAAAAATATTTACAAATATAATCACTGTAAAAGTATTCTTCGACACGAAAACTTAAATTAAATCAATTTCTATGAATGGAATAAATGCAAAATAGAATAAATAGAAATGCTAAAATTGAATAGAAAAAAAAAAATACTCCACACTTAATCTTAGTGAAAGAGTATGAAATTTCAATGTCATGAAAAATAATTAAATGATCACATATATATAAACAAAAATAGGTAAAATTTTATTATCAGAAGTATAATATACTATAAAATATGATAGAGAGTTTGTTAATTGTATATGTTGCTTAATTAATGCATTAATTGCCTTTAAATGTTACGTGAACGAAGTCGCGGGTAACAGCTAGTCTAATTATAAAAAATCAAGGATAATATGCACAATTGTAAACAGTCTCGCTTTTTACCTACTGTGCTTTCTTCGTGTTGGAATTGCGCACCCTTTCCAAAAAAATTTAGCTGCTATTTTAGTTTGACGGAAGGGGAGTAGGGGGGGGGGGCAAAAAAGTGCTGGGCCTTGGGCCCTAGACAACCTTAATTGGATTCTTCTCATGGTATCGCAGGCTTCGAAAAATGATAATTAGAAGGTTCTTCCAATTTTACACGTATTTCAATGCCATTCTCAAGCCAGAGTAAGGGAAGAAAAAAAATTGCTTTTTAATTTCATTTTCTCAAAACTTTTTAAAACAGAGCTTATTTGTCATTATTACACTTAATCCAATCTTTTTAACGAATTTAACAAATACATATCATTTTATAACTTTTTCCAGTATAGCTATTGCCAATAGGTTATATTTGTGAGTTTTGAATACCATTATCCAATATAGTTTGTTTTAGGCGATGTTAAAAATGTCGATTCTCTTAAAACATTAAAACTATAAAAATCGCTGATTAAGCATTGAGAATTTTTTTAATTGTTAAACTTAACAGAATCAAGTGATCTATATTAAAATATGGAAAATGAACAATTTGGCATCCACAAACAGTAAAGGTTTTTGAGTCATTTTAAAGAGTCTATTGAGATAATGCAAATATATATTTAAAATTGTTGCTAATGTGAAAAAATAGAGAGAAAGAAGCAATCCGATTCAAAGTAGTTTAATACGTTACCAATTAAGAATAGCTTCAGTTTTTTTAAACCTTTAATGGATATGCATGAGTAACTTCGTAACATACTTTACAATAAAGATCGAATTAGAAAGTTTTACTTTTGTTTTTTACATGTCTTTATTCAATGGTTTACATAGACTACAGCTCATTCTAGTTAATCAAAGTATGCAGTTGATGTATAATGCGCATGCACGCTTTTCACACACACACACACACACACACACACACACACACACACACACACACACACACACACACACACACATATATATATATATATATATATATATATAGCTTCGCTAGAAAGAACACAGCTTGACTTTGAATACTTCAGATAGACGCTTTTCATTGTCAATAATTAGATAAATTATATTTGTAAATTATACCACCTTGCTAGTGATAACGTTTCAAAAATAAGCAAATGACAAGGAATCATTTTTTCAAAATACATCATCAATAAAAATGCTCTTTATGCCTAAAAATAGAATACTTTAGAATAGAAACATCTGCAGATTTGCCCTCTTGTGACCTTATCTTCAAAGGAAAGTATCAAAAAGTCGTAATCCAGACTGAAATTTCTGCAATTAAACCTGTTGCAAATTAGTCTAATTGCACTGCCTGTGTGTTTTGAGAGCAACACACACACACACACACACACGCACACACACACATACACACACACACACACACACACGCACACACACACATACACACACACACACACACACACGCACACACACACACACACACACATATATATATATATATATGTATATCATAAAAGAATCCGAAAGCAACTTGTATATCACACAATCATTTTTTACCCCTTCACGCGCTTAATTGAATCAAGATTTCTGACACAAACACGAATATATTTAACAGTAGCATGGTATTTACCATAAACAAGCACTGGTTTACTGAAAATATTTTCTTAAATCTATTGAATATGCAATCGTACTAATTTAATGCCTTGTACATTCCATTATTGACAGAATGTGCCTTATACAATTCACAATTTCTAGCTGTCGCATTTTTATTTTTATTTTTATTTTTCGGTTACAATTCTTTTCCATATTCCCACTTTATTCGAAATTAATTCGCGAATTTTTGTTTTCGGTGGCCACTGAATTAAAAATAGAGCATTGTCGAAAAACATCCGGAAAGAAATCTTGTAGAACACATGTCTGCATGGCCCGATCAGGCAAAAGAGAAGCCTAAGGTCTGGTATTTCTTCGAGAAGCCCTCTTCATACAGTGTTACAAATAATTAAACAATTTCGGTGCTTGAAAATTCCATGAACACATTGGATAAATATATCTTTTGTATCTAACTCCACCATACTCTAAAAGTGCAAAATACTCATTATAATCAGTAAAATATAAAATAAATTTAAAATATCATCTTTAAAACAATTGCATACCGAATTTGGCGGAGAGGCCCCCAGGCCACGGACCAGTTTGCCCACGATTTAACCAGATCCTGCATTTATCCCTGTTTGACGCAGAATTGTTAGTTTAAAAAATATATATCTTCCCAAAATTTTGGCTTTAAAACGTTTCTTAAAACTGATTAATTTAAATAGCAAACAAACTTTTATATTATAAAAATATTTTATTTTATTCATTTATAGCACGTATTTATTGTAAAATACCTAATTATAGCTAAATCAGAGATTTATTTCTTCAGTTATAGAAGTAATTACTGATTATTGCTGCATGTTTTGGAAGAAAATCTGAAAATTAGTTCCCACTTTATATATTTATATTTTCAATTCAATTTCAAAATCTTTCAGTTCATTGTATGAAAACATTTATGTTTTCTTACATGTTATATGATCTTTCGTGCACAAAATTAACTGGGTTTGAAATTTTGCATATCTATATATAATCAAATCTTTTGTTATAGTCTCATTCATTCAATTAACTTAATGCAAAAGCAACCTTTAACTGCGCTAAATATTCCCTTAGAAACAGCTACAGAGATCTTTTAATCCCTCTTTCTCTCAATTCTTTTGATGTCTTGAACTTGAGATTATACGAAGCAACGGATGTTTCTACAAACTCTTGGGAATAACACACGGCACACTCTCTCTCAAAGGCGTATTGGAAATGGAGAACACAGTAGAAAGTGAAATTGATTACACGATACTTAACGGACTTCTGTTTCACTAATGTAAAACTTTTTTGAAGGATTTGGTTTCTTAGTCATGTGTTTTGTTATCAGAAAGATTTTCAAAATTTCGTAAAGTCGTTTAGTTGTTTGCTTTTTCCACTATTTTTTGTTTAATCTTAAATTTGTGAAATATTCTTAAAAAGGATGTTTTAAATTTATAAATTATTATTGTTTCAAAAATTAAATCTGATTTTCTCAAATATCTTACATTTTAAGTCGTCTTATACACATTTCTTTTTTATATAATTGTATAGTGCTTGGTTCCTGCACATTTTATATTGGACTGAGAAATCGTAAGACTGAATATTTGACTGATTACACAAAATCGTATGACTAAATACATGTGTGCTAATTACATTACAATTAACCACCCTGCAAACAAATCTGCTCTTGAAACATTAAAGTAAACCGTTATGATTATTTTTTTTGTTTTGAAGAGTATGAAGATTTCCTTTATTATACACTGCAGTGTTCCTTGAAATGCTTTAACTTCTAAGCGTAAAATATATTTAACGATACCCCACCCATGCCCGTTCCCCCAAAAAAGGAAGCCTTAAAAACTTTTCTTAAGGAGATCTATCAATCATTTTTAATTAAGTGATTCTACGTTTTACCCAAGAAAACCAAATAAAAAATGTATAAAATGAAATCCGGCCAATCACCGTATTAACTAAAAGAGTTCCTGAACAGAGCTCCTAATGTGTAATCCAGTCAAAAGGAAAAACGTTAATTTAAAAGTATATGATATTTCAAAATTCTGTAGAGAATATTTATAATGTTACTGAAAAATACATTGATTCATATATAATAGAATAGAGATTTTCTGGTACTTAAAAAAATAATTTGAAAAGTTAACTTAAAACAGAAGAAAAAAAAGGAGTGCATTAGACTCTGTGGTGGTCTTCTCCTGCAAAAAGCAGTTTTAAATCCTACATTTTTTTTTAAAAGAAAAATGTTTCGCTGTGGTTCTGATTGAAAGATGCACATACCATGGGAGATGTGGCCTGCGTACAAACTTTTCCAGAACCATAGTATTTTTTATTCGGAAGGTAAAAAAAGGTCTTTTAATTTCATTGGAGGCTCTGAAAACAAGGGTCTCAAGAACATTTCACCTTCCTCACCACCTTATGGCCGGCTCTGATTAGACATTAGAGATTAATGAATTTCTAAAGATTATGTCGCATTTTAATTAAAACCGTTGCATATTTAGTTATTTATTTACTTTCGATGTTACTTTACGTAAAGGTAAACCAAACTAAACTGGATCAAATATATTTTAATTTAGGGGAAGATTTTCTCTTGCGTTCCGAAAAGACAAAGTCCATTCACAAAATACTGAAAGTTCACTTCTAAATATAGATTATTGTATTAAATTGGAAAATTAGCAAATCTTTTGCGAATTTGCAAATTTTTTGTCCAAATTTGTGCCATAACGATCAAGTTTGTTGGAACGAATTTTTTATATTGATTCAAGCATTTTCTCTCTGCGCTCGTTAAAACCGGATTATCGATAAATTTCAGCTCTCTATAAATGAGGTCAACTGTATTTTTTTTTTCTGAGCAAGAGTCTAGACAAATTTACCCCTCCTTTTGTGATAAGTTCAATGCCAGATAAGCAAATATATTCTTTAAAAATCCGAAATAAAAACAATGCTTTGGTGCAGCATTAAAACAAAAAATATTTATGCGTCAGTGAGTCCTTTTAACTTCTGTCATGATTTGTGAAGAAGTTTAAGGCTCATTACACAAAGTATTATTTGACGAAAGTCACCACCATAGCAGCCATCAAGAACTGATGTTTTGTTGATGCGGTCCGAAAGAAAATGTACAAATGTTATGCACCTTAAATTGGTGTTAAATAAATAATATAATTTCATCCTACCTGTTAAAAAAATATGATCATCCATTAATAAAATGATTCAGTGATAAAGTGAATATTATTAGTATAATGGCATTAGTATATATGGCATTAATGAACTTATTATTAGTATAATGGTACTGGGGAAATATTGTACTTAGTCCGAAAACTAAAAATTTAAAATAAGTTTCTTTACATTTCGTTTAACCCCTTCTCGCCGATTGCCACGTATACAATTTTAAATTTTTGAACACCACTATTTCCAAATAGTCATATTTGCCTTATTTAATGTCAGAAATTATATGATTAAATAAGGCGGCAATTACTATTCGGAAATAGTGGTAGACAAATTTAAGAACTATAAGCACCCAATATGTCCCTGCTGTCAATTCAGCGGTGGCTGAACCATTATGGAAAATATTTACTTCTTATGTTTTGCTTAAATACAAATTGCGAGCATTTTCTGCTTCACAGAGGCAGCAAGATGTTAATTGATAATCAAGATAAACGATATATGTGTAACCTTAACTGCAACTGCGCCACTGGTTTTTCTTTGGAAATTTTCTGATAATCGCGCATGATCACAGAAATGAAATATTAATATCAGTTGCTTGTTTCTTTTAATTTTATCTCGAAATTAATGATTTTATTATTGGTACGCAATAATTGTAACATGTCTTAGATGATCATTAATCCCTTCATCTCCATGCCGTACCATGCGTACGTGGATATTTTATGGTAGATAAAAATAATCTTGAGGTGAAAGGGTGGAATAAATATATTAGGTGTGACATAACCGAATCACGTTTGTGCCACATGTTATGATTCAATTAAGCGACTGATTCCAGTGCGCGGCACAAATAACATCATGATTTCCATTTTTTTCTCAAACGATTCATAAAATCAGTCAACTCCGTACTCGCCAATGATTTGTATAATTGAAACATTGGTAACAAATTGGTAACAAAAATGTTTTTCTGGAATAGTTCGTCTATTTCTAATTTTCCTTTCCTTTCCTTTAATTTAATTCAATGAGCATCAGCTTCGACAAAACGCTGCATTTTGCTGACACATGACCACGAACATGGCTTGGTTCAGCCACTTCTACTGACCTTTATTCAGACTCAGTTTTGAGGGCGGGAGAGTAGTGGTCAACAATACTCTACTTAATTAACATACAGCAGTCTCCTTAATTTGCTATCCAGACAATGTGGTCGGTTGACCTCCTAAGCTTGAGTTCATCACTCACCGTTCTAATGGCATTCCATGAATTCAACGTTTTTGGAAGCATTTTCGTAGAGTGAAATCTGCTTCAGTTCAGATTATAATAATTATACAATTCAGCTTGTTTGATTGTAACTTGATGACTCCATGAATGAAATGGTCTCGTAATTTTGATGTAAGTTGACTTAAAGCAAGAATTAATAGCCGGCCTTGAATTATTAGGTAACTGCGCAATCAAGATTAGTGATCGGAAAAACTTTAATCCATTTGTATGTTTATTAATTTTAATTTTCCAGTTTAGATATAATAAGGATATGTGGATATTTAATTTTTACATTCATAATTTTAGTAATATATTTTTCACAAAATTTAATCTTAATAATTTTTATTGTGCTTGAAATTAATTTAAAGCATGCATATTTGTAAAATTTCTTTTTTCATGAGAGAGACACTTTATCAACCATCAGCTAGTTTTAGCTTACAATGCTGTCAGAAGAGTGCATTCAAAGAAGACTTTTGCAGGGAAAATGACCAAAATTTCTCCTATCTGAGCAATGAAACACCTGAAACCCCTGCTGGATGCATCAAATCGAACTCGCGAACTTTGGATCAGGCCTCCTTTGTTTGACCAGCATGTTGACAATTGAGGAGATGAAGGGAATAAGAAAATTCTCTAATGACCCGTTTAATTTGATGTTACATTATTTTTTAAGTAACACTAATATATTATATAATTTTACGAAAGAAATTATTACATAATAATTTCCATAAATATTTAATTTTATGAATTAAACTTTTTTGGCTACAATCATTCCTTATTGAAATTGTCAAAATCAACGAAATTACCCCAAAGAAACAGAAAGCTTGAAAAAAATTTAAATGTACTAAATCAATGGTATAAAATATAAAATAAAATAAAAATGTTCTTTTAAATTTTATGCAATTAGATACTAACAATGGTTATTAATTAAAGATTTTTTTTTTTTTTTTAAGGAGAACCACTGAAAAATTAGAAGTTTGTCTTTAATTGTACATTTTCATCAAAAAGCATAAAAAAGTTTAGGAGTAAGTCTGTTTATTTTACTTTGGCTTCCTGTAGGAGGTCCTCATACCCCGGGTGGTTATCAGAGAACTCCAGGAAGACTGCGGGAAAAAATATCCTATTTATACCCTCATTTACCAACTACATCATTTGCATAGATAAAGAACTAGTAATGAAGAAAACGACATTGTAAGATCATTCCTTTGCTATGGAACTCCGTTGAAGAAGTTCTAATAAGTGGTTTGGGCGGCAAAATTTTAACTATCAAGAAATATTGTGTTGAAAATTTTATGGTATATTAACCCTTTCAGGTGCGGATTACTTCTGTTCGTAAAATGGTGAAATGATTGATTGACACCAGAAATTACAATCGAATTTCTTAGAAACTAAATATTTGCTTTTCTTCAAGTTCATTATGAAAGCAAAATTTTATTAAAATATGCTTTGTGCCGATTGACAGTTTGTAATTAAAATTAAGTGGTCACATTTGTGACCACCGCCCGTGAAAGGGTTAAGATTGCAAAACTTGTACATATTGGGGATAAATTAGGATTCTTTTAAATTCATATGGAACAATCAAATGAAGCGTATAGCAAAGAAGAAAAAAAAAAGAAAAAACTGGACCAATATGTCAATATGCTACTTTAAAAGGGAAAATAATTATTATGTAAAATTTGTTTGCTGCAACGAAATATATTTCTAAAGATATATTTATGCATGAATCGATAATCAAAAGCATTTTATAAGGAATTTTCACAGTTATAATAAAACAGTTTATGTACGATATCAATTTCTCAAAAGAAGTAAAAAATAAAAATAAAAAAATAATATAAAATAAAACAAGCTTAATTATATAAATAAGTAAAACTAGAACATACAAGTATGACAAGATTTGCTGCATTTCAGTTAAATTTATTAAATCTAAAAGCTCTAGAAGGGGACATTCACTAAACAAATACAAAACAAATATATCTGTTCTATATTTTTATTTATTCATTTTTATTATTTCATTTGTTCAAGCATATCTTAATACATAAGATCTCTATGGGTTGAAGAAAGTCTTTTAACACCGAAGAACAAATTTAATTAAAAATCGACTTAACAAATTTTGGGGGATTTTCATCATCTTTTGAAGATGAAGCAAAATTATTTTATACAAATAACGCCGTATATGTAATGTCACTAGTCTCGTAGATTATTCTGTATGTAAGTCACTCGTCACAGGGTTATACAAACAGGGACCTCCAGCTCAATGTAGATATTGAAAAATTATACGAATATTCAGGCCCGAATAAAGGTTCGAGCCCCACATTGCTTGCCTATGAACCAGCGCCCTAACGATTAGATATACAGGTGAGCACTTGGAAATTGAAAAATAGTAGTTCTTATAAGACATTTACATTCAATTAATATACATTAGGCGAATACCAGAGGAACATTTCTGATTAACCATAAATTACTTAGCTAGTCACCTTGTATCTTTTGGATAATGATGAGATAGTTTTCTATATTGGTAATAAAAAGTGCTAAACAGCTTTAACGTAAAGAAGCCCAGCGTATAATTAATACAAATAGAAGAATAAATTTTTGTGGACGCATAACTTGTATCCTTTAATTATTCAAAATAATATATATATATATATATATATATATATATATATATATATATATATATATATATATATATAAACTAGTCTTCCAGCTTTGAAGCTCTCTGCAAATCAATTGATTTATTCGAGCTTTAGGGGACTGCTCTTCTCTAAAGCAATCGACCGAGATCGATCACATTAAATACTTGATTCGTGAGTAGGAAACTGAATTTCGCGTAACAGGTTACATTTCAGTAAACAATGTCGGTTATATCGGCGAGTTTATTTTTCTTTTGATTCTTATACATAAGTAGGGATACAACATAAGCACTTTTTCTATTATTATTATTTATTATTATTATTATTTAGAATTAATTTAAGAATAATAAAGGATTTAATAAAGATTAATATAATAAAGAATTTTTAATTAAGAATCAATTTTTAATTGTCCACATGTAGCTTATAAGTGCATGATTTTTTAAAGCTTTCTTTAAGTTTCATTTAAATCTTTCTATGCATCTTTATTAATTAGCAAACATATGTATGTTTCAACAGTACAAATATTGTTTATGATTTATTTTTACAATTATGCATACATTATTTTCATAACAGTAAATTTTAATATGAAACGATTCCTGAAAATATTTTAACATAAAATTTTTAACAGTGTTTTGATAAGAAAAAATGAGATTTATATAATTGTATAACCATGTTCTATTTCATTCTTAGCGCTTTCCTGTAAAATGTTTAGTAAACAATAAAAACAAGAACGAAAATAATGCATCATGCATAGATTATAAAACACTTTCCAACACTAACAGAATATTATTAAGAAATTTTATTTTTTCATACAATGAAATAAAATACATAAATAGGCAATTTAAAAAACACATAACTCAGTATAAACCCAATTTTAGCAACTGCTGTCTATATCCGGTAATGTGTGAGAATTTTTTTGTGCAGCTATAACTCTGCACAAAAACTCTGTAACTCTGTATAATTCTGTATATGATCTATACAATTTATACACACTACGTAATATGCTAAATATTAGATATTTGAAAATGCATACAACAGTGGATAACGCACTTGCAGCAATTATCAATGATATAGTCAGTTCTTCACCCGAATTTTTTGTGCATCTCTGCAAATGAACAATAAATGCAATGCACTCCCTCTTAGGAAACATGTTGTAGTGCATCCCAGTGATCCTTTTAAACGTCAGTATGTTTGAAGTATATTTACATTATTAATATGCACCGAAAACGATTTTTCCACATAAATCGAAATGAAATGGATTTTTTTTTCTTTTGCATCACAGTAATAAAAGATAAATGGTACTTATTCTATACTCCTCAGAAAGCATGTTATAGTTCACTTCAGTGATTCATATCAATCTAATTGTGTTTTAAACATCGTAACATCAATAAAATGCACCGCAAACGATCCCCCCCCCCCCTAGAGCATAATGTAACGGAAATCTTTTTTGTGTTCTTGTAAATAGAACACAACATTTTGCATACATAATTTTTAATACTGAATAATCTCTATTAAACATCAAAAACAAATAAAAATTACATGGCAATTCGAGTATATTTATGAGTGTTAGGGCTTTGACAGATGGACGGACAGACAGACAGAAAAACCGAATTCATATTTAATCTGTTTTAATTTCTGTTTCTCTAAATTGAGAAATTAACTTTTCTTTTCTCTTTTATTATTAAAAGAAAAAATAAATCTTTTACTGATAAAAGATAAAAATCTAGTGCTTTTACGACACCTTCTTTTGCGGCACAATTCAACTGCATAAAATGCAGATTGTTTTGCAGTGTGCATTTAAAAACCTTTTTATGAAAAAATTGAGCGACACCTGTTTTTAAAATTTCACCCTTTTCCGTTTGGACATATTAGTCAGAAATAAAAATTTCCGCGTGAACCAAGCAAATCATATTTACTAACCGAAGTAATCGCTTATAATTGCGCCTTACTAGATTCAATAATATTTACGTCAGAAATTAGAAATAATTTTACATATAAAATAATCTCACAAATATTGAAAAGTATCACACTAATTCGTTTGATGAGTTGAATATTTTTTTTTAATTTTTCCAAACTCCTTCTCTCAAAATTATTATATTTTCTCATGAGAAAGCAACAATTTCTGGTTAAAACAGAAACAAAACTGAAATTTCCAAGATATCTAGAAAAAAAACAATATACTTTATTTCTCGACTATAATTTTCTTACTTAAGTGTTATATATGTCATTCTTTCTGGTACTTCCCAATGCCTCTATTAATAAAGAATTTTTTTGTATTTTATGTAAATACACTTTTCTTAAAATCTTTAATTATTTAAAAAGAAGTTGTGTTAAAATGATAGATTTATGTGCTTCAAAAAATGCTTGTACAATGATAAGCTTTTGAGAGCTAAACACAAAAGAAAATGGAAACCTATAAATTCACATGCATTAGCCCAAAGGTGAATGTTCGATATCATTTGATCATTCAAGCTGATACTTTGTATGCAAACATTTGATAAGTAAAGCATGAATCAGATGTAATTTCATATGCGAAAAGGTTTGTAAAAGAAAAAGAAAAATACATTTCGAAACAAATTAGCCAGAAATTTAAAATATTCCAGAAATGGTTCAGTAATACCTTGTTTTTATTTCGCTGCAGATTTTTTTGTTTCTTTCTTCTTCTTTTTTTTCACAAAAAGTACAATAGATTTTTCTCAAAGTAATTAGTTAGAATTTTTTCCTCATTTGAAAAGCAGAGGGAAGAGGAAAAGTGTTGGAGAAACTTCGAGAATGTCAGACCATTTATTATTCGAATATCTGTGGTGGAGAAAAAAAATTGCATAACTTTTCATTGAAGCAGTGTTATAAACAAGGAAGTACTGAAATTGTTTTTCAATGTCGGATTATATAAGTTTTTAAAATTAATATGTTTATAATAGTAAAATAAAAATAATATTTAACTGTCTATTACGATTTTCTTCTCTTTGACGGTACCTATATGCTAAATATTAAATTCCTATTTAGAAATTGCTTAATCTTAATTTTATTATTTACTAGATATATAATTATATGTCTTAAGCTATTATTTTGATATAAAATATTATCCTACAGTCAGTAATGGCATTAGATTATAGCGATTAAATTGAAGTATTATTAAATGATTAATCCAAAGTGAATTGTAGTAACGAAAGAGGTTCATTTTCGTTTAACTTTTTAAGAAAAGTTTTGAAATTATATCTTGAAACAAATGAACCTCATCTAATCAAACAACAGTTTGTTTCAAGGGATAATTTCAAAAGTTTTCTTGAAAAATTAAACGAAAAACAACCTCTTTCATTATTTACAATTCACTATCGGATGAATCATTTACTAAAACCACTACCTCAGAGTTTCCATGCAACAATCCCAATCAAAGTTTTCAGCAGAAAAACTTGCTAATTTTATTTTTTATTATGCTGCATAGCTGTGTAACACTTTTTAAGAACTGGAATGTCCATCAATGAATACGATGCTACAATGATTGTAAGCACATCACGCGATGAATGTATGATGAGGATAATTTTGAATGTAACAGATTCTGTTAAACTGGGCTTGACATTTGTCGAAAAATCAACAATATCAAACATTCTTTTTATTTATTTATTTTTTTTTTTTTAACCTATTGGTAGATTATTAAGTACTTTTGAATTGTATTGAGTAATTTTTTTCTTTGTCATTTGTTTTTTATAATTCTGAGCAAAATTATGTATCATACATTCTAATAAGTGTGGGGAAAAGTAAATAGCGTCAATGCTCCTAATATGTATTAAGATAATATGATCCAATAACTGTTACTTTTCGATGCGTCTTTGAATTTCCCGGGGGAAGTCTTAATTTCATATCCTCATTATTAGATTACAAGTTTGAAACCTACTCAAACAGGCATATATTATTGTGTTTGTGCGCTACATTTTCCCTGCATGCGTGCATTCTCCCTCCTCTCTCTCTCTCTCTATATATATATATATATATATATATATATATATACACAATCTCACAAAAAAATTCGTCTGAAAACGGAAAATTGCTGCCAGCACAGTTGCCGGAATACCCATGTGATTTGTTAGAAAGACCCCCACGGAGACTCCCACTAGAGTCTATATCCCTCGTGTAGATAATCGGCAGTCATGAAATCAACCAACCAACCCCTGTGACTTGAGAATAATTTCCGTCATGGAAATATTCATGTTTAAAACGAAATTTTTCACGTCTCTTCCCGGATTATCCGTAATGGAATTTTACATTTTTAGAAAGTATCTTTTCTTTTTTCCTTTTTTTTTCAATTAAAATTTTTTAAAAATGAGATAGTGTTTTTAAAAATTTTGAAATAATAGTGTGTTTTGTGTCCTGTAATTTTTTAAATCCTGAAATTATTAAAATGGGATCAACAGTTGTGAAGTAAAAGTTGAAAATTACCATACAATAGTAATCTAACTCCCGTTTATTCGGTTATTTATTTATTTATTTGTATAGTAATCTTCAGATTATATTTCATAACTTCTGACCGCATTGAGATCCCACTCTAAATATTTCAGGATTTTAAACTAACAATATTATTACAATAAACATACAATTGTTACAAAAATGAAAAAAGGAAAAAACTATCTGAATTTATTTTTAATTTTAAATTAAAAAAAATAAATAAATTTGTTTTAACCCAGCATAGTCAACTTGCATATGAAAATAAACATTATGAAAACCTCTTTAAAATCAGGGATGAAAAAATATGTTTGGTCTCATATTTATCGACGACGATTTCATCATGGAACAATTAGGGGAGCAACAAAAAAAAAAAAAAATAATAATAGCATTTGTGATCACCCTGTAAAATATAATCCACCAAATGATCTACCTCTACAGCACACGAATATGTGAATATAGTACAATATTTGTATTCATTTGTGTAAGAATAGCACGAATATCCGTAGAGATATATCGATTTTTTTAAGTTAAAAAAATTATTGCATGTTTTTTTGTTTATATACCATGCAGGATTTTCAACCAAATTTAACTCTAGTTTTAGAAAATTTGACAAAATGTTGTAGAAATATTATAGTGCAATTGGAATATAAATATATCAAACATTTGATGAAATATGAGCAGTTGTATGAAATGTTTTTTCTATCTGCGCAACTCTATAGAGCAACTCATTAAAAAAAGCCAGCCAAATATCGTGAAATTTTAGAGCGATATCGGCGGTAGAGTGAGTTGATTTTTAGTTGCCCTCTAAAAGTAGCGGAATTATAAGGGATTTTCCACAAATTGTCATTTAATTTTTATACTCTTTAAAATTTTTATTGATACTTTAGTTCTCCTTGGAAAACTTTATTGTAACAGGTTATAACTGTTTTGGAGCGGATCCTTTGATTTTGATAAATCTGTTTTTTGTTCGAATAGGCTCGTTAGGGTATTTAATGGTGAGGGAGGCAGCGCATAGGTTTCCCATACCAATGGTCGCGCGTTCGAATCCCCTTGAAGACTTGAGAAAAGCGACGTCATTTTTCCCCTTGCCAATTACAGATGCTTCTAAAATTGTCAATAGATGGCACCACAGGCCTTTTTTTTTACACTTTCGAACAAGCAATTTGACGAAATTAATTTCCTCACTTTTTTGAGGATACAAATTTATTCGATTTGACGAAATATTCGCTCGGAGCATTTCCCAGGAAACAGTTTCGTCAAAAACGAAGAAAATTTCGTGGAATTTGAGTATCCATTTCTGACAGTGTGGGAGTGCTGTGCTAGGTATTGTAAAATGTGTATTCATGACATAATGAAATGACGGTGCATGACGTGCTGAAGCACCCTTCAGAGCTGCCTAGATGCAAAAATTTGCAAGTTAGCAATATTTTGTAAAAATTTTGAAAATGCTAATTATAAAGAAGAACGTAATCTTTAATGAGTGGTGCTTTTCTGCAACTATCTATATCCATGAAAAACATCAAACGAGAGCACAAACTTAAATTTTAAGAATCGCCTATTTCTATAAATACAGGGTGTTCCGAAAGTCCTTGACACAATTTAAATTTCAATAAAAGATCAAGCAATTGGAGTACGAGAGTGTGATTTGGACGAACATGCCTGTTATGATCGGAAATTTCGTTTAAGCAAATAAAATAATTGTTCCAATAATTTCTCGTAGATGGCACTGCTTCTGGGAAGTTATTGGACAGGTTGAATACCTTTATACATAGAAATGGCAAAAGACGTACAATGCGTATGCACAGTTTTTGTCCAAACTATGGCACCCACATTCCAGAAGTTAACCATACTCGTTTAATCGAACTCAGCAGAGCAAGTATTGTTAAGTTCTAAATTGTGGGTTGCCATAGTTTGGACAAAAACTGCGCATAAACATCGTGCGTCCTTAGGCATTGTTATGTCTAAAGACATTTTACCTATTCGATAACTTTCCATAAGCAGCGCCATCTATGAAAAAATTTTGGAACTATTTTTTTTTTAATATTTACTTAAACAAAATTTCAAATCATAAGAAGCATTTTCATCCAAACAGCAATCTTGTACGCCAGTTGCCTGATCTTTTATTGAATTTTAAAATGTGTCAAGGACTTTTGGGACACCCCGTTTTACCAATCCACAAATGTTACCAAAATCACCAATTTCATTTTATTTACGAAGTAGAAACTTTTGGAAATCAACTGATTGTGCTTACCATACCAAGTAATAAATGTATTGGGGAGAGGGGTGAGACCTTAAAAAGGAAAACGTATTGAATAAATGTATCTTGGATAAAATCAAATCGGATCAATAGAGTGAAACAAACAAATGTGGCTTGAATGTTTTGCTGGTTGGTCTGTGTCTGATGTGACCGCTATCAACCACAACATTTGTAAT
Organism: Maratus michaelseni; assembly: GCA_963931845.1. NCBI lineage: Eukaryota > Metazoa > Arthropoda > Arachnida > Araneae > Salticidae > Maratus > Maratus michaelseni. The sequence goes on from OZ007599.1 coordinate 228,396,364, forward strand.
CTTTAAGAACTTCGTGTTATACATTCGGCAGCATGTCAGAAGGGTTTCTTGAACTGAAATGACAATGCAGTGTTGTAGATGCTCAGTACTTCCAAGTTTGAAGTACTTTGCTTTCAGATATGCCCTGAGGCAAACGTCTTAGAAATCAGGTCTGGTGATCGGGTGAGCCATTCTATAGCACAATGCATGTTTTGCACTTAAGAACTAACGAATCTTTGGTAATTGCATATTTATAAATGCGTTTTACATGTATGATTAACAAAATTCAAACAAATAGATTTTCTTTTAGGAAATTGATTATGCTATACAATGACAATAGCTATACGATGAATTTTTGCCCAAATTTCTATTAATTTTCAAAGCAAGAACGCTAAATTTTAAATCTAATCTTCAAAAGGCTGTCTAGCCTATCTGAACAAGCAACCCTTCTCTTTTTGTATATGTGTGGTCGTCGCTGTCATAGCCAGCTCCCAATCATAGCACTTCTTTTTTTCTAAAGTTATATGGATATATAAATTTGAACTGTATGTACTCTATAGAGATTGATACAGAGGGTGGTAATAAAAAAATGCTTTGCCAGCATCTAAAGCCCTAGAGACCAAAGCGTTGAAGAAATCGGAACGAAATTTGAGGCGCGCTCAAGAATCTCGTGAGGAACATTAAACGAGCGCTCACAATTATGATTATAGAGACAAAAATTCGCAAATTTCAAATGGCAACACCCATTTTTGACATCGCAAAATTATGTACACGTTCAAAAACCATAAACGCGGCGTTGAAACACTACCTGGGTACTAAACGGAGTGACATCAGACAAAGACAAACAAAAGAAAAGCAATTCGGCAAGATACTTTGACGATATTGTCATCTATCACATTGAGTTTCTGCCTCTAGGGATATTTCAAATCTCATGCACGTCGAATCCAATAACTGCGTCTAACGTAAGAAACACCATTAAACGGGAGATTTTGCATATATTTCATGAAATGATTTATTGTTTTCCACAATCTCGCGCATGAATATTTTTTCACTTCCTTTAGAATGAAAAAAAAAAAAATGTTTAGTTTCCAAATGTACTTATCCAAACAATTAGTTCTTTATTTGGTACGTAAAGGATTATTCCTTTTCTCTATTCTTCTTTTTCTACCTCCTGGGTTATGGTCTCTCACTTTAAACAACTGCGCTTTGGTAATCTATAGCCCCCTGTCGGGCTTATGATGATCAGGTCTATGACCATAGTCTGTTACATCTTTATGTATTTTTCATGTTTCTTACAGTCGCCCATTGCTTGAGTTGTTATTCGGTGGTTCGATCTACGGACTGAAAATTGTACCTCTCCTTTTTTTTTCGTTTAAGACCTTAATAAAGATGTCCGAGGTCGGACATCTATGCTGTACAGACGTGGATTCAACATCTAAGCAGTCTCTCTTAGGGGGGTATCAAACATATCTATGAACACCGTAAAAAATGATTGTCAAATTCACTACATTGACTACATCACTACTTACAGTAGATCGCAACGTAATATTTCCGTAGGTACAAATACCGCAAATATAACAGTAGATTTATCCAGCGTTTTCGAATTCAATATCCTTTCATGCGAACAACCAATCAGATCACATCGTTCATTTTGCTGATCGGCGCCTGCGCGCAAAGACATTTTACTAGCATATCTGCGCAAGGAACTTCTCCTTTTTGAATACGTGCTATTTCCCGCGAGACTGTGAAAGCGAGCAAAATGGTGTGTTAACGTACGCTTACGAGATTGAATCGTTTATATATCAGTGTTCAATTACAAATGGTATTTTATATTTGTATTAGATAAACGTAAGCTTTTAATTCTAGTCCAATTATCTAATACATATATATATATATATATATATATATATATATATTATCTAAATTCTTCTCGCCCTTCAGAATTGAAGTGTTTCTATTTTTAGTACTACAAATATACTCTCTCTGTATATATGTATTTACACATAGTGTTATAATGAATATTTGATGTCTCAGTTTTGCCCCATTAAAAAACTTTCTATTAATAAATTCGGAATAAGGGGTATATATATCATATACAAAGCAGTAAAGAAATGTTTTAATGTTGGATCGAATTTCTGTATATAAAATAATGAATTCCAATGTTTTTCAAACAAACGATGAACTTTATGACTATTCTAATAATCATCTAAAAATGAAAGCTGATTAAAATCAATGATTTATAAAAAAAAATATGGCTTTTAAAATTACAGCAGCTATTGTGATAATTTGTACGGAAATATGACTGTTAAAATTACAGAACTTTTTGTGGTAATTTGTACGGAAAAATGGCTGTGAAATTTACTACAATTATAACCGTTGAAATGACGGAAAATATGCGATAAAATTTACATCGAATTTTACGGCAATTTTTACGTAAAAACTGCTGGCAACATTGCTGCCAGCAGTTTTTGCCGTAAATATGACGGATTTTTTTTACAGTGAAGGTGGCCACTTGAAAAATTTTCAATCTTTTTGTTATTCCTTCGAATAATTATTTTTGTTGTTTTTTCTTATTCCTGCTGTTATTTGTGTTTCTTTTAAATATCCGTCTAAAGTGCCAAAAGTACCGTCTTTTATGCTATCTTTTATAGTAAATTTTGTCTCTGTAACCGTAACCACAGAAGCTCCAATGTTGATCATCGCCTCGTTCTCGAGCATATACTTTGAAATACCTACACCTCAATATCTTGAACGCTTCGGTCGCTATAGAACCTTGTAATCGGAAACATTCTTTTATGTCCACCCTGATTTTCAATGTTGAAAAAACTAGGTATCCAAATCCTTCAATTGCCATTAATTTTAATATTATGAAACTTCTTAGAATAACTTTATGTAACATCACTGATACCCGATTGCTGTGTTTTATTAACTTTCTTTATAGAAAAAGAGAAAAAATACAAAATTCACGCACAAATTTCAGTTTATTAAGATAGAGTGTTACTCCTTAATATTTGTTCTAATATGAGTCTTTGGCTTCTTTAAAATTTAAATACAGTCTAATGGTAAAATACTTTCAGGAGAGAATTTCGTTTAGATATTACCTTAATACATATCTAATTACAAGAGATAAAGTCCTATTGTAGTTTAAATTCATCAACATTTAAAACAAAATACCCAAATCCCATTTTATGACCGGCAAGTTAGACACCTAGAACTAGTAGAAGTTCTATTCAATTCGTGAAACATCAATTATTTTAGCACTAGAAGTCATTTTTTTTTTATGTATTTTACGCAGCTTCATTCTTTCCTACAACTTTTTGACTGAAAATAATGCTTTGAGGAAATACATATTCAATACAGATTTCTGAGAAAATAATTTAAATGTATACTTTGAATGTATTCAAGTAACTTTTTCAGACATTTAACTTTTGTTCGGCAAAATATATATCCAGTTAAATTTTAATTTTTAGGGTTTCGTTCATCTCACGAAACCCTATTACCCCCCGCTCCGTTGTCTGTCCGTCACAGAGCCATTCTCAAAAAGTATGTAACTTACAGAGTTGAAACTTTTGGTGTATAAATCTGAATAGCAGCTGTGAAGAGCTCAAAATATTAAAATTTGAAAAATTCGCATTATTTAATAAATAGAGATAAAAAACCAAAATTCTAACAGCCTTTTCCTATTAAATTGAAACATTTTTCGTTATAGCAGATGCCAAAGATTTAAAATCCACATTGAAATTCTTTCTACAATAATTAATTTTCTATCAGACGATTTTCACGTGAAAAATGAAAATGAAATAAAAAGTTTCACTAATTGGAAAAAAGATAAATATGAAATAAAATTGATTGACGTCATAGTCATAATAAAACGGAAAATTTCTAAGATTTCTCAATAATACAAGGCGTATGAGTATGTGTAAGTGGACAAAGCAGATTAATATCACGTCATTGGATAATTAAAAAGAAAATCTGACGTCATATAGGAAGTTTAACGAATTTTTCAAATGTTTGAGAATAATACAAAGCGAGCATCAATATAAATAATAGAGAATAGTAAATATATGAGTTTGAGAAACATATTGAATCGTGATAAAAATCCGATTATGGAAATATTTGCATATTTTAACATTTTGAAGGTGTACAATTTGTTTAATTTTGAAATTATTTTTTTAAATATTGCATTTAGTCCGTGTGACGGATATTATTATGACAGAATATAATAGCGGGCTTGGACCGCTATCCGGCTGGTTTAGATATTCGAAAAAAGGAAAAAATAGACCGGTAAATTTTTACTTTATAAAAAACATGACTTTTTTTTTTGTTGTTGCTAAATGAAACTTGTTTGAATTTATTAAAGAGAGGATAAAGTGTTTTGAAAGGAATATTAAACGAAACTCTTTGAGCGATCTTCGATCACACTTACCCACTTGTTTTACATTATTGACAGTTCATAGGTATTTTTTTCAAGAACACATCCAAAAGTATTAATTAGGTATTGAAATAGAAAAGCTATGAGTTAAATTTACCATAAGGCAATTATAAAAATTTATTATCTTTTCAGTTGAAAAGTAATTATCTTTCTCTAAGAGAAAATTAACATTTCGTCCGACTACACGCACTGGTACAAAATTATTTCTCCGCTGAGCCAGGTACACTGGTGAGTTTCCTATATTTGATTTCGTATCAGAATATTTAGACGTACATTAGGAAATTTTTGTTGAAAGAAAGTCATTATTTTTCACCAGGACGATCGCATATTTTCTTCTCTTCTTTTAAAATGAACTTGCGTGAATTAGTTATTTTTTTATGTTATTTTTCTCTCGTTGCTGAGCACTTAATTATTCTGGGACAAAGTTAAATCGATAATGTTTAGACACAGCCACAGAATTAAAATCAAGAAATCGAATACGTGGAGTTTTCAATAATATTTGCAGAAACGTCTTATACACTGAAAAAAAAAAGTGTTGATTTTACATCATGCGCATGCGCGTGATTACTGCTTATTTTACTGTTTATTACTGTTAATTCTACGGTATAATACTGGCAGCTGGAGTGCCAGTATTATACTATAAAATCAACACTTTTTTTTTTTCTTTTTTTTTTTAGTGTATAATTAAAGGGTTTTGAGAGTTAAACTTTATCAGAGATACATCCGGTTAATTTATGTCAAGAATAGAGTTTCTAAAGTATATAAATATCAAGTCAAATTCAAAATTTCTCTTATGTAATTTTTCTTCAAAACTAAAAGCGCATACTTATTACAAAAGAAATTGATGAGAAGCTCAAAGTCAATGCTCGCAGGTTCGAATCCTTGCGTCCCCATAAGAGTTTGTCTATCTGTTGTCTTGCATAATTTTGCATGCGCGTAAACGAGAATTTGGAACACTTTTGTCCCTCCAAAGGTCTATGTAGGTTCTTTTTAGGAATGTATAAAAGGTGTTGAAATTTTAAATTTTAATTTCAAATCATAAATACTACAATTTCTTATAAAATGAACCTATTTTTTAATATAATTACATATTTAATGACAACATTTCAAATTTAATATAAAGGTACTAAATATTGCTAGAATTCTTTTAAACATATTCGGGTATACCATTCTATTTTGTAAAACATCGTGAAGGTTTCGGTTCATTTTACAAAACAGTATTAGATTTATAAGTTTTTTTTTCTTTTGACATCAAGTGGTTCTAATTTCAACATTTAATTCTGACGTAACATATTGGTACTATCCACAGAACCACATACATATTGGTACTGTTCACAAAACCTCTTGTTCTGTGGACAGTACCAATACGTATGTATTATCTTTTAAATTGTTAAATCCCATTTTTTTAATTGTTTAAAACTTGTGATTTAAAGGGAGCATCACTTTAGTATATAGCCAAGAAGATTCTTTTTCCAAGAACAACACATGTGTACGTACACTGATTCACGCACAAAAACGCATATACTATTAAAATTACATTTTCAATGTATTTTCATGCACTCGCATTAGGTACATCAATAAGAGTATCATCTTAATCTCTGTGCCTTTGGATTTCTTTAAACCCCTTAAAAATATTGACCATTTTGCGAAATATCTTCTTAAAATTTGGTTTCATAATACATATTGAATTTTATTCTATGTACTCTACGATTTTATGCACTGTGTTACATAAAACGAGAGTTAGCTTCAATAATTAAGTTAATTATAGCTGTGGGAATGGTAATTTCGGAGAGAAGAGCAAAAATAAAAGTGAAAATTACAGTATGTACTGAAGTCTTGGTCTTGAAACAGAATAATAATAAAAAAAACTACCATAGATGATGTTTTCTACAATAAAAAAATCAAAACATTACATCAAAGAATCCTGTATTATCAAATCCTTACTTTCGCCTAGAAAATTAAAAAAAAAATAAAGATCTTTTAGTTGATTTTTGCAGCATTTGTCTTATGTTAGACAGCGAAAGTTCATCTAAACTGAAAAAAAAAAAAATGTAAATGAAGCTATCGATTGAAAATATACATAAATAATATGCTGAAAGAAAGCAGCTTCTGATAATGAAAACAAGATGAAAATAAATTGCTAAAAGTCATGTATTACGTGTACGTGTTACCATTCATCACACAAATTCTTATCTGTTTATATTATTAACGCACTAGAGGGAATAAATGTCCATGGAAAAATAATAAAAACGCAATTATCAGCAGATAAAGAACAAAGTTTTAAGAAGCATAAAAGCGTCGGTAATTAATAATGCTTAAAAAATAATGAGAAAAAAAAATCATTTTCCTATCGGTTCGTCATGAAATAACAAGGGTGATTATATTGATTGTTTATCAGCGTAAATTTCAAGAAAACTTTCATCGCCTTTTTTTTTTATCATCCACGAACCACAACTTCGAACAACATGTCCTCTAAAAGATTTTTTTTTTTCATTTTTAAATCTAAAACTTATATTAGCTCTTTTTAATTTTTTGCCGTTAACTTCGCTACCTCATCCCTAAGGAGTATAATTTTAAGAGAGAGGAAAAACTGGGACTAACTTGTTGATATAAATAATGCATTAAATAAACAAATATTTTTCACATATTTTCCATCAAATTAACTAAGGTGTGACCAGAATTAGTTATTGTAAAATGTACGCGAGAAGTTTGTTAATTAATGCTCAAGTCATTCGTGAAACGTTGTAGCTTTTTTTTTTTTAGACAGAATGAAGCTGCAAAACACCAGTGTCACCAGTAGTTATCAAATCCGGTATCCTGTTACAGATTCTTATCGAATGGCGATATTAATGACATAAATGTTCTATTGCATTCATGTAGCTTCTTCTCCTTTTATTTACTGATGCGCAGTTTCCTTCTGTAAGAAAGTGTATTATTATGAGAGCAAAATAGAAAGTTTTAACAGTATATGTTCGTTTATATCACATCTTTAAAAAATATATATATAAAAGATTATCGTTTTGCCGCTTTAAAAAAAAAATATATATTAAAAATATTAAATGAAATTATCGGGTAAAGTTTTTAAAAACATAAGTATGATTTTCTATTTAAAAACGCGCTGTTACGCTGTTAGAAAAACCCTACTGTTTCTACAGGAAAAAATATCAAATAAGACGCCTATAAAAACTTTTTTTTTTATGGACATTATTTATTATTATTTGTTAACAGTTTATATCACGGGCAAAATTTTTTAAAATAACAAAAAAATCTTAATAAATACGAATTTTTTCAGTTTTTTTTTAAAAATGATTATCAGTTTTTATTTTAATTTACCGTAATCAAATTTTAGATCTAGCTACAGACCAGTGTTTCCCAAATCCCGACCCTCGAAAACACAATACTAGGCATCGTAAAAAAAAGTATATAGAAAGAGTGATGTTTCGTTTTAGGGTTCTAAATAATAAATATAGAAAGGAATTGGAAGTCGAGCTTGGCCAGAGAATTAAATTAGCAAATTTGTCCCCAAACAGTGTTGCTAATTGGGCTATTATTTTTTATTTAGATATCCACCACTATTTCCGGAATATTTTCATAATAATATTTAACATTATAGCTGACAAGAAACAACATCACACTTTACATTAATTTGTATGCATTTTATATTTTTGTAAGAGTAAATGTTTTCTCATTAAAATATTTGAACATGTGTGTGGCCTTTTATATCGGTTTTATTTTAGCAAGAGATTTATTTCACCTAAATGTAATATTGTCTATAAAAATAGAGGGACACATTTTTAGTGCGCCACGAAGATGAGATATGACAGTGAACCGGGACGTGAAAAAAAAAAAAGGTTTCGGGAGCGCTGCAATAGACCTTTTAGAAAGCCTGAAACTGGCCGATTAGGACGATTTATTTTTAACCACGGTAGTTTTTGTGCAGATCAGTTGTCATTCGTTTTAAGAATTTATTAGAGTCATGAAGGACAAAGAGATTTTTACGGAATACTGATCCTGAGGTGTTTAACCCTTTCGCGACGTGCGTTTTTTACACTTTTTAAAATTCTTCAGCACCTGCTTTTTCAAATTGTAATTTTCGGCTTATTTAATTGCTGAAAATCTATGATTATATAGGCAAAAATTACTGGGATTCAAATTCAAGGATCCGTACATCCTGATACGTGCTGCTCGTCGCTAAGAAGTTAAACATTTGCTAAGACAATTTGCGATGCAGTTTTTGAAATGAATAACGTTACAAGCAGTTTTCCGAAACACACAGCCCTATTTTTTTTTTTTTTTTTTTTTTTTTTTTTTGTTCTTTTGTTCGTTGCTAATATTTGTTCAATAAAGAGTATAAGCTGACCAGGTGTCCTCTTTTTTAGAAGGCAGTATACTAATTTTTAAGGATTTTATTAAACTAGAAAACTGAAAGGATACATTGGTGATATTAGTATATGCTGATGAGATGATCAGTTAATCTTAATTTAATTTTATTAAAATTAGAAAAATTGAATAAATTGAGTGCAAGGAAAAAAAATAGAGGAATAATTAAATATCGATAATAAGCGCACGCTTGTAATCGTGATTACATAGGCTATATTCGAAAAAAAAAAGTGAAAACAACATTTGTGAATTAAGATTCAAATTTTATTTTACAAAATGTTCTAATAATAGCTTCAGAATTTTAACTCTGAGAAAAGTTTAGGAATAAAACTTTCACTGAAAGTTATATTCAAACCATGAACTATCAAGTTTTGATTTGAATAAAACAATGTTACATATGTTAAATATTCCGTTGTTTTAAAGGATTTTGTAATAATACAAATAAAATTATCCAAAAAAGTATTTCATGCATAATAAATAAAAGTATATAAAAGTTCAATAGACAGCTGAAAAAAAATTTCCTTATTCAGCATCCGTAAACAATCGATTTTATTTTATTTTAGTAAGTATATTTCCTGTTGAATTACATAAAATTAGCTTAAAAATTAAAATTATGTACCTATATATAATGAACTATCAGAATTAAACTCACCATCAACATCATCTGAATCAGAATCAGGTGAGTCTTTAAATATGACTTGTAAAAGAGCAAGAGGGCAGAAATTTGTAGTCCATGTGGAACAAGTGTAAGCTGGGGGTATTTGAGTACATAAATCTTCCTTATTTTTAGGTAACCATTAATACTCCACGTTTAATTTTATATAGTACAGAACTGGCCATAAAAATGTTATACCATACTATTTTAACCAGTCCCTTAAGCAAACCAGCACATTTACATATTTTTAGGGTTTGAGCTCGATCTAAATTTATTTACAATAAAACCAACACAGCTAAATACCATTTTTATGCAATCTTTTAGAATATTTTTCGTGAAATATTAGAAAAAATAATTTTTCAGAGAGAATTGCATTTTTAATACATACCTTAGTTTGTTAATTAAAAAAAAAAATTAATCGAATTTTGGAAGATAAATCGGTTAATCGGCACAGCGCTAATTTAATGCATTTTATAAGTATACGTATGTCTATGACTAATACTATTCAAATAAATTTCAAATAAAATTCAAATAAAATTTTTCAAATAAAATTGTTCAATTTTATTTATTTGCTATTATTAGATACAACACACCATATGCATCAATGTAACACGTGTTGACGCAGATTGTTAAAAAGATAAAAACAAGTGATAAAAAAAATGAAGTCAGTTTTGAAATAAGCATCACAAAAATGCACAGAATTAGTATAAAGCTTTAAAAAAGCTTTCACAAACGTAAATGAGACTTGTGATTTAGAAAAATATTGTTTAATAGGAAATGAAATTATGTTATTTATGCAGAATATAACAATATTATCTCATAAAACAATGTAATTTATTTAAGGAAATGAAAAAAAAATCAAGTTTGTGCTCACTTTTCAACATGTATTATTTATCTAATATATTAGCAGTTACAAGTAAAAGTTTTTAAAGAACCAAATAGAAAGAACGGCTATAATGCATTTAATGTGCTGCCATTTAATTATTAAGAACACTTTTTTGACAATTTGAACGCAACTTTTTTATTTTCATTTTTCCCGATTCTGGTTTCCTAAAATAATTTTAAATAACAGTTGGAATGTTGCCAAGTCCGCATAAATTTTGAGACTTATAGTATACCATTTTCAGCTGACATGAAGTCAGAGTTGAAAAATTTACTTTGACACTTATGATTGAATCTTATCTTTTCTTTATTTTTCATTCGTACTTTAAAATTAAATCTTAAATAAAAACATATATTTTTTATTCTTTAAGCTTTTCTTATTTGGAGAAAATTTTACGTATAGTGGAAACAGAATTATATTTTAGATCCAAAATGTGCGAAAAATGCCAGATAGTAAAATGGAGGAAATAATCTGTTTTGTAGAAGAAACGATAATTGCATGCATATACACAAACATTTGCACATTTCATATACAGGGTGTTTCATGAAAAAAAAATAAGAAGTGGTAGAGCTTAACAAAATAAACATTTTTATTATTATTATTATTATTATTATTTAATAAATGGATAGAAGAAATTCAAACGTCTGTCAAAAAAGCAAGCATCTGTCAAAAAAAAAAAAAAAAAAAAAAAAAAAAAAACTTAGTTTTGAAGAAAGTAAACGATTGTTTATTTCTCAGGAAGAAAAAAATCTGTTTTTAAATTGTAAAAATAGTACAGGAAGAAAAATAGAATGTTTTTTAAGTTGAGAGCTGACAGTTCTTTCTTTCGCCAAATGTACCGTTTTTTTTTTTTTTTTTTGTTACTTTTTCATTGTGTATAGACCTTTCTGTTTATGGAAATACACATATTTAATTTACAATATCGTACGAATTATTGTTGATTATTTTAATTTCTTTTTTTTTTATATATTATAAAAAATTATAATGGTAAAAAATAAAACTGGTAATAAAATATACCTTTATTACCAGTGAAAATGTTGATATTGAAAACAAATAGAAAAAATGAACAAATTAGAAAATAAGTTCAGATAGGCTCAAAAGGAAATAAGTTGTTAATCAGTGGCCGGATAGCCATAACAGGATTGTTTTCAGGAAAGATTCAGGAAAGTCCCCCAAATTCTCATTTTACTTTACCAACATCTTAGAAAGACTATAATTAGTCTTCAATAACGCACTAGATAGTACCCGTTAAGATTTGACGGTAAATAACTTGAAAGTTCCTTTAGAAATATTTTTCATTTTTAATTAGTTAGTTTTAAATTAATTAAGTAATGAAAACTTGATGAATTGTTATATTGTGTAAGCGATTCCTATAGATATAACACAATAGATGGTGTTGTCATTCCAGTCTACTCAACAAATGAAATAATTTTAAGCTTGTAATTTACAACATCATATTATGCTTGATTTTTAGCAAGAGTATTTAGCAAAAGTAATATTAATTGAATGATTTATTTTTACTTAACTTTATTTATTAATTTTATTTTTATCAGCCTGACTGTAAAACCCTGAACTTAAAATTTGCTGTTTGCAGCTAAAGATTTATAATATACATATGGCATCTTGATAATGATCATACAAAATATAGCAAAAATTGTAGATAAGTTAATTTTTTTAATCGATAATTACATTAACAAACTTTTACTTTAAATACTTGTAATATAAAATTAGTAATTAAAAAATATTCTTGGTTGTTAAATTTTACTTAACTATAAAGCATACGAATAATAATAATAATAATAATAATAATAAATATAACTTCTCCTCCTGAAGTAAAATATGGCATTATTAAAATGAATTATCGCCAATAAAATAACAAAAATCATTCTGTATGGAGTGGGAATTGAACCGAGGGTTCGAAACAGAGAACTCCAGCCAAAACTCCATCGCCTTAGACCACTCAGCCACATTTTCTTCACCCAAGTGTGCGATAAAACTAAACACGTTCTAGATTTAATTTGACGCATGCGCAAATAGGTAATTTTTTTGTGAATCTTAACGAAATTCCTTTTCGTTTTAATATTATATGATATTCTCTGAATGCTTTTTGTTTTTTCTTATGTTTTATTTATCCATTTAAATATTAATTTTCTAAAATCATAAGGAGTAAAATTTCAACAATCGTTTGTGCAATATTGTAAAGTTAAAAGATATTTTTCTTTACAAACAGAAAGCGACCTCTTGCGCCTTTAACTTTTCAGTTGCAACCACTCATTATTGCGTAAAGATTGTTTTGAAAGGTTGGTTGAAGTAAAAAAAAAAATACTCTAAAATCCAAGAAGCACAATTATATTGTGAAATGAGTAAATGAACATACTATCTCAATGTTATCTTATTAATCATATTTTCTTTAAATTATTTTAATGCTTCTTAGGAAAAACAATTTCAAGATATGAAAGAAAAAAATATTTTAAACATATCCCAACTTCATAAAAAAAATAAACAAGTTAACAGAAATCATTTAAATATTGAAATTTTTAAAATAAATGAGCGTATCTGGAAATCAAGCATTTCAATAAATGCCGCAAACTTTTCACTTTTAAATAACGACAGAGGATGCTAATCTGAGTAAAGGGAGACGAACCTCTCCAAAATCAATTGCAGAAATGATATATCGATGTTGAATGATACAGTTTGAAATTGATTCCCATTCAAAATTGATGAAATTGATGCATTCAGTTTTAATGACAGTCGATTTTCTTTTGCTGGAATCGTTTTTTAGTTTATATTTCTAGATTATTTCTAATCTAAATAAGTAAATATATACTGATATTTTTTTTTTTTTTTCAATTTATGTTTCTTCCAAACACAAATTTGAATGTCGTGTTAAAAAACGCATTTTTTAAAATAAAAGAGTGACTCTTTAAAATTATTTATTTGCATATGAAAACAATTCATGCATTTTTATTCCTTTTAGATATTATAACAGTGACAGAGATTGTTTAATTTCCGCACGCGATGATTGTTACCAAATGTTTTTTTTTAAATTATTTGCCTTGAATTCTATATGACATACAGAAAAAATGTACTGTAAATTGAAAAACCTTTTTCCATACATTGATTTTATCTGAAAAAAGAATGAAAAATCATGCGTCAAGCATAGATTATGTAACACTTTCCAACACATCTAAAATAATTTTACAAATCTTTACCGGTTAATAAGGTGAACAATGATATCTAAGTAAACAAGGTCAAGGTCAAACTGGGCGGGGTGGCCTACCTTTCGGCTTAAGCTCAACTAGCCCCATCCAGCAGGTTTGTTTACCTAATTATACTGTGCATTATTAAATTATACTTTCTGATATTGAGCAATAATTATACTATGTAATTCAGAAATACAAATTCTGAAAATACAAGATTCCAAAAATACAAATTCTGAAAATACGAGATTCCAAAAATACAAATTCTGAAAATACAACTTATAATCCTACTTATCAGTACTAAATACTACTATGTGATACTGAGCAATAATACTACCATATGTAATAATACTGTAAGATGCTGAAGTAAATAATAATAATGGATAGAAGCACTAAATGAATAATAATGAATGAATAATAATACTGGAGTAAACAATTATAAATTATGCTAAAAATAATAATAACACTGTATGATGCCATTAAGAATAACTAAATTGTTAAGGTTAGAGTTTATGTAGTGTGTAAAGTTCCTTATGCATAATAGAAGTCCACTTCATCCTCAATGTCCACTAAGTCCAAATGGAGGCAGCATGAATAAGTATTGATTGCGTTCTAGCAGAAACATACAATCTGTTATTTTTTGAAGCAGTTTTGGCTGTTTCAGCACGTAGGCAAACCAGGCCGACAGATTCATTTGTAATGGCTTTCTAATATGATGGTGGGCAGTCAGGGTACAATCTAGGATATAATGTAAGGAGGTACCTTTTTTCTCACAGGTGCATCTAGGTGACGATGCCTTGCCGAATTTGTTGAGATATTGAGAAAACGGGCCATGGTTTGTAGCAAAGATTTGGAAAACGCATTACATATTAAAAAAAAACCCAATTTCAAGAATTACCAACAATATTTGGAAAAATATTCGAACTCTTTTGTGCAGCCCTGTATATGTTCTATAGATTTGTATATCTACTATACATAGAATGCTAAATTTTAGTTCAGTTAGGAAACGTGTAACACAGTTTAAAATTCCCCTTCTGGAATTTCCGCCAATAAACGGAAATGTATTCGAGAACTTTTGTGCTGCTCTGTTTATGATCTATAGAATTTATACAGACCAAGTAATAGACAAAAAATGAGTTAAATTTAAAAACGCATTCAGGAACTGAAAAAGCACTTCTAACAATTATTGTTAACAGACAGTACCGAAATCTTTTGTCTGTCCCTGTAAGTGAACGATGAACGCTATACATACAATATTCTATGAGAAATCTCTTTTAATGCACCTTAGTGATATATATCAATTTCAATATGTTTGAAATAGTAAAACATTATTAAAATAAAACCGCAAACGATTTTACTCCATAGACCGTAATGTAACGGAATTATTTTGATTATCTCTGTATAAGTGCTATGCACGTCATATTCTATAGTAAGCCTCTTGTAGTGTACATCAGTGATATATATCAATTTCAACATGTTTGAAATTGTGTAACATCATTAAAATAAACCGCAAATGATTTTTCTCCATAGATCGTAATGTAACATAATTCTTTTGTGTGTCCCTGTAAAAAAATTATAAGTGTTACACACTTCATTTTCAATACCGAACATGCCATAATAAATCTCAATGACATATATCAATTGAATGACAATCCGAATGTATTTATGGACAGACAAACCGAATTCATAAACATTTTTCAACTATGTTGGAAAGTGTTAAAAAATAACTAATTTATTATTTTAATAAATATATTTCTATTCATTTGAAAGCTATAAAGGGGATATTATTATGTAAACATTTAAGGATACGCTTCACTAAATTTAAGTTGTATCAACATGACTTTAAGTGCGTACTTTTGATTTCTTGCTCTATAAGCGAAGCGAATCATTCACAACACGAGTTCAATAATATCGAGCATTGTTGCTGATAAAACAAAATTATAGCGGATGAAATATAAAGTACGCCTAAGGTAAGGAAGCCTAAGAATCTAATATTCTCTGGCCATGAAGCTGCTGTTCTAGATGACATATTAGAGGTCCACGCAGACCGAAATTTTCAGGCCCGGGTCCAGGAAAAATCGACGAAGTTAGGCGCGACTCGGCCTGGTTCAATTTCTGTAAAACATTCCTATATTTCTAAATCAGCATTTCCCTACAATTAAAAGTATTTATTAATTAAAAATATTTTTAAAATGTATTGCATACATATTTATGCAAAATTGTATAAGTACAACATTTTTTAATTTTTATTTCCGCAATCCATAGAATACATATAGCTGCCAACTGCTATGATTTTTTCCCTCCAGTAATTTTGAATAAAAATCTTTGCCTAATTTTATCGCAGAAATTTTCATTAAATATGAAGAAGATGACTGGAACTGGAAATGACTGGTGGCCAAAAATCGTAGCAGTTGGCAGCTATGGGAATATGGAATGATGTTACATCCTTAGTCAGTTACATCCTAATGAAGACTCAAATAAAACAATAATTTAGTTTTTAATGAAAGAAAAATACGATAAAAATACATTTTTGAAGCTCTATAAAGGGTAAAAAAAAGGTATAATTTAAAAATATTTCTCTGTAAATTACTAAATCAAATTAAATTTCTAATTATTCCGTTAAACGTATGCACTATTTCAGTATTATTAAACTTGCCCCGAGCCTAATGAAAGAAAATTGGCCCGAAACCTTGCAGACCTTTAAAGCTTTCCTATTTCTAACCTTGTCCAAACTGCTTAGTCTTTTAGTCTGGTAGTGCGTGGTGTAACTCTTGCAGCAGTTTGAAAATTTCTTGAACCATACTTTTCTCCTTATTGACATTTAATTCCATTCTTGTACAACGATAATATTACGCACTTAGGTCTTAATAGATAGGGTTAGTCATCTATAAAATTCCTATGTCAAGAAACTTTTATCTGGCTTCTAACATATAGTCTATTACACTCTGACGCACAATCTAGCCAATGTATTTCTGCGTACATTGGTCAAAAATTTATTTGTTGAATATTTGCTAACTTTAGGCAGTAATCACTCATTTGTATACCTATCTGTTGAAATATGCAACCAATAAACCTAAAATATTATATATCATAAACAAAAACTGAAAATTAAATAAAAAATTAAACCCAAAAAGGCTTTCAATGATTATTTTTTCCCTTTAAAACTAAACAATATAAACACTCTTTAAACATTTACAGATAATAAAATTATTTTGAAAATAATAATTCAGGTACAAAACTGACATTTAAACCTACAGTGCATGATTTTTTCTTTTAGAATTGTGTTTTTTTATACTTATATTAAGAATTCGACGCCAGAAATTTTAAGATAGATTTTTAACTTTATTTAGTAGCATATTTATGTTATTTTTACAGGATTAATATTTCTATATAAATATAGTGGTTGCAAAGAACTTGATTTATTTATTAAAAGTTAAATAGAAAGTATTGCCAATTGGCTACACTATGAACTGTAGGGTTTAGGAAGGTCTGAAGAGTTATTACGTTTTGAGGTTTGAAAGCGTATTTCTTTAAACTTTCGCAACATCCCAGTCTGAAAGATACCAAAACGTATAGAATAAGACAATCCGTGGGTGTATTTTGATTTTGCGACTATCTGCAGCCTTGAGAAAAAAGAATTAAATTAAAATAAAGCATAATGAAGATTTGATTAGAAATTTAAATAATTAATACGTTTTTAACCTTATTTCTAATTTCCCTTTTATTTTTTACTTATATATATATATATATATTATCATGAACTCACATGATTGCTATTTATTTTGAATTTATAAATAACGAAAGTAATGAATTTTTACCTCCCTAATCCCAACGGTTTAAAAAAAAAAAAAGCCATGTCCAGTTATTTACGTTAACTTGATTCATTATCCGGTGTCTGAGAAGATATATTGACCCTTTTCCTTTGCTTTCATAACTGAAATAATCATTTGTTCACTTCTTCTCTCAAGTAGAAAAATGTTTGGGCCGATGTGGGCTAATTATTATGGGCCACGTTGGCCTACAGAAATGTGTGATTTGTCGTGCAATGGCCAACAAACCATTTGCTGAAAAACACCAAATAGAAAGAACAATGCATTTAATGTGCTGCCATTTAATTATTAAGAACACATTTGTGACAGTTTGAACGCAACATTTTTATTTGCATTTTCCCCGATTCTGGTTTCCTAAAATAATTTTAAATTGCAGTTGGAATGTTGCCAAGTCCGCATAAATTTTGAAACTTATAGTATACCATTTTCAGCTGACATGAAGTCACAGTTGAAAAACTTACTTTGACACTTATTATTGAATCTTATCTTTTCTTTATTTTTTATTCGTACGTTAAAATTAAATATTAAATAAAAACAAATATATATATATATATATATATATCATTCTTTAAGTTTTTCTTATTCGGTGAAATTTTTACATATAATAGTGGAAACAGAGTTATTATTTAGATCCAAAATCTGCAAAAAATGCAAGATAGATAAATGGAGGAAATAATCTGCTGTGTAGAAGTAACTGTATTTGCATACATATACACATACATGTGCACCAGCGGTTGAACCGTTAACTGCTCAGATACGCTGCAAATTAGAGGGATCTCTGTACCTAGCATTTCCAAACCATTTCCCAGGTTTCTAAAAACTGCCAACGATAGGCCAACAATCCATGCTGTTTGCTGTCATATCAGATAGGAAATGTAATCTATAAGTCTCGCTACAAATAAGATGCACTGATATGTTCAAAATTTAAGGCTGTTTGTCAGTGAACTCCCCAATTCTCCCCGCTAATGTTAAACTTATGGGCGTAGGATGCATTCGTATATTTAAAATATCTCTTCAGGGGATTAATATTTTTAACTTCTTTTTTTCTGTGTACACTTTTAAAGGATGCCTCTTTTTTAATACTTTCCAACATACTTGAAAAGTGTTTATGAATTCGGTTTGTCTGTCGTTCTGCCGTCTGTCTGTCGTCTGTCTGTCGTATGTCTATCATCTGTCTGTCGTCTGTCTGTCGTCTGTCTGCCATATGTGTGCCGTCTGTCTGCCACCTGTCTGCTACCTGTCTGTGCTCTAGCTCGCGTAAATATACTCGGATTGCCATGAAATAGATATATGTTATTGGGGTTTACTATGTCATGTTTGGTATTGAAAATGAAGTGGGTTGCATTTATGGTTCTTTTACAGGGACAGTCAAAATAATTCCGTTGCATTACGGTTTATAAGAAAAAATCGTTTGCCGCGTAGTTTAATGGTGTTACACTATTTTAAACACATTCCAATTGTTACATATCACTGAGGTGCACTACAAGGCGCTTACTGTAGAATATTGTGTGCATAGAATGTATTGATTATTTATAGGGATACCCAAAATAATTTGGTTACAGTACTGTCTATGAATAATAATTACCGGAAGCTCGTTTTCAGCTGTGGTGCACGTTTTTAAATGTAACTAATTTTTTGTATAATAGTTGGTGTATTTAAATTCTATAGATCATAAACGGGGCTACGCAAAAGATCTCACGTACATTTCTGTTTATTGACGGAAATTGCTGAAGGGGAATTTTTAATTGCGCTGTGTATTTTCTAACTGAAATCAATTTTAGTATACATCCAAATCTATAGATCATATACAGGGCTACACTAATAATTCGAATATTTTGTTTGACTATAGTAATTGCCTAAATTGGGTTTTTAAATGTGTTATGCGTTTTCTAAATTGTTTATTTATAGAAGACGTTGTTTAGTTTAGTTTAAACTAGGAAGTCCTGTTACATTTTTCTGAATGTGTTGAAAAGTGTTTCATAATCTATGACGCATGATTTTTTGTTCTTGTTTCGTAATTGTCAAAATATTTCAAATATATATACTTAATTTTATATGAAGTGTTAAAAATCTTACTCAGTTCCGCTAAGATTTTAACACATAAAATTTTAAATTATGTATATATTTTTGAAATATTTTGACAACTGAGAAAAAGAGACATTCTTTAAGAAGAGTACACAGAAAAAAGAAGTGAAAATATTAATTTCCTGAGGAGATATTTTAAATATACGAATGCATCCTATACACGCCGTTAAAAGTAACGGTCGCCGTTGTTTGTTATTACTCGAGGGCTACCTTAATCTGTCTTTTAATAAGTACCCCAAGTAATTTTGAATTAGTTCAGTAAAACAAACAAGAAAGAAAAATCATACGTCATGCATAGATTATGAAACACTTTCCAACACTCCCAAAATACTGTAACAAAACTTCACTATTTAATAAGGTAAAATCAGATATCTAAATAAACAAAGTCAAAGTCAAACCGGAATCAACAAAGTCAAATCAAATTCCCGGACGGGGAGGCCTACCTTTCGGCTTAAGCTCAACTAGCCCCGCCCAATCTAAATAAACAATTTAGAAAACGCATAACACTAGTTGAACATTCAATTTCAGAAATTAACGCCGACCGTCTGTAAGCTATTTGAATTATTTTGAGTAGCCATGTATGTATGCAGCCATTTGTTACACTTTACATGGTTTGCAAAAATTCAATTCAGTTATGTAACGCAAAATAAATTTGAAAAATAATTTCAGCTCTTACTGCCCATATATGGGGACTTGAAATATTTTGTGCATCTCTGTATACCATTTACAGATTTTTATATGCAACAGATACTATGCTAAAATGTCATTCAGTTAGGAAACGCATAATACAACTAACCGCATCTAACGGCGCACTTCCAGCGCTTATCGCGTATTGACAGTACTGTAACCAAATTCTTTCAAATAAGTGCTATACACTCTAAAAACGACATTTTCAAAACTGAGCAAAAAATACTCAATCTGAGTAATGTTGCATAGTCAAAATGGCTCCTAATCAAAATTACTCATGTATATACTCATGTATATACTCAAACATGTATATACTCATTTCTGAAAACATGCACACACTCAAGAATAAAACATCATGTGCTCATATTTGAGTATGTGCATGTTTCAAAAATGAGTATGAACTGACTTCTATATGTGCTCATTCTTGAGTATTTCCATGTTTCAAAAATGAGTTTGAACTGATTCTATTCATTTTTGAGTATTTCCATTTTCAAAAGTGAGAATGAACTAACCTCTATGTGCTCAGTTTTGAGTATGTCCATGTTTCAATATTCTGAGTATTTCTGGTATTTGAGAATTGAAAGCACTGGGTCGTCCTATTTGAAACAAAAATTTCATAACAAAATGAAAACATCGTTTTACTCAGATTTGAAAGTGTCATTTTTCTCAGTGTACACTCATTATTCTACAGTAAGCATCTTGTAGTTCACCTCACCATTGCACAACAATTTCATTATATTTGAAATAGTGTAACAATTTAAAAATACTCTTCAAATGATTTTCTCCCATAGGCCATAATCTAACGCAATTCTTTTGGATGTCCCTGTAATTGAATGATAAAGGCCATGCACTCCATATTCTACAGAAAGAATGTTATTGATCCTTAATAATGCATATAAATTTCAGTATGTCTGAAATAGTATAACTCTATTGAAATAAACTGCAAACAATTTTCCCCCATCTACCATAATGTAACGGAATTGTTTTGTGTGTCCCTGTAAACGGAATATAAATGCTACACTTTCCATTTTCAATAGGAAATGTCCTATGATAAACCTCAAAAACATATGCCAAGCTCGTGGTTATCTAAATATATTTACGCGAGTTAGAGCACGGCTTGACAGCCAGACAGATAGACAGGTGGCCAGAAAACCGAAGCCATTAACATTTTTGAAATATGTTGGAAAGTGTCACACCGTGTCACACCTTGAATAACTTTGTGATTACGTTTTAAGACTGACCACACTCCAACCTCTCAGTTACTCTTTTTGCAAATAACTGGCAGATAACGAATACTAAATCTTTAATAATATTTTATGTATAAAAGTCTTTTTCTGAAAATCTCAAAACAGTAAGCTAATTTCTGTTTTATTTAACTGATTGAACTTGTTTAGGGTCATCATACTTTCAGAATGTCCCTTTAGACTCTTTTACTTTTTTTTCCAACATTGAGTGCGCGTGCATGAACTGCATTGGTTATGTATGTGTAAGTGCATATAATTTAATCCCTAATATTGTTCCGCTTCTGTATATCGACAGCTGATCATCGCAGAGGACAGACTATAAATGAATTAAATTAAATGATTACATGATTAACAACTAGCTGATAAATCTGTCATAGGGTAATAACGGTGTTGATGTTCTGTGATACATGTTTGTACTGGTAATGTATACAATTTTTATAAAAACTTAACGTAAGCAGATGCTTTTAAGATCAATCAAATTACATAAAAAACTTTATTGGTGTTCTTTATCTTCGTAAAAATACATTACTTATTTTATTTTAAGTGTTTTTTTTTTATTTTACTCTATTTTACTTTTTTACGTTTTTTTAAGAATTTTTTTTTCTGAAATAAACAATATTTTACCATAGAAGAAAATTTTCCTACGAAAATATGAATAAAGAACGTGTTTTCAATCTTTCTTTTACATCATTGTCCCGCATATCCCACATGTCAACACATCACTCTTGCAATAACACCAAAATTACGTCATGGTTGGCGTCTCTTCTAAATTCTTAACCAACAGAGAGACAAGAAGTTTGGGACACCCCAGTATGTGTTTATATATATTTTCTTCGTTTTGGGTTCTGGAGAAGCTTTACAGGAAGGGTTCTTTAGTGTGAAGAATATATCCGTGACATGAGGTGACTTAAGGTCTCTTCGGGTTACCCCCATATCCCTCTTCCGAAATGAGGCGCATGTGTTCACAAATCTTTTTTCAAACTGTTTACAGAGTTTTTTTTCTTCTTTTAAGCAGCTTTGCATATTTTCCTGAGCTATTTATAGTGCAGATTTCACAGGGAGCGATCGATGTTTGACTTTAAGATATTGAATAAAGGGGAAAAAAATCTTTAGATTTTTAACTCAACAAAACTGAAATACATTATGTTTCAAGCCTCTATGAATTTATTATATATTATTAAAAAAACAATAAAAAAACAATAAAATACACGAAAGTGACGGTGTTCCAATAACTATTTTTTTTAATCTTAAATAAATTTGAAATTCTCCATTTTATACATTTTAAAAAAGAAAGTAAATAAATTCACTTTTATAAGATAATTAGCTTGCATTATTTTAATATTATTTAAATTAATTTATGTTTTAAGTTATTGCCGTGTACGCAATTTTTTTAAGTTCTCAATTTTGTAGCTTTTACTTTCTCCATTAATTTATTTATTTATTGTCTTATGTGTCTTATATATTTGATACGGAATCTATATATATTTTAATAATATTTTAAATTTCATTATCAATTAGTGTTTCTCATAAATCGGATTGTAAAACATCAATATTATAAAGTTGGAATTATGTGACTAAATAAGCACCTTTTCAACGAATATTTTTACACTATCGTTACCCTTCCACATGAATAATAATAATAATAATAAGGAAAAATAAGAAATTTTCAGTAATAAAACAAAATAATTCCTTATAGTTTCTTCAGAAGAAGATTTTCTAAAATCAAAATAACTGAACTTTTGTCATAGTTTTTCTAAGAATTTTATAAAAATTCCTAAAAACGCCTATCGTTTATTTTCTTTTTTTAAATCTGCAGAAGAGATAACTGGAAACAGCTTCTTTCGCATTGTTTTATTTATCAAGTGATCCCAGTTTGAGTGTCATATTTCTATGATGTTTTTCAATTTCATAAACTGTGGCAAAATTTTTAACCACAGCACGGCATTTTTGATCCTCTTCTCTGAAAGATCTCCAAAAAACCATTTCCTACATAAAATAATGTCGTCCATGAAAAATTGCTCGGTTATCCAACGATTTCTCCTGAAGTAGCTTTCAATAGATTCATAGAAACTCCACTGAAACGCGAATTATTCGCCAGACTAGCTATCGCCGAAAAATGACCCCCCGCTCTTGTTGAAGATTCTCTTCACGTTCAAAGTTTCTCAGGACTGGAATTGAGTTATCAAACGAAGATGACGTTGTATTCTTTTTCCTAGTTAAATGTTAACTGCTAACGATGCATCTCTCCGCCTTTTCTGGTATTTATCAATGGAAATTGACCCAACCATTTTTTATTTATTTGTTCATCGATTTTGCTTCTACTGTGAAAAACACCACTGTCAACCATTCACCAAATGCGATATTCATCTACAAAAGGTTTCATGAATTTAGTCTGTCCTTAATTCTTTCCTGTGTATTTCAACCCCCATTATTATCATCGGCACGCTTTGGAGAAAATATTAAACAACCCCAGCTTCTGTCTATCTAAGATAATTGAGATACCAGATATCATTTCTGATCTTCGGAATACACATATGACAGGTGAACACTTTAATAACATCTTTCTTAGTAACATTTAGAAGGTTATATTTACATTTTATCATAATTTTATTAAAACAGATGTCTGCAACTAGATTCGCAGAAATATCAGCAGTACATTTACAATCATTCAGATTGTGTCCCGATAAAACTCCTGTTGATTGATGGAAATCTTCTGACAAAAGGGGGAAAAAAGAAATAACTACGCAGAATTTGTACCTATAATTTCATGTTCCGACACTACTTTTAAGAGTTCCATTACATTTGATAGAAAATGCTGTATAAAGGGGAGGTTAGACTTATAGAGATAGCAAATTTGTTCCTTAAATCTTGAAAATTCAGATTAGAACTACTAGGCAAAGAATTGTAAACATTATTGTTTGATGATGTAAATTGAACTTCATTTTTTTTAAATCTTTAGATGTGTTTGTATTAATGTATGAATAATCTTAATATACTTTATTAATTTAAACTTTAATAATAGAAATATTGTAAAATTATTGGCTTCATAAAAACAATGTTTTAATTGAATTTCCACAATGTGATATAGAAAACATAATATGTGAAATAATAGTAATTCTGTTTGCAATTGCCAACATATTATAAGATATTAATTATCTGACATGCTCGATTGTTCGTCACTAATCGCAGTAGAATTAAATTTATGTTTGGTAAACGCTTACCGTTTGGACAGTTTCTATGAATTTGTGCAGAGGTGTGAATCAGAATCAGTTGATAGAGCACCTACATTTAGCTTTCCGTTTATCCAGTATTATGATTGTTCAATCCTTGGAGAACTTATTCGCTGAAACTTCGATTACCAAAATCTCCAGTTTGAGATATTATCAGGCATTCATTAAAGAAAATATATTTATGTTTTTTAATTTATATTTCAGTTAATGATTTTACGGTAGCGAAATACATCTTTTAAATACACTATGCAAATAAATAAATAAAATAAAAATAAATAAATAAAAATCTGGAATCGGTCGGTTTTTGCAACACTATGTGAGACATTTTAATTACAATTTTAATACAAACTAAAAATACTATTCGAAACGTGTCAAAATATTCGTATAAACGAACCTTAAAATAATCTTAGATCATGTCAAAATGAGCAAGTTACTGCTTCACACTGTTATAAGGAAATGCATTTTATTCGCTTCTGTAAACGTGATACGCTATTTTTGTATATGCAAGAGTTCTAGTTTTGGTATTGCAGTGTTTAAACAGCATGATTTGTCTGTTTAGAAACAAGTCGCTCACAGAAGTCGCAATGCATTTATTAGTAGTGTCTTAAAATGTAACTTCTCGACTTTGAATCCAATTCAAGGAAATTACAAATGCATATTGTAGGTCAAGGTTACTTATGTGTTATTACATATACACTGTCAATTATTGTTTGTTCCTAATTGCCCGTTGGAGTAAACACAAGAATGTAACAACTACATTGACAATTTCTCCTTGCTACAGGAGATGTTTATTTCATTAAAACTATCTGTAATCATTTCATAGTGATAGATTTTGAAAACATAAACTACTGCAAGTCGTACACAGGTGTCATGCAATGTTCCATTATGAGTGCAAATCCAGCACACGTTCTAAAAATCACCATGTTTTGGTATGGTTTGAATGTGGCAAACGGAATAATCGGTTCATTAGCATAAGAAAAATAGTAATATCTGTGATGAGAACTGATGTCATTAGTGGGCAAATGCATAAGACATATGATCTATCCACTAAATGAACGTATACTTTATGCAAACAGCTAAACTGGTTTGTGGTATAAGGGTGAATTTATGCAACCCATTACTGTCACCTGTGCAAAAAACATGTTAATGAAAACGTCTTCATTTTCTTTGATGATGACGCACGCCCTCAAAAACCCGGACACGTCAACAACAAATTTAGAAGTGAGGGAATAGAGGGAATACAATGATCACAGTTGCGCATTATTTTAATCTAATCAAGCATTTAGCAGATTGTCTCTATAGACGCAAAGCACACATGCCGATACATTTACTACCACTTCTAGATCAGCAGATATTCTTCCTTGAAAATATAGGCAAAACTTAAACACTATAATAGACAATGCGATCTACTCGATAACATACGGATGAGAAATCTTTTGGCCATTAATAGTAATCATTATATCTAAAAATAATTCAATACCGGGGAAATTTTTTTGAGTCATTTGCACCTCGTCACAAAATGGGACATATCGACTTCACAGGGACTCTAAGGGATTTTCTAAGTTACGTGACGACAGTGTGGACAGTAGGAGTCGCACTTGGGTCATCGCGCTTTCACATTTTTATTACATTCGGGCCACTGTGCTATTATGATAGTTGCTGAGATTTTTGAAAGTTTAGAATATTGGAAAAACATTTATCTATTTTTATATACAAACATGAATAAATTTAATTATACAACAACAATAATAATATATATAAATAAAATGTTTATATAACAAATCTCACTTTCTGAAGCTGAAATGGCGCCAAGTTTTATTTAAAAAAAGCCAAGGCCCTTGTAATTGAAAAGTAGCAAAAATTTTAATATAAGATCGTCAATTGTGTGTCAAAATGAGCAATATTGGCAACAATGCAATTAAAATGAATGTGGATAACAATAAATAGTTGTTACAAAAAACACTCTTGTCGTGCGTGAAATAAATATATATCAGCGCAAAAATAAAAGAAACATTCCCTTGAAGTCGTTTTTTTTTTTTTTTTTTTTTTTTTTTTTATTACATAATAAATATTGAACGTAATAAATATTGAAAAAGTTTAAATTTGAAAATTATGTAATAAATTCAATAGTTTTATAAATTAGTGTCCATAAAATCTATAGAAATATGTTAATATAGTTTAATTTATCTAATGCATTTATAAAATGATTAATAGTAAAATTGTATTACAAATTAAAGCTAACATTTCGGTTATACGTCCCTTCATTTGCACGACGTTTTTAAAAGGTATCTCAGGAGATCTACAAACGATGCCTTACTGACTTACGAACGATGATCCCACAAGAAAAATGCGAAGGCTTTACAAGTGTATCCGTCAAAATTATAATTTGCTTATATTTTAAATGACCTAATAATATAATTAAATGACTCATAATCGTCTGGCATTAAAGCACGAGGCTTCTTTGCCAAGAAAGCTTCAAGATTGGAGCTTTGACAAATTTTTAAGTAAAAACAATTGTTGGCAACATAAACACTCAAACATTGTTGAAAGAAAATACAGTTATATTTTCTTGTAATTAAAAAAGGATTAAGAGCGAGATTTAATTGAAAGTTTGATTGCTTTTTAATAGCAGTCGGATAGTAAACTAATACTTTTGATTAAGGTAGAAATGTTTCATCTGGCTGTTTAACATAAATGGAAAGTATTGGTTTGGAGACTTTTTTAATAAATTAAGCGGAACTTCCCAGAAATTGTGACAGAAAACATTTTTTTTTTCTCGTAAATACTAAAGAGTTTTCAAAGTTCATAAATATTTCATTAGATAAACTTACATATAGTTTTAAATAAATCTATGTTTTAGGAATTAAAATATTTCACAATTATCATTGAATATATCTGCATAATTATTTTTATTTAAAGTAATTGTAAACTTTAAATAAATTTTTGTAATAGTAAAATAAGTAAAATAATAACAATGCTATAAAATGTTTGAAAACTTACATTTTAAACACTTTTTACATAAAAAAAAAAAAAAAAAAAAAACTATTTACCGAATTTTTTCATGTATTCCAAGCGGATTTATTGCTCATCAGATTTATTTAAAATTGGATTGCACGTCACATATAAGTAATACCGATTTTAAAGGCCTCTGTTTAAATGGCCATTGATCACTGAATAAAATTGTTGAGCGGCAATTTTGTATTGAAATTTACGGAACCACGATACACAATGCATTTTGTTTAATAGATGATCTCCAATTTTTAAACAGAACCCCACCCCCAATGATCAATTAAAATCATAGTGCACGTGTTACACTAGGGCACGAAACAATGCGGTATTTCAGAGAACATTTGAATCGGCTTATATGAATAAAATTATTATAAATAATCTGGACCCCGTTTACTGTCTTGTCAAATAACAAGTGGGTAAGTGTGATCGAAGATCGCTCAAAGGGTTTCGTTTAATATTCCTTTCAAAACACTTTATCCTTTCTTTAATAAATTCCAACAAATTTCATTTAGCAACAACAACAACAAAAAAAAAAGTCATGTTTTTTATAAAGTAAAAATTTGCCGGTATATTTTTTCGTTTTTTCGAATATCTAAACCAGCCGGATAGCGGGCCAAGACCGCTATTATATTCTGTTATAATAATATCCGTCATACGGACTAAATGCAATATTTAAAAAAATAATTTCAAAATTAAACAAATTGTACACCTTCAAAATGTTAAAATATGCGAATATTTCCATAATCGGATTTTCATCACGATTCAATATGTTTCTCAAACTCATATATTTACTATTCTCTGTTACTCATATTGATACTCGCTTTGTATTATTCTCAAACATTTGAAAAATTCGTTAAACTTCCAATAGGAAGTCAGATTTTCTTTTAATTCTCTAATGACGTGATATTAATCTGCTTTGTGTACATACACATACTCATACTCCTTGTATTATTGAGAAATCTTAGACATTTTCCGTTTTATTACGCGACTATGACGTCAATCAATTTTATTTCATATTTATCTTTTTATAAATTGGTCAAACTTTTTATTTCATTTTCATTTTTTACGTGGAAATCGTCTGATAGAAAATTAATTATTGTAGAAAGAATTTCATTGTGGATTTTAAATCTTTGGCATCTGCTATAACGAAAAATGTTTCAATTTAATAGGAAAAGGCTGTTATAATTTTGGTTTTTTATCTCTATTTATTAAAATAATACGAATTTTTCAAATTTTAATATTTTGAGCTCTTCACAGCTGGTATTCATCTATATACACAAAGTTTCAACTCTGTAAGTTATATAGTTTTTGAGAATGACTCGTGACGGACAGACAACGAAGCGGGAGTAATAGGGTTTCGTGAGATGAACGAAACCCTAATTATTAAAAGCATCTCGCCGCATTAAGTACCAATTCGGCTTAAATACTATCACAGAATAATATAACATTTATAGCAAAAAAGAAACTTTTGTTTGATTTGCATAATGAAGTATAGAGATTACAGGAAAGTTTTGATTGCGCAATGAATAATACATATACACTATTTTTAAGTAAATTTCATTGAAAATAATAATTAACCCGTGAGTAGTCGCGCCGGGTATGATATGCCCAGGGTTACAATTGTCACCTCTGTTTTCGAAAAGTAATCTTAAACTTATATTATTGCAGAATTTGTAACAATTGTCTCTGACTAAATAAGGTTGCAATTATTATTTTTATTTATTGATGACAAAGTAAAAACCATTCATACCGTGGGTATGCGCGATTTCTCCCAGATTAAACGAATTTTTATAGAAATATTTCACAAGTTTAAGACCATTACCCGAATACATCATGTAAAGATAAAATATTGAAAAGTTCACTGAAAGCTTTATTTCTCCAAACTTTTTGTATATCGATTTTATTTCAGCGCTTGACTTTCACTAACAATAGAACAGTCTATTTTGAGATAAACAATTGCATTCACTATATCGTGACTCTTGTCATTAGGTGATATTCATTTCTTAGTATTTATTATAAAAGGGAAAATAATTCTAAAGACACTATAATCAAATCAAAGCATTAGAAATTCGATAAAAGTATAAGCCAAAGATAAAATTTATTTCTATATTTTAACTAGCTTTAACAAAAGAACGAATAAAAACCAAAATAAGTTAATTTTTGTATATTTATAATCATGAATATTTTAATGCTGGGAAAATACAGAGTGATAATTTAATACTACTCTATTTTAACAAATTTACTTCAATGCTCAATTCATAAATAAAAAAATAAAAATAAAGGAAAACAACTCGTCGGATTGAATAACAAAAGATTACGTAATGAAGGTTGAGCATTTTGTTCAAAGTCTATACAGACCTTTAGAACACCAAAAATTACTTTTTCCTTTGCAAAAATATTTAATTTCAGGTTTCTGATTTGTTATTCGACTACGATTTTGAAAACGAGGTAAAGGTTTCAAGGAACGTGTGTAACTTTGAAGTTTAATGAGGTCATATTAAATTTCGTAAACGTTTCTGCTATACCAGGAAATATTTCTAAAATTTCTTACAGCATTACATGAAATGCACAATGAAGCATCATTTGTAAATGTTTTCAAGGAACCGTTATCAAAAAATATACAACCAAAAAACAGTATAAATGAAAATTCACCACGATATTCTAATAATTAATCATGCATATTAATAAAATTATGATAATTTATTTTAATAATATTAACTGGTTAGATTAGAAAACAGGAGTGATACTTAGTACATTTTTATGTCATTCAATATACCCAAAGACTGATTCGGAGGACGAA
This sequence comes from Maratus michaelseni, assembly GCA_963931845.1. Taxonomy (NCBI): domain Eukaryota; kingdom Metazoa; phylum Arthropoda; class Arachnida; order Araneae; family Salticidae; genus Maratus; species Maratus michaelseni. The sequence continues at coordinate 228,426,778 of OZ007599.1, forward strand.
CTATTTTGGATAGAAATGTATATAAATAAAATAAAGATTTACTTTATGTCGTTATGTTGTATAAATGAAGATCTTTGAAAGAATGAGGATCTAAGCTCTAAAACGTTCATTTCAAAAAGTAGAGAAATAAAGTGAAAACGGATAAATAAGAAATGCGTAATCTGTCCTCTATTTACATTTTCCCGGTCCTTGTCTTTGGATCTGAAAAACATTACTAAATTTAAAGCTTCTAATAAAAAATCCGTTCAATGTCACATCTTAAACGAGTTTCTGAATTATTTTTTACACGTTTTTTTAATTACAGGAATGCCATTATATCAATTATTCTTTATAAAATTATTTTAAATCATTCTCTTTATTCATTTTTTAATGACGCAAGTGTTGAAAGCTTAGCTTGATGTCGTTATTATATTTATCTCATCTTATTTAATAAAGCCATATATAAAAATGTCCTCGTAATTCAGAAATCTTGTATGAATTACGTAAATACAACCTAAAATTAAGAATAAGCGGTGAAATATAGAGGAAGCACGTTAACCTTAGGGGCGGAAATAATAAGGAACAAAGGTTAATAGAGGAACATGAACTTTCCGGAGAAAGTTTGGGTACAAGAGGGGGGAAGTTGTTTTTTGTGTGTTGAAGTGCTCGAAATCATATTTTAAATTACGATTGTAGTTGATTTAGATGGCGGAATACGTTGCGATTAGATTTAGAATAAGCCGAGATTTAATTAATTAAAAATAATTATTCTAGCGATAAAAGACATTTTTTATTATATTTACGACCACGTTTATCAATTAAAAATTAGATTTCATAGTATATATTTTTTGTAATATAACATATGGTATAGTAATTGTATGTTTTTTCTTTTACATTGTAACATTCTTTATATCTTTCAAATGAATTCATTATTTAAACATATGATCATAATAATACATCAATTTACATTTTGTTTTACATGTGTTTATTTATGCAAGAGTAGAAGCAAAAAAAAAAAAAAAAAAAAAAGTGATTGCGAGTTTGGAAAGATGACAAACATCGTAAATTTTGTTTTAGATATTGCTAACAATTTATTTTGAAAATTTTCATATTTTTGTAAAATATACATTAAATATATAAACAAAAAGTAAAAATTAATTTATTATGCATAAAATTGAAATAATTATTTGTAATGAGGCATTAAAACACTTTCTTAGAGAAATAAATTCAGTATTATTTAGCATTAATGCATACTACACCTTTATCGATTGATATTCGAATAATTTATAATAATGAAGGAATAATAATGGCGGAAAAGTAATTATGATAATTTTGGTTATAGTGTTTCCTTGAATGAAATGTACAAATAGTGGAACATAATGAAAGGAATTTCATTTAAAATGGAAAATGATAAAATAATCCATCTTTTACACTTATTAAAGTGATTATCAACACAAATCCCCACGTATCTATTTGAACACACGAAAAGAATTTGTTCTATAGGCTTTTACATGTTATCTAAGGAACAGACCACTTCACTTCAATTTAGACCAATATTTCATTTAAACAACAAAACGCACTTATCACCATGTTGCTCACGTTCAAAATTTAATCGTAAAATACTAAATATACATTTGAATACATATTCCGGCCGGCGTTATAAAGAAAGTTGAAAAACTCGTTTTTCATTGGCCCGCACGCAGGCTGTCACACTCTGTCGTATTCCAATTGGACCATAACAAAGGAAAATAATCTTAACCATTTGTTTAGATTGGGTATTGTGCATGGATACATGGAAGAAGATAATTTAATTTAAATGTGCAAGATAGTTATAAAATTGCAATTTTTTTAGCGTAGGTTATAATAACATCAGATTTTTATCAAAAAGTTGCCAGAAACACACGAAATACGCTAATTTTAATGTACATTATATTAGCATAAAATGAAGATTATTTTATTAAATATATAAATAGCTGTTTTTTTTTCAAAGATGTATTACTAAAAATGAAATATTTAATAAAATAATGATCATTGTTAACTATTCTGAACAGTAAATATATTTGCCTATTTATTTTCAAAAATTAGTATTGTTTTGTTATTAAAATATTATACTTGAATTATTTAAAAGCTATATTATCAGGTGAACATCCGAATATAATAATACATGATTCATAATTAATAATATTTTATATAATCTTCCAACTTATCAACTCAACTTAGAATATATAATATCAAATATATCAAAAGATTAATACAAAAAAAAAAAAAAAAAAAACAAGCAAACAAAAACACAGAGTAATATGAGAAATGTAAATATATATTATAAAAATCGATTATAAGCCTAGCTGCGAACTTTTACTATTTTTCCTTACCACTAAAATTTAATAGTACATTTCGCTTTATTTAATCGCCAAAATATGCGATTAAATAAGGCAAAAAATTTCCATTAAATTTTAGTAGTAACAAAAAGTTGAGAGCTATGTATTAATATATATTCGCATTTCTGAGTTACAATGAAAATCTTTAGTTTAATCTTGCATGAAGCTCACATTGTTTAAACTTTTGGTATTATTATAGAACTTATGCGAATTTCCATTTTACAATAAATAATAAAAAAATAAAATAAAAATAAATAGTGTAATACTTTTCGAAATTGAACGTGTTCTAAATTTTATATGTTATTAATTTTAAGTGAAAAATTAAATAAATATAATTTAAACTGAATATTTATTAACATATGTTTTGGAATTTCTGGTCAGCTGATGTAATTGATTATGGGCCCAAAATTATCTCTTTTATCTATTTATTTATTATTATTATTAAAAGAACTAAGAAAATAATTTTAAAAACATTTTATAAATAAGGTAGACAAACTTAAAGGGGAAAAAAAAACATTTCCTCATATCCAAATACTGAAGCTTTATACATGAAAAAAAAATTTACGAAAAAAATTATATATTCTTGAAAATACTTTATCAACCCTTATTAAAACTTCCGCAATAATTTATAACCAAAATTATTATATACATGCATTTAGATTTTTATCTCGATATTACTCACTCAAATTTATTTTAATTAACATTAAATATTAAGCAATATTGTGCCATTAAATCAGAAAAAATGACGCGGTACATGTCTTTTTTGAAAACATGAAAGTAATTTGTCCATTCATTTACGCGATACTGTCATTATTATATAACGGGAGGAGCAGATGGTAATACTTATAACGATATTTGTTTACATTTTTGCTACCGGCGCAGCAAACGTTTAAAAGTATTTTCTTTTGCAACTTATCTTAATGATTAAATCATTATTAATTATCTTAATGATTGTGCCTGAAGTTTCCTCCAGAATTTTTATTTATTTTCAAGTCTTCAGGAAGAAATTTTCGCTGTTATTTGAAGTTAGCTTAGTTTTTTGTTATAAAATAAAGACTATGAGGCATAATGTTTATTAAGGCTTTTGTACTAATATTAAGTAATTGGAGGTAATTTTGTAGATGTCATCTAGTGTAGGTCTTAACAACCTTTTTGCTTGAAAGCCGTTAGCCACCAAAAATTCTGAATAGTAATCCTCGCATTAATACATTTAATCGCAAAAGTTTCTATAAGGCAAATTATTTTATTCTAAAATAGCAGTAGCTCTGTGGCCCGTAGGCCAGAGGTTGGACCGCTTAATTAATAGATTCGCAGACATTCTTTCTTTATTCATGCCAAAAATTCTATAAACATTTTAAATATTAATAAAAAAAAACCTTTTAATTACTTTATTTATATAGCCTATTTGGTAATTTTTATGAAAGATATTTTATTTATATATTATTTACATAATAAGAATATAATACACATTACAGAACGTCTTATACATACATATATATATAAGCTCAATATATATTTTCAATGGAATGCAAATTTGATCTTTTGTGTTTGAGACAGAAAAAATAACCATAAATATAGACCTATTTGTTTACATTTGGATTTGTAAAATCAGTTTTATTTAGATGTCATTTTGTCAATTTGTGAAAATTATTTTTTATACATATGTATAAGCATCTGTCAAAAATATTATTAACAAAAGCATTGTTTATAGTTTACCTAGACATTTTTTGTGAATATATCTAGGTATTTAAATACTTAAAAACATTTAACTTTAAAGTGATAAAAATCTCATTTTCAACTAAACATAAATTTCATCTTTTATATAAAAATTAGCAGAAATAGCATTAATTACTGTTATATTTGTTTGCATTTTTCTTTTATAAAGTCAGCTATACGGGAGCAATTTTGCTGATTAGTGAAAATATATTTCTAACCATATTAAGCATTAGCACCAGTTAAACGATTTTCTTAAATACTTCATTGTTTATATCTTTTTTATGATTAACTTTAGGTATTAAAATATTTTCTCATGATAATTAGTTGATATTCTTCGTTTCTAATAACAATATTCATCCGCCTTTTCTAAAAAATCAATATTTTCCCTGATATTGTCAACCTCAGTCAAATTCCATTTTTTGTCTAATAGTTACAACAAAAGTAACAATATATTTATGGATATGTTGTTTCATTTCTGCCATCTGCACGCTTCTTAGAAACTACTTTTCCTCTGGCAAGCCAACAACAAAAATAGCAATAATTATAAAGTTATTTGCTTACATTTTCATTTTTAAGTCAATTTTATATATATCACTACACTGTAAAAATATGTCCTGAAATTAACAGGTGTTATTCTGTGAATTTTCCTTTTTTTACCTGAAAAATTCCGTTTTGGGAGAAAAGTGTAACTTTTCCTGGAATTAACGGAAGTTTTCAATTTACTGCTAGAGATATAACTGAAAGTTTCCGTAAGCGACAGTAAAGTCTCGGATAACGGAACTTTTCCGGCAAGACATGTTCTGTTCCGACGCTGATTGGAGGATATATTAGTTTGTCAGTCTGTGTCCTGTGTCAACACCCCCTATGATCAAAGCCTCCTCCGGAAGAGGCAATATGGCCGATACGGCAGTCCGAAGTAACTTCACCTGCCCAGTAGCACGTGCTTTTTAGAATTTACAATTGTAATAATACGTACAACTTTGGATATAGACATATTTTACAGAATAAAAGTAAGTTTTATCTTTGTTTTTTATATCATTGTTTTAATAATATTATATGTATAATTTCTTTATATGTTTATGTTTGTAAGATATAAATTTAGTTTTTAAACCACGTGTATATTAAGACAATAGCTTTCAATCATTTGCCTAGAATAAATATTTTGTTTTAAGTCATAAAAAAAGGGATGATTTTGCATTTTATCTGATTATTAATTTACTTCAACTCACTATTTCCTCACCGGACTTTGTTATTAAGTTATGTGTAATATGTGTCTAAAGATAATCTTTATTCATGCAGATTTAAAAAAGAAAAAAAGATCCCCGTTCTTTAGCTTATGCTTTATTTCGTTATTATATATTTTTCAAAATTACAGCTTATGCGTTTGTATTCGAATATACTTTTTAAATCATATAATTATTTTACTTTCTAACAGTTTCTAATCATTTACTATAAGTAACCTGGATGCACTGTTTTATTAATTTATAAAATATTTTAAGAGTGTGTTTATATTATCACAGTATTAACTAGCAGCAGTTCGTATATTGCTTTTGTCAATTATCTTTTTTTTTTTTTTTTTTTTTTTTTTTTTTTACTCTTAATTTTAAAGTTGATTTTATGGGAGCAAATTATTATTATTATTACTATTTATTCTCTTTATGATTAGAGAATGCTGATAGTTGTTTGATCTTTTAAGTGTTATTTTTTTTTTCTTTTTCTCACGTTTATTTTTCAATAGCACCTAGCGATATTTATAGAGTTATAGGTTGACTTGTAAAATTATTGTAGCATAATTTTTTTTATTATAAAAATAGTTTCGATATGAACAATTTGAGTACAATAAGGCCTCGTTATTAATTATTTATATTTGATGGTTTAAATACCAGAAAGTGTTTACATCCGCGTAAGGGTGTCGGATAATGACTACATTGAATAAACAAAAACTTTAAATAGATAAAGAAAATAATTTATAACATATATAAATATGTATATATGATTTAAAATAGCAACTATTTTCGAATACAAACTAACGGATAAACGAATTAAAAGCTAGAAAACAAGTAAAATTTTCCTTTTAGGATTTACTGAAATAGATTTTTTCTCTCTCTAGGCAAATGAGTCCAATTTTTGTCTTCAAAAAACGAGATTTCTATCTTACATATGTATAACAGAATTGATTATACATACTAATGGTATTAAAACAACGATATAAATAAATAAGAGATAACACTTAGTGCCCCAAGTCTTTAAAATATGTCTCAGTATGAAATAAGGAAAAAAAAATACATAAACAGTGGGGGGAGGGGGGGGGGGTAAAAATTGAAATATATATATTAATGACAAGTGCTAAAAATTGGAAATTTTAGCATACTTTATGGAAAAATTGCAATATTGTTATAATTAAGCTTAAGATTTTTTCTAAAAATAGTTTTTCATATAAATATATTTAATTCTTTAATACAGACTTTTTTTTTTTTTTAATTAAATCACATTTATTGCCTTTTATAAAATTTTGTATATTAAGTATAAGTATCCTAATAACATCTCCTAAGAAATTAACATTTTTAACTTCTGTTTTCTGTGTACAATTCTTACAGAATGTCTCTTTTCTTTTTGTTGTCAAAATATTTCTAAAATATACATTTAATTTTTTTTTCTGAAGTTTTAAAATATTACTTGGTTTTGCTAGGATTTTAATACATAAAATTATAAATAAAGTATATATTTCAGAAATATTTTGACCACTACAAAAGAGACATCCTTTAAGAAGAGTACAAAGAAAAAAAAAAAGTTAAAATTTTTTAATTCCTAATAATAAAAATAAAAAAAAAAAAACAGTTATAACCGCCACAGATAAGTTTAACATAAGTATGGGGAATTTGAGATCTCACTTTCCCCTTTATGGGAGAAATATCGAACAGATAATAAAAACTAAAACTATCAGCTTGTAAAACGGAAAATAACCGTCCTGAAAACTGAAAATGTCAGTTTCTAAAACAAAACATTTCAGTTCCTAAAACGGAACTTTTCAGTTCCTAAAACGGAACTTTTCAGTTCCTAAAACGGAACTTTTCAATTTCTAAAACAAAACTTTTCAGTTTCGAAAACGGAACTTCTCAGTTTTGAAAACGGAAAAAAACCACAAAAGTGAATTTCTGTGAAAAAACGGAAAAGTTACGGCAACTCTGCTGCCAGTACCTTTTCCGTTTTTTTACAGGAGTTTGTTTTTACAGTGTAGTATCTTAATTCGTAAAAAAAAAAACTGTTTTCAGACGTATGAAGCATTTTTTAAGCTCAGTCAAACATTTTTTAAACCACAGTGTTGTTTATAGCTTATCTTCGTCAGTTTTATAAATAAATTTGGATGTTTAATTAATTTTCCACACTAATTATTTGATAATATTTTACTTTTAAATGACGAAATACATCTGGCTTTTCTAGAAGTTCAGTATTTTCCCTACTTTATAACCTTCAATGTAAAATATTAGATCATTTTTGTGCAAAACAGCTAAAATAGCTGTAATTATGCAGATGTTGTTTACATTTCTGCCGGATGTCATTTTGTCTTTTCGTGAACAATTTCTTACATACGAAAAGTACAAAACGATAAGCATTAGTTAAATATATTCTTGAGCATAGCAATGTTTATAGCTTACCTAGTCATTTTTATGAATGCATGTAGATATTTAATTATTTTGACACGGTAATTATTTAACAGTGTTTGTCTTTTGAATGTTGAAATTCATCATCTTGTCGACAAACTCAATATTTCCTATTTTTTACCTCGATGTCAATTCGACCTTTTGTGTAGAGCAGCAAAAATTGCAATAATTATAGCGACATTGTTTACATTTGTACCATCTGCACGTCACCTATTAGAAATGATTTTCCTTCTGGTAAGCTTCGCGATAATTTATTTAAGAATTTATGCAGGAGTGCTTAAGTTTTGCGAAAATAAGTGTTCGTGATCAATTTCATTCACTCATAAGCAGAAAATTATGTATGATTTTGTACGAAACGTATTTCCTCTCGCATCATCATATCTACATAAAGCTTTAATTAACATTACACTGGTCTGTCATCATCAATGATCATCTAAAAAAATGGTTTCATAAATATTGCCTTACGGCTAGGAATATCGGTAAAATTATGGAAAAAATATCTGATGACAGGACCCGGTACTTATTGTGAGAGAGCCTTAACCGCCGAAAGGGACACATACAATTGCGTGACAGGCTATAATGGATATCGTAACCTATTCCTCATAACGTATAATTCCTACTAACTTCAAAACACAGATCTCTAACAAAGGACCTTCGCCAAGGAAAAGAAAAAAATAAGAAACATATATATGAAGGTCTCAGTGAATGATTTGAAGTACTTTTTAATTTTATTTGATTATACTGGTAAAACATTTAATAAAAGCTGCGTTCCATTGCAAAAAATTGTTAATGATTCTTAATAAGTACTCAGAGATTTTTCTTTCCCATTCACAGACACGTGTGTATTTTCAAATATCTAAAAGTTTTTTTTTCTTTTTCTGCTTTTACTGATTTTCCTCGAGGCAGAAAAAAGAGAGTTCAATTTATTTACACCTGTCAGTTATTAATGTAACTAGAGGGTTATGAAGAAATAAAATATGAACATATTTGTTATTTTTGTTTTATTTCTTTATATAATTATTATTTTGGTTTGGCTTAGAAGATTAATATAAATTATAAATATTTCGGCAAGAAGATCTTTAAAATTAACATACAAAACTGGTCCGAATTTTTTTTTTATATTATTATTCATTTATAGTTAATTAATTGTTATTAATTATAAATATTTAATATTTATATATATATATATATTTATATAGTTACATATTTATGTATTTATATAGTGGTGAATTATTAGTTATTTAAGTTTCTTAATGAATACATAACAAGCATATGACATCTTATTGATTTCAAGTCTCTCTCTTTCTTTTTTTCTTTTTCTTTGCCGTTTTTTGCTAGATTTCCGTAAAGTAAATTTAAATCTTACCAATAAAAATTGAAAACATTTTTTGACAGCAATTTCAGCATAAGTTATAAAATCTTTTGCATTCTAAAAGTATACTTATATATTTTTATTCTTCGTTATCGTTTAACATTTTGTGTTGTATAAACGAGAAAAGCTGACTATTAATAGTACGTTCGCTGATTCAAAGCCTAGTGAGGTATAAATAGGAGATTTGCACAAATATAAAATGTATGAATACCGTATAATTTCCATTTATAAAACGAAAATTTTTGGAAATTTTCTTGGCTCCAAAGTGGCAGGATTGGCTTATACACAAGTTAAAGAAATTTTCTAAAATTGATATTCTAAAATTAAAAAAAAAAAGGTTAAATATATATTACGGAAAAATCTTACAAATTTTCCACAAAAAGTTTTAATATTCCATTCTTTTATAGTGAAAAAGTCACTTATCATCATTATTCACTATCCAAGTCATCTGAATTTTTGAACAACCCCTTAAAATTTATTCCTTTCTTTGAAATATCAGGATGAATATCGTCAGCGATTACTTCATCATCATCATCATCGTCGCTATCTTCTTCCAAAATAGCATCATCCTCAGTTCCATCCTTCGCATTACTGATGAAACATATTTTGAAATTTAGGACGATCATTCCTTGTGGTATTTGAAGCCAATCTTCTTCTCGCTAACATTTTTCATCAACCTTTTTTACCATCGGCTTATATACGGATTTCTGATTTTGGAAAAAAAATTACTGAAAAATAGTAAACTCGGTTTATACATGGATCGGCTTTACACGGAAATATACGGCAAGTTTTACTGCATATTTTGAATGTTGTATAAAGATTTTGAATGTTTTATAAATAAGTTCCAGTGCTTTAAAAAAAAAAAAAAATTCATATAAACGACAAACCGAATAATTGTTAATTTTATTTAATATTCAGATTGAAATTTCACTGGGATATAAGTAGAATTACATTTGTTTTTTTTTTAATGTTTTTTTTAACAAGTTGTACTGTATTTTTTTATATTATATAAACGAGAAGTCGAGTAATTATTAATATTACACAATACGATAATTCAAAATCCAATGACATTTAAAAAGTGGAGTTACGCAAACTTGTAAATGAACAACTTTCACTGCCTATTCATATATCTGTTTGCAAATAAACATTTAAATATTTTATACGTATACGTTGTTACTTATTATTTAGCTTCATCATTCAGCTTGTTTCAGAGCTATATAAACGAGGAGCGGAATATTTATTAATACTGTAGAACATGCGGATTGCTTAGGTTGATGTAAATAGTAGAGTTGTATAAATATAATATGTATAACAAGTTCCATTGTAGTTTTCTTTTCTTTCGAGTTAAATTTTAGGTTTCAGATAAGTTTAAAAAATTGACGCTATGATTTTAATAAAAACTGTTTTATAGAACAGTTATAATTCATATAACTGACACATTTTATAATTAAATTTCGTCCGCAAACGCATAGAAATTGCAGGATATCTTGTTCAGAAAATATGTAATCGAACAGTTTTTTCATTTTTCGGTGAAGACGTAAAAATTTTCAGAAAATACTGTCAAAATGGGCTTTTTGAATCGAATATATCCGCACGCGAGAGCGCCGGAAGGCAAAAGAAAACTGCTGTCACGTGACAACAATCGGTTATAACTCAAGATGTAATTAATTTAGCGAAAAATGAAATAAACTGTTCGATTACAAATCACTTCAATAATCATGTCTGCAAGTGTCATTCTTTTATGTTTAAAAAGGAGTCAGAAAATGTGTCAGGAAATTTTGCGTTGATGAGTGGGAAAAAATATTTTTTTGAGAACCACCTTAAAGAAAAACTTATTTCACTAGAAATTTTGCTAAAGAATGAAAAACAATAATCTCAAAATATTTCGTAAAATAAAATAAAATATGGAACGACTGTCTCTAGATAAGATCTCACAATGGAAGATCTACATACTTCTTGGGGGCTGTCTTGAAGCAACATAATGAATCTCAGAGAATGCAGACCAAAAATCATTTATCAATTTCACCCAGACTCTGCAAAGGACAGACAGGTGTGTTTTCTGCTTTCCCCCAAAATCGTCCTTTCCCTTTATCAGACGTACACTTCAAGTGTAGAGATGCGATCATAAACACCTACGGATCAGAGTCTCACCGTCGTGTTAAATGCTCAGGGGCGAATTCGAGGTCACACCCCCGCTGCACCATGAAAAATAAATGAAGATATAGCGGAATTCTTTGAGGCATGCACATCCAATGCTTTCATTTTAGGTCTTTACAAATAGACTCATTTCTTCATCATTTTTCACATTTCTGGCACTGACATTCAATAGACAAACTCTAAATTGAAAGACAAGCATAATTTAATATAAGGAGTCTGTATTTCAACATCTGTTAAGCATGTTGGAATGGGATAAAAACAGTAACATGTTGTTGCTAAAAGTTCAGTTTTTTGGGGGGAGGTACTAATATTTTTTTCCGTGGTAAAGAATTTCAATTCTACGAATGTAATGATTTATTCCGAAATATTACGTAATGTTTTTAGCCGATGCTTTTTGGAGGACAAATCCAACTTATATATCGGAACATCAGAGTATGTGATAAAATCATCCGAAATTACTGATATTGTAGAGAAATCAAATCTTGTTCAGATATCTGTTTGTGAATGTGTAGAGATGCCATAATAAAAACTTACCGAAACTAGCCTCATGGTTGTGTTAAATGATTAGGGGCGAATTTGAGGTCACACCCCCGCTGTAGCATGAAAAGTAAATGAAGATATAGCGGCATTCTTTGAGGCATGCGCATCAAATGCCTTCATTTTAGGTTTTTACAGACTCATTCCTTTACCATTTTTCATATTTCTGGCACTGGCATTCAATAGAAAAAATCCAAATTGAAAGACAAGCATAATTTAACATAAGGTGATGCCATTCAACATCAGTTAAGCATGTTAAAATGGAATATAAATATGACACGTTGTTGCTAAAAGTTCAGTTTTCATTGCGGCGTATATATATATATAACCATTAAATGAACGTTACTTTCGTGGATGTTTTCTGGGAACATATAAAATTACTGATATTGTAAAGAAGTAAAAACAGATTCAGATATATATCTATTTCCAGAAGTGTAGAGATGTTGTTATAAACACATACGGGATGAGCGTTACATCGTTTTGTTAAATGCTTAAAGGTAAATTATTGGTCACACCACCCACTGTAAACGAAAAATGAAATGAAGATATTACAGAATTCGTTGAGTCAAGCACATCAAATGTCTTCATTTTTAAGTCTTTAGATTCATTCCTTCATAATTTTTCATGTTTCTGACACTTGGTTTTAATAGACAAACTTCAAAAGGAAAGATAAGCATAATTTAGTGTAAAATGTCTGAAATTCAACATCTATTCAGCATGCTAGAATGGGATATAAGCAGTCGCATGTTGTGGCTAAAAGTTCAGTTTTAATACGAAGTTCAGCTATTTTTTTTTTACAGTGAAGTATTTAACTTTACACTGTTAAAAATTATACCCCCCCCCCCCCCCCACTACTTTCTCTGTACTATCTATCTCTTTAAGTAAAGTTTTATCTAAAATTAGTGCATGGAATGTTCAAATACCAATAACTAACCATATATTCTGAAAAGTGTAAGCCTTGTCGATAAAATTTGTTGATTATACATTTAATTTAAATATAATCTCGCATAAATCCATTCTAGATATGACAGATTTTATTAATGCCTGACGTAAGGAGGCTGCTGCGAATGCATTATCTCCCCCCCCCCCCCCAAGCCCCTCTTTTATAGGTACCTCAATAAAACGAAAAAACTTTTTTCTTTTTTTATACGTTTGAAAGAAAAATTTAGGCACCCTAAAATTTTTGTACCCGAGCCCCGCACTAAGGCTTATAATGGTCTTCAATTAGACTAAAATTTGTCAAGCGGGAAAGAATTTGTCAAAGCCGCATAAATCTCACCGACTTTTCATACAGTTTATATTACTGAGAAAAAGTCCCGTGATGGTCTAATTTTAAATCTATACAATGCTTCGCCGATGAAAATGAGGGTAATCTGAATCTATAGGTTATTTCATTAATTTTTTTCTTCTTCATCACGTAGTGTTACAAAACCTGCAGTCCTTTCCTCTCGCCAAACTTAGATATACAGCATTTATGTCATATAAAATTCATTTCTTTTACTGCTATTTAGAATATGAAATAGAACACCTGAAAATTTCACGCTTGCATGAAGGAAAATAATTGCGTGATTAATGCCTGAAGATAACTCAAAACGTTAACCCAGTGGAAGAAAATAATTTGTTTTATTCTCAGTTAAGAAACATTACTGGCATTTTTCTTTGTTTCGCTGGAAGAATGAACGAGTATCACATTCTGAAATCAGACTCCCCTTAATTATTATCCACATCCACACGTACAATACGGAACCCAGTTGGGTTTTGAACTCACCTTTCTCCTGTTGATAAAGACGTAGATGATGAACATCCGCAGCTGCATTTTTAGATGTTATCTGCTTTTAGCGACACATTTTGTTTTTGACATAGACGCATATAATTCCTTTCTAAAGTTCTTGCATCAGCAGTAAATGTAAACGAAAGCAGTCAAATGAACGGTACGATGTCTGGTGATGTTCTGGTGTTTTTATTCTTAGAAATGATGCGATTACACTTGTCTTTATCACTTTCAAAATCGCTAATTAATTTTTTAAAACTTTCTACGTAGGATAATTGCTTAACAACATGTCTGTACAGATGTCAAATGTTGTGTATTTTTTCTTAAATTCTTAACAAATATTTTTTATTTGCACTCAAAACATGTTTTGCGAGATATATTTCTTAGATTTAAATGAATTATAAGTAAAAAAATGTTTTAAAGACAAGCTTTTATTATAATGTACCAAAAAGGGAAAATATGTTGAAGGACAACTGATTGAAGCAAATACCATTTTAAAAAAGAAATAAATTATATTGCGAGGGATTTTTTTATCAGTTTGTTTTAAAAAAAATAAATGGATACACAATGTTAAATCCACCTTCCTGGCAAGAAAAAAAAATCAATCAAAATCCTCCTGAGGATCGAACCCACGTTCATTCGCCCCATGCGCAGAACTGAAAGATGATGCATTTACCAAACCTGCCATGCTTCAATGAATGACATTTACGAGATCATATACCTGATGACTTTTATAAAACGTTATTGGACAAATGTTTTCCAAGCAGAGGCTGGGAGTCGAACCCAAGATATTTTGACTTTAAATGCCAATGCTCTGCCTATTGATCTTCATGGACTTGCAATCGGTCAACAGAATTCACTCAGACACAGTGTAGGAAATAGCATGTTGTATATGTCATATGGATTTCCATTAAAAGATGGATACTTAGATATATTTTTTTAAATTATTTTTTAAATTACATTATTATTTTTAACCCAAGCATACTGATTGGTAAAAATATCATACGAATTGACATTGTCCTATCTGAGTGAAAAGTGTCCAGGCCAGGAGTCGTACCCAAGACCTTTTTGGCTTAAATTGCCAACTCTCTGCTTGTTGAGCTACCTGCGACTGGCTGACACAATTGACTCATACAGCCTTATTGGCAATAATATCTGGTTTGCCACGTAGACTGCTCAATATAATATACCGCAGGAGCTGGAACTTTATTAAACGATAAATACGTAGATACACTTAAAAAAAAAATTTCTTTATTATTTTATTATTTTTAACCCAATCATATTGATCGTTAAAGATATAACACGGATTGACTTTTTTCCATTAAACCGACACATTTCATTCCATCTGAATGAAAAGTGTCCAGCCCTGGAATTGAGTCCAGGACCTCTTTGATTTAAATTTGAACGCTCTGCCTATTGAGTTACATGGACCAACAACCGGCCGACAAAATTCACTCAGACAACCTTATTGTCAATAGGTCTGGTTTACCATGCAGACAGCTCAACAGAATATGCTACAGGTAATGGAACTCCATTAAACGATAGATACGTAGAAACACTTATCACAGTAAAGCACGAACTATACGTCTTTCAGGAGACCATTCTAAAACGCTGCATAACTGAGAAAGACGCACAATCAAAATTGTAGTGTCACCAAAGGTGCAAAATCTTTGACTGTAGAAATATGCTACAATTCTACAAATTTAATTTTGCTACCATTTTCAGTTGTTTAAGATGCACTATATAGTGGGGGGGGGGGGGGAAATTAAATAATTATTTCTAAAATTGAAAAATAAAAGTGAGAATTACCAAACCTTATATCAGTTGCAAACCTTGAATTACACTCTTTTTGTTCCATTATTGAACGTAAAACCAGATTAAATTTTCTCTTTTAATGAAACTGCCTTTCGTTTTCGGGACATTTTAGGAACACGTTAAGTGCTCAAAAGAGGCCAAAATAAAATATAGAAATCGCACTAAAACGTGGTCTAAAGAGCAGTGAAATCAGGAAATAAAGCGACGTTTATTAATATCAAACTTGTCTTGTGAGCAGAACACCCACTGGCTATTCTTTTCGCCCCACCTCCTCCACAGGTTTCAAGAACTTGAAATAACCCCTTTAGCAGTCGCACATTTTCTTTGCCCTTCATTCCCCCCCGCCCCCCACAAATACTGCTAGCGGAAAAGAAAAAAGAACGACGCGGGTGGGGGGGGGGGCAGGGGTGGATTTCTGAGAAAATCGATTATGGCATGAAAGAAACGACGTATTACCGAAGTTATGCGTTGTATAAGCGAAACATTATAACATTAAAATACATAGGGATGAATCGGGACCGCACTGAAATGACGTATAAAAGTAAAAGAAGTATAAATGAGAAACGCACAAACGAAGCTTTATTGTATTACTTTATTATTATTATTTTATTACTTTTAACTCAATCATACTGATTGGTAAAGATATACGAATTGACATTTTCTAAGTAAGTGAAAAAGTGCCTATGCCGGAAGTCAAACCCATGACCTTCTTGGTTTAAATTGTGACCGCAACCGATTGAACTATCTGTACTACAACTGGCCGACAAAGTTCACTCAATGATCGCATTCTTATGACTCATCTGTTAGATTGAGAGGCATGCTTTCGTTTAGCAACCCTAGATTGAGACAAACCCGAAGGCAACCCTTTGAAAACGATATCGAAGATAGGTATAAAGGGGGACAAACGATGCAAGTCATTTGAAAATCACAGTTGAAGATTGCAAGAAAGAGGGGAGAGGAAATGAGGAAAATTGACGTTTGATTGAACGATTGAAAATTGACGTTGAAAGAACGATGGATAACTATCTTTTTATCTAACTATCTGCGTCTGTCATCCTTTCAACCCCCGACCCTTCATTTATGTATTTATAGAAAGTTGTCGACAATTTTCTACATACATTAAAAAATTATTTTAATAATTGAATAAAAATACCATTAATTTATTAGATATCTGAATTATATTAATATCTACAGTAAGGATAGTGCGTTAAAAATTCATTTAAAAATACTGAAATGGTAACGAGATTTTGTAAAATAGCTGACCCATAGGATTAACATTAGCGAGCAGGTGTTTACGCGTGTGGCGAGAGGACCGTTAATCGGCGCCACCACTTATCATTGCTGATGCGCCAATCATTGGTAAAAATAATTAACAATGTGTTTTGCACAAAGAGCCAAATACAGTTAGCTGTGATGATTAATACTATCCGAATATTTTAGATACTGATAGGTGAAAGTTATTTCTAATTGCTGTTAAAAATAACGTGTTTAGCTTTCAGAACAGCCTTAATAAATACCGATTTTCTGCTTCATATCGGGATAACTTACTTTTTCTTCATAATCATATGCACATAATAATATGCCACATTGAAATGTTAGAAGAAATAACTGAAACAGTGCCAAATTTTTCATGAAACTGGATTATCCACTTCTAAAATATTCTTCAAAAGTTGGCAACTCATTTTATATTGAACATATTTTTTTGGAACGAGCGCGGCTTACTGTTTATGATACTAGTATGAAAAAAGTGAATACTTTATCTACCATTTTTCACTTTTTAATAATAAAAATTAAACTGGTATAGGAACTCAAAAGAGGAGATATATGTAAAAATGGAAAGTCCAATTTAGTACAGTATCCCTTATCATATTAGTAATTTAAGTTATAAAGATCGCCGTGTTCGTAAATTTTAATATACTTACATATACTACAAATGACAGGATTTCTTATACTTTCTGTTTCATTTAAGTAATGTGTCCTCCTAGAGTGAAAATATGTAACTGTTTACATTAATTGACCATTTTATTATCTCAAAATAGATAAAAATTTACTATACTCAAATTATCCCATGGGTAAGGGTAATTTGGGTATAATGTGTAAGGGGCCGTCCATAAATGATGTCACGCTTGGAGGGGGGAGGGGGCGGTTCATGAAATTGTGGCAGGTTGTAACAAGGGGGTTGGAGGGGGTAAGAAGAAGTGTGACATCACACATTTTGGTTAAAATAAAATCATTAAAATAAGCAGATTAAATTTTGAAGTTATTTTGAAATTACCAGAATTTCAGTGTATTTTTTAATCGGACTAAAACAACTTTCACCTGATTTGTTTTCACTTATATTCATTTCTTTTCAAAAAAATATAAATATTTTATTACTAATTGTGTTACTTTATTGTATATTAATTATGTTTTTGTCGTAAACCTTAATCTTATTTTATACAAAATAAATACACGAATAATTTTTATTGTTATGCTCACAAATGTCATTAAAACTTATAGTTAAAGTTGAAAAATAAAATTTGAAACATGATCTATAACGTAGTGCTTTGTTTCTGAACTCCAAGTATATGTCTATGTAATATAACGTGACATGTGACAAGGGAGGGGGGGAGGGGGTTTGTTGAAGTGTGACACTTTGGGACTAAGGGGGGGAGGGGGATAAAAAATATTGAAAAAATGTGTGACATCATTTATGGACAGCCCCTAATAGCAAAAAAATATTAGTTTTATATTTTAACTATACTTAAGTTACCCCTTTATAAATAAAATTTAGGCATGTTAAGAAATAAAGAAGACATTTTAGACATTAATGGAAGTTCATTAGGCCTAAATCTAGGAAATGCGGCGTACATTGATTGCTTCATTATACACTGATAAACCCCTTTTGACATCATTTGCAGCCATTTTGAGACCATTCCCATCATATTGGGTCTTTTCCTTCAGTGCATGCGAAGCATGTCTGGAAAAGAACAACTAGATTAGTATTAGTTTATAGGTTTGGCTCAAGAATTAAACCGTATACCCAAATCACCCCACATTTAAAACATTACAATTATGTCCTGAGCGCTGCCATTTAACGTTAAACTTTTAAGTTTGATTATTATACGCAAATGTAATGTAAACATACCTGAAATAGAATCAGATGGTTTCGTAACAATGAAAATTATCAGGGGTTCTTTTCTTGTGTCCTTATTTTCTGAAATAATATATTTCTTTTTGAGAAATTTATTATGTTTTTGGGGAAAATAAAATTTTGTTACGAAAGATCAAATACAGTTACTGAAATTCAAACCATGCATACATTAGTATCTTTTTAATGTTTTCTTTCATAGTGAATTTGTTTGGTTTGAAAATTACACATTTCAAATCCTAACACTATAAAAATAATTATTGAAGAGTTTGATTAAATGGAAGGGGATTATGTGAAGGAGCCTATTTCATTAAAAGGTAGTCTGTGAAAGGGGTCTGTTTCATTAAAAGGAATTTTGCGGAGGGGCCTCTGTTATTAAATGGGATTTTGTGAAAGGGTCCTAAAGAGGCCCAAATTTTTTACTGTATCGACTCTTGACTACTATACCCAAATTAACCGGACAGAGGATATACATTTAATATAACGACCATCTGTTAAATATAACAACCTATGCAGAAAAGCTCGGATGGATACTTATTCACGCATTGTTACTTTTACATAAAGTACAATGACTATGATTAGAACCATACATTTTAATATAACGATCGTTTCGGGCCTTTAATTAAATTTTGTTTTATACAGTCGAACCGCGTTAACATGAACCTCAAGGGGAATCAAAATTTTGTTCATGTTAACAGTAATTCATGTTATCAGTATCAAATATTTGTACTCGTTTTTATAGGGAACTATGAAAACAATTCATGTTAAAAGTAATTCACGTTAAGCGTGTTCATGATAACGAGGTTTGACTGTATTGTTTAAATGTGCGAAAATCTTAAGAATGATTGAGTTTTTCAAAAACAGAAAGATTCCATTTCGCCTCTTAAAATCAGCGATATTTCTCCATTCATCTTTGAAAAGGTTTCAAAATATTATTTGTGTCGTTTCTTTCTAATGCCGATTCGGTAATTATAAGTCTTCTGTGTAAAAAAAAATATATATAAGTCACATTAATACATTGTAATGTTATCTTAATAACTTTTGCAAAATGATGGCAGCAATAATGATAAAAGTATGCTTATTTTATCTTTCGGGATATCCCATCATTAAATATAATCTCTTCATTTTGTGCAGCAAATATTTAAATTTTACAAAATTTTTATTATAATAATAATTATGATTATCTATAGTTTTAAATAAAATAAATGCACATACATTACTGCTATCATGCACTGTTGATAAAATTATGATTCGTTTATCATTCAGGATATTGCATCATTAAATATAATCTCTTAATTTTGTGCAGCAAATATTTAAATTGCGCAAAAATTTTATTATAATAATAATTATTATTATGTATAGTTTTAAATAATATAAAATATTTTTGTTGATCTATTATTATTTTTTTTGAATTTGTTAAAATTGTTCATGCTTATTTCATTAACTGCCAAAGTAACTGTTAACTGCCATGTGCTCTCGTCAAGTAGGATATAACTGGTATAACTGAAATAACTGGTGTAACATTACACATGTTACACCATAACATGTGTAATGTTACACCAGTTATATCGGTTAAATACCACCGTAAGACTGGAGGCAGCAATGCTGCCTCCAGTTTTATGGAGTAACGTTACACCAAATGTTTTACAGTGTAATGTGGCTTTTAGCTCGTTGTAATGTCATTAATTGGGTAGGTTTTGCTTCTATATTTTCTTTTTGTTTATCATTTTTTCATTAAATCCGTATTTGTACATTTCACAATGTTCCATAATCATTTATTTTGCAACTATTATGTTTAGTTATTCAATATTAGTCCATTTTTATTCAATTTTCTTTACATGAGGCATCGTGGTTGATCGGACAATTTGAGTAAAGGAAACTTGTCTCAAGTCCATTTACTCAAATAGAAATCAATTACGATTTACTTATATTTGTGGAATATTGCCCTTGATAAAGTGTTTCACAATACCGGTTTCCATGTGCTTCTTGTATTATTTTCACCTTCTGGACATTGGATTTTTCCCTTCACATATCTTTATTTATTTTTTCCACTTATTTCATTTTGAAAATCTTACATTTTTGGATATATGTCTTTCTATTGTATTATAATTATCGGTTCATATAGTGTCGATTTTTTATGTGATTTAATGGTTATTATATACAAAAGTTTTATTATATAAATAAATAAGTAAATATATATATATATATATATATATATATATATATATTTATATTGAAAAGTTATTTGATAATAATATTGGTTTGAATATAAATATTGAATATTAACGATTTGTTTTCGTGCCGATTGAATAGCATGAGAAAGAAGCAACATTTAACCACTTTTTAAGATAAAATTAAGTCAAATGTAAACAATTCAGAATTTAATTCTGACTGATTATCACAGGCCTGAAAAATATTACTATTTTTTTTCTGTACCATTTTAGGAATGCCTAGTGTTTTTGAAATGCTCATTTAATAAATGCAAAGCACTTTCCTCTGTCACGTAAGGTTTTACAACTCAGGATAAAACTCTAAGAAAGTTCCAAAGATCTAACGGAGTCAAAAAAATTTGTTGAAAAAACAATTAATAATAAGCTGTAAAGTATAATTTAATAATTTTTTTAACGCTCGTTAAAGCTGCCACAAAATTAAAAGTCATTGAAATTGTCTTTTTTTCCTCTCAAACAGCGGTTCCCAAACCTTTATCCCTCACGTACACAGCAAAAAAAAAAAAAAAAAAAGTGTTGATTTTACAGTATATCTGGCATTCCAGCGGCCAGTATTATACCGTAAAATTAACAGTAATAAACGGTAAAATAAGCAGTAATAAGTTGCCGCGCATGCACGGCAGCGTATTACTGCTTATTTTACTGTTTATTACTGTTAATTTTATGGTATAATACTGGCATCTGGGGTGAAAATATTATACTGTGAAATCAACAATTTTTTTGTAGTGTTCCCCTTGCTAATATTTTTCTTTTATGCGCGTCCCTTCTCATATAAACCCATCCCAAACTCGTTTTGTTTTCGTTCATTAGTAATGTTCTTATGCTAGTTACCAATGTTAAATGCAGTTCTCTTCCGTGTTCAATTTTCAACCACTTATTGATTTTTAACAACAATACAATTTCAACATAAATTTACTCAAAACACTAAATAGTAGCTGCATATATGAAATTAAGCTCCCACAACGAAGGGATGAAGCTACACCCATTAAAACACGTTAATGAGTTTATGCTAATGCTGACCAATCGAACACAAAAATTATGACCCACTTTCAAATGGGTTTTAAATGCAATCTTCTGAATAAGATGCCTCGATACGATTCATGTTTTATCTAGATATTTCTAGAAAGAAAAGAAAAAGAGGGGCACATGCGAAATCGCAAGATGTTATTAGCAGTGGATAGAGATAATAACAACAAATGATCATCCAGTTACTAAGTTTAGACATCTTCCATCATTTTATGTGAATAGCCTATTTCACTTTGTAAACGAAAAGTTTAAAGATTTGTTTTTCTGTTTTCATTTTAACTTTTAGT
Source organism: Maratus michaelseni (assembly GCA_963931845.1). Lineage (NCBI taxonomy): Eukaryota > Metazoa > Arthropoda > Arachnida > Araneae > Salticidae > Maratus > Maratus michaelseni. Next base: position 228,448,836 of record OZ007599.1, read on the forward strand.
TTTTGCGTTATCCGCCATTACCAATTTAATTTTCACGTATCCCAACTTTTCTACCACGTACCCCTATAGGTAGGTACACGTTCCCCTGGTTAGGAACCTCTGCTCTAGAAGAACGATATCCCACCTCCATCCTCCCTTACGTTTTAGAACATTTTGTCGTGTACTGATTGTGGGCTGATGCCTATGTGGCAACCATCAGCTAGTCTGCTCCCAGGCTTATTAGTGTCCGATGTCTTTTTGACTAAATTTTAAATTTACCAATTGAGAATTCTGGGGGGTCTGCAAGGCTAAATTTATACTTTACCAGACAGAAATTCTCGATGCATGCCAAAACAGTTCTGAGTAACAAAACTTTCTGAGTACTTTTCTCGAAATCTGCATCAAAAAATACATAAGCAATACACTACACATTCAAGGAAATAATTTTATCGCATACCTATATTATTAATTGCTTACCTTTCACTGTTAAATGCTCTGTTTCCTCATTAGGTGAACAAAGAAAGTTTTGTAAAAAAAGGAATAGGAATTAAGCATCTGGAAATTTTCTAATCTGATTATGTATATCAAAACCTACATTTAACGCATTTGAATTTTTTTATAACGTATTCGTTAAGAATATGGAAATTCTCTTGAAACCTTCCCGAACACCGACCTTCCATCACAACAATCCTTTCGTGAACATCAAATTATGATTGTGATAACGCGTATCAACTGTATTTACTTTTGGTAAAAATAATTCGCATTCAAAAGATAATATGCGTAATCACTACTACTATTTTACGCAAAACGCGATACTGTTAAAAATTTTACGCTTGTTTGAATCAACTTTTTTGCTTCAGTAGCTGCTACCATAAGATGGTGAAATCTTGTTCCAACATTTGGAGCTATGGTTCGACCGGATCTCCAAATGTTGGAACGAGGTTTACTATCTTATAGTTGCAGCTACTGCAATGTTGGTTCAAACAAGCATTTTTTTTTTTTTTTTAACATTGCAGATACTGTTCTGCGTAATGCGTTTATTTCGTGATTTTGCAACTTACGATGTCTTAATTAAAGTAATGCTCTCTGATCAACTTGTACCTAAGCTATCATTATGCATCTATGTACGCAAATTCTCTGCAGTGAACCCTTACACATAGTATTTATGTTCGCGAAGATTTTACTGTGACTGATGGCACGCGAGCCTCATTCGTATCATCGGGAGTAAGCATTATTAAGGAAGGAAGCTTCAGTGAGTCTGACAGACCAAACGCAACAAAAACAAAAATATCAGATATTAAATAAAAAAATAAACAAAATATCCAAAATATACCCCTTTGTCATATTCTTCAGGTAAATTCCATCCTCTCTCCAGTCCAGTGAGTTTCATCTTCTATATTCTCGGGAAAATCCCAAACCACGGACTTAAGCGTTCAGGACAATGTGTCATCATTCCAGGATTCTGTCCAACTATCACGACATGATTTCATGTAAAGTCATTGGGGTGTATCGCACGTGAAACTGTGCACACTGTTAGTACGGGAATCTTTGTACATATTCCTATTATAATGACATAATATACTAGCATTGTATAATTGCTGTCGTTACTTTGTTGAGCAAGCATTATGACAAGATAGAGAAATCAACTGTTTTTTTTTTTTTAACCTTTGAAAAGCTTGGATTACTTCTCTCAGTAGTTTTATTTATTTGAAACTAATCTTGGGGCCTGGAAGCTTTAAGAATAAAAAAATCAGACCAATCTCTAGAATTGATTAATTGACTGTTGGCGTCATTCTAAATGTTCTCAGAAATCAAGAAAGAAAAAAGAATCCGGTTTCTAGATTTTCCCTTTTGTGAACTCTGCTAGATTCACTGCACAGAAGTGACCTTTATTCATTTGTTTCCTTAAGTATTTTTGTGGTACATTATTTGTAATTTATTGCTTTTATAGAATTTTTTGCCATAGAAAATGATGTAATAGTTAAATTTTAATTTTGTGTACAAGACTACATGATTTGTAATTTAGTGTCCTACAGAAATAAACTTGCCACAGAAAAGGATAGGATAACAGTTAAGTTTCAATTTTGTAGTACATGATTTCCAATTTATATCTCATCAGCAAAATTCGCTCCTTAAAAATGTGGAATAATAGCTATATTCTAATTTTTATAACTGAACTTTAATTGATAAAGGCTAAGGAAAAAATATTTTTATCATGTACAACATACAAAGGAGTATAGAAATTTGTTTTCAATATTTTAGTCTGAAATAAGACGTAAATTTTTTAATGTTTCACTTTTTCCTTATATTCTTTAATTATGACTTATTGCATCTTTTAAATTAAAGTAGTATGGCCATATTTATTAGAATTTTAAAGACTTATTTCACTGTAGAACTTACCTTCAGAATCCTCACAGTTTTGTTGTTCAGATTAATTTGAAATGTCATATCCAGAATGACCATGGACCTACTGTCATTTAGAAACTTGGAAAATATCAATGCTTTCAGGTCAAACAACGTTGTACTGTAAGATATTTTTATGCAATTATAGAGCATGATAGAGAACTTTTTTAAAATTTGAATGTTCATCTATAAAGGCCAGGACCTCACAGGCTTCTGATGCTTCATACATATCACAGGGCTGCCACTGGAGACTATTTTCTAATTATATCTCCCACCACTTTCTCAAAGAAAAAAACCTTCACATACACTTTGACAACATTTGCAAGAGAAATATACTATAAAGCTTATCTAAAAAAACTAGTGGTGCGAATAGAATATAAAAATAGTCGCCAGTGGCAGACTTGATCAGTAGTTTGGGACCAAACAATGTCAGAAATTTAATCATTTTTCTCAAACTTTATTGTTTTTAATTAAGCATATATTTTCAGATGCAGGTGGATATTTCCCAAACATATCGGTTTGAACGCTGTTACGCAACCTTAGTAGAAAAATAGCATTGAAACATATTGGCATGATTGCCTCAATTTTTTCAATTATGAAATTACTAGTATATCCCCATTTCATTGCAAATGTTTCCCGATGTAAAGCCAATATTTAACCTATATTGGTATTTTATTGGAAGTATTTCCAATGACTGCAATATTGGCGCATCATTCGCATCAATATAACCAGTATTACCAATATTGGTTTCCTTCTATGTAGATTTCGGGGCGGTCCCTTTCTTGGACACCGATAATTCCCAAATTATAAACTTTTAATTTAGATTTATCTTGCAAAAGTTGTAGAAATCTATCTAAATACAACGGTAAGAAAATGCACATGTATAATGGAAATGTGTCTGACTAAATGTGTCCTAACCTAAATCTGGATCTGGTGGTGGGTAAAAAAGAGACCGCTTCGAAAACTGCTAACAGGGAAAGTTTCCCCAAGTACATTATTGCATAATTTTAAAAAGAGTAAATTATTACAAATTCTGCGACTTTATTTCAAATCGTGGTAGAAAATTTATTACATTACAAAACGATACATTTTTATTGTTTTTATGGGAATCACTACTAGTTAGTTACGATAAATGCGTGTTCCGATTAATAAGAATATTAGTTTCAATGAATCTGAAAGGCGACATTTCACAGATATTTCGTGTTTGCAGAAGATACAGATGTGTTGCCAAATATTTTTATCTTTTAATTAAGAATAAACGGTATTTATCAGCATACTGGTAAATTTCCTGTATTGTCTCAACTTATAAATTATTTTTATTTTATGAAGTGTAATAAAATAAATAATAACATAGAACAATATATTATATTTTAAATCAACTAGTACATAAATGGTAAAGGTTATGTTACTGAAAGGTGACATTTTCTTTATATTTTTGTACACTATGTTTCATTGGCCAGATAATAAATTTTCAGTAATAAAAAAATATTTTTTTAACTTAATATTATAGAATAAATCACGTGGCACATGTATATTTTTGAATAAAATGACATTATTATTTTATTTGAAATGAAGTAAATTATGTATAAGTAATAACGATAATCTGAATGTAGTTTTAGATAATGACTAGGGGGATTGCGCCCTCAAATTCATACGAATTTCGTAAAAAACTACTCTAATACTTCGTTAACACCAGGCAGCGCTGCAAAGAATAGTGTAAAGCGATATTTTTAAAAAAGCACAAAATACGTATTTTACAACATAAATTTCCAGTAATTTGGGCAATCTGCGTTATTTTGATCTTTTAAACCGTCCTGCTATATCCCAGTAAACATTTCATTATTAAAATATCGATTTCACAACTGTATAAAACTGTAATAAATTTCGATCATTAAAAAACCTTCTTTTTTTTATTTCATAACTAAATTGCAACTATTAATTGGATTAATGCTACTGATCTTTATCTTTTTTTTTTTCACTACAAAGATAAAATGTTAAAATTATGTTAAAATTCAAAATTTTATCCGCATTTATATGACTAATACATGTTGTACCACAGTAATGCATAATATTCCTTATACTTTAATTATATTTGATATTGAATATTCATTTTATTTACAATGCAAGCAAAACTGATAAAATGCAGAACGAAGTACAAATTCAACAAAAAGTTTATTTGTTTATATTAATTGCCGATATCTGGCGCCAAAATAATAATTATATAACTTAAATTTAAAAAAACATTATTTCAAATTAAATCCTGATTTTTTTTTTTAAATATGCATAAAGAAACCTGTAATAAATTTTGATGATTAAAAATATTCGTTTATTACATAATTAAATTGCAACTATTAATTGCATTAATATGACTGATTTTTTTTTCAAATTATCTTATTAAATTACAAATTTATTTTCACTATAAAATTTCTAGTATGTTAAAATGCAAAATTCTATTTGCATTGATATAATTAATATATGTAGTATACGACATTATCACGTATCATTTGTCCTTATATTCTAAATACATTTTATAAGAAATATTCATTCAGAAATCAAACTACAATTTTAAAAGAAAACTTCTTTTTTATATTAATTACCGATAGATGGCGCCAAAATAATATTTAAAAACACTCGTAAACGCTCAAAACGAACGAACGAATGAATTTGCGTTCGTTTTGCGAACGATTACCTCCATGGTTTAATATTTTAAACTTTTACGACCAATGAATCTTTTATTTGTTTATTTTCGTTGAGCTAGATGTAAGTCATCTCTCAAACATTAATTTATTTTGAATGATATTTCTAAAATTGTAACTTTTATGCAGTTTCATTCGAACAAATAATTTTGAATAAAAATGGCCGCCTTACATATGGAAAAGCGAGTCGGTCATCCCGTAACTGTTGATGACAGTCAAACGCTTTGCGCTTTTATTATATAGATAAATGGAAATATGGAAATTCAATTTTTAGTAATTGTTACACTTAGTACACAAAACATTAAATAAGCAAGGTTTTAAAATAGTTTTATTTTATTTTTGCTAAAATCTTCCTTTTCCATACCATACAAATTAAATATAGCATCAAACTATTTTAAAATGAAAAAAAAAAACATCATTTTATATGCGCCAAAAGGAAAAGAAATGTGGATGCATAATAATAATAATAATAATAATTCCTTTCTAATTAGCATTAAAAATAAAACTGTGCAGAACAGCCAAATGTAACTCATTTTTAAAGACAAGAATTTAAAAAAAAAATCGAATATATAAGAGAAAATTTTATGAGGCCAGCGCCAGACTTTGATATCTGATTATACTATATCTAATTCCAATATTTCAAAATATTCTTAGTCAAGATTATTATTTTTAAATCACAGGCATCATTAGACACTACATAATCGACACGCTTTCTTTATCATTATTCATTATTTTTTGTTGAAAAGTTGGAAACTACGTTAATCTGAATTGAATTAGGGATGTCATCACTCAAATGGGAGATTTAGTGTGATATATTTTCTTGCTGGCAAAAGGACATTATGAGGTTTTATTCTAAGGATCTGACATTGAGCGATATTTCTTTTCTTAAATGACATATATGTGTAAATATGTTGAATAGAAAATGCATCGGAGATTAAAAAAATTGCATAAAAAATGAAAGTGTAGGCAAAGCAAATTATTTTTGCTATTTCTTCCTTTTTTTTTGTCAATAATCAGTTCTTTTTCCGATAAATCATGCATCTTTCGAAAATTAAGCGATACGTCTTGAAAGGGTTACACGGTGCACCTCTAATGCATTTTTGACTTTTTAAAATTGTTTGGAGAGGTTCCAAAGCTGATGCGATAGTCAAAATAGGGAAAACAAAATTCTAGTTAGGAAAGAAGATGATATTTGTAATACCTTGCTCTTTAAGTTGGTGAACGGGAACTGGTAAAAAGCGCAGAAACAAAAATACAGGAAACCAGTTCTGATGAAAGAACGGAAGAATAGTCAAAGATAACTTTCCGTTTGAAGGTTTTCCCTTTTTTTAGAGAATTATCTTTGCCTACAGATCAATTCTACAGATGAGAGTTGTTCATCATCATCAACAGCTGTCAAAAGTGTCACCAAGTTAGAACGCTGAAGCCACAAGGACATTATTTTTTCTTCTTTCTTCCTTCAGGTTTTTCTTTCACTTGCATTGAGACTTTGAAGTCTTAATTTTCTTAAAGCATATTTTGCTTAACTGTGTGTGTGGGGGGGGGGGAGGGGGGGAAGGGGAAAAACTCATAGATTCAATCAGTTAATTTATTGAGTATGATGTGGTTTTATCACTTTATGGATCGATGACACGATATCGGACAACACAACTATGTTCGCGATAAAATATTTTAGCGAGTGATTTATTAATGATTGTTAGCAAGTTTTTTAATTAATTCCATTTTCTTATTTTGTAATTCATGCGTAGGCAACTTTGATAAAGAACTACTATCTATGACGAAATGATTTTAAGGTCAACTGTGGAGTTCAAAATTAAGGAAAAATGAGCATATATAAAAATTTGCAAAATTATGAAATATTTGGCCAATTTTTTTTCTACATTAATGTTTCCTTTTTTTTTTTTTTTTTTTTTTTTTCATTTTATTCTTTGAAGAGGAAGTATGTTTCATATTGATTTCATTTTTACGAAAAATAATTCTGAACTAAATATGCCGAAAATATTTATGGACACAATTTATGGTATATTTATGGACACAATTATATGTCACCTACACGTATAAACCTTAGAAATAAAGCTTCGATTTTCCTGAATTCTCGATGCAATTTCCTGTATATATGAATCATTATTCTCTAAAATAAGCCGTATTAAACAAAATAAAGAATTTTTTAACAAATTATTTTATGCATTTTTTTCTATTAAAGATACTATGTTTCATAAAACATTAATATTGTTACGAATGCCTGGAAAACGAAATATGGAGAAAGGACAGTAGAGTAACTAGGCTTATATATATATATATATATATATATATTTTTTTTTGGGGGGGGGGAAGGGGGAGGTGTCTGAGCATTTATGATCTTATATTTTTCTATGGAAATGGAATATTTCCATGATTACATAAATACATTGATTTCGTAAGCATCCTCTAGCTACGTCTAGGAAAGGAAAGATAAAATTCTATACTCTCTAAACATTTTTACAATTTTTTACATTGAGAGTAAACACATTTTTACTCTCACTAAAAATTCTCTCACCCTCCCCTAATACTATCCTTTGCCGGCACCCATAAACATTATCATGTTCTTTCTGTATCTGGTATATTTTGTGCAGAATTTTACATTCATACATGTGCATATTCTTTTACTACCTTTATCATGAGGTAATAGTAAATTATTAAAAATTTATCTTCTGTTCAACAACCGAATTAAAGATTAATAAAATATCTTAATAAATTATTTTTATTTTATGTGTGCAAGACTTTCCTTATACTACTACGTTTTGAATCTAAAAGAAAGGTATGAACTGAAAAATTCTACTTACTCATAGAAAAGTTGACAAGAAGATGGAAACAAGATATATGAGTTTACAAGGACGTTCTAAAAATATTACATAATCTTTAATGTATTTTACGGTATCTTTGTATCTTTACTCCTAGATTTTGTTCGAGATCTTAATCTCTTTTTGATTAGGTTGTTCAGAATGTTCTTCAGACCGTTTTAAAAGCATTCAAAGCGTTCCAAAATTAGCTCACTGCTGGATATTTGTCAAATTTAAATTCTAAAATTAATAATTAAAAACAATGTTGAATATTTGTATTCTCGCATTGGATATAAAGAGTTTTGAAAAGCTGCACTATGAAAAAAGCCAAAAAAATTTTAGCTTTGATATCATGTTTTAGACTGCTCTGATTTGTTTTATTCAAAGTAACATGAACTTCAAGGTATCATAAGTAATTACACCGAACGGAAAATTGTTGTGATTAATATTTTCTTTTGAAATTTATATGACAATTAAAGAGTTATTTAATGACTTTTCCGATGGATTTTGAATCCTGTGCATACATTAAATCCTAAAATCGCACGCATTTTTTCAATTAAAATATTATATTTTTGTGCTGATTGCCTGACATAATTGTAGCGTCAAAATTATTAACTGTAAAAGCTGTTATTTTCATTATTTTTCCAAAACTAATATTAATCTAAATTAATTTTATTTTGATCTATATTTAAATTTTCTTTAAGAATAACTTTGCATTCATCCATCATTTATTAATATTGAATGCATCATAAAAATCTTTAAAAAAAACAAGAAAAACAATACCTTCTCTCACTTAGTTATGATGTAAGTTATTGATGTAAAGCTGTATGTTAAAATACATAATTTTAAGACCACGTATCACATGGTTTTTGACATTTTCTTCTTCTTTTTTTTTTTTTTTTCAATTTATGTCTCTTCAATTTTATTAAATTAATATATCCTTTAACTAATATCGATTTTTTTTTTCTGTGGTTTGTAAGTAGACTATTTCAATGTGCAAATCAACATACAAAGGATGCATTTTTAAGGGATAATCTAATGCTATAGCGTTAGATTATCCTTTAAAAATGCTCTCCAAACGATTTATTGAATATTTTTATACTTAGTGAAAACCCACTATAAAAAACATTCTACGAACTTAATTTTTGGATCATTATATTGAGGTGTTCATTACGTATTGTGCTGGTTATACGTGAGAAACTGAAAATTATAATAATTTCGTTCGTTATATACAGGATTTCATTATAAACCAGGTTCCCTAGAGCGGAATTAGACTGCATTTAAAATCTAGCCATGCAGACAATCATAAAAATTAACTGTATATAAAATATGCAAGCTGAACATTAATAAAGATAAAGATCGAAAATACAAACAGATAGATGTATAAGAAAATGAAGTAAACAAAGGACCAAGAAACTGGCGTAAATGACAAGAAGTGAAAGATATTTTGAACAAAATATTTTTTTAATTATTGACATAATTATTGATCTATTGCATTCATAAAAACTTGTAAAGAACGACGATGCCGTTTTGAATCGAAATACATAAAAGTGATCATTCATCAGGTGCGATGAGAACCATCCGTAGTTAGAAAGTAACCACGTAGTCAACGTTTAGTATAATTATGCGCTGCTTTCTAGCTATATATATGACACCTGCTGAAAGATCATTTTATGCAATTCAATCTTAAACTATAGCGGGATGATTTACTAATTTATACGATAGTTTTCAGTACAATTTCACTAGAAGAAAACGATTTTTAGAATAGAACTACACATTAGTAATTTTTAACAATAAAAAATGTACAGGTAATAATGATAATTATAGTATGAGAAAACACGAAAGACGATATGTGATAATAAAATGCCCATCTAAGAGGAAAAAACTCTTTGTAAGTAATAAGAAAACTAAAAGTCTCCAAAAGAAAATCGGCAACCCCATCCTGTCATCATTGAATTAAAGGAGACATCTTAATCTTATAAAGAAATAGATTGTTTGCTAGAAAACGTTCATTTGAGTCTACAGAATTTACAGAAATAATTACTTTATTTAAATGAATGTCATTTTCGAGAATTAATGTGGCTCTTTTAGGGAATGGGAGATCTGAAAATGTTCTTAAGAGAAAGAAAGATGTTAAAGGATAATTTAATACGTAGAGAAGGAAAGTAGAGAGAAAACCGCAAGAACGAAGAAAGAATGCACAAGTTTGTTGAATTTATTCACAACTGTGGATGAGACCACTACCTATTAAAATTGAAAATTTTTAGGGTAAGTAGTAATTCTGTATTATAGAAGTTTCAAACATAAAAATGGGTGAATAATAGACTATTATGGTTCTAGTTTAGATATTTTAGAAGTATATCTTATTATTTTTATTAGATTTCATTTGTAATTAGATTAGTATTACGAACCAAAATTTATGATAAGAAACAATATTTTCATTTGTAACTAACATTAAAATTCTAAAACAGTTATATTGTAAATTTAAGTGTTTCATAAATCTAAAAAATATATTAACCACAATGGCATCAGCATATAGCATTAATTCTCTCCATCCCCATCCCAGCTTTTAATGTTACGAGGGACGTCCCGAAAGGAAGTTTCGTCTTTTTTTTCACATGGAAACTTTATGCGTGCAAAAAACATGCACCATCCCATCATGAACTATACACCTTGCACTATTTTTCGGCATAGTCGCCGCACCGACATTGAGACATTTGTCGTAGCGTGCAATCAGTTTGAAGAAACCACTCTGGTAAAACTCGGTGCTCTGCGATGCAAGGAATTGTCGCAATGCCTGCTCCATCTCAGCATTCTTTTGGAATGGACGTCCCGACAGTGCGGCTTTCAATGCAGGGAACAGGTGAAAGTCTGGTGGGGCAAAATCGGGGCTGTAGACTGGGTAATCCAATCTCTCCCATCCGAAGCGACGAATCTGATCTTGTGTGAGCGTTACTGTGTGTGGTTTTGTGTTGTCGTCCAAGAGCACAGCACGTACTTCCTTTGGCGATCACATTGTTAGTAGTCTGTCTGCCTCGTGATTTGTATTCGAATAATCTCGGGCACGATGGTCTTTTGCTACTCTCTCTTCTTGGGCGCTCTGCGCATGCGTAATTTCTCCTCCGCTCACACTCCTTCCGTCGTTGAGCCAGCAACGGGTGTGGATTCTTTTGGCGAATGTTTGTTTCACCTGGTGTACCAACTTCTCCTTAAAAAATGACAATACTTATTTTCTGAACGTCCCTCGTATTTTCCGCTTAGTGTACTTTTACCGTTTAATTTACTCACTTTGTGCTGAATAATAATTATCTTATTATATGGATAAATTCCATCGAGCTCTGGCCTTCATATGGAGCCGCTCTGATTTATTAGGAATGAATGTATTTATTATTTTCTGTACGTCAACAACAAAATAAATATTTCTTAAAAAAACGAATATTTCACAACGATATGTAAAAAAGAGGGTTCGTTTAAATTGTAATCAAACATAAAGAGAAATTAAGCCCAATTCTTATCAAAGTCTATGCTCACAGCACGAAAAAGTCTCAATGTCCACTCAAAGATGTGCGCGGGAAGGGAAAACTCCTTGCTTGCTGGACCCTTCATAAAAAGTTCTCGAGATTCGCTTGTAAATGGACGGGAATGTGTATTCTCGCTTTCCTAACGAAACAGGAACTGTTCTCACTCAGTAGACAAGGCTGACATACTCGAAACATTAGCCAGAGAAAGGCTTTTGCAATGGAGATCTTATATAATCGCCCGAAGTGTTCAACCGGAGCCATGACTCCGTTATCCAGGTTCAGATTGTCTGAATCCTAATTCAAAACACTAACTGACCCTCCAAGGGTTTCTGCCTTCTAATATATCTTCTGTTTTTCGCCTGAAAACAATAGAGGATTCTCTAGCCAGTAGTAGCTCTGAAAAATGAGGTCACTGAGAAAATCTGCTATTATTGGAGAATGAGGATTTCTCACGGTGTCTTCTCGATATCCTGTTTCACTTTCCTTTGAGTCCTACTTGTGGGATCTGGCGGCGTGATGAAAGATGCGCCACCTGCTTCGTTCTATTATCGTAACTGCCTCTATAACTTCAAGATGGAAGATGGGTTACGATGAATTGAAACGCTTGATGTTTACCGGCAGATTTGTAGACTCTGCTGAAAATCTTATGAAAATCTATTTTACACGGGATTCTCCTATGCTGGTTTTTGGGCTGCATACACGGTTTCGAGTGAGATATTGTAGATTTCTCACAACAGGCACAATCAGTTGATTCTGGGCAGTGTTTTAAAAAATATTTAAAAGTTGAATATTCAAAATCTTAAAACTGAAGTCATACATTATGCGCCTTAAAAAATATGCAAGGTTAAGAAAATTGTCGAGGTTAAAAAGAAAATATAAAAGAGATTAAATGAAAATTGTCTAGCCACCTGTCTCCTCACTTAATATATTAAACATTGCTACATAATACCTCCACATTTTCACCATTGTATCATCTTCGTGCATGATTGAAATCCTTCTGACATTACATCGTAATCATATTGAGAATTAGTTCCGAAGGGATATCTTCTGGAATATACGTCAATAATTAATAGAAGTTTATTTATTTATTTAAAAAAACTAAATTATTTAATTTCTTTTTTTTTTTGTAACTGGACATAGATCACAATAATTAATATCTTTGTAGGAATCGAACAAACCTGCAATTTCGAAAAGAAAAAGAGCCAATATAATAAATTATAACACCTTATAAGAATATATTTCTTTTAAATTCTAAAAGGTGTAAATTAACAACATAATATACAGTAAAATAACTTTTATTAGGCTTATTAACTTTTATTAACAACTTAATAAAAGTTATTTTACTGTATATTATGTTGTTAATGTACACATTTTACCATTTAAAAATATATATAATAATGAGCCCTTCAAAAATTTATTTTATGATTATTAAAACAATAAAAAGGAATTTTTACATTATATGTTTCTGGCATATTTTGGGAAAAGGCTTGTAATACAATAAAGAATAAAAATATTTTGTATACCACTTGAGCTATTTTACAGTATTATAATTAATATGCTTGGAATTGCTCTAATTTTTTTTTTTATTCACTGTTGCGAAATAATAACTTTTTTGAAACGATTTCTATGGATCACCACGCGTTTTATATTCTTTGTAGTAATAGAATAAGAATTCAGAAAGTCAATATGTTACAGACAAGTCACGCAGCGGTGCCCAGCATGAGGTTCACATGCTGGAAAAGTTAATAAAGTAGCCACTCGAAGAATATTGGCACTTGCAGCTCCAGCTTTCAATTGATCTCGATAGATAAAACCAAAACAGCAATATAGAGCAGGCTGCAGATTACTTGTAGAGGGACTATATTATCCCTTTAAGAATTACAGCAGGAATAAAACTGTCAAAAGAAAGATAACACTTAAACTCCCACAGCGTATGTGGAAGTAACATCCCATATTTAAATTATTTTATAACCTAATGCTCCTTCTTCAACAAAACTGAATTCGCAATGACTTATTTTTTTTATGGAGAAATTTAATTTCATCAACATCAATTGTAAGTAAAATGTAGTATTATTTTGAAGTTAAACATATTAAATATTGAATCATATTGAAGTTAATCATGATCAAATTAAATAAAATGCATAAATTGTTTTTTTTTTAGAACAGTATCAATTTTTAAATCTTTTTAACCTTCAGTGATAACTTTCGGACTTTGAAGGTAATTTCGTATTATGCCAAATTTATGTATTTATTGACATATATTTGGTCACATATGTTATTCGAGTACTTTATCAAGATTTCGTTTCCAACGATATTTTACTTTCTAAAGCAGTGAAATAATTTTTATATAACTTTTTTTATTTAAATATTATTGAATTAAACATTTATAATCTTCATTTAAAAAGCAAGTAAAGAATGTTTAATAAATTTTAGAAAATATAGCTTAATAAATTAATGTTCTTCAATTCATCTATAAAGTTATAAAACAGATTTTTAAGTTTATTAAGGGAAGTTATGATAGTGTTGTAACTGTAATATAATGTAAATTTAATATAAATATCCACTGTGCACATTATCTAATCATAAAGATCTTATCAATTCTGATCGTTCATCTGATCAGTTTCTTATTTCATTTAAAATAAATGTCTACCATAAACAAGTCCTATGTAGGAAAAGGACTAAAATTTTTAAACTTATCACTATAATATAACCTAAAATATCCAATACACTGCCATATGGCAAAAACTACATAAAATTTGCTCAATTTCTTGCAGTTTACTCTAGATATGCATATTGCAGCAAACTAAAAAAACTTAATTAAACGTAATTAGAAAAATCTTGAAAAGAGAAATAATACTCATCAAATATTAATAAAAAATAACAAGAAAGTTTTAAATAAATATAGCAATGTCTTTATACACATATGTATTGAAATGAAAATTAATGAAATCTCATGTATCACAGACCTACCAAAATTAATTCTGTAAAGCATGAATTAGTACATAATCCCAACATACATTTATCTTTTACATTTCTTTAGTATTAGTAGGGTAAAAATCTTAATTTAACGCACCTTAATTAGTTATGCTATTTGTGTGGAACGTTAGTAATAAAATAAATAATGAGTTTCCTTACTTCATTAAATACGACAATTGTGTGAATTCGCGTAAATATATTTTGTTTATTCTGAAATGAATAACAAATAAAAATTCCCAGTTTCTTAGCTACTGAAACACAAATGAAACTATCACAGTCGAGGCTGAAATCTTAATTTTTCGAATGAATCGTTTCTTTCGAAAAGCTAACTAAAATCCTGACCCATTGTGAGGAAAAAGTGAGCCACAATGATAAATATTAGAGGCAGCGAACAGGAAACTAATAACATCACCAATATTCGCACAGTCTTTTATCTTCACGGAATAAGTAGTAAAGTAAATCTATTTTCTTTATTTCCATTGCAATGCTGCAAAAGCTTCCCCCCCTTCTGAAGAACCTGAAAAGGCCGGGCGCCGAAGAAAAACCGTACCAATTCTGAATCTGAAGGCAATTAATGAACTCCACTTGATTAATGGGACCTCGGCAAAGTTTTCGCGACGAATTCGAAACTTCAAAATGCCAGGCAACCGCTTGCCTTTGCTTCACTTGTGCAAGATAAATTAATCCATTTTCTAGAAAAGAAAACTACGAACAACTAACTCAACAATAATATGTATAGAAAAGAGGGGCTTTTGCAGAGAATCTGCATTAGCTTTTCTGACGAAGATGTTGATCGGGCTTTCTTCTTGCCTAGCTGGAACCCCCCTTGAGTTTATTCTCATCAACTAACAATTCATAAATCAAGATTCGAGTCAGAATTACTCGTCTATTATTTTTATTTTTTTTAAATAGGTGGCAGGGTTTAAATTTATGTAGCGTTATATGAAAAAAAATGTAAAACATGTAGCTATACAATTAAATTATGTATGATTTTAAATTTAATCTAATTTAAATCAAATTAAATTATGCATGATATTAAACCGCCTTGGAGTCTTGATGTACAAAAATAAATAAATAAATACGAGAATATTTTTAAATGGTGTATTGTAATTTTGCAAAATTAATAAACATTTTAATTAAAGTTTTCTTGCCAAACTGGAATCTTCCTCGAATTTATTCTCATCAACTAACAATTCATAAATCAAGATAAGATTCGAGTCAGGATTACTCGTCTATTATTTTTATTTATTTAAATAGAGGACCGGAATTTAAATTTATTTAATGTTATGTGGAACCCCCCCCCCCCTAAAACACGTATTCACCCAATTAAAATATGTTATGATCTTAAATGCGATCGAATTTAATTCGAATTAAATTATATATGATATTATGATATCAAATCTCACATTTTCTCGAGTACTGATGTAAAAAAAAAAAATAAATAAATAAATAAATAAAAATAAATACGGATTTTTTTTTTTTTTTTAAATGAAGTATTATAATTTTACAAAATTAATAAACATATTGATAAGATTTTCTTCTTGCCTAGCTGGAATCTCCTTTCAGTTTATTCTCATCAACTAACAATTCATAAATCAAAATTCGAGCTGAATAACTGGTATTTTAGTTTTTTTTTTCTAAAATAGAATACAGGGATTTAAATCTGTGCAATTGTATGTGGAAAAAAAATGAAACATGTGTTCATCAAATTAAATTGTATATGATATTAAATCTCATACTTTCTGGAGTACTGATGTATAAAAATAAACGAGGAAATGTTATAAATGGAGCATTATAATTACATAAACTTAATGAACATATTGATCAGACTTTCTTCTTGCCTAGCTGGAATCTCCCATTCGTTTATTTCCATCAACTAACAATTCAGAAATTAAGATTCGTGTCAGAATTACTAGCCTTTTAGATTATATTTCTTTTTTAATAGAGTACACGGATTTAAATTTGTGCAGTGTTATATGTAAAAAAAAAAAAAAAAACTTAAACATATGTTCATCAAATTAAATTATATGTAATTTTAAATCTCATACTTTCTTAGCACTAATGATAAAATAAGTAAATAAGAGAAAATTTTCTTAATGGGATATTATAATTTCATAAACTTAATAAACATATTGATCAGATATCTTATTAACCAGCTGGAATTTCCCTTGAGTTCATTCTCATCTACTAACAATCCATAGATCTTAGATTAGAGTCCGAAGAACTCGTGTTTTGTTCTTTTTTTTTTAAAAAAAAAGACGACACATATATTGTTTTTTAGGTTTATCTAGTTTCATATGAAAAATATATAAAACACGAGTTCATTTAATTAAATTATACATGATTTTAAATCTGATACTTTCTGGAGTATTGATGTATAAAAATAAACAAATAAATAGTGGAGCATTCTAAAAATGGATTATTATAATATCATAAACTTAATATGTTTGTTAATACATTTAATAATATATACTTACTGATCTGTAAATATTAACAAATAAATATATAATGACAAATTTTTAATAGAGTATTATCAGTTAATATTCTTAATAAATGCATTAATTTATACAAAAAAAGGTCTTGTTTATTTTTGTTCTGAGAGGTGTTGAGAAAAATCTTTCACTTCCACAGATGTCGGAACAACAAGAATGAAAAATGAAAAAATTGTCTCGGGATCTTTCCGATGCAGATCTATTCAATTTGGGATGGTTTTCTTTGAAAGTAATGGGTAAAGGCCAATTCTTTTAAAAGTCCTCCATCCGAGATATCTTTCTTTGCTCCCTTCCTCCGAGATATCTTCCTTATCCAATTACTTTCGAATATGGAAGTTCCACTACAATGAAACTAAGTGATCATACATTAATCACATCACGCAAATTTTGTGGGGTTTTAAACCCCACCCATGTCACATGTTGTCACACTCGAGTGATACCCTACACACTGTTATGACATCACATTTTTATAAATATCCCTAGACTAAATTTTAATTAAAATAAAATACAGTTATATAATCTATTACTTACTGATATTATAGACTATACAACTTTTAAGATCTTGTGCGATTTTACTTTAAGTCTTTTTCAAGGAAACAGAAAAATCTACCTAATAATACTGGAACAATATGCATATTTTTTAAATTAACTCTATTACACTGCTTGCAATTAATGACTACCTGATTTCATGTTTGTGATGTGACGTCACTAAGCGTTAACTCACCCCCTCCCCCTGTTATACCATATCACACTTTGTGGACCCCCCCCCCCCACACACACACACACCCACGCCCAACTCCTTCAAGCGTGACGTAATTATTGGATGACCCCTAAAGGGAAGGAGAAAAAGAGTAGAAAAGGAAAAAAAGAGAAAAAATAAATGTGGAATAGCTTCCAACTCTATATCTCAAATAATAATAATAAAATAATTAATAATAATAGAGCTTTTCTGAAGCAATATTTTTTCAAATAGATAAATTAAAATTTACTTATATGGGAATTATATGGAAGTCACAAGACACACATTTTCTGCCAAAAGTTACATGAAATTTCTATTTTTATATAAAAAAGATAATATAAAGGGCAAAGAATACTTCGTGCAATTACCAAATGCTCATCCATTTTTATTTTAATTGCTTCTTATGCTTGTATTATACGAAAAAATGTTGTCTTTTAATGTATTGATACTAAGAACACGAAATTTTTTCTCAACCAAAAATATTTGATTTCATAAGTGCGAATGAACATAAAAGAAAGAAAAAAAAATGGAATATTTCGTTTGAGCAATTTATTCAAACTGATATTATGTTGTACTGTACACATATACATAGTTACATTTTGCTTTAAAGTACTTAAGTACTTTTTTTAATTAATGGAGAAAAAATAATTCTTCTCATATATAACCACAGGAAAATGAGATAATTGTTTCAAAACATCAATCTAGTGACAAACATCCATGAATTTCCTGACAGATATGCTATGGATGCTGAATCAATTAGATGGAAGCAGACCCTTTTCGTAAATCGCAGTTAACTATTAACCAAACCGTGAGTAACTTTCTTAGGTTTCCGTCCTTTGCAAATGAATACCGTTGTTCCTATCAAGCAGTGATATCTACATATAAATACCTACAGTTTGCTTTTAATTACTGTAATACTTTTCTGACTCCGACAATGAAACATTTTATTTTATTGATAAAGAGCTAAAAATAATTAATAGATAAAAGAATTACTTCCACACTTTATTTACTTTTTTACATCACTAAAATAAAAAGTTAAATTGGTCAAACCGTCAATCTAGAGACAAAAAACCCATAGTTTTCTTGACATATATTCTAAAGACACAGAACCCATGTGATGGAATAAAAAAACACCCGTAAATCGCAGCTAATTATTTCCCTTAACCATGGATAAATTTGTTAGGCTTCCTTCTTTTGCAAATCAATGCAGTTTTTCATGTCTAGCATGATGTTGTTCGTAATTTATTCTCTCTTTCTGGCAACACTTACTCATGTAATACGCTGCGATCTCTTCTGTAGATTATTTTCATATGGTTTTGTGGGTGGGAATGAAAAGTCGCGGCTTCCTTTTTGTAAATGGAGAAACATTCCTGGAAAAATGCATGCGGTACAAAACAATGCATCTTTTCAACGAGCGACAAGACAACATTTAGCACTTTAGAGCTAATTTTTCACTCTGAGTCCAAAGATAAAAATAGAGTAGCGGAAAATAAATGTTTGCGTTGATGTAAGTTGTGAATTGGCACGTGTTTATACGAAAAAAAAAGATAATACCAGGAGGCTAATATGCCTTGTACGAAGAGAAATAAATATATCACGCGCTAAACTCTAATGAACACTTGCTTTACGCCAGCATTTGAGTTTTTATGTTTTGACATATTTATCAAAGACTTTTCTAATGAATCATATTGATTAGAAAGTGGTTCATTCGGGTAGGGGTTCTTAGAAGAATACGAAATATTTTATATTAATTAACTATATAATTTTAACACTTAATATTTATTACTAGTAATTGAAAGAAAAATCTAAATAAATAAATAAAAAAAAACCTCATATGAATCACTGTTGTTAATTGATTTGAAAACATGTTTAATGCCAATAATACACTGTAAATGTCTTCGAAAACGCTATTCATCACATTAGGCAAATTTTACTAAAATTTATTAAAGATTTAGTGAGTATTGAAAGAAAAAAAATGAAAAAGAAATGTTTGTTGTTAAGGATAAGAAGAAAATAAATGAACAAGTTCTAAAAGCAAATATAAAAATTTCTGAAAAGCTTTGATATTTTCTTATAGTCCAAAACACAAATGAGAATCACATAGATATATGTACAAAATGTCTCCAAAATTTTGTTTTCATTCCGTAGCTTATTGGTGACTTTATTTCATAAAATGAATATCGGTAGTGAATTTTCTAAAACTTAAAATGTTTTTGTATTTGTTCTGTTGCAATATAATAAAAATATACTTAAGACAGAATTCCACTACCATATCTAATTATTTTTATCTTCTAAAAAATACATTCGAAAAAATTCTAATGTAATTACAAACTGTCATTTCGAATACATAAAGAAAATAAATTATTTATTTTAGACTGTTTTCTCATTATAAAATTAAAATTTGCCTCTGAACACAAGGAATAATTATAATTCTCAGCTGGCATAATGTAGAGCTGATATTTTAAATTATATGAGGTAATAATTAATGAGTTCGGAAATAAAGTAAATAAACTAAGGAATATTTTTTAACATACATTTTTTTTTCAAGATAAAGTTCCTTAGTTTTGTCGAAAGTTTTTTCTTATCAAAGAAATGCGAACAAATTTATATAAACGAAATATAGATTAAAAAATTCTTTTCCTAAATGAGAGGGGGTAATAGATTCGGAGATCAATAATCCAATAATTCTGAAATGCCTTCCGAAATAATCAATCGCTGTGTTTTTGCAAAGAGAGATGATGGCAAAAACTTTCGGATTATTTTCAATGTTTGTACAAAAATGAAGGTAAACGTAATTTTTATTTCTTTTGCATACGATGCTGGTAAAAATGTGAACAATAACAGAAAAGGAATTGTATAAAGGATTGTGAAATTAATTTTAAGATATAAGGTTCTTCCCTCAATGTGAAAATTATGTGAGTCAAATATTTCAAATTTTGACAAAGTATTGTCTATTTTATTCTTCCATTTTGTAAAATGTTTAGTTAAAAATTGCAATTTAACATATGCTGATATTCATTTAACTGTAAGAAAGAGTCAAATAAAGAATTTTCTCTCACCATTTTCAATTTATTCATAAAGATATGTATATATATATATATATATATATATATATATGTATGTATGTATATTTTAAGAATACGCTTTCTTTTCTTTTAAGAATATCCTTTCGTTGTTGTATTGTTCTTTATGAGCTAGAAAATTATATTTTGATATAAAATTATATTTTGATATAAAATTATATTTTATGCACTGTGTATAGTTTTAACAAGGTCACCGCTCTCATGTTTTTCTTTATTTTTTTCTTTTTTTAGCGGGTGTGTGTGTGTGTGTGTGAGGGGGGGGGGCTACCAATACGCTAAACGTATGCAAAGTACTTTTTAAACCTGATTGATCCCTCTAGATGGTCATACAGATATCATTGGCATTCACTTTTTAAGACCTTCATTTTCAATCTTTTTTTTTGCAAAGACAATGCCTACATGTGCATTTTTAATCAAAATTTGAAGCCTTTTAATGATCGCTATTTTAATATTCACAAAACTGTTATGCATACTCACATTTCTAAAAACAAAATTTATGAATATAGTTTAATTTAACAGTAAAAATAGTTTTCGTTAATTAAAATATATGTTACGGTCAATATGATTAATCCCGTCATTATTAATAATAGCCGGATTAATCATATTGACAGTAACATATATACTTGATGAGATTTTGTTTGTCAAAAAATGTTTTTTTGGTTATTGATTATAACAAAGTAGTATTCTATTTTGTAAACTAATATATTTTACAAAACCCACTTTTAAAGTTAAATAAAATTGCCGGTGTTAAAGAAAAAGTTGGCATAAAAAAGTTGCGTATTAAATAAATTATGTCGTATTGATTTTCCTTTATTGTATAGCAAATGAATGTTGCTTGGCAAAAGTGTTTAATTAGCATTTAACACTTGCGTAATGCACTGATGTTGTCTTTTAAAATTAAGTGATTTCTTCTTAAAACATAAATAATTATTTATGACAATATATCATTTTAGGATTACTTCGAATATTACGTTAATCAACTGTTTTCTTTTCATATTGATAGGCAGGGAGTAAAATATAACTCATTCTAAGTTATTTCTGCTTGTTCTTTAAACTTTACAAATTTCTTCATAATAGCAACAGGTAATTTAAATCACTTTTCAATAGTAACAAAATATATTATCGTCAGATATCGTCTTAACGCTTTAAAACCGCATGAACCTAAATAAAAGGAAACATAGTTCATTAATCATCATATTTAGATTCGCATTTACTTGCAGTTAGTCGCAATCTCGCAATGTTATAAATGCAGCAAAAAGCGCTCGTTTTCATTTCTCTAAATTTGCAAAAGTGTCAATTTAGAATAGTGAAAACAACCAATAAGGACAGAGAAGTAACAGAAAACAAAACATTTTATTGTGTTTCATACATTTTCCATTTCACACACGACGACACTTTACATGCGGCAGATGGTGGATAGCACTGAACAATAAAATGTTTTACTTTCTGTTGCTTCTCTGTCTTTTATTGGTTGTTTTCACTTTTCTTCTTAGTCTGCCTAGCGCCGGCGATTTTCGTGCTACAGGTACCGTTCCAACGCTTTTTATGGTTTTTCACTATGAAGATCACATTCCAAAAAAAAAAAGTAGGTGTTGCCATTTGAAATTTTCGAAATTTTGTCACTGTAACCGTAATTGTTAGAATTTAACTGTTGTTTTTCACAGGATTCTTGAGCGCATACCTCAAAATACTTTAGGCCAGAATTTCATTCAGTTTCTGTGAACGGTATGACAGTTAGGGGCTCATATTTCGGAATAGTTTTTTTATAATCACCCTGTATATGGGGATATATTTTGGTGTCTATAATTTTTTTTGTTTATTTGTAAAGTGATAAATTCTTATTCACCTGATGTCAAGTAACATTTTTCAACCATGGAATAAAAGATGGATGAGAACCATTTTTTGAAAAGCTATTAGATATATCTAATATATATATAGTTATACAGATATGGTTTATAGATTAGATATATACTATCTTTAGATATAGTATCTAATATATATATATAGCTATATAGATTAGATATACATTATCTTTAGATATAAATTAGTTCAGATATTAATGCAATGCGCATTATAGTAGTCATCTTCCGGAATTTGAAAGCTGGATAAAAAAAAAATAAAAATAAAATAAATAAAAAAAATGCTACAATAAATACTACAATTGCAATTAATTTTACAAATTAATACTACATTAAAAACTAAAATTGCTATTAATTTTACAAATTAATACTGTATTAAATACTACAATTATTTTTATAAAGAGGTTGTATGGGAAGCATCGTCAACGGAACAAATGAAATTTTGATGAACACTTTAGTCTACATCATTACAATGTAATTACAGTACATTACAATGATAATTGTGTTTACAAAAAGCCCCTTCTCAGTAACTGAATTCAGTATACTGTTTAAATTGTTGCGAATTATCGGAACAATTTTAGACATTATTTCGCCGATATCGATGTGTTAATTTTTCTTTAAAAAAATCTCAAATGGATTGAAATAGTTCCTTCCTTTAGAAGCTATTGACTATGAGCTATAAATGTAGCGTGAAACTGTTCTCTTCGATTTTCGATTAGATTATTTCCAAATCTGAACCATTTTATGAGAAATGTCCTTGTTTTATCGGTTGATTTTCAAAAATTAACTCTCTTCTACTTGTACTATTTTTATTTAAAAAAAATAAATTGAAAGATTGTAATATAAGAATGAATCCTAAAAGAGTAATTCTAGCAGTGTACTTATCTTTTAAAACAATACTACATTTAAAGGGGAAATATTGATTTGTAAAACTAAGGCTGGAGATAAGGGGAAAATTATTATTACTACATAGACACAAGAACAACCTTTGGTTATAATAAGCGAATAAATTTATCTGTAGTGAATGTAATATAAATAGCTAAATGATGCGTTCACCTGTTAGTACTGACCTACTAGCCGGACCTGATTGCCCCAAGGGCAAACGGGTCAGCTGCCCCTAGGCCTCCACTTTTAAAAAGGGTCCCAATTCGGGCGATGTTTTCTTAAAATTAATACAAGTTGTGGCTACAAAGGTGTCATAGGAGCCTCCAACTGAATTTTTGCCACAGGGTCTAATGTAAGGATAGTCGCACCCTGCCTACTGAACTAAATGTTTTTAATGTACAAAAAGACTAAACAGTGACAACAGGAGTAAGGTTATCCTTCCAAAAGAGTATTGTTTTAAATCAGGATGTTCTTTACTAACGCTTCCTTTTTTTAGTTACAAATAGCACCCATAGATGGTGCTGCACTGTCTCAAACGGTAATACTATTTAAAATAACTTTACTTTTTCAAAACACAAACAATTTCTATCGCGTTTTAACAGATCCATTTTTATATGTTAGTTGGAGTGTTCTAACATTTTGAGATAGCGCGTCGACGTTTATCGGTAATATTTTGAACTAAAACAAGGAAATGACGGTAAAAAAATTTCCTATGTCACACATTATTCTCCTAGAAAAATAACTTCAATTGCTGTAACCGTTTACCCTGGCACCGTGTGTTATAGTAAACGGTGTAGCTGCCATAGTGTAGTGTGATTATATAACAAAATAAAAAAATGTGTCATAAAATTTTACCTACCAATATTTGCCCCAGGCTTAGGGATCAACGCCAACCATCAGCCAAAAGCAGGTTCCTGGGGTAAGTGTTCTTCCTACCAATATTGTGATTCAATAATAATAATGCCGAGATATTCATAGGTTACTTCAAATTTGTTTCATTGATGACGAAGGGTAAAATTGCTAAAGCTTTGCTTGTGTATACACTGGTCGTGTTTTCAAATCATTTTTCTGTAATGCTGCCGTTTTTTGAATTATTACTCCTTTTCTCACCAAAATTAAACAGCATATTGTCTTAGTTTATCTCAGCAGCTCTTGCTATGCTTTTATCGATTGATATACATTGGCGCGTGCAAAAGACTACAAACTTGAAGTCAGGATGACTTTCATCCTTTCTTTAGCATCTGATGACTGATCTTCAGAAAAATTTTCTTTTTCCTCATTTCTTAAATTTGGATTTGCACAAGATTTTCTCAAATTTGTATCATCGCGTAGAATGGTAAAAAATAATTACCAGGATTTCCAATTAATTTTCCAGAAAAGTTTTGGAATCAGGTGGACAACAATAAACGAATGAATTATGGCAATTACATGGCTGAAACAAAGCGTTTTTGCGATTCTGGTGATACTATACAATTATTAACAACTTACGCAACATTATTGATATGACATGATATTATGCAACATTAACGGCGATCATATTAAGCACTGACCACTGCACATGAGCATGTGTTGTGATAGATGGTAAATTATTATATTCTGCTGAAAAAGTAAATCAAAAGTAAACCAGAATAGAAAGAAGCTGAAAGTTTCTGCAATACATTTATTTATTTAAATCTCTTACTATATGCATGATATTTTTTCCCATGAAAATAATGGAACATCAGATTTTAACTTTAATAGACTATTCATTATCATTATATACTCATTAAATAGACTTTATCATAAATAAAACTTAATATAAAATATATTATAAAATATTTCTTTTGTGTTATTCTAAATTATAAATAAATTTCACGCGCAGTTTAATATGAGTATGAATAACAATTTAGTTTTATGAATAACAAATTAAATTTATAAATAGCAAGTTAAATATAATATTTGAAATATTTTAAGAAATTGCAGCTATTTTATTTCATCTGAAAGTATTAGCTGTAGAAAGTTAAATTCAATGAGCCTGAAATGAGAATAACGAATGAATTATTAGCCCATATAAGAGGAACAAAGAATTTTGATCTTCGCGTGATGGACCATGTCGGATTAAGTTGATTTAAGCAACGTCGGAAGAATTATGATAGTCTATGATATTCACAGAAGCAGTGTTGTTATGGAAATAAGCTAGACAATGCATTAATGAATCTCCGAAACTTACTGACACTGCCTCAATCTTTAAAAAGTGTTTGATAAACAAATTTTTGTTTATTAATTTAATAATCCGAATGTTTTTATATATTATTTAAATTATTTTCATTATTCAGTAAGATTAAAATAATAATTCTGTTAATAAAAAGTGTTAATTTTTTGCTTCACAAATTCGAATTTACCTCTTTTGAAAAAAAAAAAAAAAAATGCATAAAATGTTAAAAGAGAAATTAACAAATATTTCCCAGCTTTTAGTATTTCAATAATGATTTTACGGCAGTTCTTAAATCCAAACCGGCTACTTTCTGAAACATTTTTTAATCCATTTTTGTTCGCACACTGCAAAAAAAAAAAAAAAAAAAGTTTTGATTTTACAGTATAATACTGGCATTCCAGCTGCCAGTATTATACTGTAAAATCAACACTTTGTTTTTGCAGTGCAAACGTATCAAATTGGCAGATTCTCTTATTAAGAAACTATGTATTTGAACTATTTTTCAGTTTTCGGTAAAGGCAGAAGATTTTTCAGAAACACTGTCAAATTTGGTTTTTTGAAATGAATTTTCAGACGCGACAGCGCAGAACTAAACTGCTGTAATGAGACAACAATCGCTTATATTTCAAGATGTAATTGATTTATCTGAAAATGAAAAACACTGTTACATTGAAAATCATTGCAATCAAATCATGCCTGCACGTATCATTCTTTTATGTTTAAAAATGAATAAGACAATGTGTCACAAAATTTCGCGTTGTTGAGAGAGGAAAAATATTATTTTGAGATCCACCTTAAAATTCTATGAAATTAGCGATGGTACTATAATAAATTCTAGCTCTTACATGTTTTTAATATCATTTAACACATTAAATATATTATTAACACATTATTTAATGCTTTATCATGAATTCGCATTTATAATAATGTATAACTTTGATAGTTTCTGTGATAAAAATCGTATTTCCATCACTCGTGCAATACTACAATGTTAGTTATATTATTTGTTGATATATTTAAAAAAAAATTCAGTTGTCTTTTTGTCGTAGCTAAGTATTTCTTACGGAAATAAAAGAATTGTTTGTTTATTAGAGGCGTTATCATGCTTTAATTATGTAATTAAATTCTAATAAACGGCTTCGCCAACAACCCAGGAAAATTCTTTTCAGCTATCTATTTTCTTCTCACAAAAAACTCTTTTTAAACAAACACAGTCGTTATTCTTCCAGTTACTTTTCTCAGGTACATTAACAGCTTAATGCGTCACTTTCAAAGAAGGTTGTAGGTCATTAAAAATTAATTTTCAAAACAATCAGCTCTGTCGGAATCAGCTTTTTGATGGGCATGCATCATGGAACTCGTGGATAACAAAAGAAATCGTCTTCAAGCGAGAATACAAGGATTTTGTTCTAAACACATCTGAGCTCAGTCACGCGTCTAAAACAACAGTCACACTTCAGTTCCAAATGCACCAGCAACAAAAGTTGCGCACATAATCTCTTCGTCTTCAATTTCTAAATTCAAATAAGAATTATTTACATGGTTCACTTTCCTGTTTCCCTTGATTTATTCATTTATACGTTATAAAACATCATTTTTCACCGTTAAGACAACGGATGTTACTTTGCTTTTCTACAACCTATGAGAAATACTTGAAATGTGAGACGCAAGATACTATACTTTGATGTTTTTATCGTTGCGCTTGATAAGTTGGGGTAAGTTAATTAAAAATTGGCGGGGGGTTCCTTTTGGTCTTCTTTCCAAGAAAATTGAATGGAGAGAAGGTAAAAATATGCAAGACTGATGATGTAGTTGCGGAAAATACAAAAACATCATCCCACTAAAATTTACCTACATCAATCATTTTTGCCGGAAATGTATCACTATAAACAAAAATAGAGAGAGAATAATAAGTTTTACGAAATGCATGATGTACCGTTAGAAAGCGGTCTTGAAATATATGATGGAAGTAAAAAAAACTGTTTGCTGGAGTACTTTGTTTTGGAGGAGATTTTGAAATAAACGAATAAACTAAACGGGAAAGAAAAAACATTATTATAGATAATAGGTTATTGCATTAAGAAAGTCATTAGAAATAGGGGTTTTTTTAAAATAGAAAATGGGTTAAATGATTACGAATGTATTTTAACATTTTAATGCGTGTTTTCTTTTTTTTTCTATCTTTATTTTTAAAGAAAACTATTTGATATTATCTGAGGTATGCTTAAAAAGAATTTTTTTTTTTTTTTTTTTTTTTTTTTTTTTTTTTTTTTTTTAGTCAAATTTTTGAATTTTATCTATCGTGGGATAAGTTCAGTGAAATAACCACAGTTTACATATTTATAGCAAATTAGATATGAAACAAAACTCACTCAAATTGATAAAAGATTATATATTTATCAGATAATATTTTATTAATTATGTTTAAGCAAGTATTAAAATTTATAAGAATACTAAACACACTACTGCGTTTTCGTAAAGCATAATAAATTAGTTGGCATAATAATGCCACTAAGTATTAGACTATATTCGTTTATTAAATACACCTGAAAGCCCTAGATATTAAACAAGTCTGATATTGTGAAAATGCATGACACATGAGAAAATATATAGCATTTATTGTCATGGATCACATATTATACACAATGCAATAAAGAGTTAAGATAATGATGTAACTGTGAAATATAACAAAAGAAAAAAAGCATGTCTATGATCTCAAATTTTACTAAGTGAAACATCAGCAGGATATAAATGTATTTTTCAGATTTTCATATAGGTGTAACTTTTAAGCCTTATATTTAATAGAAATCAATAAATTTAAGCCATGATATAAGAGGCAGGTGATCTACCAGCAAATATGTTGATAAAATATCGAAAATACTGTAGTTCCCCCCCCCCCCCCCCCATTATTCGAATTAAACATTCACTTAAAAAAATTAATGATCATCAATTCAAATTAAAACGGCATAAAATATTTTTGCAAAAATGCAGGAAGCATCATTTATCATAAATCTTTTTTTTTTTTTTTTTTTTTTTTTTTTTTTTTTTTTTTTTTTTAAGGGATAGAATAAAATATACTTAAACCTCTCATTAATTTAATTGTTTAATATTTTATCACATAGAGATATTTAATATGATTTTAATTAAAACATAAGTTAACAGGTTTTCTGTTTTTATGTTCGAAATTATCTTCATTGAAAATATAAAGTGTCAGAAAAATTAGTTTCTTCAATTTTATTGTTTTCAAAATTGTCCACACATACTCACACACACATACATATTTCAGCACATAAAGCTGCACAGCACTTTCAGAAAAAAAAAAGATATATATGTATGCACGCTTTTTCGATCTTAAAATTTTCTAGCTAGAGAAAATTTAAGAGTTAAAATGTAGTGTAAAAATAGAAAAACCTTAAATGTATTGTAAAAAGTGTACATTCACGGGTTTTTTACCCAGAATTGCTGTAGTAATTTTACAGAAAATGACACTTTTTCAAGCTGTCCCGTAAATTTCACGCTTTTATGGGCAAAACTAGTTTATCTAAGGAAAAAAGCTGGTTTATTTAAGGGCAAAGCCCGATTTTAATGGGGCTTTGTGTGAAATCTTGTCAGCAACAGTTTTTCCATCAGCAGCCCGCAGAATGATACGATTCAAATCTCTGTTTTGGAGTACTTTAAATTTATTAATATTTATTAATATCGACTATTATATATATATGATTATATAATACTCCAGCAGTTTGTTTTTTACAGTAGATCTCAAGAATAACCAAACATTTATGATCCTCTTGACTGGAAAAGAAAAAAAAAAAAAAAACACAATTCAAAAACAGGATATTTACGTCATTTCGGTGTTCGTTTTAGACAAATGAATGAAGTAGATTAATAATAATTTAAAAACAGCAATGTAAAAACAAATGCAATTTTAAGTTTAGCAAAAACATCAAGGTTATTAAAAAAAAAAAACTGATTAATTTTATTACTGGC
The DNA here is from genome assembly GCA_963931845.1 of Maratus michaelseni. Classification (NCBI taxonomy): domain Eukaryota; kingdom Metazoa; phylum Arthropoda; class Arachnida; order Araneae; family Salticidae; genus Maratus; species Maratus michaelseni. The sequence goes on from OZ007599.1 coordinate 228,478,469, forward strand.
TTATTTATTCCAAATGAGTCAGCAGTCTTTTCAGTGTTTTCAGTTTTCACTTCATTAAACTTATCAAATTTCCTAGTTTAAATTTTAAAGCAATTTAATAAATAAATATACTCATGGCATTTAATTTTATAATAAAATATGTAAAGTAGTAAGGTTCAGTGAAGATTATTTTAAAATGGGATCATTTCTGCCAACCAAAGCATGTTCATAATTTGTATTGTGAATAATTTTAACACTTTTGTGAAGAATTTCAGTGTAAAACACTTTGAACATATTTATTCAATATTTAAAATCAATGCGCTATCAGCAATGCGCTTTTATTTATAATAATGCAGCACATTGTCTCAGCACTAACATCAGCTCTTTTTTTTTCGTCTTACATTCATTATGAACTTTCTTTACGATTTTTGCTACTAAATTTAATTTCAAATTTGAATTTGTGACGCTCTCATAATAAAATAATTTTTACAATATGGCTTCAAGCTATTTTTTTTTTAAATACAAATTTTGCATTCTGTTTAATATATAGCTCTGTTTTACTTAATAACACATGAAATATATAAGAAAATCAGTTTTAGCCAGTTATTATCAATTCGTAAATTAACCTTTGCAGGCTAACAGAAGACATGCCTCACATTCATAAGCAGCTATCAAGTAAACAGAATGGGAGAATATGATAGAAATTCGACGAATAGTAGAGAGAATTACAAGACCAGTGGGATGTAGAATTTCATAAGGTATGACACTAAAAAGACGCAAGCTGGAAAGTAGAGAGGTATTTAACTGGGTTTTGGGTTCTTTCTGCTTCCCAGCTTAGCGCTTATTTCTAAATATGGTCACAGAGCTCTGACAGGCCGGATCGCTTAGCCGCAGCCCCATTCCAACTCCCACAGTTTAATAAATATCTAAAATAATTAAACAGTTTAAATATCTAAATTTTAAAATTAGGCCTTAAGTTTAAATTGGCCCTAAAATATGGGATGCGTTTTTGGCTAAAAATGAATAAGGTAAGACTGAAACTTAGGCTGTTTTAAACTGCGACAAATGTTCGGAAATGACAGTAAAGGAATAAAAAGTAAGTACTAATGTTACTTCTGCAATATAGTGGGATAATAATGTAAAGTTTTTTCAAAATGTATTTAGTAATGTCAAATAGTTTTAACATATTTTTAGGCTACATAGGACAGAAACTTATATACATATATTACTATTAATGTGTATAAATAATCAAAAACTGAACAGAAAGGTATTTATCTCACTATATTACAGATCAATATGCAGGTACCATTTCTGTTTTATAACAGTTTGATGGGTAATTACAGTATGAATAGGTAAGTAAAATATCTGCGAAACAATTACTAATAACAGATGATAAAATCACGAACAGGAAAAAGTAAGTGTAAAAATACATATAAATATTTATATTCATTAAACATAATATATTTTTGTGTGAATAAATGTATTCTCTCTCTATTTGTCGAATTTTTTATTTCTTCTTTCATATTCTTCTGTATTTTATGTGACTCATTATATATATCATTGGGATGATCATTTCATTAATATACCATTGACATAAAAATATATGTTTGGGAATCGCTATCTGCATTTATGTTAATTTTCTATAACTAAACTCAAATTATGCATTAAGACATACTATTTTGTCATTAAAGTGTATGATATATGATGGTATTCGCCACTCAAACACTTTTGATATTTTAAAAAATATATTATTAAAAAATTATTTACTAAATTCAAATTTTCAATTCACATCAATTATTCAATTAAAAAACTAGCAAAAATAAATAATGATTTTTAGAATTTTTATGTACAAAAACAATTTAAGCTCGATGCGCATTTAAAGCTAAATTTTACATTTTTTTTAATTTTATCTTCTTTCTTTTCTTTCCCTTAAAAAAAAAAAAAGAAAAGAAAGAAAAAAGAAGGTTCATATTGAATTATGTCAAAATTTTAATATATATATTTATTTAAATGAAATTATTCTGTTACAAAATAGATCAAATGTAGTATTTTCAATAAATGTCTGTCTAATGATGCCATGAAATAAAAATACTTATGAGTAATAATAGCCCATTAAAAATTTTCTCATAACTGAATATTTTGTCACAAGGTATTTTTTAGAAAAATCAAGAGAAACACTGAGAGTTTTGTTAGTATTGTTATACACAAAATTTACTATCGTTAAAAATAATGTCGCGATAAGGGTAAACAAATAAAAATCCTTACAGTATTTTGCATGCATAAGTTATGCACGGCAAATATAATTTTTACAGTGTTACATTTTTTGTAAATAATGACAAAAATAAAAATGTACTTAATTAACAATTACATTTTTACTTAGAAAATGTTCCATGTATATAATTTTTGATGGTTTCAAAAATTATATAGATGAAAACTAGCAAAATATACTGATTTCGTGAATTTAGTATATGCAAAAATAATTTAACGCACGTCGTTTTTATTTACTCTTTTTCTTAAATTTTATTAATGCTCCAAAACTTAAAATTTATTTTATCATTTAAAAAAAAAAAAAAACCTGTGCAAATTTCGATGTTTGTTCAATTACTATACAATAAACTTAAATACAGTGCAACATGCCCTTTAGTTTAAACATTAATTAAGCCCCGTTAAGTCTGTTTAAGCCCCGTTTTAAACAGAGAAAAGAAACAAAACTCTCTGTTAACAAAAAACAAAATTCTCTATAGTGTAATTCTTTTTACTCATAACTCTATAACATAAAATTCTCTACAGAAATCTCTATAATATAGTTCCCCATAGTCATAACTCTATAACATAGTTCTTTACAGTAATCTCTATAATATAATTATATATAGTGCAGAGTCTCTATATAGTATTTTGTTTTATGAAATTGGACTATGAGTAAATTTCATGAGCACCAAGCTGTTTAAATTTTTATGAATAGTTTTGTTACATATTAAATATGAACAATGCAATAATCTATCTACCACTATACCTTAATACCTTTCTATCTACAGAGTATAAAGCATTAATTAAAAATTGTGTATCATTTTTCTATAAACTAAAAGCTACTTAATTTTCGATGGAACAACTAAATGTTAAACATGTATTCAAGTTTAATCCATTTTAAGGTAACATTGAAACAGAATCCCCCAAAACAATATCAAGGAATTATATTATTAATAATAAATTAATATCAAGGATTAAAAACAAGGACTATAAATTAATATCAAGGAATATTTAGTATTTTTATTCGAATAAAACTGAGAAGAATGTGTAAAACATAGAACTTGAGTAAATAATTTCCTTCCTGATATAATAATTTCTTTTGTCTAAAATCATTTTCAATATTTTCAAAATATCTGTTATAAAGTAAATTATTTAAAACCTAACAACATATTTCAATCAATGTTTATATTATTTACATAGCGAATAATATAGTAAAAAATAAAACACGCTTTCAAAATACAGAATTCACAAGAAACGCATTTTTAAAATTTCACATCTCACCAGTAACTTTCTTTGTGTTTCAAATATCCAAACGACTTCGAAATTATCAGTTCCAAAAGAACGAAAAAAAGTTTTAAAATCAGTGACATAGTCTTAATAATTTCCTCATACTCAGTAAAATACAATATGTTTAAACTGCATTCTTTTTACTTTTTTATGCGTTCACCCCCCTTTGATAATCACTCCCTCGAGAGACATAAAGCACTACCCCCTTTTCTCTAATTCATCACCTTTCCAATATAAATAACATAATAAAAGGTGCGACCTCTTCTCCTTCTTTCATTAAACTTATAAGTAAATGGGTACTGGAAATAATTATTCATCCATCCCTCCTGATGTTCTCTAGATATATCAATATTAGAAGTTACATAAAGAAAAGCATTCGTTACATATTATATATATATAAAAGTAATGATATTTTGTAATAACATTAAACTCTCTAAATAGAAATATTAACCGAATCATATATGTATCTTGGATTCTAGACATAACATTACGCCTTTTTATTTTACTAATACAAAATTTCACCTAGAATAATGTGTATGTTTAATAAATTTAAGCCGTGTATAACGAAAATTAGTTTATGACTGGAAATACAATTTAATGCATTGTAAATGTCATTTAAGATTTAGCCTTTATTATATATTGTATTTCAAAGTTGTGATACTCTGTACACATTAAACTATCTAAAATTTAAAAGTTAAATGAATCACGCATCTGGGAATCTAGTAAGCCTATTTATTTTGCTAGTACGAAATTTGACATAGAATAATGCATATGTTTAATAAATTTAAACCTAGCATAACTAAAATTAGTTTACGACTGAAAATATAATGTAATGTATTTTAAATGCTATTTAAGGTTTAAGATTTATTATATATTGTATATCAAATTAACAATATTTCGTATGAATGTTAAACTAATTAAATACAAAATTTAAGTGAATTATAAAACTCATTCACCTGAGTTTTGGATTATAGACTGCATGATAGGCATTTTCTTCGATAATACAAAATTTTGTATAGAATAAAGCGTATGTTTAATAAATTTAAATAAAGCATTGCGAAACAAAATTTATGACTGGCAATATAATTTGATAATTAAAATAAATGGATGCACTTTGTGTCAATATGTTAAAATACAAATAGACCACGTGATAAAAAGCACAAATTGATTAATGTTTCTTATCATTAATGTTTCTGACATGCAATTTAATGTTTTTTAACCGTGCTCTGATAATGCAGTTTTAGAATCTCCGAAACAGCTGTCTGCTGTCTACCTATAAAATAATTTGTGGTTTTTATCACGTTCTCTATTTGTATTTTAATATAATTTGACATATTTTAATTGTGAGTTAAAATTTGTAGTCTATTTATGTGAGTGATTGTGTGTTGTTTATTTGCATATCTTTGTTTCTGACTTCATTTCAAACTCACAAGAACAGCTTTCTTTTAATATATATATATTTAATAGTAAAAAGAGCATCGCATTTTGAACCGAGATTGATTCGAATTTAAGTGTATTATGGTAAATTCGTGAAAAAAAAAATCGTTAAATCATCTCGTTATAAAATATAAATAGCAAAAATATCATATTTTTTAACAACACGTTTTAATAAAAAAAAAAAAATATTTTTATAAAAATTGTTTTCTCAGCAAGACACAAAAGATTTAAATGTGTAAAACATGTGATACTGACTATGTCAAATATTTGAATCGATACCTCAAAATAAACGTTTAAAACAATCTTTCATTGAATTTGGAAATAAAAATTAAATTTTGGAGGCTTGATTAAGCCTAAAAGGGGTGGGGGGGGGGGATATCTGTTTTTCTATTATTAAAATTTCATATAATAAATCCGTTAACCATTTGAATGACTTAGAATGTAAGAGACAACACGTTTATCAATGTTATTTATTAGATTCTAAAATATTTTATACCATAACAATAAAATAAAATATAAAGTAAATTTCGAAATAGATTCTTTTAACTTACAGAAAGTTCTTTAAAATCGACATTACTGATAAATTTCTTTAAATTTGGCAATCACCTCAACCCTTTTAATATATATATATATATATTTAAAGCTTCTTATTAGAGTTATTTTCATTCGCATTTTTTTTTTATTTTACCTAAACAATAATAAGTATGTTACTTATGAAGTTTAATTAAAAGCATGCATGAAATTAAGGTTTGAACTTTGAATAAGTACTTTAAAAATCTCAAAAATAATCGCATGCTTTTTAAAATTTTAAGGTACAGGTATTTGGAAATTACCGATACGAAAAAGAATAAAAAATAAACATTTATTTTACCATGTTGATTATTTTTTCTAATGAAATTTTTATACATTCAATTAAGCATCAGTAATTCATAAAAACGCATGCAGTTTAATTCGTTGCTCATGCAGGGTTTCTATAAGTGTGCAGGGTGCTTATATTTTTTCACTTATTTTTTTCCCTTTTAATATAAATATCTCTATAAAGAATATTTCGATGTATGATTACATACATCGAATTTTTTTTTTATAGAGATACTGGTATTCAAAGGGTGAAAAAAAAAAAATACGTGGAAAAGTAACCACCCGTACGAACCTTGTAATATGTTGATGATATTGATACTTTTATGTGTATTTATTATGTGTTTACTCAAAACTAAAGCACTTACTTTTATGTTATCAAGTGTCGAGTTCGAATTCCGGTTCAAGCTTGGATATTTTAGGGTTTCGGATTCTTACATAAGGGATTCCAGTCTGTTTAGCCCTTGTATGCACCTAAAGACCGCAGCCCCCCTAACTAACTATCCCCTTGTTATTTATTATTTTTCATTACTACAAGCAACCTAAATATTTTTCTGTCATTTTAAATTTTCCTGAAATTTTTCATGTAACTGTTGAAGTTAACCAGTTTGTTTAGCTCTCATGTGCACATAAAAACCGCAGCCCCCTCCCTAACTATCTATCCCCTTGTTATTTATTATTTTTATTACTACAAGGAAACTAAATATTTTTCTGTCATTTTCAATTTTCCTGAAATTTTTCATGTAACTGTTGAAGTTAACCAGTCTGTTTAGCCTTCATGTGCACATAAAAACCGCAGCCCCCCACCCCCCTAACTAACTCTCCCCTTGTTATTTATTATTTTTCATTACTACAAGCAACCTAAATATTTTTATGTAATTTTCATTTTTTCTGAACTTTTTCACGTAACTGTTGAAGAAAACCAGTTACTTAATTAATTTTTATTGCATCAGTTATCATAATAATATAATACGAATACCGTAATATAATGCAATCAATATTTCTGACGCTTCTTTAATTAATATGTAGATGAATTTTATAAACGAAAATGCAAAATATTTAATTTAATTCTTCCGAACACCGCTGAAGTTAAAAAGCGTTCAAATTTGAGAATGCGAACACATTCTCTAGAGCTCGAATCTGGATTGCTTAGTACTTCATTCGAGACCGTGGAAAGGCAAGTGTTCTTTTAGTAATGAAGTGAGTGGGGCGCTCATCGTACCCAACTCATCGATCAATCCGGCCTTCCAGGAACATTACTGCAAGCGATTCAGCTGCCATGGTTGCCAACCTAATGTGTTAATTTCAACGCTTTGAAAAGGGTTCTACGGAAAAAAATACGCTGAAGTTTTACCACTGGAATGTTATTGAAATGCTTGTTGTGATAATATATTTTTTTTTCACTGAGTTTATTTAGTAAAAGAACGCAATTTTATAGCATAGTTTTCTTTTTTCAATTATTATTATTCTGTTGCGGTCGAGTTTGATACTACAAATTTTTCGAGTGATGTTTGAAGAATGTTTTTTTATATTTTCTTTACTCCTGGGAATCATAGAATGTTACATCACTATCAGTTATTCGTTGATAGGTGTTTTATAAAATGTCCTCTAGGTAGAAAAGGTAATAAAGAAGAAAAAAAAAAACACCAAATAAAAATGAATGTTTCTTTGAAATCCATCTGTGTTAGTTTTATATATTTTTTTTGGATTGTTTAAATTTAAAATACATGCGTTTTCGTAACATTAGCTGCATATAAAATGCTACTTGAACGTATTACTTAACAGATAGACAGGTAAAGTTAAAAGACAACTACATCAAGCAAATCCCAGAAATGAAAACAGCTTTTTCCTTATAATGAATAAAATGCCACCTGTTTGGAGTTCAGACATTTTAACCAAATAACATAAATAGTTAACAAGTTTTATTCTTCCTGCTTCGATGAAAATTTAAATAATTACTAGGTAGAATATCTTGGATCATTAGGTAAACGGTTTAACAAATACTCTTTAAAAGGAAAACTAATCTTTTTCATTTACTTCCCTACAATTTAAATTTTCACTTGCTCAACGATGAGTGATATTCTTTAAAAATTATTACAATTATTCAGTAATACTGGTTGTATCTATTTATATTTAATAGAAATTATACATGTATTTAATAGTTGGAAATAAAGTTGCGCTTCTTCTGACATAATTATATTTATACTTGTAATTGTTTTGATTTTCTGACATTTTTTATTTGATTTTGAATCAGATAGGGCAAAACAGAAAATGTTGTCTTGGAGTTTAAAAAAAAAATAAGTCATAATATGAATATATATAAAAAAATAATAAAACTTTTTATAATAACACAATTTAATAAAATAATAATGACTCATTTAGTTGCTTAAAAATAATAATATTTATTTATTTATTTATACCATATTGCAATAGAATTGCTAATAGAAGAGATTATTCAAATATTCCGTAGTGGTGAATTATTTCTTTCTTAACTTTTTTTTCAGTTCTACAAAATTTACAAAATAATAATTTTTATCAAAATGGAGAACACTCGACCCCAAATAATCAACCCCAAATCAAACGCGACGCATTGTGGAAGAACAATAAATAAGAAAAAATATATATATTGTATTAAGTAGAGGGTTAAAAAGCTGCAAGTATTCTTTCGTATAGTAATGTAGACTGTATAAAAATAAACTTTCAGTTATTTTTCTTTTTATATATTAGTATACAAGAATTGATTCACGAGTTTCATATTCATTTTAATGTTTATTTTTTTCACTACTGTGCAATTTTTTAAATGAAACTTAATTTATAATGTTGCTATGGCAACAGCCGATAAAACGATATCTTTGGACTAAGAGAATAAAAAGTTTCGTTGATGTTTGTGATAAAATGTTTTCCTTTATTTTTAAAAAAGGTAATAATTAAGCGCAATTAAATAATCTCTAATTATTTGCATCCGAGGTAAAAGAATTATCGTAATACCCGCTACAGCGTCTTAGTATTGCAGCGTAGCGTACGTAATATGTATAACTCACATTGCAGTAAACATTTAGAACTATGGTTAGAACTCGCGCGATTACGGGTTGAACATAAAAAAAGGGCATAATTTCGTCTAAAACATAATATATATATTTATATACATTTAAAATTTTCACCTTTTTTGCTCCAATCGTTCATGGGCCCCCTACCAGCAACCCGTGTGCCAAATTTCGTAGCCCTGCGCCCTGTGGTTTCCGAGTTTTTGAGGTTAAATAGATAGATACGCGCACGGATTTTAATAGGGTAGATTTTAAAAATATTAAAGCAATTTTTATAATGACGACGAAATTTACATTTTTACAAACTTTCACAAATGTATTGCATAAATCCCTGCATGCAAAATATAATAATTTACAAATCATAGAAAGTTATTTTTTCTATGTGAGAATATATTTCTACGCTCAAGTTTTCGTCAGATTTTATGACTATGATGTCTGTATAAAACGACGATACACATTGTTTCAAGAATATTTAGTTACTCTTTGCCCTTTTGTAACTTCAACTTTGCATGCAAATTATAAAAACTATCTCAATCTACTATTCCTTATGAGCACATATTGAATCCTAAAGCAGCAACACAACATTAAAAGCTTCAAAACTAAATGCCAAACATTTCGCTTAAGGCTGTTAGTCAGGTCCTCAATTCTACTCACTAATGTTAAACCTATGGGCGTGAAATGTATTCGTATATTTAAAATATTTCCTCAGGAAATTAATATTTTCAACTTCTTTTTTTCTGTGTACTCTTCTTAAAGTATCTCTTTTTTTTTTCTTAGTTGTGAAATATTTCTAAAATATCTACTTAATTTTATTTGAAGTGTTAAAATCTTACCCACAACTCGTCGACTTTTAACACATAAAATATTAAATTAAGCATATATTTTAGAAATATTTTGACAACTAAGATAAAAAGAGACATCCTTTAAGAAGATTTCAAAGAAGAAAGAAGTTAAAAATATTAATTTCTTGAAGATAAATATACGAATGTATTCTACCCCATAGGTTTAATATTAGTGAGGAGAATTGTGGAGCTGACTGACTAACAGCCTTTCAAAATGCTACATTTTTGTAAGTTGGTCCCAGAAAGAAATTCCAGTTTTCCTTCTTGTGAAAGCTTTCAGACTGATTCTATATATAGCTAATATAAACTGAAAAAATAAATTTAACAGAAATCAATAATTTCTGTTAATTTTCTCAATATATTAGCATATTGAATTTAATCCGAAGACTTATTTACACGTAACAATCTAAACAAATATTCCAAAAAGAATTTTTGTAACACCTATTTACATTCACATAATGTATAAAATGAGATTTAATTATTTACACTTTTTTTTACAAAGTACTTTAAATTAAAGACATACATCCTAAAAATATCGTTTAAAATTCAGTAAGCGTTTTTTCTATAAGAGAATAGATTTCTCCGTTCAAGTTTGCATCATATTTTCATGACCATGATGTCTATATGATAAACAACATTCGAAGGATATTCACTCGTTACGATGCATTCAAATTTCATTTTTGTATGCAAATTATAACAGCTACCCCAATTCACTATTCCTCATAAGCAAATATCGAATTCTGAACCAGCAACAAAACATTAAAGGCTCCAAAACTAAACGCCAAGCATTTCGCTAAACACTTAATCATAACCTTTCAAAACGCTGCATTTGTAGATTGATGTCAGAAAGAAATTCCAGTTTTCTTTCTTGTGAAAGCTTTCAAACTGATGTTTTGGTTTTAAGAGAGCGTCATTTAAAAGTACTCGAAATGTATACGGAAGAGAAATCTGCCGACTAAAAACAAATTCTAGCAAGTCATACAATTCCAATGACGTCTCCAAAACTTCGGTAGCTAAAACGAAATTCAATACGATTTTGTAAAGGAAAGTGTTGTTCAATGGCACAGGCTTACGAATGGCTTTTTTATAAAAATATTTGAAAAATAAAAAATAAAATGATATATCGAAGCATATTTCAAAGCATTGTTATACAGAAAAAATAAAATTTAATATGACTGAGAAAGGACAAATTTGTAAAAAGTGTTGTGCAAGCGTGCACATGAATATATGTAAAGAACATTTATGTATAGGTGAATTCACAACTTCAAATGTAATATAAGTTGTGAATATGCCAAATAATATCTGATCTTTATCTATAATAACTGAATGTTATATAATTTCATTTATTTCATTATATAAATATTCTACAAATACTTAAATGTATATAGAGAAAAGAATCATGATTTTTTTTAGAGAAACAGAATATAGAGATGATGGTTTGATGAGTTATGTTCGTCTACGATTATATTCCAGCAATGGAAAATCTTCCTTATCTCTCTTAAATAGAAATTTTTTCTCTTTTGCTGAACAATTTGAATGGCTATATTTTTAAATTAATTATTATTCTGTTAAGATTTCATTTTTATCTATTTATTACTATTATTATTTTGGTTATACTGTCCTTTTTCATCGCGCTAAAAATAATTCCAATAAACTGGATTACCTAAGGCAAATATATTACTCTACATAATTAAGGTAAAATTTTTATCTCGTAATATTTAAACTTGCTGATAGTCTCGAATGCAGGAAGTTAGTTTACTATCTTAAATAGAAATAAATTCATTATTCACATATCGTACATAATCCCCCAATGCAAAAATTGTATGATTCAAATATTTGTCAAAAGATAATTGACAAAAGTATTTGTAAATGAATCAGCCTAGCGATAAATAAGCATTACAAATTGTAATCCAATAGATTTGAAAATAACAATTGAAAGATAAAAAAAAAATTAGCACCCAGAAAAAAGTTTTGTTGAATCAACAAAAATTTGGTTGACCCAACAAAACTTTCTGTTTAAATATAGGTCAATGGAAATTTTGTTTGAATCAACAAAAAAAAAAAAAAAAAATTGTTTTTGCAATTCCAAAAAAAATGTTTGTATCGTCAGCAAAAAATGTTTTGTTAATTCAAGTAAAATGGTTCAATTTTACTTGAATTTTGCTAAAACAACCAAAATGTACTCAACAAAACATGTTTTGTAGTTTTAATCAATTCCTTTTTCTGGGTGAGAGAAGTGAGGTATTCATCTATATCTTGATTAGATTAAAACACAGATGTTAGGTTAAAATAAGAGACATATTTAATAATACTCATTCTTTAGATATTCAAAAAATTCCGAATTTAGCTAATTTAAAAGCATATATTGTGCATCAAATGAAAGACACCAGAGTGACTAATGTTCGACACCAAGGCTAAATGATCATATACATTAGCCATTCGATCAAAATATTTCACCCAATATTATTTAATAAATGAGAAAAATGCAAAATTCATATGAGGTTTAATTTTTCATTTTCAAATTTATGCTTTCTTAGCACTATTTAAATGTACATTGTTTAAGGTTCATCCTATATTTGGTATGTTCAATATTGGTGCATAAGCATAGAGTGAATATTTAATTTATATACAGTTTAGAAAATTTGCTTGCAACGTAATCAATTTTATTGATATTAGACATAAATATTAAAGTATTTAAAATCTTATTTTCCTACGACAGCGCTTTCAAAATTTTTAGTATTCAAGTAGAGGGAATGGCTTTCATTTATTAACAGCTGTTCACTTACTTCACAAAAAAACTTTCTTCTTTGGAGATTGTTTTTCATTAATGATGCAAATAGGTGAAAGAAATAATCTCCATCTCTCCCCATATCCCAGCATTCTAAACTGATATATCGACATACACGTGCTGACATTTTTAAAGAAGTTTCTTTTCATGCCATGTTCAGAAGCAACGATGAAAAGAAAAAAAGGTTTTAAAAGCATCCTATGACAATCTAAAACTAATTACCAATTCATATTCGTTTAGACATAATACGAAGACCATACTCACAAGAACACTCATCCATATTGTATATTTTTGTAAAGTTTTTTATCTGAATAATGAATACCTGCATGTATTACGAGATTAATAACCAAAATATTAAAATCTCGTTACTTATAATGTATGTTAACGACTTAGTGTACCCCCCCCCCCCCCCCCACCCAATATCAGCATTTTCTAATATTTCCTCATTCAAGAAAAGAAAAAAAAACAGAGGGTAAAGTAATTTTTTATTTCTTCAGCCAAATGTTGCCACCACTTTCCCTCTAAGTTAGATCGATGGAATATTGATTAAATCATTAAATGTTTTTCACAGAGTTCAAGAATTAAAAGAGGGAGGTGTGGACCGGGGATTCGACTTTTAAAAGGTGTCAGCTTTACTGACAGGGGGAAGGCGCATATAAGAGCAAAAACTCTTATTTTCACGCAAATAAATACGCACACCAGTATAAAACTTCCTAATCAATACCAAGGTAAAATGCATATAAAAAAATGTTTGTGGTTGTTTTATTCATCTCTAGTTTCATGTTTTCATTATTTTTCCCCTTCATCGTTCTTAATATAACGTGCTTTAAATCATTATTGGCTTTAACAGGTTTTAACCTTTTTGCCTTTACTACCGCGTGCTACTCTTTTTTTTTTTTTAGCTTCCATTTCCTTAAAAGTCTTGCGACATTTTTGTTTTATGCATTTTTAATCAGTTGAATGCAGGTGTTTTCATAAATTATATGGGAGATTATATTAAACAGAATTTAAATATGATCTGTAAAGTTTGACCGCTAGCAATTTTTTTACTGAAACTTGTTTGACTTTTTAAAAAATATTTATTTATCTCTTCTGAATGAGATATATTAATACAAGACTGCCTGTAATTATATCTATTGAAATAATAATCAATCAAAAGTAGGATTTTAATTTTATTTCTGTATCACTTTGGCATATATTTATCATAAATTATAGATTTATAGATAGCTAATGAAAGAGGAAATTTGAAGCTGATTGGTGATATAATTATATGTTTTATTTTAAAATATATTCTATTTCCTTTTGGAAGCATTATCATTCATCATATAAAATAACTCTATTTCATGAACTCATTCCATTTGAATTTTTTATAAATTACAAAAAGCATAAAATAAAAAGAAATTGTTATTTATATTGTTATTTATTATTAATTTTTTAAATATACATTTTATATTATACTTTACTTTATATAAAAAATAATAATAATAACGAATGGTCACTTTATATGAGGCAGTATTAACTTTATTATTTTTTTCAGCAGAATTCAAGGAGATTAATGATTTTATAATTAGATTATATGTTTAAATTTAACAGAAACTAGCCGTTGGGGGCCACCGTAATACTTACCCATCATGGATATGCATAATAAAACATGAAAATAAAATAAAACATGTGTAAACTATTTATAAAATGCATTGCAATTCGAATAAAATCGTGGCTTGATGACGTCATAAACTTTAAATGCTCTATTACTCCAAAATTGATAATCATATTAACTAACGGTTTACTGCGCCGGATTAAGCGTCTCATTTCCAATTAAAATATATATTTGAATTGAAATTTGAAAGAAATACAGGGTCAGGAAAAATCGAAGAGTGTGGAAAATAGGATTACAAATATCTTGGCAACTAATTATCCGATCGACTTAATTCTTTATGCAAAATTTATGTTTTTTTTTTTTATTGTACTTTATAGTCACTCCTTAAAATAAGCAATTTCGAAAATTTTTATATACCTTTTATCATAACGAATATTTCGAGAGTCCGAAAAAAATAGTTCCGGATAATCGAGGTTACTGAAAATCAATAAGCTTCTTCCCATTATTACATACTGAGTACACATCAAATTTCACGTCTCTATCTCGATTTGTTTGGGAGATAGAGCGTTTACAGACACACACACACACACACACACACACACAGACGGACGGCAAATTCTTTTTTCTAAAAATATGTTTTTCGGAATCTCCAGTGTTTGAAACGTGTAGATCCGTCAATTTTTTTTTTTCCATTTTCAAAACGATTACAAGACTTACCCTATACTATGTATGATTGGTAAGTAAAAAGAAAACGGAAATATAGGACACACACATATTCACACAGTACTTTGCATTAAATATTAAACATATATAAAGAAAAAAGTAATATGATACTCTGCATAAATTTTTAAAGCGATTATGCAAATAATGTTGTATAAGGATATTAAATTTCTTGCAATTTTAAAGAAAAAATGAAAAAAAAACGCACCGAGTCATTAAACTTATTAAAATTTTGGTATTGGAAGTCATTTTAAAAGACTCAAAAGATTATGAGTGTTTTAAGTATGGTTTATGGGGATTGATGTGAAAGGTATTTTTATCATAAAAAATAATGTCCTTAAAAGTGATGTAAACATGCATTTATGTTATAACTCATCTTTTATTTTGTTTGTATAAGACATTGTCAATTTAAAGGTAGGTAAGTACATTTGTTGTGAGTCCATTTTATTAATCAAGTACTACAGCATTATCAGAGATTTAAAAATGGTAACTACAGTATTTTATTAATTTTGCTTTATATTAAAATATACTCTCTTGTCATAAATAAAAATATCTTACCAAATAAGATGTCATATCCTGTTACTTTTCCTAACAATGTGTCATAAGTTTAATTATAATAAAATAAAAGATAGAGCCTTTATCTAAATGCTTAAAAATATTTTTTTTAAATTAAAATGTATAGTTGCAACTCAAAAAATAATATTTCAAACACCATTTAAAAATGATTAGTAATTTTATATTTTAAATAACAGATGTTTTTGGAATTTTCAATTAAAATCAAAGAAAGAACTTTTATCTGAATACTTAAAAAAATATGCAATTGGAATTGAGTATTATTAAATTGCAACAATAATATTTCAAACAATATATAAAAACGATTAGTAATATAATATGGGGCCGTTCAAGTATTACGTAAGCATATTTTTAGTCATTTTGTACCCCCTCCCCCCCCCTTGTAAGAAAATATAAGCAAATGCTAGCCCCCCCCCCCCCTTTGCTTACGTAAGATTTTATGACAGTTTATACATCAAGACTTCTTGACAGATAAAAAGTTACCAATAAATTACATTATTAATCATACAAATTTATATAAATAGGCATATAGGGATTGTGATATCAAAAAATACAAAATGGTTTTAATATATTGTTGTTTATTTCATTAAACAAACCATTGTTTAAACCACCAAATTCATTGTTTAATGTTTACGTAAGAACTGTCGTGACCCCCCCTCTCCCTTGTCAGAGAAAATAAGCAGACTCTGGACCCCCCTCCCCCTTTACTGCTTACGTAATACTTGAACAGCCCCTATTTAAATAAATGCATTTGAAATTTTAAATTACAATAAAATCATAGGAGAAGTCTTTATCTGAATGTTTAAAAATTAACATCTTTAATTCATTTTGTTTTTAGTTATCACACACAATATTTCATAATGACTAGTAATTTCCTATTTTAATATATTTATGGCTCTAGCTGACTGTAACATGTTTATTTGTATTTTTGTAATTAAATAAACACTCATAATGTATGTAATATATTTATATATATGCTGCACAAACATAAATATTTATTTTAGAATTCGACCGTATTTTTTAAAACATTTGCATAATATTGTGAAAATATTTTTACTTCCTTTATCATTATGTCTCCAATTTCTCTATTTAATTTTACAGATGGTGTAAATTCAATGGGTGAAACCAAACGCCAAAGAACCTCGTATACACGGTACCAGACACTGGAGTTGGAGAAAGAATTCCATTTTAACCGGTACCTCACTCGACGCAGACGGATCGAAATCGCACATGCCCTCTGCCTCAGCGAAAGACAGATCAAAATCTGGTTCCAGAACCGACGGATGAAATGGAAAAAGGAGCACAAGATGACTTCAACCCTACCCCCTCAAATACCTCAGGTCATACCCGATCACCTTCCTCACCATATGCATGGCGAGACCAAGGCATAAGTGAATTCGCTCTTTCTTAAAAGAGAGGGACGATATTATACATAAAAAAACATAAGTCACAGGAGGCCATGTATATTATCCCACAACTTTAGCTCTCGTTTGCACGGACATTTGGACGAGACAATTCGTTTTCTCTATTTATCATAGACTAGGATGTGACATCTAGACACAATGGTATTTATCTATTCCTCTGATTTATTTGATCATCAAAAACATCTGAAACACATTTTGTATTTAGCATGTTCGATGAAAGGATGGAGTAGTTATTTAAAGTGAAATAAACATGTGATAAGAGAATAATTCTCTGGTAAAAACTACTTCGAATCTTTTGCTACGATGACTAAATGCCTGCTTTCGTGATGTTAAAATCTTAACTAAAATTATCTATATTTCAAAATGACAATAATGTACGAAGTGATAACGAAAAAGCAGGCTATTAAAAAGTCATAAAAGCACGGGTACGTAGGCCATAACTAAGAAAAAAAATTCTGAAGATGGTTTCCAGCTGGATTGGCAAAGTTCAGCCAATAATTTGAACCGGACTTATAGATTTATTACTGAAGTTGGAAGTAAAGGAAATGAAGGCACCATCTAGCACAGAAAAAATAAAAACACCAACGACTGCCTCCGGATGGAATTTTTTTTCTCCAGCTTTGGTCTCCATGACAACATACAATGTACAAAAAGAGAATAAATATAAAAATGGGGAAAGAAAAAGAAGCGGGAAAGAATATCGACACGAGGTCATTACTCAATGTCGATCAAAAACTGTCGCCTCCTGCGCTAAGCTATGCTGGCGTCGACTCTTGTATAGCTATGCCTGCTTACTAAGCTGGAGAATCCCTATGGACACCTGACTTGAAGATAAAGCGACATACATATACCGTATCTCATACACGTAAAAGGCAACTGCAATAAAGTATGCAAAAAGGCATATTAAATACTATTCACAGATCATAAATGCATATGCCTAAATTCAGGAAATATAACAAGAATGTTATACATTTTTAATGTCTTAACTTTCTATTATTCAAAACCATGTCAAAAATGCAATGTTTATAATAGTAATTTTTAGACGCAACACATAATTTTATTTATTATAATTTCTAACCATATGTAAACGGAATTTATGTACCTTTCTTGTGCATATTTTATCTGAAATTTGAGTTTTTTCTTCTTGTATAATCAGTGACTTCTTGCTTAAAACTAATATTACTTGTCACGAATACATTTTAATAACATTAAAACTATTTCTAACTGGCATATATAGAATATTTATAACATTTATTTTGAGACGTTTCCAATAGGTGGAGCAAGTTCTTTTATCATAAATTATTAATACATGAATTAATATCATTTGAGCAATGTATTTTAAACCGAAAACGAATTTTAAAAATAGCCTTGGTCTTTGATAACAATTAAAAATCTACTCTTTGGCTAGAATTGAAATATGTCATTAATACGTAATTAATATTTTATTGTAACAGGATTAATGATTGCAAACACTGATAACGAAGAAAAATCATCAAAAAAATAGCTACTATTTTTATGGTCTTTAAACACAGGACACAAAGTCATTTTGACAATTAAAGATTCACGAAAATAAACTTTTAATGGTCTTATGGAGTATTAAAAACCTATTCAACTTTTTTTAAGTAAAATAATTAGTGTGTAATTAAAAGTCCTAAAGACTTTTTTGCCCTGCTAAAACGTATTTCAGACTTCCGTCATGACTTAATTTGTTTACGTTATAAACGATGAACAAGAAGAATACTTTTTTTTAAAAATAAACTCGTATTGTAAGGAAATTATAATTAAAAGTCGTTTTAATTAACAAAAAAATATTATATCTTTGTATGATCGAAAAAATGTCTTACATACCTAAAAAACACCCTAATACCATGCTTGAAAAAGCACTGTTAGATGTTTTACAAATTATAAAATGATTCAATATTCTAAAAATGCTTTTCTGTAAAACAATGACAAACAGTACATAGGTAGAATCAAAAGAAAGCAAATTAGCATAAGTTAGACTGTGTAATTTGTATACACATTCGCTGAAACTAATGTATTAATTAATCTCTTTTATCTTTTTATACTCAATAATGTATTCATATAAAGATTCCTTATAATGCCACATGCGTTTAAAATGTATGATATTTTAACAAAAGAGTAAAAAGTGTCAGATAATACACATTTTATTTCTTTAATTTTAATTTTTATGTATTATTTTTGCACAATCAAGTGCATAATGTTTAAAATAACAACATGTCATTTGTCACCATTTATTTATTTTTTACTAACACTTGTTGAAATGTATTAAGTATTTACAAAATTTACTGGGAACATTTAACAAATAATATATAATAACGTTTAGTACTGATATTATCAATACTATCTGATAATTGTATAAAAATATTTAAATATGTGTGCTTACTCAATATTTTTATTATTGTTTATTATTATTGGTTTTACAGATATAATTCATTTGAGTAAAATTTTAACATCTTATACTATTTGATATTTATATAGAAATAAGATTTGTTTTGAAAATTTAAATATTTTGTACTAGATTATGGAGAATTTTTTTAAGTAATCTAAATTTAAGTATAAACATAGAAAATGAAATAGTGAAATTTTGGCCTAAGCTAACTTAATTCTTAATCTTTAAGAATTTACAATATACTTTGCAGCTTTTATTATTTATTTGTGCATGTTAGAATGTTTAAATGCATCACCATACATTCTAAGTTTTAAACAATTATAATAATGCTATTCTCATGCAAGAAAAGCTATAATCAACCCATGAAAATGTAGCATAAATGAATATCATATAAAATTAAATATTACCATATGCATGCATTGTTATTGTGTATCAAAAATACTAATCTGTGTGTAATAGCAAATGTTTTTGAAATAACAAACAAATTTTCATATAAATTGAAACTATAAGTAAAATCTTCTTTTAATCTTAGGTATATTAGTAATAATAAAAGGCAGAGTAATCTTAAAATCTGCGATATTGGAGTAAATCTGAAATTTATGAAACAAAGTACATATTAAATTGCATTAATTTTACGCACAGAATAGAAAGTGGATAAAAAAATAGTAATTCAATAATGCAAAGATTTAGAATAAGTAAATCAAAAATATAATTTTTTTATTACATAGTAAACAAAAGTGTTTGTTTCGAGAGATAAGCGTTTTTAATGCCGGAAACATTCGCCTTCAAATACGTATTTTATAACTGTAAAAGAAAAGCATAAAAATAAATATATATATTTATCATAAATTAATCTGTCCTTTTTTTTTTCATTCCTTTTTAATATTCAATTATTGATTGCATATTTCTATTACAAACAACTTGCCTTAGTGCATGCTACAAGCAAATCCATGTATTTTAAATCAATCAGAGTAAATAATTTCATAGTATAAGCTGTAACACGTGTATAGGGTTAACAAAAATTAGTTATCCACTTCAGAAGGCTCCAGAGACCGTTTATAATGCTATGAGTTTGACATGATTTAAACTACAGATTATTCTAAAGATGCACTTAAGTTATATGTCAAATTTAAAATTTCTAGCCCAAAAATTGACCAGGTATTTGTTCAGCTCTGAACAAAAGGACCTTCCTTGCCATGTTATTTATTCTATTATTATATATATATATATATTTAGACAGACTCACTGCACTTAGTTATAGGAAAATTAGTTTTAATATTACAAAACACTGCTCACATTGAAGGCAGGCATGCTCAACATTAATGTTAGCATGTTAAACATTTATATAAAGTCATGTTAAGCATTAAAACTTACGTGACCACTGAACACTGATTTGAACGCTACAGTGCTACCTTTCGACGGATTTTTGAAAAAAGAAAAAAAAAAGTAAAAGAAATGTAGCACATTATTTGACGCAAGCACATTATTTGAATTATCTGTAGATTAATTCTCGTCAGATTCGGAGTAGTAGAACTAATTCCAGAAACCTCTGAAGTGGGAAACCTCTTCATATTTGTTAAAAAGTTTGCTGCTATTGTTTTTGCATTCTTACTTTCATTCATTTTGTACTGAAGAAGAGGCTCCTTTTAGGAAGTCTTGAGACGGTTGTATACTAAAGTATTTCTGATTCTTTTCTTTTCATGTGATTTTAGACATTATACTTTTTTTTTTATCTTAACGCAATGGATTTAGTTAGCATATCAGCTTTTAACTGTTATTTGAGTGATTTTAACCCCTACCCCCTTCCCCTCCATTCGATGTGCCAGTAAAACAAGATTTCGACACATTCATTGATATTTTGATAGCATTAAATTTAAAAATTTCAAACGAAACTTATCTGAAAGAAAAGAAAAGTAATAAAAATAAGCCATACATTTTTTCTTTAAAAATTGTATATCAGAAGTTAATTTTTCATTTCCTTTCTTGGTTTTTCATGTCCGATTTATTAATTATCCTATTAATTACCCTATTAATCATCCTATTAATTATCATATTATCCTTATTAATTATCCTATTTATTGATTTTTCAGCTGATAAATAAATTAATTACCATCAAATCGATATATTTATTCATTGAAATTTTGATAGCATTATATTTAAAAATTTAATCGAAACGAACGCATAAATAAAAAAAAAGGTTCACGAAAAATAAATATGTGTATCATAAATTAATCTGACATTTTTGTTCTTTTATTTTAATGTCCACTTATTCCTTACATTTTCACGAACGTACATCCTATAAGCAAAACCATATATCTAAATTCAGTCAGGGCATCATAATATTTAATAAACCAGCATTTCCAGATACTCGTTGAAATTCTGATAGAGTTACATTTTAAATTTAAGGGTGTATTCAAATCCAAACTGCTTATTTTGAGACACGTTTGTAAATTCATTTTTGCTCTAAAATGCATCCAATTGGCAGGTTCTCTTACTCAGAAACTTTATAATGTCCGTATTGTCTCGATTTTTTGATAAAGGCAGAATATATTTCAAAAAATGCTGTCAAAGTGGACATTTTGAACCGAATTTTCCAAAGCGATAGCGCTGGAAACAAAAAAAAAATGATCGTACTGTGAAAATAATTGTCTGTAAATCAATTTCTAATTAATTGAACGAAAAATAAAAACATGGGGCCCTTATAAATGTCTTTATAAATCACGCCGCCAAGTTTCCTGTTTTTAATTTTTAAAAATGAGTCTGAGAATGTGTCTCAAAATTTTGAGTTGTTGAGCGTGGAAAAATATATATATTTTTTTAATACCGCCTTAAAACGGAAAAACACTGGGGAAAAAAAAGAATATGTAGCGTTCAAAAAAATAAAATCATAACTTAATCCGGCTTTCTCTTTTTCTCTTTTTAATGTTCGATTATTTATTACAGCTTCTGATAATACATAACTTGCTTCAGTTCGATACTTTAAGCAAATCCATGTATCCAAATTAAATCACGGTAAATAATTTAATAAAACAACATTTCCAGATACTCATTGAAATTCTAGTAGCATTACATTTAAAATTTCAAACGGAAAGAACACAGGAAGAAAAAAAAGCGAGAAAAAGAAACTGTAGATTTTTTCCCCTTTTTTCTTCCAGTGAGTGAAAAGGAAACTCGTCTTCACTCTCTTTACTACGTTTTTTTCTGCATCTTGAGTGAGGGATGAATTCACTCAGAGAATTTGGAAGACTTCTGCTTGGCTTCCTGCTTCATATTCGTGCTGAACTGGCATTTCGGGCCTGGCTGAGCTTCGATACATTTCCCTTCTTTGAAGACTCAAAATTATCTTCTTTCTTTTTTCCCCGAAATTCATCCCCCTTTTCTATGCAATCTTCCTTTTTACTTCACATGATTCTGTTGAGTTTCACTCATTTTTTTTTTTTCTTCAAAACTTCAAAGTCGGTTATTTATTTTTCATCCAACTTGCGCATTTTACGTTGTTGTAAAAATAAAATAACACTGTTCGCTTAAATCTAGATTAATAAAACACTTCAAATTCTTTATTTATAAATTTATAAATAAATTGCATTTTAATGGTGGAATGATATGTTTGGTTTATTTTGAATGTTGCATTTAAATTTGGATAAGTGCTAAAAAGGCAGTATATATATATATATATATATATATTAAATAAACTAATTTTTAACTATAACTTAACTATCAATACACTCTATTCCTATGAAAAAAGAAATATTTAATTTGAAAGCTTATAAAATACAGCCGAGAAATATAAAACATCTGTTTCTTTTTCTTGCTTATGGAAAAAGTACAGTGATTTTTAAAATTCATATTACTATGTAAAATGATAAATTTTATAATTTAAACATTTTGACTTCGCAATGATTTCAAAACTTTTAATATTTTCTAATCTCTGACACGCTAATGTGAACGATTTATAGCAAAAAACCATAAATTTAGGAAATATATAAAACTACATCCCATAAAAAATGTTACGGTAAAAAATACGTATTAAGCAAACTGTTTCATTTACATTAAATCTAAAATTTTTATTGAAGTTAATTAGAAAGGAATATTTAATCAAAACGCTCCAGAAAATTCTTAATTGAAAATCAATTCTGGATTATTGATCGCTTCTCAAGTTTTAAGACTATTCCTTTTCAAAGTTTCTTTCTCCATCTCATTTTGAGCGCAATCATAAATGTTTGAGAATTGAAGCTGGCTTTAAAATCATTATTTAAAATAAACTTTCAAGATCATTAAAATTCGCACTTAGAGTCTAGTATTCATTTATTTTTAAACGCGAAAATTATATGCAAACGTATTATATAACTTTAGACATCATTAGTCTCAATCTGTAAATACATATATATATAAACAGCTGCAAATATAATAATCAGTTTTGTATGTTTGTTTACGTTAAAATATATAGTATTGGTATATAAATAAAAATACAGTACTAATGTATATGTTGTTTAAATATTTAAAATTATTCTGTTTTCAATTATATGCTTTTATGTATTTTTTATAATAGAATGTTAAAGAATTAACAATTCAAGGAAAAGCAACACAGAGAGAAATATTTCATAAAACTTGTAAAGATCAGCATTGAATTTATTTTTGTAGTATATATATATATATATATAAAAGCAAACATACAAGATGACTTTAAACATCATTAGCCTCAATCTCTGAATATGTAAATAAATAGCTCCCAAATGGAGATGACCTTCAATTTTTCACGTTTCGCGGTGATAGATCATCAGAAAGTCAAATAATTTACTTCATGTCCTGCAAAAACAAGTTATTTGTTGAAAATCATCACGTGTCACACATTGTCAAGTAGTTTTCACGTAATACTAAATAAATATTTCATGAATAATGAATGAAAATTTTATTAATGTATATTTAATAACTTTATTGGCCGTCTATGAGAGAAAATTTTATTAAAAAACGCATGAAAGATATAAGATCTCAAAGATAAACAATACATATAGACCGCACAAGTCGATATTATTTACAAAATAGATGGAGGATCCTAATTTAATTTCCATATCCATCCAGAGAAAACAAAGCACTTTGTACGTCCAAGCCGCCATCATATTATGATGCTCTGAGATTAAATGTTAGAGTAATGTGTTTAGTTAAGTATTATGCACCGATAGTAATGTTTGCTGGAACTATCACAATTTATATCAGTACTTTTAGATTTCCACTTATACTATTCATTTATAAAGGGGATTTGCTTCTATTAACTTAAAACTTAGATAGTAATCACATTCATCATTGTAGAGGAAAAAGTAATATGTTTAATTTTTAAAGGGCTTCTTAAAATGCGCAACAGCTTGTGTATAACAGAAATAGACAGTTACATCTACATATGAGCCATTCGTGTGTAACAAATTGCTTTGAAGATTATGCTATGATGTTATCATATGAAATGGTAATATAGTGGGAAGTGTTAGTGGGTTTTACTTATATTTTTGGTATGAATGTGGTAACACCTGTAAATTTAATATTATATTATTTCTCATAGGTAAGAATCATTTATAAAAATATACTTATTTGCTTAAAAGGAAAACTGAATATGTAAATATTTGTGCCAAATTTCTATAAACTGTGGTAATAAAAAATCAACGATGACTATGTAACGAAAAAAAATTCTAGCTAAATAACTTAAAATTACTTTTAAACAGTTTTCGTCAAAATTTCGTAAAAGAGAAGTAAATTATTTATAAATAATTTTAAACTTACAGCGAAAGATACAGCTTTTTATTATTCATAAAAACAACTACTTTTTAAATTCAGTAATTTAAAAACAAAAGGATATAATATAATCTTATAATAATAGATATGTCGAAATAATCTATATTTTCATACTGATATTTTAGAGTCCCAAAAAGAAAACTATATTAAAATGGATTTGAAACATTCAATAGAGAACCGAAACCACCAGAAATATATATGCCTGACAAATAAACACATTACAGGGAAAACAATCAGGTAAAAATTTACGAGTGCAAAACGGCTGTTGTAAAATTATGTTCGCCTGAAACAACGAGAAACATTAATTAAAGCGATTCAAATCATTTATAATTTAAACTACGGAAATACAAAACTAATTTTTAATAGACTCTTTAATTTTAACGTGTAATTTTAAATGACTCAATAATTTTAGCAACTTTTTAATTTTAAACATTTTTTTATCAATTAATCATTAAAGAGGGCACATCTCGAAACTTTTATATTTCGTTTTTTTTTTATTAATGTAAACTTTGTACTACATATGCACTCAATGTACTCAATGCACTCTGTTTTGAAACTTTTCTGTACATTTTACATATGATGCAAAAGTATATGCTGTACTTTGAATTAACATATAGCATGATATTTAATCTTTTTGCAAAATTAAGCTTTGTGAGCACTGGCTTTAAATATTTATTTCAAAATGTTTAAAAACTTAAGATAGTCCGCATAATTTTAGGATTTTAAAGCTATTTCGGTTCACGACGCAAAATAAATTCAAACCTAATGGTATAGAAAGAAAAATTAAATAGACACAAAATTAGACTTGATGAAATTACAGTTTACTCTATTCATTTTGTCCTTTTTTATTATATTATTCATGTAAAATTAGTCCAAAAATAACCAGTACTTAATGCACTATATGTTGATAAATTTCACTATGTCTTGTATATAATGCACACGTATCTATTATATTAGTATTAATGTAAATCATGTTTATTCATTTCGAAAAATTAATCTCTGTAAACATTTACATCCAAACTTTAGTTCAAAAGGCCAAAAATTTTCAGCACAAATTTAAGACTGCAAAGCCATCACATATGCACAACGCAAAACAAATTGATGGCTCATTTGAAAAAAAAAAAAAAAAAAAAAAAAAAAAAAAAAAAGGAGAAAAGAAAACTAAATAGTGATAAAATTAGACTTGACCTGATAAATGGAGGTTACACTTTACTTCATTCATTTTGTCCCTCTAATCAAGACAGCAAGAACTGAGATCTTGAACAAAACCAGATCAATTAAAAGCAAAGGCGGAAGATGTGTCAAGTTTCTTTAAGATCACATGACATTTATCCAGACTTCAGGATCTGAATCTTTTATTACTAGAGCACAAGCCGTAAAATTTTCTCCACTGTTTCTTTTAAAAGATTTTTTTTCTCGTATGTTTTGCAAGTGTATTGTATTATGTGAAGTATTTTCTAGTCAAGTAAATTTTCAGTAGCCAGTAATCGCACAAAAGTACGTTCATGGAAAACTGAATAAGTAATTCAGTGTAATGTTCAGTACAGAAATGTTGTTAAAATCTGTGCACGAAATTTACAACTGTTTCCACATTGTTAGTGTACATAATTTACACGGAATGTTATTTTGAATTAATTCGATTTTTAAACGTAATCCATTTTATTTTACTTTAACCCCTTGAGGGGCACCGGTATATAATATATACCACTTTTTAATATATAACTTTGCCACCAGTATTATTAAATAAAAATATTTATTATTCTTTTTTGCAGATTGAAAAGGTAAAAATTCATTATTTAAATTTACTGGTGTCAAAACATCGCAAAATGTAGCATTTTTAGACCACGTGCTTGCCCTCCAAGGGGTTAATTTAGAGCACACACACAAATATGTATATCACAATGTATAAGATATGTATGATACACTGTTATTCTACAATTTTTTTAAAACTTAATTGTGACCTAACATCTAAGTGCAACCAAGAAATCAATATTAACTTCCTATTTTAATTCAGGATATGTTATTATTTTTTCATTAATAATCGCCATTCTTAATTTATAATATTTTCCAGCAGTATTTTTGTATTTTTCCCTAAGTTTTAAATATAGTGTTCATGATTATAGGAATTATTTTATTGAAAGTCATTGAATGTTTATACTGATAGATTGATAAAATATATGGTTTGTTATATGTTGCTATACTTCTTTAATGCTTGTAACACAACCATGATTTACAAACATGACAATTGAAATTATTTTAGTATTTACAAAAAGGTAAATTGTAATTGATAATGTCAGTACTTTTCTAAAATTAAGTGATTCAATAATAAAAAAGAAAATAAAATACATACAGTCATTTTAGAATATTTAGAGTTTTTATCAGAACAAACATTTATCTTTTAGAGTGTGTGTAGTATGAAAGAATAATAGTATAATTACTTATTTTAAGGGCTCACCGAATCTAAGATACAGCTTAATTAATCCTTTGATTACGGGCCAGCACTTGCGAATATTTTTATATTCAATCGTACCACAATTACAAAAATGTCTTTGTCTGGTAGATTTCTGTTCAAAATATTAGTATAATTGTATGGCAGCTATTATTTTTGCAACAGTGGTGCGAATTAAAAAAAAAGTTCACTGGGGCGTATATGTACAATCCGTAATCAAAGGGTTAAATTAAATATAAGAAGGGATATTACAAAAGAAGGAAAATTAATTAAAATGCACCAGGAAAAAATCTACATTAGCAAATTCAGTAGCTTTTTCTGTTGTGGCAGAGAATGAATCACATATAATTAAAAATATAAAACTCAAAGACGAAACTAAAATTT
The DNA here is from genome assembly GCA_963931845.1 of Maratus michaelseni. NCBI lineage: Eukaryota > Metazoa > Arthropoda > Arachnida > Araneae > Salticidae > Maratus > Maratus michaelseni. The sequence goes on from OZ007599.1 coordinate 228,506,286, forward strand.
TAAATTCAATATGTTGTGAGCAGGGCCGCATTTTGAACATGAACAGCACGTGTAAACTTCCACCAGTAAGAAAGAACAACAATTTTCGCCTTATATAATCGCAGATTAAATAAGGCAAAAAAAAATACGGTTTTTCTTTACTGGTGGAAGTTTGCACATGTTGAGCGTGTTGAGAATACGGTCCTGGTTGCAACTTGTGAATACCATTTAAAGTGAGTTTTTGTATTTTTAAGAAGTTAAACAGGTTTAACATGAAATAATCTACAATTTCTCTAGCGGAAAATGATTCATTTATATTTTGCACCAATTAAAAGTCTTCATTCCTATCAACAGTAAGCGTGTACGACCCACACACATCTTAAGTGATTTTCATATTATTTCGTCTGGAATATTTTGTCTTTGCTAATATAACGTGTTTTAAATTGTAGGTCACATTGCATTTAAGAATGCCACCATCTTCTTGCTGACCCATGCAAAATGATGTCTTCGGAAAAACTTCAAAGAAAAAATACAGCTAATAAATAAACTCCATTGCAACAACAGATAGATAGGCACCACAGATTTAGGTATAACAATAATAAAGATGACTACCGCATGCTGTATCTTTAAGGCTGCTCTCCAGTAAACTTCCCGATTCCCCTCGCTAATGTTATTCCTATGGACGTAGGATGCATTCGTATTTTTAAAATATCTCCTCGGAAAATTAATATTTTTAACTTCTGTTTCCTGTGTACTATTCTTAAAGAATGTCTCTTTTTTTCTTAGTTGTCAATTTGTTTCTAAAATATATACTTAATTTTATATGAAACGTTAAAATCTTATTCAGTTTCGCTAAGATTTTAACACATAAAAATATAAATTAAGCACATAATTTAGAAATATTTTGAAAACTAAGAAAAAAAGAATCATTCTTTAAGAACAGTACACAGAAAACAGAAGTTAAAAATATTAATTTTCCGAGGAGATATTTTAAAAATACGAATGCATCCTACGCCCATAGGAATAACATTAGCGAGGGGAATCGGGAAGTTTACTGAAGAGCAACCTTAAACGAAATAGCTTAGCATATGCAATTTTGAAATGCAAAATACTTGAAATATGTAATTATACTGTTTAAATTATACTTTAATTACAAGTAATTATTAATGATTCAGAGTTAAAATATTTTGACCTTAATTGGTGTGTAAAGTACTATTTAAAGAACGGTCAGAAGGCACACTATTTTTCAATTATTGCTGTGAGAGAGAAATATTGAAAATGATAAATAGTCTGTTTTAAACAGCTAAACTACTTTTCTATATAAAATAAAACTCAAATAAGATGTGAATGAGTTTGGAACTTCATCTTGCATATCTCAAAAAGCTATCCAATATCTAATCTATGAATTTCAAAATGTATCACGCTTATATAATGCTGCTCTTTGTCAGTTTATTGAATTTTATTCCCAAAACATATTTTTTAAATCACGCAAACATCCTGCTAGTCTTTGACATCTGCACCCTGTTCTAGATCTTGTTCCTCCTTTACGAAGTCGAACCGTAGTTAAACAATAAAACAAAAACGAAATCTCCCCTACTTCTGAAGTCATCGATTGCTTTCCGAAGTGAAATAAAAACATCACGTCTGGAATCTATATATAAAGGAAATAAAAGAAACGCTCCGTGCTAAACGGAAAAGAAATACGGCAAAAAAAAAGAACAAACATTAAATGCCTCAAAGTTGGTGAGCAAGACACTCATTAGTAAAGTTATCCAGTAAGACAAGTGAGATGTCTTTAACTCAGGATGCGTTGTGAATGTTGAAGATACACGAAGATAAGCTTTTTCAATTTCCTCTCCTACTTGCAATGGCCTTTCCCCTTTTCAAAGTCTTAAACATTGTTTTATCTTAGATGTTTTCCTTCTTTTTGTAAAATCTGTATATAATTTGTAGCTCTCTTGTCTAATAATGGTACAATTTTTGTAAAGGTTAGAAATACTTTTTAACCTTAATGATACTTTTCTTATTTACTCTGTTTATGTATTTTACTTAAAATACATCGGAATGACAACTGTTTTAATATTTAATTGTTTCAGGGGAAAAAAGTATAAATAAAATAAATAATCAAAACAATTCCTTAATTATTTACAATATTTAATCCAAATTTGGGCTAAATTATAGCATATCTTAGATTTTTTGTAATTATCAATTCAATTATTTAAAAAGCCATCCAAAATATCAACTACTCAAAATTAGGACACACAGAAGTTCAGACTCTGTAATTAATGCATAAATGCTCCCCCATCATTAAAAAAAAAAAAAAAACTGAGGCTATATACAAATATATATAAAGATAGAGTGTCCATTCTTTTTTTATATAAAGATCATTATGGTAAATTGATTTGCTGTCTTTGAATCTCAACATGCATGATATTCTTTACCATCGGGATCACTATATCGCGTTTATAGTTTTGTTCGAGAACTAACTCATATTTTGCACGAATTTCTTGTTCGAGAAACGAATTGCACGACAAAAGGCACGTTTGAGAACTAACGTTCTACTGTACATGTGTTCAAAAATATCCCACCTCAATAATTTTTTAGAGAAAATTTGAGGCTCGTTAGTTTTTGCTTATTATTTTATTTTTCTTGAAATTATCAAGACTATAGATAATGCAATGGATAGGTAAAAATAAATTCAGAGGAGAAAATATAAAGCACATTTTACTTGAGCTGTGAAATTTTTTTAATGTATATGGGACAAAATATTTAAATGTATAGCCATCTTTTGTTGAAAACATGTTAATCTGCATTTATATTGGAGTAAACAACAGAGGCTTGATTATAAAATAAAACTTTTTTTATTTTTAGAAATATTAAGTATTTTTTAGAACTTTGCGAACGTTATGTATAATGCAATTATTTTCTATGTTTAGAACATTTTTACATTATTTTATCTTCGTTTAATTTTACATATTTATCCATTTTCTGATTTGACAATCAAAAAATAACTCATTGCAACTGTTATAATAATACACGGAGCAAAACAAAACGCACCCATAGAATTATGATGACCATTATTCACAAAAAGCTTTGTTTCCTTTATCTTTTAAATGAATTACTTTTATAACTTTGTTTTCCTTTATTTGATACTTATCAGAAAAATATTTATAAAACTCAATTACAGAAAAGAAATGTCATTGAAATGTTTCTTGCATCTGTCAATTAAATAATTCGCATTGTTTCCTGTTAACATTTAACGCTTTATTAGCTCCTAGTAAATTTAGAGCTAGGAATAATTATTGCTTCTTACTGATCTGACACTCATTTATTCTGTCTGAACAAATTCACATTGAATGGGCATTTGTCTTCCCAGTAAGTAAGTAAAGAAAGAAGTGGGAATAAGTGAAATAAAAATATCAAAAGTTTTTCTTCTTTCTTGAAGATTTGGAGAGCCAAGAGTACCGAAAAAATTTTTTTTTCTAAGAAAGCGGTAAGAAAAAGCAAAGAAGAAAACCATAGAAAAAAGAAAACGGTTAGAACAATTAAGAACTAGTGGTCAAAGACGATGAAGAAAGAGCAAATAAAATGGAGAAGAGCTTAAGCTTGCCATCGGAATAAAAAGAAATAGTTTTTTGTCTTTCGCATGGACAGAATTCGATGCGAAAATGTGGGAGAACTTGACTTATAACGTTAAGTATCTTCTTGGAGAAAAAAGTTTTTTTGTTAGAATTTTTAAAACTATCATTCTAAAAGCAATGCGATTATCTTTAAAAAATCATAAGGGCGAAAAAATCATTGACCAAGCCATGTTCTGTAAAGTGCTGCTGACATTAGGGTTAATCAAATCAAATATAAATTTGATATGAAAATGTGGGATAACTTAACTTATAATGTTAAGTATATCTTCTTGGAGAATATTTTGTTAGAATTTATAAAAACATCATTCCAAAAACAATGTGATTGCCTGTAAAAAATCATAAGGGCCAAAAAATTCCATTGACCAAACCATTTTCTGCAATGGTTTTTCAGACATTAGTGTTAATAAAATAAAATATAAATTTGTTATGAAAATGTGGGAGAACATGCCCTATAACGTTGAGTATCTTCTTGGAGAATTTTTTTGCCAGAATTTTTAAGAACATGATTCAAAAGTTAGTGTGATTACCTCTAAAAATTCATAAGGGCGAAAAAAGGATTGACCAAGCCATTTTATGTAACATTTCTGCAGATATTAGGTTTAAACAAATAAAATATAAATTTGTTATGAAAATGTGGGAGAACTTCACTTATAACGTTAAGCATATCTTAACGTCTACTTGGAGATTTTTTTTTTGTCAGTTATATTGAAAAATATCATTCCAAAAACTATGCGATTAGCTGTAGAAAACCACAAAGGCGAAAAAATCATTGACTAAGCCATTTTCTGTAACAGTGCTGCAGATATATTGGATTAATGAAATAAAATATAAACTTTTTGTAGCTTGCCGACGTTCAAGATAACAGAATAGATATTCCTGCATGTATTTAAATAAAAGTTTAACAGGAATATGACACTATTTGAAAACCACCGTTTAACAAATAGTATATATATTTAAAAATAGTTGTGTAAATATTTCCGTAATCGTATGTTTATGTATTTTAGTGTAAGAAAACTTAATTTTCTATCACATTTACAGTTATATAATGTATAAAACTAAAAGGCTATGTCAAGTTTTCTGCTTAAGCAGTGCTTGCAGCTTTCCTAAAATTTTCGACCTAATGTTACCACTATTTTAAAACGAGAATCTTCGCGGTAGATTCCTTTGACATCTGCAGTAGAAACCCGCTACAATTTTTTTTTGTTTTGAAATAATGGTAGCAAAGGTAGAAAACTTTAGAAAACTTGCAAATAATGGCTAAAGCCAAACTATCCATAATGTTGTAATTTTCTAAATAACAACACAGATGAATATAAAAAAAATCTTTTTTATGCGCCAGAGGGAAATAGTAAGCACTAAACAAAAACAAATTTTACTCTATTACTTCAATCAAATTTCAAATCTACAGCTATAATTCGAGCTAGTATCCAAATATCTCAAGATCAACATCATGCATAATAGCTTTTAATTTTTGTGACTATACAAAAACATATATAAGACTGAGAGCCTATCTATACTTGCATAAATCTCAAAACTTTCTTTAGTCAAATACCCCAATTGGACAGTTACATTTATTATAAATTTAAAAGGTCCATGGAAGTAGATAAATGCAATAAAAGTTTTAGTAGCAGAAAAGCAATCATTCATACAATTTGCAAATTGACCTCATTATTTTTCAACTGATGAATTAACTAAATTACATTTATGTATAAATACATACATATGTATTGACACACGATAAAAAGAAGAAATTCAACTGCATAGTGTCATAATTCATAATGCAATCGCAAATTAAACAAAAGGTTGATAAGTAGGTTTCATTTACTGTTTATTATTTTGAAACAAATTTCAACTAATCTAAGGTAAATAAACTAAATGAGCTGTACAAAATTACAGTGCTTGAGAAAAAAGTTCAGCTCTTTGCTTCCAGTGATAGATCTTAACATATAATCGAAAATTTCTCCTCTTAGTTAATGATGTTTTAAAAGCATTACTTTGCATTAATTATCTTTTGTTATTCGCTACTCCTTTATTTTCAGACTTCTTAAAAAGATAACTTTTATTATTTGATGAATGGTGCAATGTAATTAAAGATTTACAATATTTTTTAAACTTGAAAGTAATTTATGATTTATTGTTCTAAAAAATAATCTGTTACAGAGAAGATATGTTTTCTTATGATATTTCCTTTGATTACACACCTTCGTTATTTTGCTAAATTATTTTACTTATGTGATTTGAATTGAATTTTTATAATTTCTTTTAAAACGAGACGTAATAATTCATAATTACAAATACTAGTAAATAATGTTTCAGATGTTTTTTCTGTTGCTTGTTAATGAATAAAATATTCCATTATGCTTTTAATAAATGAAAATATTATAAATTATCTGATTTAGTTATATCCAACTACATTTCTTTCTATATTGGGCTATTATCGAAAACTGTATTAGAGAAACTTAAAGACATGTTAAAGAATTGCATAATCTGTTGATTTTTTTAAGTTACTAAATACATTTTTATGGAAAATTTCAAGAAGTCACTGATTATCACAGGGATACAATTGTATGTTTATGTTTATTTATATTTTTATAAAAGTAATTTTACACATCATTTAAACATTACAGTAAAAATCACATTAATTTTAATATTATAAATATTGTTTTAACTTTGTTTAAAAAAATTAAAATTCATGTAATTTTTTGCCACAGAATTGAAATTTAAATCTGTGTTTCAATGATTTTAATATAGTATATGTAAGTTAATATAGTTAATATAGTTTTATTGTATGTAGAAGTATCATTTGTTTATTGTGAAAATTGATGATCTAACAGTCTCACATTTAAAAGTTATACATAACTTCAAATAGTTGTGAATATTATTAATTTTAAACTGATAAATGTTGAAATCATTCTGATGATACTGTACTGCAAAACAACAAAAAGGAACAGTTTGCAATAAGTCTATCTACATAAGACAGTCTACTATCTGCATACAGTTAAATAAAAAGCTCCACTCTACAGAAGTCTAACTCTGCACTTCCTGATATCATATATAATTATCAAAACAGAAGATTATACTGTAAGTGAAACGTCAATACATTCCTACCTACTTCTCAAAACGTGGTTACAGTATCATATTTATGACATCATAGTCATTTCAAAGAAATGTGGTAAATACGAGCAGAATATGTTCGTATTACAAAATAAAGTACTTAATTGTATATACAACATGACAATGTTTATGTAGTTTAGTGTGGAACATTATAGGTTTATTTATTATGTTTTACATTCTTGTTACTTTTCATTGTTGCAAATATATTTTGTAAATGTATAGATTGGTGTAAATGTGTCAAATGCATATTTTATTAAAAGACCGTGAGCTCAGTGATGTGTATGCATCAATGTGAAAGACAATGGATTGTACTTCTGCTGTATTTTCATAATATTTAATTCTTCAAGTGAGACTACTGAATGGAAAAATATTACACCTAAGAAACATGGAAGTCAAAAAATAATCAAAAAAATTTTAAATGCCTATTATGACATACATAGCAAAAGTCGGTAAAAATTTAATCCTGGTGCTGATCCAATTTTATTTATTGTTTTAAAATCTTCTATTAGACCAGTGTAATGCGTCAGCTTACTTATATGAAGCGGAATGGCTAGATATGATAAAATGTTGAATAAAATAAGTATATGAGGAAAAGGTAATATCAATTCACATGTAATAATACTTTGTAGAAAATAATAGTTTTGCAATTTTATTTTAAAGAAATATTTATGAAATAAAGGAATTTTCTACATAAAATGATAGCCGAACTAATTTATATCATTTGAATTATATGGCTTAAAACTACAGAAGAATTTTTAAATAACCGTAAAGCAAAATTAAACAAAAAATCTTTTTTTAGACTAAAAGGAATAAACATATATTCGGCTATTTTCCCATAATAAATTTAAATATATCCTTATTCTGATTAATATAACTCCAGAAAAAGATTTTAGTTAATAATATGCATATATAAATAAATATTAATTAGCTTCATACATAACTTAACATAAACATTCATATTAAGGATATACCTGTAAAGATATGAAAGTTGAGATAAATGAGTGTTAATAATTTATATCATTATTATTAATATCTTTGTAATCTAAAATAAAAATCGGAACATTTCAATACATTTTTTTACTAAACTTTATATGATGCACCAATTTTCACTACAAAATTAAGTAAATATTTATTAGAAATTTTCGGACAGTTTTAAAAGTATTTTATCCCGATAGTTTCCCGGAATATGCTTGTATTTTATAAAGTTACTGAATAAATCTTATCAAAACTGGTCTATTTTTACACATTTAGATTTCATCACGAACTGTGAATAATTATTATCATGTGATCTGTTTGAATATTTTAATAATATATTGTGCAATATATAAAAAGAAAAATTTAGTAGGCATTTGAACTTATCAGGAAATAAAGTTAACTGTAAGGTCAGGTGATCCTGGTTAGTTCAGTGAAAATTAAAAACTGATGTTTTCAATCAAGTTTTATAGATATATATAAAAGAATATATATATAATTATATTTTTATCCATTTCCTTTTATGAGATGTATCGCACTGTTTTCTTCAATGAGCTTCTTCAGGTCTACACGAACTGACCAAATTATTCGACTTCGTATTTTAAAATACGATGCAATCTATTATCAGTTGAGTAGAGTTAAAATTTAGATGAGATGTGACATAATGTGTTACTTTCAAAAATTTTGTTGAAGACAGTTGCTGATAAAAAGTGTAATATTTGAGATTTTATTGTTTTCCGCTGGTGTTTTTAGTTCCAATGTCGTTTCTTTTAGGACGAATTTTCCTCTGATAGGGAAAATCTGTAACGCCTGGTGCGCAAAAACCACAGCTAGAATGTTAACATCAAAGTACAGCCAAGTATTTTCAGTGGAAGGTTACGTTTCAATTCCTTGTTATATTCAGTAGTATATTTACTATATGCTTGTATATAATGTAAATGTGTCGAATCCAAAAAAACTAAATTTCCCCGTGAATGTGTCTGTTGTCTATATGTGCTTGTATACAGGGACTCCTTTTCGCTTACGTACTAAGATGTGGCACAAGGATTGACGTTGATTTCAACTGCTTAATAAAGTACCGTGTCAAAAAATTGTGTCAGTGTTTATTTTTTTTTTATCAGTACAGACATACGTGTGACATAGCAACGCACACATACATGTGAAATCACATGACTATCTAAAAAAGAATAATGTCAGGAATACCTATATAAAAAATAATTATTAAAACAACTTTCTTTTATTTCATTGTTATTAAAAGCATTTATTATAATTATCTTTAAAAAATCACAAAATCAGAATTTACAAACGGGAAATAAATTCAATTTAATCCAGTATTCAGAATATTTTGCTTACAAAATACCCCAAAATGAGGGTTCTATACAATATCGATGAAAACAAAATCATTGTTTTTAGGACTTTAAAATAATAATAAGTACAAAAAGAAAGAAAGGGGATTTCTTTTTGTTCCATTTGCATTTTTAATTGTAAATTTTATTTTATCATAAAGTCACCTATCATATCAGAACGATTTTTGTATTTTTAAAAAAATAAACAGGAAAATAAAATACTGTATTTCAATTAGCATACAGAGCTGCCAAGTCTCTGGCTTTTTGGATACCAGTATTTTAGTACAAAAAATGTTGTTTTATGTAATTGGAACTTTCTACGATTTAAAAGAAGAACATTTTCTGTAAAATAATACTGGTATGCAAAAAGTCGGAGACATGGCAACTCTGAGCATATAAGAACGAATTTAAATATACTGTCTTTTCTCAAAGTTTCACTTGAAATTAGCCTGGCACACTTCTCAAAACAAAGCCAGTTGTAATCTTCCAGTAATCATATAGAACTTTAAAATGTTAATTACGCAACGGAATTGAAAGTAATTCAGGCAATTATATTGAGACAATACTGCACGATCTTTATCAGATAAAAACATAACGCAAAACATGAAACAAGTATAAAACTGATAATCAACCAACTTAATAAAACCATTTGCTGTGAGACATTAAAACCTAAACATTGAATATAACCACATATAATTCATTGCAGCTATTCATGGTAAGGTCAGGGACTCGTGCTTTTTCAGAGAGAGAGAGAGGGGTTGGGATTTTTTCGAACACTTTATGTACTTTTTAATTTCCGTATAAGACTTTTTTTTTTTTACTTTTATGAGGGCTACCACAACAATGTGTGACTTTGGCCCCTGCTCCAAATGCCCCGACGTACATTAACCCTTGTTCTCCCAAGTAAAGTTAGTGCGAAAAGATTATAACACCCGAAGACCCAAATTTTGGTCATATTTTCAATATCGAAATTCCTTCAGGCGGTACATTTCAAACAAAGAGGTCCGATTTTCATGTAATATATGGGAACGGAACCTGGTATTTTACAGAAAGTAGTTTGATGGTGAACTGTTATTTCATCTTTATGTATAAGCATAAGCAAGCAAATTTTATATTTTACTGATTTAAAATGAATTTTTACTTCAACACTGTGACTTTGATTTTCGGATTAGCCAAAGAATAAAATGTGTCAAAAAAGTACACAGAAAGATAAATTATAAAATCATCTGAAAATAAAGTACACTTCTCGATTTTAAAGCATCTCATTATACTCTACCTACAACATTAGTGTTGTTGTGATAGGTAGGAAAGTAGATTTTTGATAAGTTTAAACGGTTGATTAGGAAATTACAATCGATTTTGCAAGATTGACTTTTTCAAGATTTCAAGTTCCTAAAATAACAGGCATATTTTTATTGATCAAAGTTAAATATTTTTTGTGAGTGTTAATTGCAAGAATCGACAATCAGCAGTTTTTGAAGCTACAAATGAGACCGCTAAACAGGGAAAAAAATAGTAGCACCATCTCTTTATAATTTTACTAGTAATTAGTAATAGTTGCAATGCTTTTGATACGCAATATTTAATGGAATTTTCTCTTTTCTTTCTTTAAAAAAAATAAATCTCGATAAACAAAAATAGACCATTTGTGTATGCTTCACATTATATTAAGTGAATAATATAAAGATGTGTCTCTGTCGAAAAAAGCAAGCCTTCATAAAAGACATGTCTGCCGAAGAGGTATATATTTGGCTGAACTTTTATAAAGACTTTCAACCAGATTAAATTTATCTTCAAAAACATTCTCCCAAATCTTCAAAAAGTTAGCATATCCATACGACATCAAATGTAAACAAAATTATTAGTTTCTAACACTCTAAAACGTTGATTCCAGCAGAAAATTGTTCTAAACAAAATTATCTTTAGAGTCAAATAAATAACGAGTGCCTTAAGTGGTAACTTTTTTTAAATATTACAAAAAAAAATTATTGTTTAAGAAATAATTTACGATTATATAAATAATGCAGATGAAAACATAAAGAACTGTTATTCTTACATCTATAATAAAAAAATTTGTTTTCCCAATTGTTCTAAAATTTTCTTTATGAAATTTTCTAATAATCAATGCATTCATATTATTTTCTCTTTTAAACTACATTGAAACTGAATTAAGTTCGGATACGTGTTTCTATAGGTTATTCTTCATGTTTATAATTTTTTTTTTTATCTAAGTATGAGTAAATTGTCAATCTCTGCGCAAAACTTACTGTTTTTATTTTCGATGTTATTTTTGGATATTACGATGTACTTGAACCCGTATCTCATTTATTTATTCAGTTATAGAATTTAAATCCTGCAAATTTTAATCATTTGATAACAGATACACCATAGCTTCTGACATTTTAAATCTATCACATTTATCTATAAAGCTTTGTTTGATGTTTGAACATACTTTTCCTTTCTCGATCTTTAAATCATCACCACTGAACCGTGAATCCATCTTGAATAACAGCCAAGGCAAAAGTTCAAAGAACAATCGTTTAATAAAAAAGGCTTGGTCGGATAAAAAAGAATTGCTGCATTTAAATCTGCTTTTAAACTAATCCAATTTCTTTACTGACGGAATAATTTTTCTAAAGTTTCTATGATTATTCTAAATTTAAAGCAGCTTAATTATATTTTAGAGGTTTAATGTGGCATAATTCAACCGCTCATGCTTACCAGTATTATTTTGGGTGATGCTATGTCCTCTACACTAACTGACCACATGCAATGGCTTGGTTATAGGCTAAAACATTAATTACGAAAAGTTAACTGGAATTTTTTCGTTTTCTCTTAACTGAAAAGGAACATTTCCGTTTGTATGTCTTGTAAGGAACATTTCCGTTTTTAACATTGAACAAATAAGGATAAGAAGTAAATTTTCCGTTTTGTCCGGGAAAATTTACGATTTCCACTCAAAGTAGAATGTTTCCGTTAAAAGACAAATTTCACATAAAATCACCTGTATATATACGGTTTTTGTTTACAATATGCATTTTACAATACAACAAACAAACACCTCTTCCGCCGGGCTTAATTTTTCTGAAAAACAAATGGTAAGTTAAAGACAGTATTTATGCCTAAATGAATGTTAGGGAAGTTCTTTAACTTAAACCCTTAAGCGTCGCTATATTTTTGTGTAGGCTACTTTTTTAAATCCAAATTGTTTGATTGCCGCCACTTTTTTGAAGTAGAAATATTCACCGCATTTAATGGCTGATAAAATGATGTGAGAATAAATCCAATTTCACTATTTTAAAAAACTGGTGGAATTCAAACAACCTGAATAAAAAAAAGTAGAATACACAGCCCGTGAATATCACGGGCGCGAGAATTAAGGGGTTAAAATGATGCATCCCAACCTTTGTATTTTGGGAATTACTATCTTATATATTTAATGAATTGTAATGACTAAATAGGTTAAGTACAAAGGACCACGCACAAACTATATGTAAATGTGGCCCGGTGAATCTGAAATGTTTATATGCTGTACTTCATGCAATGCTGATGAAATGTCTCAATTGGTACAATCTTGTAAAATGTCTGGTTTTGACGCTATGGCTGTTGAAAGAACTTAATTCACATCACATTAGTTGCCAATCTTCCGATTTCTGTCAAGTCAAACAAATATAATTAAAAGAAAAAATATTAATGAAATGTTCCCAACTTCCTTGTGGTTCTTAATTATCTATTATTATTCAATAAAATTTCTGAGTTTTTGTTATTTAAAAAAAAAAAAAAAAAAATCTGAAGGTTCGCAGCTCTGATATTATGATGCAAAGATGGTATTTTTTCAAATCAAATGAATCTAGAAATTTTATTAAATAATAAGGTTTAATTAAAACCACACGGAAACCGCAAACATTTTGTTAAAAAAAATTTCTGGGGTAAATTAGGTTTATTTGACTTGAAAACACCCCGAATGACTGGTAAGCTATATAATATGCATTAAGATATTCCAATGGTCATAGAAACAAAGCAAGCCGTTTTTCAGGATTATGCCAAATGAGACATTTGACTAACATAGCATGAACTACAGCATATAAAAATTTCAGTGATTTCCACATAATGTGGTGGTCTTTTACATTTTGCTTTTTCATACCAAAATCCCTCAAGAAAAGTAAAATACTATTTCGATAAACGTCTGTAAAGAAGTATTTTTTCTTTAAAAGAAAGATGGAGCTTTGCTAAACGCAGATCGGTTATTATCGGAACCCATGGCATATCACAATACTACCTTATAATCATATGTTCTACTTTTATCATTAGTATTACTACTTATAACTATAAAGTCGTTAACCCGGAATATAAAATTTTAACTAAAGAAACAAAAATTATACTTTTAGTCGGTTAATTATAATGTACAATAAAGTAAAGTGAATGCATAAGAAAATACGCTTCCGAGAGTAAGCATAACTATTTCAGCAAACATACGCAATAATGAAACACCATATATTCTAAAAATGTACTTAAACTTTTATCACAAGTTTAACAAAGTATTATTTCAGAAAAATGAAACGGGTTAGTTATCAGATAGCACAATCTATGAGGAATTTTTCCTAGTTTTAAATTTAAGTATTACTATAAAATTCTTTAAATTATACTAACGGAAAATATTTGCTATCGCCTATTTTATAATAATTTTGTAATGTTACAAAACATTCAAGCAATGTTATAAGAAATCATCAATGAAACATTGAAGTTTATAGAGCGTAAGCCGCTTATAACGAAGGTGGATGGAGCGTGAGAATTATTCGTTATATGCGGATTTCTTTATAACCTGTTACCCACAAAACACGTTGCAATAAGAATGATATTTTAAGAAGTTCGATATATCTGATATTTCGATATAACCGGGCTTGTACTACTCGGGTTCGTCTGAATTAATATTACTAGCATATCAAGAGATTTCTTGTTGCTATTTTTAAAATCGTTTAATCTAGAATATAAAAGTTTAAGACTTTAATTTCAGAAACATTAAAAATGGTTTATTGTTAATAATAATCATTAAACAAAATGTAGATTTATTTTTTAATGAATAACAAAGAGTCTATACAATATCCTTGAAAAAATTTAAAAACTATTCAATTAGTCAGTAAAATATTTCTTTTATCTATTCCATAACATTGGTCACATATTTTTCAGGTGTCACTTATCACACATAAAGTCTGTCTAGAGTTTTCAAATATATAAATAATTATCAAGAAAATCTTTAGCGATTAGCAAAAATCACCAATAAAGTGCACTTTCAATATCCTTTATTAATCTATTCAGCAGTACATTGTTTACTGAAGTAATCTAAATTCTTTAAAACATTTTTACTACCATTGCGTCAACAAATTACTCCAACTCAAAGCATTTCGCATTCAAAACTATATAGATAAATTCTTCATTCTATTTTATTGATAACATATTACAACCATATTCATGAATTAAGTGTAGACTAGTTCAAATTTAGGTTATGCATGAATACAGTGAATTCTTCATATGATTGATTACACTTGCTTGCTAAGATCAATATTTCACACTCTGGTGCTCACTAGAAGCATTGTATCGCTCTTTAGCTCAATCAATAAATATGATGCAATCTTTACTTTGAAATTTATTATTTCAGTCTTAATTAATCTAATATGGAAATGATAAATAAACCATAAGTACAACATTTATTACATTATATATTACGATTAAATATAAAATAAAATCGATATAAAACGATTCAAACTTACTCAAAATTTCATAACGTAACATTGCATTGTTTTCTATCATCATTAAATTCTTTAAAGCATCCCGTTGTGAAATATTACATGGTTATTCAAACTAAATTGATAATAACGTGGAGAGTAGTAAGCGAAATGCTTCTGAAATTTAAAGAGTTTAAATATTAAAATATTAAATGTGTAATTAAAACTTTTCTCAAAAATATATTTTTCCCGCTGAAGAACGGAAATTGTCTGTCACATTCGCGGACACATTTTTGAACGTAAAAACATGAAACTGGCAGGCATGATTACTGAAGTAATTTGCAATCGAATAGGGTTTTTCATTTTACGATAAAAGCATTACATCTCGAGTTATAACCGCGTCTCATGACGACTTTTTGGGGGCTGCCGCAACGCGCAAATTCGGTTCAAAATGCCAACTTTGACTCTATTTCTTGAAAATTTCTTAGCCTTTACAGAAAAGTGGTAAAACTGCTCTATCTCATAGTTTCTGAATAAGAACATATGTTTATTTCATGTGTCACGTATTAAAAATAACTTTGTGAATATCTCAGAAAGTAGGCAACATTAACTTTCAGTACTGCCCTCAAGCTTTCAGTACTGTTCCAAATGCATATTAATTGTTTTAATAGTGTATTGCATAAAACTCACAAGGCGTACATAATTATTAATTGACGTTAAATTGATTTTAAGATGAAATTAGTTAAATATATCAATTGAAATAATTAAATTACAAATTTTTTTTTACAAATATACAAATTAAAAAATAAATTGTTATAAATATGCAAATTAAAAAATAAATTGTTATAAATATAAAAATTAAAAAATAAATTGTTATACATATGGAAATTAAAAAATAAATTGTTATAAATATACAAATTAAAAAATAAATTGTTATACATATGGAAATTAAAAATGGATTTAATTTAAAAATAACGAATTTCATAAATATTACTTTGTCGTTCGAAATTTATATCCTTTTTATGAGAATACATAATATCGGAGCAGCCTTGGAAAACTTTAACCTCTGGCCATAGTTGGTTCTTTGCGCCTCTGTAACAAACAAACGTGGTGAGCGTAGATAAAATAGAAATACCTATATTATATTCACAAAATCAACGATTTCTAACGATATTGCTATAACTTTATATTTTTACTAGAGAGATCCGCCCCCTGCGCTCTTAGTACGCAAACCCCAGGGCTTTCAGCAGAGTCGCGCTTTGCAAACTTGTTCAAAATTCATCCATATATATATGTTATAAACGCAAAAGAACCAGGGGCGCTACCAACGTAAAAGAACCTATCATGTGAAAATTTGTATCAAAACATAAATTTGAAAGTGGCAGAATCTTATTCTGAAGATGTATAAAAGAAAAACAGAAAAAAAAAATTAATTTAAATTCAGTTACCCTATTTCCTCCAGGGCACTCTATAAACAGAAATTTGTGTTGAATCTGTGTTACTTATTTGAACTCATAGCTGTCATTAAGTGAAACATAAAAAGAAAAATCAAACTTATTTAAATTTGTTACCCTATCCCCCACTACCGATAAACATAAAAAAGTGTTAAATCAGTGTTATATATTTTTGTCTTGAGTACGGCCGTCATACAGGGAAATATTTAAGAAGAAAAAAACCACTCTTATTTAGATTGAATTAATACATTTCTTGCTAGGGGGACTTATCGGTGTAAAGGGAACTTGAGGTTAAATTACCCCATCTAATTTTATCTTAGTTTGATTTCTATATGAGAAAACATATAAAAAATCAATTTAGAAATTTTAGTTATGCAATTTCCTACCATAGGTGCTGACTAGCATAAAGAAAAAAAAAAAACCTAATGAGAAAAATTTTATCAATACATAAGTTTGACAATTGTGGAAGTTTTTTGTAGGTGACTGTAACAACATACGAAAATTACAATACCGTCAGTGTTCTAAAAACTCAGCATTTAAGCATTTCAATAAAAATTTCGTGAATTCGTTTGACAAAATCGTTACATAAAAGTTTCATAAAATCGTAACACAGATCCATTACATTAGGATTATATATATATATATATATATATATATATATATATATATATATAGAGAGAGAGAGAGAGAGAGAGAGAGAGAGAGAGGGGAGGGGGGGGGTAGATATAATTGCGGTGAAATGATGTGAATTCTGAAAAATCATAGCTAATAATCTTATAATGTTATCTTCAAAGAGAGGGTTTAAAATAAAATATAAATATGATTAAAAGGATTAATCCAAAATTTTTGTTGCAAATTAATATTTATTCTCTATACTTTTGTTTTTGCTTCTTTCATTGACCAAAAAAGAAAAGAAAAACTCCTATGTTACAATATTTGATACTATAATCACAATGCCGTGTAGCTATCTAAAAAATAAATATATCTACAAATAAAACTTTAACTATAAAATAAAGTTAAAAGAGATTTCTATGTTTACAAATTTTTCTATCAATAAGTTTGTTATATTTGTATTAAAATTTCAAATATTGAAAAAAATATATTAAAAAAAATCTCGAAAGTGAATTAGAAGTGCAATATTGTTGTTCTTCCACGGTTCTAAAAATGCTACGAAATTGTTTTACGAAAACAGAAAAAAAAACCTTATGTCATAAGGTTTGAAGCGAGAAAGTTTTGGTTGCAACTAACATAGGGGAAATGTTTTTCCTATTTTTGCTACTTTTAAATTTTAGACAAGTTTCTGTTTTTAAACTTTGTTTTCTTGGAAATTTTTTGATTGACTTTAAAATATAATTTATTTTGATATTTAAAGTTGTATTGTGTATATTGATCGTTAAATTAATCTGTGTTTACGCGTGTGTGTGTGGAGAGGTATTAAAAAAAAAAAAAGAAAAAGAAAACTCAGCTCAAGAAATTTATTTAAGTGTGCAAACGTGCCAGTATTATCTTATTTAAGAACTGGTCACTGTAAAAGAGAGAAAGTTGTACTGAATCATGCCCATTTCTTTCTTTTTATTTTCACCAATGGGAGCTGCTGTCGAATTTTCTCCTGAAAAAAAACCGATGGAGAGAAATAGGGATCAAAATAGAAATGAAAAAATTACGCTTAAAAAAATAAGTAAAAATCCCTATTTCTAGTCCTTTAGCCCCTTAGGGACGCAAAGACAGGATTTTACTTTGGGATTTATCGTATTTTTTTCACTGTCTTAGTCTAGTTTTACCTCTCACTGTGTTTAGTAAGAGTAAAAAGTAATAAAAAATAAATAAAAACCCTTAAATATCTTTGCTTCTAGATTTTCAAACAATAAAGAAATGTACAGTAAAACAGATTAAATTCAAAATTAAAGTTGAGATCACCATCGAAATAAGATAAACCCGCATAACGTGTATTATTAGTTACTTCTTGAAACAAGAATTTCCAACAGAATTTAATGAAATTTTGCGTACATACTTTGCGCATATCTTTGTATTGTAATATCACTTTAAATATAAGATTATTTCACCACATTTTTATTAATAAATGGTTATTTCGAAGACTTTCTTTCAAAAAGGAACAATATATTTTATTTTACAAATTTGACTAAGGAACTAATCTAACAATATTTCAATTACAAGTCAAAATGATTTAATATTTAAAGGAAGAAGAATAACTGTTTTTTCATTACAATTTGAGGACTGGTTTTGACTAGCAGAAAAGAAGTTCACCTTTTTATATGCTTTATAAAATTCATAGTCACACTTATCCATATTGTTTTGATTGCCTTTTCTTCAGATATTGTTTACAGGCTCTTCAATTATTCCATTCCAGTATCCTTTATCATCACATGTAAGATATCCTGCTTTAACACAAGAGAATGGGGGCGTAAAAAAGTTCATAAAAATGCACTTATAAATGCTAGCAATAGTTTCATTTTGGGAAATAAGTCCTTATTAAATATGTTACATACAATAATATAAACATTGTCAATAAATTTAAATGTGTTCATATTTAAGAAATTTTAAAACACGCAAATTTTAAAACAAAAATCATAAAAGGATCCTTCCAACACAGAAACTGCACAATTTCCAGTATGGCCAGTATTCCGCAATGGCCACTTTATATTTATGGCAGGAGCTAGCTACTCACTTATGAAGGGAGTCTAATTTTGATTGCAAATAATTTGTCCGATGTCTAACAGGTTTCGCTCATTTTTATCTTAGTTAGGTCACGGTGGTCATCTGACTAGGTTTAAATATGGGAGTGAAAGATTGAATGAACGGATTTGAGTCGCGTCCTGCCGCGGAGAGGGGCCATAGGCTTGGAGTTCTCGCTTTGGATTGAAACTCGTTCGCTGCCACGTACTGGGAGATTGCTGTCTTGTTTCCTCAAAAGAGTTCACCAATTGCTAAGAAGTTCCTTCATCGTATTTGAATAAAGTGATTTTGTGGAAACCACAGGTTTCTAGTTAGTAGTGACATTTAGGATATTTGAATTGTTTACCAGCAAATATTTTTTTTTTTTAAGAGGCATAAATTCTTCGACAGCGAAGACGCCCAGAGTAAGATCTTGAGATGCCATTTTACTAGCGTAAGTGAATTTTAAAATTGATAAATTTGTATTTAGTTCTCTTGACAGTTTGTTGAGGCCAAATTTGATTAACGCATTTAGATTGCTACGAGCTCCAGTTCAGTCCCCATTGTTTATTAATTTTGAATAAACTTGGTGTTGTTACCTTAAACTAGAGTCATGACTATCTTATTACTTGGCGTAGTGGGAACGCCCGTTACAACTGGAGTTTTAAGGAATCTAGGCCGTTATAAAATGCTCCACGAGTGTATTTCACTGGTGAACAAGATGTTAATGACCTCTTATCCCACTTGGAAGAGTATATGTCGTTTTATTCTATATCTGAGGAAAACAGGTATTTAGCGTTAAAATGCTCATTGAAGAGTGATGCACTATTATGGTTGGAAAATATAAGGAAAATGCTTGATAAGCGACGAAGCCCAGCGATATGAACATACTGTGTTAGAACTTAAGAAAGCGTTTCCGGCTATTAGGGATAAAAGTGTGCTACGTAGATGATTTTATTGCAGAGGATTTTTGAAAAAGAATCGAAGTTTTACTTAAATAACTTAGAATTGAAAAACAAATTAGGATATGGTGTAACTTTTGAGGAACTCATTGATATAATTTGTCTCTTTTTCATGTGATTATTCAGGATTAGGTCAGAAAAAGAGCACCCAAGAGTTCAGCTGAATTGTACGAGAAGTTATTAAAATATGAGGATACATGTGTTAAGATCGGGATGAAGAATTGGATAGCCCAAGGCAGAGAGAGTCTCAAAGTAATCAGTTTAGAAATGAGGGAGATAGGAATGTTTTTAAAAGAGGAAATGATGAATTAAATATGTTAATGTTATAGAAATAAGGGTAGAAGTTATGGTAATCGTAATAATTCTGGAGGTAATGTTTCTAATTATAGGAATTCTGGCAATGGTAATAGTTACAGAGATAATGGCAGAAATTTCAAAAGGAGTAGTGGTAATACAGGAACTTTTGGAAATGGTCGAAGAGGCGAAGTTCAAGATAAGAATTCCCCCTTCACCGTTAAGGCAGTTAAAGTGGTTGAAAGTGTTGGCGATAATGTACATGCTGCAACGCGATCTGTTAGACGGTCGGGTCAGTTAAACTAAGTAAGTGGCTGTAGGTCAGAAGACATAGTGAAGATATCCCTATCTCTCCCCTAACAAAAAATATTTTGATACAGGGGCCAAGCGATGTTTCATTTTATATGCTATGTATAGGAAATATTTTAGTTATAAAAGGTTAAAAGTTTCAAATTTTGTTCTGCATTCTTCCCAGGGGGTCACATTCTTTTAATAAAGGAGTGGATGATTTGGAAGTTAAGATTCATTCAGTTAAAACGGTTTGGCAGTTTCATGTTCTCGAAGGTTTAAGCGCGCATAGTACAGTTGGTGTGCATTATATGCGGGATAGAGGGATTAGTTAGATTTATTTGAGAAGACTCTACAGGTGAATCGAGATGAAACTATTTGCAAAGTCGAGTCATCATTTGTTTCTGTTGATTTAGAAAACATCTGGTCTTAGTGAGAATGAGAAGGTGAAGTTTAAGGATTTTTTAGTTGAATTTGATGAAATATTTTCTGATAAGCCAGGGTTAACTCATTTGGCTTGGCATGAGATCGATGCGAGTTATGATGCGCCTGTCACTATAAAAACCGTACAGGTATGACAAAGTTAATCAGAGAATTCTTGATTGTTATATTGAGAAAATGTTGTCAGATGACATAATCAAGCCTATTGAGCCGCCTTTTGCGTCATCAGTGGTGTTGTGGAGGAAGAGTAATGGTAAGAGTGCACATGATCCGTTGACGTCGAGATCTGCGATTGATTGTAGAAAGTTGAATGCAATCACGCAGTAACCTCAGTATACGATTTCCGCTATAGATGAAATTTTGGGGAATATCACTAGTACGAATTTTATGTCAAGTTTGGATTTGACCTCAGGATATTTTCAGATAACGATGAAGCCAGAGGAAATAGCAAATACTGTGTTTATAACTAGTAATGGGTGTTTTGCTTTTAAGAGAATGAGTTTTGGTTTATCGGGAGATCTTTCCACTTTTCAGAAGGCCGTGAAGACCATCCTTAAACCTTTATTAGGTAAAGGTGTCTTGGTCTATCTAGATGATATATTTGTAATGGCGGCTACTTTTGAGAAACATTTGAGATTGCTGAGGGAAGTATTTACGTTGTTAAAGAATGCAGGGTTGACTGTTAAGTTGAAAAAAATTTAAATTAAAAAAATAAGATATTAAGTATTTTAGTGCGAAGATTACGTAAGAGGGAATTAAGACAGATGCAGAGAAAACGAAAGCTATTACTTCTATGTCCTCCCTAACAGTTGTAAGCAGGTGGCGACGTTTTTAGGCATGGTTGCATGTTTTTCGAAGTTTATTCCTCATTTTTCGTCAGACTTTGTATGCATTGAACAAAAAAAGGGTGAAGTTTGTATGGTCAGCGCCGCTGGCTCAGCGGTCATTTGAGTTGTTAAAAAAGAGTTAGTTATTCCCCCCGTTTTGGCTTATCCGGATTATCTGGTACAATTCAAATTTTATTGTGAAACTAGTTCTATTGGAGTAGGTGCACTGTTAGCTCAGAAACGTAAACCTATAGCGTATAATTATTCTATTACTGAAAGGGAGTGTCTGGCTGTTATTTGGGTTTTGCATACGTTTTGTTGTTTTTTCAATGTTTACCGATGAAGGTTGTTACGGATCATTCGGCGATAAAAAAGTTGATGAATGGGAAAGGTTTGTCTTCTCGTAGGGTAAGGTGGAGTTTAAAATTGACAGAATATTATGTGAGTATTCAACAAAGGGCTGGTAAAGAAAATGCGGTAGCGGATGTTTTCTCTCGAAAACAACACAATGTATAGACGTGGTTGAAGAAATTAAGTTTGTGTTCTATCTTCGTTGGTATTAATATCAAGAGAGCAGTTGATTCAGGAACAAAATGTTGCTGAGTTTGATAGTTTATATAGTTATTTCGAGGATCCAGATGAAATTCAGAGTGCGAATGAGACTATATATGAAAAATGGCCCCAGTCGTGTAAATTAATAGATGACTTTCTTTTTGATTCAAAATGGTTACTTACGAGGAGAACTAAGAGTTTTTATGCCCATTACTCTTCGTAAGGCCATTCTTAAAGAGTTTCATGATAACCCTTTTACAGGACACTAAGGGATGACTGAGTTCGTAAGACTTGTGCCCCAATTTGTGATTTCTGCTACTTCCATAAGATTTGGTATGCAGTGCACGTATCTATCTCCAGCTGCAGTACATGCAAAAGGTTTAATTATAAAATATATAAGTCAAGCGAATTAATTCCAATTAAACTAAAATATCCCCCGGAATGCATAGCACTGGACTGGATCTAATTGATCCGCGTACCCTCTCTAATCCTGTTAGATATCGATATGTTTTAGTCATTGCAGATTATTTCAGTAAATGGGTAGAATTTGCCATCCTCTGGAAGTCTTCATCAAAGGCAGTCGCCGATGCCTTTTACGATCATTTTGTGTCTAAATACGGTGTACCAGGTAAACTCAGTGATAATGGCCTGTTATTTTCTAATATTTTTAAAGCGCTTTGTATTAATTTGGAGATTTCCCAAGTCTTTACCGTTCCTTATCGTCCTTAGTCAAATATGGCTGAAAGAGTAAACAGAGCGTTAATCCAAATGATCTCTTTCTATATTGGTTCGCATCCTGCAAACTGGTACCATTTATTGCAGAATCTTTCGTATGCCTTGCATACGGCGGTTCATGAGTTTGCAGGTAAAACCCCTGCGGATTTGTTTTTAGGAAGGAAAATAATTGCGTCTTTTAGAGATTGGTTATGCTTTCTGGTTCAGAAAGTGAATTCATGTGTCAAGATATATATAAGTTGGTGAAGGAAGCACAAGTTCAGGTTGGTAAGGCACAAAAGCGGCAAGCTCTGTATTTTAATATGCGTAGGAGGGAGTTCAATATACACGTGAGTGATTTTGGTTTGTTTGAAAAAACATTGGCAGCAAAAGAGAGTGGCGAAGTTTGGTCCAAAGTTTATTGGTACATTTAAAGTGTTGCAAGTGGTTAACAATAATCTGATTATCGATGTTGACGGGGAAAAACTACGGTTAATTCAGATGTGGTGAGAGTTTATAGGCTTAAAGAGGATCCGAGTGAGGCCTTTCAAATATCTAGCGGGAAATCCCGACTTCAGAGATCACATGAGTATCCTAGTTGTTTTTCTTCAGGACTGCCAAAGGCAATTTTCAGCTTCTTGAAAGTTTTTGTACTGGTGATAAAAAATGAATATTCCTTATTAGAAAAGTCGTTTGAAAATAGTGGCCAAACTGGTCACGTTTGTGTTAGAACTCGTAATGTTGGTAACAACTGTGGACAAAACTCAAGTTCGAAAGTGCTACATTCTGACACATTTCTGAATTAATTTTTGAGCTCATTTAAAAATGAGTCAGGAAATGTGTCAGAAAGTTTCGCGTTTCTGAGCAGGGAATTTGAGAACCACCTTAATAAAAAAATATTAATAAGCAGGCAAGTAACTCTGGTATAACAAAAATGGTGTTGTCTAAAAGGCAAAAAACTAACGACCCTAAACGAGTTCCCACAATTCCTGTGCCTTCGGGAGATCGAAATACTGTTTTCAAAAGAAAGAGATGTGATAATTCATCATCTGTGATATCAGAGCCAGAGCAGAAAGGAACTCATTACAATACATTTGCTCAACAAAAATGTCAGTTATCTAACTCTAATAGTTACTTTCCAGTGTTAAAAAAGCTTTCTGTAGGTAATCAGCTGATCCGCCCTCATTTTCATACGGTGCTATCATAAAGAGGTGGATTCCGGTATCACCCCTTCCAGAGTCATCGACAACTATCAAGGCTACACCAGATACCGGGCTTGCTCATTCATTATCATGACGTCACAAATGGTAGCTGTCTGCGAAGAAAGACATACAGCGATTGGCACAAAACCATGGGCGCATCGATTTGTACCAATCGCTGGTCGCGGCCAGACACTATTTGTGACGTCATGAGAATGAATGTGCAAGCCCGGTATTTAGTGTGGCCCTGCAACTAGAGTTGCAAAAAACTGGTTTATTCCCTGGTTTATTGTCAAAAGACCTGGTTTATTCCCAAAAATCCAAGTTTATTCCCTAAAAACTCGATTTAATCCCAGGTTTAAACCGTTTTTTTTCCAGCCTTTGCAACTCTACCTACAACTACTCGTCGACGTCCGGAGCCTGAGTCTATTGATCGACACCCGGAGCTAGAGTTGCAAAGGCTAGAAAAAACCCGGTTTAAACCTGGGAATAAACTGGGTTTTTTTGGAATAAACTTGGTTTTTTGGGAATAAACTTGGTTTTTGGGAGTAAACCAGGTCTTTTGGCAATAAACCTGGGAATAAACCGGGTCTATTGGAAATAAACCTGGGAATAAACCGGTTTTTTGCAACTGTACCTGTTTGGTAAGTTGGTCCGAGCACTCATTGTCTTGAATTCCCTTGTGCGCGGAGACATGGCCAAGATGTGTTCTGTATCGAGTTGCAAATGCTAGAAAAAACCCGGTTTAAACCTGGGAATAAACCGGGTTTTTTGGGAATAAACCAGGTCTTTAGGCAATAAACCTGGGAATAAAGCAGGTCTATTGGAAATAAACCTGGGAATAAACCTGTTTTTTTGGAACTCTAGTTCTGTATAGAAGGGACTTTAATTTTAATTGGATCTGAAGTACCAGTGGTTTTTTGTTCTGGCTGTGTAGATGGCCTGCAGTCTAGACAGGCTATTGTTAAAACTCAAAATCTTCAGGATGTGAGGGAGATTTTTGATCCATTCCTGAGCTGAGAGAATTGTGAATAGCTCTGGCTGGAAGATTTCATTATTGTCATCGAGTCTGCGGGTCCAACGCAAAAGCTGCTGCCCCTATGGTGTCTGTGCGCAACCTATCAGTGTTTATGATTAGATATTCGGTAAGGATGTGGCTGTTGATTTGCAGATTAACTTGGAAATGTGATGTTTCTTTCGATGTGTGAATGTGCCAGCTGTGGCCTTTATGTTGATTGGTCGTGTTTGGAAATAAATGTCTGTAATGTGATCCTGTTGGAGATGTAGGATGTAGCTTTTATTGTAGTCATATTTTAAGGTTATTGTTATTGTAGGTACGCCGGTAAGTACTGTTAGAGGGCATCAGTGGATATTGTTTTGTAGCCGTGCAAAATATGTAGAAGATAAATATGTTAGATAGAGGTTAGTTTTGTGAGTGCTTGTTTGTTTAGATTACCACCCCAGATGCTAGCCCTATATATTATAATTTTTCCTATAATTGTAAGATACCAAGTTTTTGATGCTAGCTTTAATAAGTTGTTATTGAATAAGATCATTTTGTGTCTTATGTAATTGATTTGTGGGATCCAATTTATACTTTTCTCAATGGTGATAAATAAGAGTTTGAGGTATGGGATATGATGTAGGCTTTCAACGTTGATGCGCATTACTGGAGGCCGCTTTGGATCGAGAGGGCGTGGCTTGGTAAACGTGAGTGCTTGAGAATTGCGCGGGATAGTGTTACGTGAAGAGATTCTAACAACTGGCTGAAGATTTGGAGAGCAGATGCAAATACTTCCACCTGGTGACGACGTAAGTAACCCGAGAAAATGAAGCTAAATTCATCAGCAAATGCAAAGAGGGTGCATTCCTACAGATTCAGCTTGTTCAGTAGCACATTTGCTACTAATATTCAAAGGATTGGCCAAGTCATGAGGCCTGCGGTCAGCCCTTCTTTAATCAGTGGGATGATATGCCAGTGCCCCAGTTAATGAGGGCACTGCTTTGGGAAAGGCAGTTCCCTCAGCAGGTAGTTGGGATGACCTACAGCTGTGCTTCCGGGACAGTTTAGTGCTTGTATTTGGATCATTATGTCGCACCATTCTACATCGTCAAATGCCCCTTGTATGTCCAGTGAGACCATTTAAGTGTATTTACCACTGGCGATGCTTTCCGCACAGGAAGTCATGAACGTGCAGTGCTCTCTCATTATTAGATCTCTCTGAACCTGTATTGCCTCCTTGGATGAAGTAGATTGTTGGTCTCTAAAAAATGGGTGAGGTGGAACTAAAAGCTTCTCTAGCAATTTACCTAGTAGGCCGCAGATAGAGTGGCAAAAAACCGGTTTATTCCCAGGTTTATTTCCAATAGACCCGGTTTATTCCCAGGTTTATTGCCAAAAGACCTGGTGTATTCCCAAAAAACCAAGTTTATTTCCAAAAAATCCGGTTTATTCCCAAGTTTAAACCAGGTTTTTTCTAGCCTTTGCAACTCTAGCCGCAGATAGAGCCGTACGACTTGGGTTCGGAGGCTGACTTCCCTTGCTTTAGGAAATGCACTACTTCACCTTGTCTCAGAACGAGTGGAAAATAGTTGAAGGCAAGGCAGATGTTTGACATATTTGGTTTTATTTTATGTGTTAACCTGAAGACACGGAAATCAATAGAGTCGAAGTCGGTTGCTTCTTTGTCACTGAATGTGTGTTTATTTCTGCCAGTTTTTATTTCTGCGTTTGTGAAGTTTTTATCATGTGGAGCGTTAAATTGGATGTCTGTATTATTCTACGTCAGATAAGCCGATGGAACAAATATTTGTTGTATGAGGTGTTCGAAACTGTGTTCTCTGGATGTGCTATTGGGTGGTTCGAGTCATATTTCATCTGGAGTGAAGTATTTTATTGTGAAAAATTTTCCTGTTGTGCCAGACGGATTAGAGTAGATG
The DNA here is from genome assembly GCA_963931845.1 of Maratus michaelseni. Taxonomy (NCBI): domain Eukaryota; kingdom Metazoa; phylum Arthropoda; class Arachnida; order Araneae; family Salticidae; genus Maratus; species Maratus michaelseni. The sequence goes on from OZ007599.1 coordinate 228,533,405, forward strand.
TTACAGAACCCGTTACCCATGCAGCTTTCCTAGCCGCCAGGATTTTGCGCTTGTGGAGGGCAGCTAGAGTTGTGCGTTTTGCGCCGATGATCTTTATGTTCGGGGGGAAGGATCCTGCTGGCGTAGGATTCTCAATTTTCTTCAGGAATCCAGAAGGAGAATGACTGTGTTTTGTGGACTGTCTTCAGTCTGAATGAATCTTTCGATGCTGTGCGCAGGATTTCGATTAATTTTGTGGTAAATTCGCCAATTTTGTCTGTGCTTTCGATGTTAATTAGTTGACTATGAAGTGCTTGTTTGTTGGACTTTATTATGTTGTTAAATTTGCGGAAGTTGAATCGAATCGTATTGAAGCGTCTGCGCTGCGTGTAAGGTGTTGTGTATGGTAGGTGTTGTGTATGTATTTGTGATCTGAGCCACTATGGGTGTCAGAGAAAAACCCTGGATGTAGTTTGGGGAGAGTCTGTGAGTTAACCAGGGTGAGGTCTAGCCAACCGGTTACAGTTATCTGGCCCTGGTATTTTATTTTTCAAATATGGCGTGAGAGTTGTGCAGTTTGGCTATTGCAAGAGTATTTACTCTGATGTATTCGGTGAGGAAGTCACTCCTGAGGTCTTCATTCCTGTAACCCAACAGTGTGGAGTGGGCGTTTAAGTCCCCAACATAGATGAAAATCTTATAATGTTCATCATAAACTTACTGGATTTTCAAAGAAAAGATTAAGAAATAGATAATCTGCGATTTTAAAATAGAAGCTGCTTTGCTCATTCAATCTTGCTTTTCTTTTATTTTTAGCATTAATTTTGTATATTTATATAATATTTCAAGAGCTATAAAACATTTAAACCAAAATATTCAGTAATTCTTAGTATATTAATGCATGTTTAAAATTAAGTTTTTACTAGTGCTCCCTATTAAACGTTTGTACGAGTATACGTATAATACGTATTATACGGGGTGCAGATTTTGGATACGTATAATACGACCAAGGCGGTTATACGTATTATACGAAACAACATATACGGTACATCGTGTATACGGATCTTACACCAGCGGTTAAACGTCTAACGTTTAAACGATTTTCGTTCATTTCTTAAAAAAATATGTCTTTCTCCTGCTGATCTGCGGATCAGAGACTTTGAGAAACAGCCGCTGTGTCCTGTGCAATCGGTACTTGCAAAAAAAATCGGAATATTTTTTCCTCAGTTTAAATTTTGTTTTTTTTCCTCTCAAATCTAAAATATTAATTATGAAATGATTTACTATGAAATGATTTAATTTTCGCATATCTGTAACACACGCACATATCTTATTTTGATTTATGGCGTGGACATTTCGCCCGAAACATTAGTATTGCAGAACACAAACTTACATTGACTTCATATTTTATACTGACATTGATCAATCCAACTACTGGGAAGTTTCATAATCTTATTTTTATTTTAAAGACCCCCCCCCCCCCCCACGGAGGGTACTTACCCCACTGGCCTATGTTCCTAGTGCAGATAATCGGCCGTAACAAATAAATTAAATTAAAGTATGTTTAGTTATTTAAGAATATTTTTTTCTATATTAAAAATATTTTGAAAATACGTTTTACAGCAAAAAAGAAAAGAGAAGGCAAGTCATTTTAATCTTGTGTGATTGCGTTCTGAAATCTACAGTGACGATTATTTGTCTGGCTATAAGTAATCGAAATTTATAGGTACTAACACAAAAAATGAAATTTGTCAAGATTAACAGCAATTCTTAAAACGTAATATCTTATAATGCACATACACTTTGTATAAAAAATACCACGAGTGTCATGGTTAAAAATATGAAATTGCGTTATACATTAACACAGAGTAGAAAACATTAGCACCGTGGAAAGAACAACATTTGACTCCCCGGGCGCAATTTGAGTATACGCACACAAAAATAAATATACATATTGCTTTTAATTAAAACAGAAATATTAACAATAAATCTGAAACGTGTATATTCTCCTTATTTGCTCAAAAAGTATTTTTACTTTCGCTATATATTTACAATAATCGTTTATAGGGAAAAATAACAAGATTCTATGGTATGAAACATACAGTGGTGGCCAAAAGTGTGGACATTTTTTGACAGTTTCATGTTTTTCAACTTTGTGTGCTTGTAGAATATATTAATTTTCACTTAAATACAAACGTTTATATATCAAATTGAAGGTAATTTAATGTAGAATTTAATAATAAAAATAGTATTACAATATCTGTATTACAGAAAAAGTTATGCAACTAATAGTAAAATCTATCTTAGATTTGCATTTTTTTAAAGTGATACTTACACAATCAATACTTAGTAGGATAACCCTTATTTTTTAAGACAGCTTCACAGCGTTTTTTCATCGAGTGAACGAGTGTTTGGAGTTCATCTTTCGTAATCGCATGGTGCCAAGAATCAATTATAGCTTCAATAAGTTGTCTTTTACTGGATGGACGTTTTTTTCGTACAAGAATTTTCAAACGTCGCCACAAATTTTCAATTGGATTGAGATCAGGGCTGTTTCCTGGCCATGGTAATATATCTATGCCTTTATTTTGAAACCATGCTTTGCATACTTTTGCTGTGTGGCATGGAGCTGAATCCTGCTGAAAAATAAATGGTGCGTTATTGGGGAAGAGATCCCTGATGGAAAGTATCAATTTTGGTTTCAGGACAGTTTCGATGTATTTTTTGGCATTCAGGATGCCATCAATCACTTGAATTCGGCCCACACAATCTGCAGATATACATGCACAAATCATGACATTTGTTGGGTTTTTGTAGTTGCTTCAATGCAATCAGGATGAAGTGCTTCTCCTACTCTACGTCTCACGTATTTTCTACCACCACTACCAAAGAGCGATATTTTACTCTCATCGCTCCAGATTACTTGCTTCCATTGATTTTCTGACCATTTAATGTATTCTTTTGCCCACTTAACTCGTTTTTCGCCTTGCTTTTGATTTAAATATGGTTTTCTCCTTTGAATTTAGCTTGTAGTCCAAATCCAGATAACCTTCTTCTTATTGTTCTTGAACTTACTACAATACCCGCTACATTCATTTCACATCTAATGGCATTTGATGAAATTTTTCTATCTTGAAGGCATAGCCGTTTAATTTTTCTATCGGCAGTAGCACTTGTGCATTTTTTCGGCCTGATTTGGCCTTATTTTCCACTGATTTCGTTTTTTCATAACGTAAACAGAATTTTCGTACACCAGAACAAGTCACTGAACCACCAAATTGTCTTGCAATTTCAGCATAAGAGAGGCCATTTTCTCTCAATATGACAATTCGGCTTCTATTTGTAGATGTCCAATTAGTTCTTCTTGTTGATGACATTGTTTAAAATTAGTTTAATTATAAAAAAGGACTTTAAATATTCAAAAACACAACAATACTCTATTTAATTGTACTAGTATGCATCATTTCACCAAATATTTCCACAACAATAAATCTTTTACCATCCAAATAACCTAAACTATAGTTACAGACATTTGATTAGTCCTCAGACCAGTGTTTGTGATTGGCTAGTACGCTTTTATTACAAAACACGTCCTTATTCAAAACGATTTGTGTTTGTTTGTTCTACTAAAATAAGCATAACTTTTTTTGTAATACAGATATTGTAATACTGTTTTTATTATTAAATTCTACATTAAATTATCTTCAATTTGATATATAAACGTTTGTATTTAAGTGATAATTAAGATATTCTACAACACACAAAGTTGAAAAACATGAAACTTTAAAAAAAAATGTCCAAACTTTTGGCCACCACTGTATTATACAGATTGCTAAAGTAACGCCACCGATTTCCAACTTGTTTTCCGTTCAGTGACGTAACACTGATGAGACTCATTGGCATTAAAAGTAAATACGATACTTGAAATATACGTATACTTGAATTAAACGTATATTTGAATTATACGTTTACCGATATACGCTTATACGTTTAAACGTATATTTTAAGGTATACGTATTTCTTAAATATGTATTATACGTATATACGTACATCGGTTAACTCTTTCCGGCGCGGAGAAGTCTGGTTTTTAAATAATGAAATAATGGACTGACACCAGAATTTATAAAAGAATTCATTAGTTAGTAAAAACTTGCTTATATTACCGTACTTAATAAAAGAGAAAATTTTATTAAATATTCTTGGTGCCGTTTGTCAGTTTTGTAATTAAAATTAGGTGTCCTTTTTTGTAAAAACACCGCCCGCTAAAGGGTTAAACGTATAACTGAAAAATACGTATCGCATCGGGAGCACTAGTTGTTACTCTCCCAAAATTAAATTGAGATATCGTTGTATTATATACTCAAGATACCTTTTTAAATTGCAAGCAATTTTTAAAGTTTTAGTAAAGTTTAAATTTTTTACTTAAATTTCTATCACTAAGAAAAACGATTCTGGAAATTTGAGTTTTTGCTGAAAAAAAACCTGAGATAATCAATACAATTTTAAAATTTTCCATGGGTTAACTATGGGATTTTACGAAATCTGTAATGATCATTAAAGCAGGTAAACACAATTTCAAACAATTAAATAAAATATAATGTCATGGCGGTAATAAAATCTGGAGGAAAAAAATCTTGGATATATTCCTAAATGTTTTCTGAAAATTTCTCATATTTTATGGTTGTGTTATCACCATTTTGTCAGTTAAGTGTTGACACATTGCGTTGTAGCAGTAAAAAATGTCTTAAATATTTTTGGAATTTTAACTGATTCTTTGATATTTTCCACATAATAAAACTATTAACAGTTACCACTCTGATTTTTTAAAAAGGATATTTTGTTAAATCAGAAGTGAAATTGGGGAATTATTAATTTTAATTTGGGGAAAAATTTAATTCCTTATTACTTTTTCGCTCCAAGATTATATATATGCAATATATACTGCCTATTTGTAATTTGATCCTACACATTGCAACTTATCTTACATATTGCATATAACTATCACTATTATGTCATTTATGTTATATAATTTGACAATACATTTTATCCTTGGGGGTCGCTGTAACATACTTTACATACTTTTATATAATAATGAAGTATAAAAAGAAATTATATATAAATAAAAAATTTAACACTCAGTCAGGTCATTCTGGACTGTGTGTGAACAACTATTTTTTTTAAAAAACTTAATTAGAAAAAAGACAAAAGAAGTTAAATTGTGTGAAGTATTGCTTCTGTTTTGAGTTTATATGTATTACAGGTTCAATGATATTATATAATAAGTAATCGGGTACACTCTAAAATTGGGAGGAGTGAGAGGTTGACTCTTTGGAAGAGTGAGAGGCATTTTCACTCTTTCTGGAGTGAATTTTATAAAAATACACTCCTTAAAGAGTGGAATTTTCCACTCCCTAGAAAGGAGTGAAATATGTCACTCCGTTGTCGAGAGTGACTGTCTCACTCCTTTGACAAGAGTGAAATATTTCACTCCGCTGAAGAGTGAAAGCCTGGCATTATATAATTTTGTCCATATTTATTTATTGAGAGAAACGAAATTATCATTTTTTCTTTTTCTTTTGAGGTAGATTTCGTAAGAAATACTACCTATTACATTCTCTCCTATGTTGGAATTTCTGAAAATTTTTGCAGATCTTCGCCGATCATGACCCCTAGAACCCCAAACTACCCCCCAGTTCAAAACTTTATCTATCTGTCTGTCTATATAGCTATATCATTTTTTTATGGACACGATGACTTCAATAATTCTGCACAAATCTCTTCCAAACTGATACATATAATCAAGGAACATAAAATCTTGGTCAAGTTCGTTAATTGGCAAAATCGAAATGGGGGGGGGTTGTGAAAACAGAAAAAAAATCCATAACTTCTTAATTATGATACGTATCAAATCCGTTTAACGTTATTATTACTTCTAGGAAAAGGGCCGAAAATTTATGTATGACAGATTTTTGATATCATTAAAAATGGCCTCAAGGGGGGGGGGGGGGGTTAGGAGTTTAAGAAGAAAAAAATTCATAACTTCGTCAATTCACAAGATATCCATCCGCTTCTTGGAAAACATGAAAAAAAAATTGAATGCACTTAAAAAATATATTAATATAACAAAGCATACCTTTTATTATACACGTGAAATACCACTGCTTCGACCGATCGATGGTGTCTTTTTTTTCTTTTAAACATTTCAATATCAATTTTGCTTTTTAACCATAAATATAAAATAAACCTATGTGGAGAATTGATATTTTATCTTTTTTGTACTACTATTTATTTTTTTTTAATCATTGTTCAGCAGTATATAGTGCGGTTATTTTATTTTTGTGGCAACACTAATTTGAGGAAAAATCTTGCATTTCATTTATAAAAACAATGCCGATTTAATTTTTAATTAATAGCAATATTTAATCAAAAACCATGTTTTAACGAAATGTGGGGATAGTACTATGTCAGAAATTGCTTCAAAAACCTTTCGAAGGAGGATACCTCATTTGTTGTTGTGTGTTTTGTAAATTCATAGAAAAAAGGATGTTGACAACAGAAATAACATGTATGATTTTATAATAATAGGAATTTGCAAAATAGCGCTAATTTACTGAAAAGTACGGTCAAAAGATAAGAGTTTATGTTTAAAACAAAAATTAAAGTGAAATCACACATTGTTAGTCATAGAATATCCATCTATTTCGTTAGAAGCTTTCAGTCCCCCTGAGTCTCCGTTTCAAATAAATTTCAAACACATGAACAAGGGAAATAAAATTAAAAATTGACTTCTACGGTGGATTCAGGGGGACAGCCCCCCCCCCCCTCTGATGAAAAAAATCTTAGTCCCTTATTTTTTTGGTGTTTAATTATTATAAATTCACCGGGGAATAATAAGTTTTATAATTTTTAAAAACAATTTAATATCATATTTTAATTTTTAAAATAATAATTATTAGTTGATATTTTAAACAGAAACGGGATTCCAAATTTCCATAAGCGATCGCAAAATTCAGATTATGATGAGACCAATCAGTGGTCTCTATATAATGTTTAACCAGTGTTGAATTCAGACACTTTTCTACGGGAGGGATTTCTGTTGCCCCAGAGGGGACACTGTAGAGTTCCTGGGGGGAAATTGCATTTTTTATCTATTAAAAGCATAAAATCTCAAATCTTCCGGGGGAACATTCCAATGTTCCGGTGATACCCCTCCCCCCCGGGCTACCCCATGAATTCAACAATGTGTTTAGCAACACTGATTTCAAAGTTGTATATACAAAATAGTGACCACTCTAGCATTAATAAAGTGTATGAAAATACAGATTAGGTTATCAAGGCTTTCAAAAGTTAATGAAGGAATAATATTTTGGATTTTCTACATCTAAAGCAAAAATATGTTGTATGAAAATTGCTTTTAAATTCTTTTAAATTCGATACATTATTTGCAAGTGTTACGTCAAAATCTTTTTTTAAGCTATTTTTCCTCGCTCTGAAAATGTAACAACTGTAGTGAGTATACTATTTAGATAATTGATAAATTTAACGCCAGTAAATAAAAAGTTTCTGACCGATGATAAAAAGCTTTCGCTTCATTGCAAATGCTGACGTAATTATTATTTATTTTTTTAACAGACCGCAAAAGACCACTGCGTTCTTTGTTTGGAAATGTGCATGCTGATTGGCTAATATATCAGTTCAACGATATAGTAGTTAGAAGAGGTGTACGTGTTCGTAGTTTTTACAGCGAAAAATTATGTGATTACATTTTTGTGTTATTCCATGTGTGTGTTACAGTAATGTGTGTTACAGTTACATGTGTGCTACAGTATGGGTGTCTTAACTCCCTGACCGCCGAGCAAAAGGGCAAATTTGTAATGTTGTTTTCTCTGTAATTGTTTTAAAATGCCAAAAAAAGATGAATTTTCAAACTTGATATAAAAAATTTAATTACGTATATGAGTATAATCCTTGAGAATATTAATCATTACTCGATGTTTTAAAAGTGCGTTATATTTGTGGAATTATATTTATTTAATGAATGCTTCCATTGCAGAGAAACCTACAACATAGTGTTTTCCCGTTCATCACCAAGACCGTGCTTTTTAAATATTTTTATAAAATCCGACTGGTGAGTTTTTTTTTTTTTTTTTTTTTTTTTTTGCAGTCGGGTATGTTTTTTTTTCCGTTTCAAAAGTATTGTATCTGTAACTTTTTTTCAATCAAGAATTTTGATATTTTCAACAATTCGGATTGCAAAACCGTGCTTTTATTTATGTTTTGCCAGAAGTGTTTAAATATTTTTATAAAATCCGACTGGTGAGTTTTTTTTTTTGCAGTTGAGTGCGTTTTTTTTCCGTTTCAAAAGTATTGTATCTGTAACTTTTTTCAATCAAGAATTTTGATATTTTCAACAATTCGGATTGCAAAACCGTGCTTTTTTTTATGTTTTGCCAGAAGTGTTCGACTAAATTATCAAAAGTAAGTACGATTATAAACAAAAAACGATTAATTTTCGTTTTCAAATAAAACTTTTGTATGAATATTATTACTTATGTATTATTATTTAATTCCTATTTAAATTAAATTGATAAGAATAATGTCTATTTATTACATTTGTATCTTTTTAAATCCAATAAATATATTTTAATGTTAAAAGATTTGTGTATTTTTTTATGATTTTCAATTAAATTCTTATCACTTTCAAAATTTTCAAAAATAACAAATTTGTTTAATATATCTTTATATCTCCACTGTATCAATAATTTTTTTATTGTAAAGAATCTGGATTATTGATTAACTCACAGCATTGATTTTATTCTTATGTATTCACACAAAAATTAATCAATAATATTCGAATAATATTTTTTCCACCAACCGATAAAAGTAAAAAGAAATTCAGAAATACATTTTTTTTTAATGTGATTATATGTTGTTACTCTGACTGTAAAAATATCAGTAATATATTATATATATACTTACTTTAAAATATGCCTTTTTATAAAAAGCAATAGCAGAAAATTATCAAATCTTATGCTGAAAAAAAAAAAATGCTGTGTTTAAAACGTTTTTTTTTTTTTTTTTTTTTTTTTTTTTTACATTTTGATATGTTAAGGAATTTAATGTTGCTTTGATCAGTATGCGGAATCCTTATAACATACTCTTTCGCGGTCAAACACCTGTTGTGACCCATCTTTTATATTTTATAATTTGAGATGTACATTTTTTTTTTTTTGGGGGGGGGGGGATCTTTTTAACCTTTTTTTTTGTGGGGGAGGGGGATTGATTTTCGTCAAATCTCATTTGTTAAAATTAAAAAAAGTAAATAAATATATCATTATTTAATTTTATTTATTGCTAAAAACTTTAGTTTTCGGTTTTGCAAAACTCGAGATATTGAAAACTAATTTTAATATTGATTTTTTTATTAATTACTTTTACTAAAAAGGTTAAAAATAGAAAATAGAAAAAACTAGACTTTTACATCTTTACATTTTTGCATATTTGTGGTCTAAATAATTTTCTAAGGCGTTTTCATTGTTTTAATAAAATTCCGAATCTAAATTTACTGATTCTATTATTTTTTTTTTCTTTCTTTTTTTATCTTTTTTTAATTCTAGACTGTTTAACTGTATTGTACAAGATCTAAAATGTAGGTTTTTCAGTAAATTTTAATATGTTTTGACATAAAAAAAAAATCTTTCCTTCTTTCTTTATATATATATAAAGAAGGAAAGAATTTTATATATATATATAAAAGATTATCATAACAAAAACCTAGTTTTTATGTATATGTTAGTATTTAAATGAAAATATAAAATATTCAGAAAATGAAAAGAGCTTTTATTTGATATTATTATTATTTTTATTATTATTATTATGGAACAATTCTATTCAAATCTTAAAACAAATCAAAGCATACTTCAAGTATAGAAACTTGTACTTTATACTAAGAAAACATACTATATGGTACAAAATATTTATTTTATATCAATTTTAATTTGATGATCCTTTAAAAAATTCAGCAGAAGTATTTTTCAACAGTTATTCATCTGAAAAAATCTCATTTGAAGGATAAATAGCTAATTTTGATGAAAAGTGGTACTGTTTTTCTAAAACAAAATTACAGTTTTAACCTAATATTGCAGAGTTGAATTTTCATTCTAAGATGATTTAAGAAAAAACAAGAACGAAAAATCATGCGTCAAGCATAGATTATGTAACACTTTCCAACGCTTCCAAAATAATTTTACGAATCATACTCTTTAATAAGCTAAAAGATAACATCTAAGTAATCCGAATACTTTTATTCAGCCCTGTATAGGATCTATAGATTTTTATATATACTACATAGGATGCTAAATTTTAGTTCAGTTAGGAAACACGTAGCACAGTTTAAAATTTTCCGTCTGGAGTTAATACGGAAATGTGTTCCCGAACTTTTGTGCTTCCCTGTATAGGATCTACAGAATTTATACACACCACGTAATATACAAAAAGCGATTTAAAATTAAAATCGCGTTCAGTAACTTAAAACGCACTTCCAGGAATTATTGTTAACATACAGTAGAGAATTCTTTTGTGTGTCCCTGTAAATGAACGATGACTGCTATACACACAATATTCTGTAGTAAGTCTCTTGTAATGAACCTTATATAAATTTCAATGCGTTTAAAATAGGGAAACATTATTTAAATAAACCGCAGACGATTTTTCTCCATAGACGTAATGTAACGGAATTCTTTTGACTGTCCCTGTAAAGTAAGTATAAGTGCTATGCACACCTTATTCCATATTAAGCTTCTTCTAATGCACCTTAGTGATATATATAAATTTCAATGCGTTTAAAATAGTGAAACATTATTTAAATAAACCGCAAATGGTTTTTCTCCCTAGACCGCAATGTAACGGAATTCTTTTGAGTGTCCCTGTAAAAAAACTATAAGTGCAACACACTTCCGTTGAAATAGGGAACATGCTATAGATAACGATTATAACATATAAAAATTGCAGAGCAATCCGAGCATATTTACGGGAGTTAGAGCACGGCCAGACGGCCAGACGGCAGACGGCCAGACAAACCGAAGTCATAAACACTTTTCAACTACGTTGGAAAGTGTTAAAAATGGCCACACTAATGTGCGCCGCGAATGAAGTCGTTGCCCACAACAGTGTTCATCGACTTCATTCCTGTAATAAGGTGGTACAGAAAAGTTATACTCAATATTGTATTTAGTTTTAGAGTAGAATGAAGTTGAAGACAAAGAATATTATCCAAACATGTATTTTTATATGTTCATGTATTTATATATATATGAAGTAATCGAATGTATTTAATTTTTTGCGATAGTACGTGAGAAGGGCAGGGGGAGGGGGGAGGGTTACCACTGGCCTCGAATTCTTTTAGTGCACATCTTTTATACTATGGCAAAAAATGAAACACTTTTCTATGCATATTTTGGCCATAAAGCAGAATTGGGTTTCTTTCAGAAGCAAGACTTGATTATAGCATGGTCAAACTGGGCCGTAGATTTTAGGGGTTCTCAAATTTAGTATGCAATTTTTGTGCAGCTGATATTTTATACCTATTTCAACATTGCACTGATTATAATCATTATTTTGAACTGTTAGAGTAGAATATGTTTAAAATTAAAAATATATTTATCTAAATACAGTAAAACTTCTCAATAGAGGACACCTCAGCACGACGGAATTTGCCTGTTATTCAGAAGAGTCCGTTTTCTCCGAATAGCAGACAGATGCTGCGGTGTACACTACTGAGAGATTTTATTGTATTTAGATAAATATATTTTTTGTTTTGTACACTTTTCCTACTCTAAAAGGTCAAAATATTGATTGTACAATGCCGGAAGCGCTTTACGAAAATAGCATACCAAATTTGGGGGCCCCTAAAATCGAGGGAGAGGTATCATGAACAAGTTTGCCCATGCTTTAATCTGGTTCTGTTCTGCTTCTGTAACAAACCCCAGCCGTGCTTCATGGTCAAATTTATTCACATTTATTCAGGTTTCAATGTGGTCAAACATGGCTGTATTTAATGCTTTAAAAAAAGTGTGGTCAGAAATGGCTGCCAATTGCTCACAAATCAGACCACAAAAATGGCCGCGATTCAGACGTTTCAAGTGTCTGAAATTCAGACACTATTAAGTGTCTTAAATTTTAAGACACTTTAAAGTGTCTCTTTTTTTAACCATCCGTTTCAGACACTTAAGTGTCTGAATTTCAGACATTTCAGTTTACAGTGAAGAAAGAACCAATATTAACTGATTAAGATTTTGGTTAATTACTTGCCCTTATAGGCATTTTAAAACTATCATATCTTTATAAGACATGCAATGAAAGCAAACACAATAGTGATAAGCTTGGAATAAAATATTTTAGTTTATTTCTGTCAGTAATCTAATTTAATTCATTATGTAACTCTAATTGAATTTTTCCTTAAGAGTTCACTGTTACAAACTATGAATTAAATAAATATTGCCAATAAAGTATTTTATTCCAATCTTTACCACGCTTGTGTTTATTTTCATTGCATGCTCTAAAATATATGATTCTTTTAAAATGCCCATAAAAGAAACATTAAAAAAAAAAAAAAAATAATTCACTCCATAAAAAGTGAACATTCACTCCTATGAAAGAGTGGCTATTCACTCCTGTAACGAGTGAGAAATCCACTCCTTTTGCAAGAGTGAATAGTCACTCCTATGAAAGAGTGGATAGCCACTCCTATGAAAGAGTGACTGTTCACTCCTATCAGGGTGAAAAAACCCACTCTTTTTGCAAGAGTGGATAGTCACTCCTCTGAAAGAGTGAGTATCCACCCCTGTTTAGAGTGAATATTCACTTCTCCGGAGTGAGTATTCACTCTTTCAGAGAGTGAACAATTTCACTTTTGCCTAGAGTGAATAGTCACTCTAAAGAGGTTGGGCAAATTTTGACTCTGCGATAGAGTGGATATCCACTCCTCCAGAGTGAATAGTCACTCTTTCTTATTTAGAGTGTATTTAAATTTTCCCATTGTTTAAGATGAGATTTCCCGATCGGGCAATTTCATTGAAGGGGCCCCTTAAAAATAGATCAATTATTTTTGTTAAAGACAATATACTTATGAATAAACGAAAGTATTATTATTCATGTTTAATTATTAAGGTGCAGTTAGTGGTAACATTTCACATTTTGATTAATATCATTTAAACTAATTCGAATTTTCAAATTTAAATATAAGGATTGACATGGAAGATAGTAAGTTTATTATTTAGATTATTTTCAGAATAATATTTATGTATTGACAGGGGTGCCACTCGTGACTATTTTATACTGCCATTATTTCCAAACTAAAAACTTCGTAGTAGATTTCTACAGCATGCGTAAAGAAATCAGTATAAAAATCCTTAACGGGTTAAAAGTTGTGACGCAGCACTTTCTTATAGCTTTAACAATTTTAAATATGGGTCTTAAAAGAAATTATATCAAATTTGAGTGACGCTATGTTAATAAATAAATTTAAAAAAATCATATTTTACTTTTTCATTTTATTTATATTCACAGGTGCAAGTATTATTTTTAACATGAAAAAATATATATAATTTATTCGCTGATGCTTTTTCATTCACATCTCTCATGAAATCAAAATATGGGTTTAAAAAAATGATATCAAAATTCGAGTGACACTTTCACGTGAATTTAATAGGATTGTTTTAAAATTCAATTTAAATTATTTTCGGTTTGTCTTCTAAAGTATATTTACACATACAAACATTACTTTTAATTTTCCAATACACTTCCCATAATCTTCCAATACAATCAAAGAAGCTCCTTCCGGGTTACAAAATATAGGTGAAAACCATTTTTTTAAATTGAAAACTCTAATATATATTTACAATTAATATATTTTTTTCAGTTTGCCCACTAACAACATCAAAAAGAATTTTATTTGAAATAAATAAATAATGTATTTAAATAGAGTTTTGAAATTTATTAAAAGTGATACTTTCGTATTAGCCGCATGCCAGGAGTTAATAGTCGAAGAAATCGCCAAGTATATTTCTCTACGAACAGTAGCATTTTTGCATCTGAAAATTTCAGTGGTTTACGAATATTTGTCAATTTTATGTCTGTTAGATTTGTGTTTTATTTATATCATTTTATTTATTTATGGACGAAGTTTTAATTTTGTCATGGAATATTTGACAAAAACAAATGCTGAAATATTTATATTGTTTTAAGAGCAAATGGGTTAATCTTTCGTAATTGGGCTGCACGCGAAAGAGAGAGATATTTAAAAAACATCATGCTTGAAAATTATTTTAAAAACTATAATAATTCCGTAAATTGGGATACAGTTTTCAAACAAATTGCACTTGAAAGAATATTTATTTTCGTATTTGACGATGTAAAAATTTAAATTTTGCGATGTTTAGAAATTAAAAGAATTGCAGTAAAAGCGAAATTTATTGGTTTCGTGTTGCCATCATAAATATTACACCATTGTTACTCACGGTCATATTTCTGCTTTGCAATATACACTGTAAAAGAAAACGGAAGAAAAAACTGCAAAAAATACTGTTAATATTTCACCTAGCATTGAAACACAGCACTTTGGTTAATTTACAGCGATAACAGCTGTATAGGAAGCAACATCTATTGGTGTTGTTGATTATTATCTGAAATGAGGGGAATAAACACAGGCGACAGGTTGCAGGTGCAGTCCAGTAGTGAAGTGACGCTTGAACACTGCGAGAAATGGCCACCATTAGATGCGAGCCTATAAAGTTGTAACAATTACACCTGATCCATCTATTTAAAGCTAACCTGCTATTTCGTTTTTCATGCAAATATGACCTTTATACGCGTGCGCGAGCATTCAGCTAATCAGCTGAGGGCCGTTACTATCCAGACACAGAACTCCCTTAAAATTTTGTTCAATACGCATGCGTCGGCATTCAGCCAATAAGCTGAGGGCTGTTACTCTGCACAAGCAGATTCGGATTGACAAAACATATCGCTATCTACAAGGCTTAATGCAGCTGATCTGTGTTTTGAAGGTATTTATTTTATTTATTATATAATTTGTATAAATAACTAGGTGTCGAAACTGAATTTAGGCTAATTTAATGTTATATCTAGGTATCGATTTCCATTCTAGCGTTTCGTCAAATCCAAATCAATCTAGATGGAAATCGCTTTTTTCCTTCTGTGATTTTGATTTGCAATATAATAAAAATATACAATAAATCTAGAGACACTAAATTTTAACAACTTTTATAAGCCCAGCATTTTTTTTAAAGCTGCGAAATTAATCTGAGATGTTTTCTGATGTATTGAATAATGATGTATTGAATCTGATGTCTAAAATAATCTGCAGCGCCTGCTGCCGTTTATATGAAACTCATAATTTGTCACAAATAGGTAATTTTATTGATTTCGTGCTTTGCCCATGAATGCGAAAAAAAAAAAAAAAAACTATTTTTGACTTCAGGTGAAATGATTGAGGTTATTTCGGTTTTTCTTTTGTATATAAAAAATGTTATATATAAAAAAAACCTGGCCATTAATCATATTGTTTTTTGTATATATAAAGACGTTTACTTATTCTTTGTAATTATTTTTTGTTGGGGGTTTTAGGGCGAAATAATATACTTCATAGATAGAACCAGTTCCACTAATCATTAATATTTACTTAATCCTATGACCGCCGAGCAAATGGGCAAATTTGTGATGTTTTTTTTGTTACTTTTTTAATATACAATAAATCTAGAGACACACTAAATTTTAACAACTTTTATAAGCCCAGCATTTCTTTTTAAGCTGCGAAATTAATCTGCAATGTCTAAAATAATCTGCAGCACTTGCTGCTGTGCTGCACTGTTTTTGCTACCAGGTTAATATTTAAGAAATATTTACATTGTATTGTTTGTATGTATACAAATCTTGAATGTTTTGATTTATTACATTCATTTTATACCAGATTGCATGTCCGCTCTTGGGTGATTCACATGAAACTCATAATTTGTCACAAATTGGCGATTTTATTGATTTCGTGTTTTGCCCATGAATGCGAAAAAAAAAAAAAAATACTTTTTGACTTCAGGTGAAATGAATGAGATTATTTCGGTTTTTCTTTTGTATATAAAAAATATTATATATAAAAAAAACCTGGCCATTAATCACATTGTTTTTTGTATATTTAAAGACGATTACTTATTCTTTGTAATTATTTTTTTGTTGGGGGTTTTTGGGCGAAATAATATACTTCATAGATAGAAACAGTTCTGCTAATCATTAATATTTACTTAATTATCTGACAGCCGAGCAAATGGGCAAATTTGTAATATTTTTCTGTTATTTTTTTTTAATATAAAAAAAAGAGATGAATTTTCAAACTTTGTATAAAAAACTTAATTACGTATATGAGTATATTCCTTGACAGTATTAATCATTAATCGATATTTTAAAACTGCATCATATTTGTAGAATCATATAAATTTAAACAATGCGTCCATTGCAGTGAAACCTGAGCATAGTGAACGGATATATCAGTTCACGACGGTGAGAAGGTTAATGTTTTATACAAGATTTGTATACATACAAACAATATAATGGGTACTTTTCCGTTATATGGACACCATGCCAAAATGTATGCTAATTCATAATGTATGTAAATGTACGCTTGGCGACAATGATGTCCATATATCTGAAAAGTACCATATAATGTAAATATATCGTAAATATTAAGAGTTTGTTAAAATATTGAAGCATTAAGTGATGTGTTAGATCAACGCCCCCTAGATAAGAAAGCCTTGACACTGGTCACGAAAACGTCATACCAAGCAGGCAAAACAAAGAAAAAAATTCGAACAACTTGCATGTTTCGATTTCATTGGCTCATATAATTAATATGAGCCAATGAAATCGAAACAAGCAAGTTGTTCGAATTTTTTTCTTTGTTTTGCCTGCTTGGTATGACGTTTTCGTGACCAGTGTCAAGGCTTCCTTATCTAGGAGGCGTTGGTTAGATCTATGCTTTTATCAAAACAATTATAATTTGTAAGTATGAGTTAAAAAAAACAAAGAAATCCCCATTTTCTTGCATATTATGAATTTTATTGTAGTAATCTGAACACCGTATGAATAAATAATAAACGGACTATAAGAGTTCCAATTTTGTATTATGTTAATTATTTTCTGTACTATACAAACAAAAGGACAGAGCTAAAAAAATGCAATTTCCATTTGGATCGATTTGGCAAACTATTAAATGAGCCTAAATTCATTTTTAACGTTAAAATTAAAATCGACACCTAGATATTTATACACAATACAACAAATAAAATAAATACCTTCAAAACCCTTTTGATCATCACATCAGCATGCAAGACAATTTTTTTACCGGAGACTGACGAATTTTACGATTTTACCGCAAACGATTGTTGAATTTTGCAGTTTATCGACTATTGATTAACGAATTTCATGATTTCTTCCATGAACGTTTGACGAATTGTTCAAAAAAATTAAGAATATAGTCTCGGGTAAAAAAATTTTCAATATTGTAAAATGCCTTCAAGAAAAAAATCGCAAAATAGATATAATGATTATGAACCATGATTTTTCTGGTATTGGGCAAGATTCGTGTTGTTTCAGCAATTCTTTGATGAAATTAGTGTTTTTTCAGCGATCCTTTGAAGAATTTCGCATTTTTCTCGCGATCCTTAACGAAGTTTGCATATTCCAGCGATTGTTTGATAAAATACATTTTATTCTGCAATTCTTAGACTAAATTTAGTAAAAAAGCGTGATCTTTTGGTAAAATTTTCTTTTTTGCGATTCTTTGACAAAATTTGCTTATCTTTCGTGATCCTTTTGCATAATTCACGTTTTTTCTGTGGTCTTTTAACGAAAGTCATGTTTTCCCATGATCCTTTGATGAAATTAGTGTTTTTTCCTCAATCATTTGACGAAATCTGTGATTTTTTCCCCCGCGAAGATTGGTTAGATGTTTTTAGTCTGCAGGTGCCCTAAAAAGTCGCAAAATTCATCAACTGGTTTCGGGGGAAAAAGTTTTCGAATATCGTCGAATGGCTTCGAGAAAAAAATCACAATCCGTCAATTTCGGGGAAAAAATCGTAAAATTTGCCAAATGGTTTCGAAATTTGTCGAGTGACAGCAGAGAAAAAAATCTTTTTCCATTCAATCATCGCAATTGGTGAGTGTGACTATTATGTTTGACCAGTGGTGGCAATAAAATCCATTGTCAAATTTTCAGTATTACTCGCTGTTTGGCAAGTGCTAATTTTGTCCTATACTTTCAAAACCCTTTTGATCATCACATCAGTGTGTAGGACAATTTTTTTATGGGAGACCATTTGATGAATTTCGGGATTTTTCCGTTATCGATTGACCAATTTTACTGCTATCGATTGTTGAATTTTATAATTTATCAACTATTGATTAGCGAATTTCATGATTTTTTCCATGAACGTTTGACGAATTATGCAAAAAAATTAAAAATATCGTTAAATTGTCTTGGATAAAAAACAATTAATATTGTCAAATGCCAAGTTGCAAGTTGAAGAAATGCCTATGACCTCTTTTTCATGTTATGCATCTCTGGGGTCCATCCCCCCCACTCCCCCCCAAGTGGGACACTTTTCTAAATTTTGCACACACCCCTCATGTGATATATTGCTGGAAAAGTCTTTGACCACTTATTCATGTTATGCATCTCCGGGGTCCATCCTGCCACTTCCCCCCCCCGTAAGGGGGGCACTTTTCTAAATTTTGTTGACACCCCTCATGTCATATATTGTTGGAAAGGTCCGTGACTGCTTAATCATATTATGCATCTCCGATGTCCAGCTCCCCACTTTGCCCCTCCCCCCAAGGGGTACTTTCTAAATTTTGCACACAGCCCTCATGTTATATATCATTGGAAAGGTCTGTGACCACTTAATTATATTATGCATCTCCGATGTTCATCTCCCCACTTTACCCCCCCCCCCCCAAGGGGTACTTTTCTAAATTTTGTTGACACCCCTCATGTCATATATTGTTGGAAAGGTCCGTGACTGCTTAATCATATTATGCATCTCCGATGTCCAGCTCCCCACTTTGCCCCTCCCCCCAAGGGGTACTTTCTAAATTTTGCACACAGCCCTCATGTTATATATCATTGGAAAGGTCTGTGACCACTTAATTATATTATGCATCTCCGATGTTCATCTCCCCACTTTACCCCCCCCCCAAGGGGTACTTTTCTAAATTTTGTTGACACCCCTCATGTCATATATTGTTTGAAAGGTCTGTGACCGCTTAATCATATTATACATCTCTGATGTCCATCTCCCCGCTTTGCCCCCCCCCCAAGGGGGTACTTTTCTAAATTTTGCAGACAACCCTCATGTTATATATAATTGGAAAGGTCTGTGACCACTTTATCATATTACGCATCTCCGATGTCCATTTCCTCACTTTGCCCCCCCCCCCCAAGGGGTACTTTTTAAATTTTGCACACAACCTCATGTTATATATCATTGGAAAGGTCTGTGACCACTTAATCATATTATGCATCTCCCATGTCCATCTCCCCCTCTTTGCCCCCCCCCAAGGGGTACTTTCTAAATTTTGCACACAACCCTCATGTTATACATCATTGGAAAGGTCTGTGACCACTTAATCATATTTTGCATCTCTGATGTCCATCTCCCCACTTTGCCCCCCCCCCCAAGGGGTAGTTTTCTAAATTTTGTTGGCACCCCTCATGTCATATATCATTGGAAAGGTCTGTGACCACTTAATCATATTATGCATCTCCAATGTCCATCTCCCCACTTTGCCCCCCCCCCATAAGGGGTACTTTCTAAATTTTGCACACAACCTCATGTTATATATCATTGGAAAGGTCTGTGACCACTTAATCATATTATGCATCTCCCATGTCAATCCCCCCTCTTCCCCCCCCCAAGGGGTACTTTTGTTAATTTTGCACACACCCCTCATGTGATATATCGATGGAAAGGTCTGTGACCGCTTAATCATATTATGTTCCCCACTATGAAATTTGTCAAGTTAAAGCAACTATATAAATTTTATTTTTATGGTACTATCAAGTTGTTTGCCGTAAAATTTTGACGGGTTCCATCTAGTATTGGATAATTACAGACATATTTTAAAGAATAAAAGTAAGTTTTATCTTTGTTTTCTTATATTATTGTTTTAATAATATCATATAGTTTCTGTTATATAATAATAAGATACGAATTTTGTTTTTAAGCCACGTGTATATCACTATCACGACAGTAACTTTCGAGTCATTTGTCTAGAATAAATATTTTGTTTCAAATCGTAAAAATAGATTATTTTGCTTGTTTATGTGTTTTTTTTATTTTACCTCAGTATATTTTCCCCCAGGACTTTGTTATTATTACGTATAATTTGTGTTTAAGTATCACAGGCAAACTTTATGCAAACAATTTTTTTTTTAACAAGAACCCTGTTTTTAGCTATGGCTTATTACGCTATTATATATATTTCAAAACTCCAGTTCATTTGTTGGCATTCGAATACACTTTCTAAATCCTATAAATATTTTACTCGCTATCAATTTTCGGTTCACTTTCGACGGTAATTTAAATATGTTTATTTACTTAATATATTTAGTGATTATACAGTGATTTACTTTCAATTTTCAAATCATTTATTATGAGTAATCTGGATGCACCATTTTATCAATTTCTAAAATATATTCCTTGAGTTTGTTTACTGTCGCAGCATTAATTTTCAGCAACTCGTTTAATGCTTTTGTCCATTATCTATTTATTTTTACGCTTAATTTTAAAGTTTTTATGTGAACAGATTTTTTTTCTTGATTTCTTGATATTAGCTTGAACTCATAAATGTTTTTTTCCTCCCTGTGTTCATTTTTCAATCGGACCTGATATTTCTGGAATTAAATGTAGACTTATACAATCATCTTAGCATAAACAAGTTTTTTATCAATATAAAGTTTTCATACCAGCAAGTTGCGTACAATAAGGTCTTGTTATTAATTATTTATGTATGATAGTTTAAATATCAGAAAGTTTTGTATATCCGTGTGGTGTGGTGGGGGAAATATTGGTTACATTGAATAAACAAAAATATTTAAATACATACAAAAAATAACCCTAAACTTATTGGAGCAATATATATATGATTTTAATTAGTAGATATTTTCAAATACAAACAAACGGATAAACAAAGTCCTGTAACGGAATGTTGAATAATTACTTAAAAGCTTGATAAAGTAAAATCTTCCTTTGCTATGATTTATTGAAAAACATTTTATCTCTATAGGCAAATAACTCAAATTTTTGTCGGTGATATACCTGACCAAAAACCAAATTTGTATCTTACACTTGTATAATAGAATCGATTGTATAATAATGATATTAAAACAATGATATGATTAAACAAAAAGATAATACTTAGTACCCAAACTACTTAAAATATGTCTCAGGTTAAAATAAGAAAAAAAGAAGAAACAATACACGGGAGAGGGGGGGGGGGGTAAAAATATCAACAATAAATGCTAAAAATTTTACAGCTATGCTGTTAAAATGGCATTAAAATTAACCGCAAAAATTATTGTAAAACTAAGAAATCTGCTGTAAAAAATAAAAAAACTGAACTGCTGTAAAATTAACTGCATAAAATGCTGTGAATTTACAAAAGTGCTGTTTATTCATGAAAAACAAAACTGCTGTAAATTTACAGCAAAATATGCTGGCACCCATATTGCCAGCATTTTTTGCTGTAAAAAATACTGTGATTTTTTTTACAGTGTACATATATGTAACTACATACATAAATATATATATTAAAATTTGAATACGTTTGGAAAGTTAAAAGATACCTGGGAAATTTTAGACTAATTTCTGAAATGCTTGAACCTAATTAGAGATAAATTCAATAGTTTGCAAATGTACAATTTGGTAAGACATAATTTTTATAGTTTGTAAATAAAGAATAAAGTGAGGTATATTTGCCTCAGCAGTCAGTAAATGTACAAAATGGTGAGATGTGATTATCTTAGCTAGCATATAACTACATAATTTGGTTAATTATTATTATCTTACACAATAAAAAAAAATCCGTGAAAATACAAGAGATTTTCCGTAAAATTTTACGGAGAAGTTTCATTTTTCCAAAACAACAGTACAATTTCCGTAAATGACATTAGTTCCGTAAAGGAGATTTCAAATCCGTAGATATGCAGAAAGTTTTCCGTAAATTTGATGGATTTTTTTTTCAAAACAGTACACTGTCCGTATTTCCCAATTTCCCTAAATAACGTTCAGAGGTTTGCATACAGATATCGTCTTGTTTGAAATGTGAATTAAGATTGTTGTACTTATTAGGGTCCAGGGTCTTCTAGGATCCAGGCCTGGACCGGTCCTACCCGTCGACCTATTTTCTGTCATTAGACTCGGGCCAATCCTGGAGCTCATTCTAACCGGGCCCGTGTCTGGACGGTAATTTTTTTGTGAAAATAATAATGATATTTTTTATTTTTTAGTGAAATCTTTAGAAATTTACTTTATTTATATAAATTACAGAAAAATATTTTTTTACATCTACTTTTTTTTTCTTTATAGTGCTTCAAATTATGAATTTTTTCACTGACATTTTAAATTTTATTTTAATTTTATTAACGTGAAGCAATATTAGGTTATTAAAGGTTTCGTAAAATAATATCTTTGCAAATTATTGGTATTGAACAAAACTGATTTGTCTTATAAATTTGTGAATTAAACTAAAATTTATTATTTTATAAATTATAATTTTAGAAAGGTTATATATTTTTTCTTTAAATTTATAAAAATAATTAATGATTTTTTCTTTACTTTTATAAAAATGAAGTTTATAATTTTTTAAAGTTTATAATATATTTAGTTAGTTTATAATTTTATAAATTAAACTAAATTAATTTAGACTAAATTAATAAATCCAAATTTAAACATACCTATCCCAAGGTCATTAATTTCAAAATTTTCGCTAAAAATCTATTTTTTTGTTTTAATATTTTTAAGGTTTCATAAAATAATATTTTTGCAAATTATCGATACGTAGGTGTTAAACTAAGCTGATTTGTCTTATAAATTTGTGAATTAAACTAAAATTTATTATTTTGTAAATTATAATTTTACGAAGTTCATATTTTTTTCTTTAAATTTATAAAAAATAATTGATAACTTTTTGTTTACTTTTATAAAAATGAAGTTTATAATTTTATAATGTTTATAATTTATTTTGTTAGTTTATAATTTTATAAATTAAATTAAATTAATTTAAACTAAATTAATTTAAACTAAATTATCAAGTCCAAATTTAAACTTACCTATCTTAAGGTCATTAATTTCAAAATGTTCTCTAAAATTCTAATTTTTTTGTTTCGATTTTTTAAAATTATTCAGTTTAACAGAATCATACACAAAAGCTCTCTGCAAAGATTAAATATAATAATTTAATTTATTATAAAATTGTTTATTCACATAAGTTTTTAAAATAAGAGATAAAGAAAATTTACTTTAATAGCATGTAATAAATACGTCTACTTAAGATAATTATTTTAACTAAAGCATCTAAAATAAATAACCACATTTGAGAGGACAAAGTGTCCGGTCCTGGCGTAATGGTACAGCCCGCCACTTTACTGCACCGAAGTTTCCGCGTTCGAACCCCTTCGTGGCAAGTGTTGGTTATTTACTAAAAACTCGCACAGAACTGAAAGAAAAAAAAAGTGTTATAAGATGTTCCTTTAGAATTTTTTTTTTTTTTTTGGTCCTACAACATTTATTTTAACGATATAAAAATACCTAAAAAATACGGAAGATATCTGTTAAAAAACGGAAATTTAAAAACGGAAATTTAAAAACGGAAATTTACTGGAATTTACGGATTTTTTTTTTCCGTTAAAATACGGAAAGAATACTGGCGTCTCGATTGCCAGTACAATTTCCGTTTTTTTTTCTGGATTTTTTTTTTTTTTTTTTTTTTACAGTGTAGTATTTGTAAAAGTGCAAAATGGTGAGATATTTATTCTGATACAGAATAAAAATACAAAAATAGTTTTAAAATTTCGACTAGTAACATAAGAGACACCAACTCCCTTTTGTAACCAAACTGCAACATTGGTAAGACATTTGTGTAAAATATAAATATTTTGTATGAAAATATGCACAGAGCATGAAATGTCCAAAAATCAGCTTTCAGCTGTAAAAAGGAAAAGAAAAAAATGCTTCAAAGAATGCTAACAAGTTTTGAGAAACTGCAAATCGTATTAATATATTTTTTATTTCAAGGAAAACAAATTTGATAGATAATAAGATCTTCAATTGACGAGAAACTGCTATTTTGACATTTGCAAAACTGAAAATATAAAATTTCCCTGTGAAGAAAGTGTAAAAAAACAAAATGAATCAAATCTGACAAAAGGAGGATCATTAGATATGCTACTAGACGTAAAATATATACCTCAAAAATATTTAATTTTTTCATTAAAGCATTACGTAGTATAAAAAGCACTTAGTTGCATTGAAAATTTTTACTTTACAACAGAATGAAGAAGTTACCATTGATTATACATCGTAAAATTCGACATAGGAAAGGGCATTGCAATACATTTCAGAAGCCAGCAAATAATGGTCTGCTTTGCTCTAAAAAGTAATGCGAATTTAAATGGCTCTAATGGATTTTAGAGTTATTGGCACGACCCACGATCTGATCTGGCTATTTTTGAATGCTATTGAAAGAACACGAGATTGCAATGATTTAGGGCGATTTTAATTTCAAAAGAATCATTTTGTTGTTTCCGAAAAATGATGGCCTAGTTCAACAAGACATCAGAAATTGTTGAACTAGATTGTTCTGCCTTATTCTGTTATCCTGTGCGCAAGTAATTACGGTTTACAATAAGATAATGGATCTTGTCATTCTTCTTGTTATTTTATCGTTACTGTTCCTCGGATAATTTGGCAAGTATCATTCTTATAAAATAGTCTTCTAGAAGCGTTGATCTCAAACTACTTGAAAACATTTATTGTTACTTGCAAGTTTTCTCAAAGCTTACATAAATGTCAAAAATATCAATCTTCTGATAATTTAAAAGTATCTAAAATGCTATTAGCCAATAATTATAATCATATCCAAAAGATAAGGGTAAAAGCAAAAAATCCAGATACATAATTAAAAGTATTTATTTGGATTCAGAGAAACTTTCAACGATCAAGGAGTAAAATAAAACACATTAATCTAAATAAATGCAGAGGAAATGACCTGTAAAGAAATACATAATACAACACAAATATAAACACAAATGTAGGATTGAAAACAGAAAAAACAAGTAGGTAAATGTGATCAAAGATCTCACAAAGGGTTCCGTTTAATATCCCTTTCAAAAAATTTTATTCTTTAATTAATAAACCCAAATCATTAATTTATAAGTATCATTTATCAATATACACTTTATCAATAAGAACATAGATGACAGTGCCATTAAATTTAATAATAAAATGATAACAAGAGGAAGCAATTTTTTAAACCAAATTAAACATAATCAAGAACTACTTTTCAGACAATTGTAACAGCATATATTTGTATATCTGAAGAGCATATTTAATTACATAATTTAATTTCAGGTTAAAAAAAACTAAACCCTTCAAAAGGCAAAAATTCCGAAAGTCCTTTTAATTAAATCCATCGGAAAATGAAAAGTAAAAATCGAAAATTTCAACTTCCCTCACTTTTCCAAGTTTTGCCTAACTTTTCCAGGTATCGAGATTTTGTGATGTTACAGTTGAAATCTCTTAAAAGTTGTGAATTTGAGAGTGAAACTTTCACAACAGATTTTCAAGTAACAACTACTGAATTGATAAACAAATTCTTGCAAAAATTACAAATTGTTGAATATTTTACATGCATATTAAACATTTTGCAGATACACTGTAAAAAAAAATCATAGTATTTTTACAGCAAAAAATGCTGGCAATATGGGTGCCAGCATATTTTGCTGTAAATTTACAGCAGTTTTATTTTTCATGGATAAACAGCACTATTGTAAATTCACAGCATTTTATGCAGTTAATTTTACAGCAGTTCAGTTTTTTTTAATTTTACAGCAGATTTGTTAGTTTTAAAATAATTTTTGCTGTTAATTTTAATGCAATTTTAACAGCATAGCTGTAAAATTTTTAGCATTTGTTGTTGATATTTTTACCCCCCCCCCCACTCCCGTGCATTGTTTTTTTTCTTATATTAACCTGAGACATATTTTAAGGAGTTACTAAGTACTAAGAGGGTACTAAGTATTATCTTTTTGTTTACTCATATCATTGTTTTAATATCATCATAGGCGCAGAGTTCTGAAAATTATTGGTGGGGCTCAACTCTTTTTTACTCATATATGTGTATGTGAGTGTAATAAAAGATCGATTACCAATTTAATATTGCTTTTTAAACTCTCTTTTAAGGAAATTAAACAGAATGTTATACTGATAAATAATCACAAGTTAAATAAAACATTAAGACAATATAACAATTCGAATGATTCGAATGACCCGTGTATAAACTGATACTCACTGATATTCGCGATTATAATAAAATCAAAACGAAAGTTGACTTTGAATAACGTCTTTTTCATTTTCGAAATAGGGATTTTTTTTTCCTATTTTCATTTTTTTATATAAAAAGTTCAAATGTTGAGCCTTTTATTCTAACAATAATAATAATAATAATAAAATAGAACATAAAGTGAAAAAGTTTTCCTAATATCGTTTATCCCTATAACAAAAGAAAAAGAGAAAAAAATGGAACATTTAAAAATTCCATAAAATACTAGAATGTGTTAAAAAAAAAACTTTTTTTTATATTAAAAGGGAAAAAAATAGTCCATTTTAGAAATTATTGGTGGGGCTCGAGCCCCACGAGCCCATACAACTCTACGCCTATGAATATCATTATTATACAATCGATTCTATTACACACTATATTGCTAAAGGTGACCGGTCACTTGCGATTTTAGACGTTTTGTTAACTATCTAGAAAAATACATGAGGAATTAACCTGAAACTGCTTGTGTGTAAACAGTATAGTATAGGTTATATATTTCCGCGAAGATTTTTTCACGAAACGCCATAGGGGACTGTCAACAAATTGAAAAAGAAAGAATATCTTTTGAATAACCCTGTAAAAACTAATGCAGCAAAGGCGTTCAAACTCGAGATTATTTAGTGGCTTATTGTAATATACTGTGTTCATTTTTATGAGGATAGCACGTATACTCGTAGAGAAATTAAGGTTTTTATAAAAACAGTCCCAAATTTCGCCTAGTTTTTTGCTTATAATTTGCAGAGTTCTTAATATAAAAGAAAAGTTATTTTCAGAAAATATGACAAGCAACATTGTACATAACACTCTGCAATCAGAATGAAAAAATAATAAAACTTGGATGAAAAATGTGCAGGTTTACTAAAAAATGTTTCACTGCGCATGCGCGAATGCAATCAAAATATAATATGCATAATGTATTAGCTAAGTATATAGAGCAACTTTTGTGAAAGTCTCAAAATCATAGCTTAAAAATTCTGAAAATTATCGTCGATAGAATAAGCTCGAAATCCGTTGTTCCGAAAAGGAATAAAAAATATGAAGGGTTGTATCCAAATATAGTAGTACGTGCAATATCGTGTACGCTATCTTGGCACTAATCAACAGATATTTGATACAACCCCTCATTTTTTTGCTTCTTTTTGGGAACAACGGATTTCGAGCTTATTCTCTATCGACGATAATTTTCAGAATTTTTAAGCTAGGATTTTGAGACTTTCACAAAAGTTGCTCTATATACTTAGCTAATACATTATGCATATTATATTTTGATTGCATTCGCGCATGAGCAGTGAAACATTTTTTAATAAACCTTCTCATTTTTCATCCAATTTTTATTATTTTTTCATTCTGATTGCAGAGTGTTATGTACAATGTTGTTTGTCATATTTTCTGAAAATAACTTTTCTTTTATATTAAGAACTCTGCAAATTATTAGCAAAAAACTAGGTGAAATTTGGGACTGTTTTCATAAAAACCTTAATTTCTCTACGAGTATACATGCTATCCTCATAAAAATAAATACAGTATATTACAATAAGCCACTTATTAATAATCTCGAGTTTGAACGCCTTTGCTACATTTAGTTTTTACAGGGTTATCCAAAAGATAATCTTTCTTTTTCAATTTGTTGACAGTCCCCTATGGGGTTTCGTGAAAAAATCTTCGCGGAAATATATAACCTATACTATACTGTTTACACACCTGCAGTTTCAGGTTAATTCCTCATGTATTTTTCTAGATAGTTAACAAAACGTCTAAAATCGCAAGTGACCGCGGTCATCTTTGGCAATACAGTGTACATGTGTAAGATACAAATTTCGATTTTTGGTCACGTATATCACCCACAAAAATTTGAGTCATTTGCCTAGAGATAAATGTTTTTTCAATAAATCATAACAAAGGAAGATTTTACTTCATCTAGCTTTGAATTAATTATTCAGCATTCCGTTACAGGAATTTGTTTATCCGTTTGTTTGTATTTGAAAATATCTACTAATTAAAATCATATATATATTTCTCCAATAAGTTTAGCGTTATTTTTTGTATGTATTTAAATATTTTTGTTTATTCAATGTAGCCATTATTTTCCCCACCCCACCACCCGGATATAAAAAACTTTCTGATATTTAAACTATCATACATAAATAATTAATAACAAGACCTTATTGTACGCAACTTGCTGATATGGGAACTTTATATTGATAGAAAACTTGTTTATGCTAAGATAATTTTATAAGTCTACATTTAATGAACACAGGGAGGGAAAAAACATTTATGAGTTCAAGAAACATAGAATAAATTATAATGACAAAAAAATCTGTTCACATAAAAACTTTTAAATTAAGCGTAAAAATAAATAGATAATGAACAAAAGCATTAAACGAGTTGCGACAGTAAACAAACTCAAGAAATATTTTAGGAATTGATAAAATAGTGCATCCAGATTACTCATAATAAATGATTTGAAAATGGAAAATAAATCACTGTATAATCACTAAATATATTAAGTAAATAAAAATATTTAAATTACCATCGAAAGTGAACCGAAAATTGGTAGCGAGTAAAATATTTATAGGATTTAGAAAGTGTATTCGAATGCCAACGAATGAACTGGAATTTTGAAAAATATATAATAGCGTAATAAGACATAGCTAAAAAACAGGGATCTTGTTAAAAAAAAAGAATTGCTTGCATAAAGTTGGCCTGTGATACTTAGACACAAATTATACGTAATAATAACAAAGTCCTGGGGAAAAATATACTGAGTTAAAGTAAAAAACCACATAAACAAGCAAAATAATATATTTTTACGATTTGAAACAAAATATTTATTCTAGACAAATGACTCGAAATAGTGAGTGAGAAATAGTCGTGATAGTGATATACACGTGGCTTTAAAAAAAATCGTATCTTATAATTATATAACAGAAAATCTGATATTATTAAAACAATAATATAAGAAAACAAAGATAAAACTTACTTTTATTCTTTAAAATATATTTGTAATTATCCAATATCATGTGTAATTGTTACAACTTTATAGGCTCGCATCTAATGGTTGCCATTTCTCGTAGTTTTCAAGCGTCACTTCACTACTGGACTGCACCTGGCACCTGTGTTTATTCCCCTCATTTGAGATAATGAACAACAACACCAACAGATGTCGCTTTCTATACAGCTGTTATCGCTGTCAATTAACCAAAGTGCTGTTTTTCAATGCTAGGTGATATATTAACAGTATTTTTTGCAGTTTTTTCTTCCGTTTTTTTTTTTTTTTTGTGTTTTATTAATACAGTGTACAAACTTTTAGCATCATCTATTTTGGCCTATCACGATGAAAATCTTTATTGCATCTGTAACAGTTAAAAATTACAGATTGCTTCGACCTATTTTAATAAAAATAATAAATATTCAATAAATTAAGCTAACAAATGTTCTATTCCAAAACAAAGATAAGTAATCAGATTGAAACATCTAATCTACAACATTCAATAGAAAGTTTCAGTGAAGCTGGAGTTGAAAATCCCTGAGTTACAAGTAATTATTGAAAAGTGATTGACAAAATTATTTGAATAAGAGGTTGAAATAATAGTACAATACTTATAAAGAGCAAAATTTGATTTTCCTGGCGCTGTAATTTCAAATCCTTACTTTTATAAGAAACTTTTCCCAATTTTTTTCTCGGAAGTTTCAAATTTTTGTAACTTTTTCTCAAGGTTTTCAAATTTCCCTGAATTTTTCTCAGGAATGGTAAATTTCTCTGACTTTTCTAGTCCATGTAAATTTTCCCGACTTTTCCAGGTGGCTAGACACAATGAATTATGTTTAGTTTAGTCCAGAAACTTTAATAACATTTACATAGATGAATGTGCTTAACGTGTTTTATGTAGTACAGATTATTATTTAAAATGCTTTGAATTTGTATATAAAACATAATAGAGAACAATCAAGGCACATACTCACAAAAGTGAAATTTTTTCTATACTTTTGTGTTTGAAAATGTTAAGATATTACTAGTATATACTAAACTATTTTTGTTTAGATTAATAAAAGTAATGAACAATAATCTGAAGTAGTATTGTGATGCCAAAGTTTTAAAGTTATTTCCTTGTTGCCTCAGGAGAGTAATTCACTCGCCTACAGCTGTTCTTCATTCTCAGAATTAAAAACAAACATATTTAAAATTAAAATCATTTAAAATTAAAGTCAGAATTAAAAACAACCACAAGGCTAAAACTAACAGAGCTAAGAATAACTTGCATATATTTGGGACATCAGAAATGGAGGCAATTCCGATAAGTCCTCTTTTAGTCTTAAAACAAATGATATTTTTAATAGCTCCTTAATTCTTTCCACATTTTCGCTATTTTTTGCTGCCTCTGATGTAACTGACTGAAATGCACGAATTTAAAACCTTGAGTATAATGATACCAATACTTGAAACAGTAGTTACTAAAAATCTTTTGTAAAGCAACTTGTGTAATGTTTAAAATGTTTACTCTATACAGTAATAAGAAAGTTACCTTTAATTTGTTGCTCGTGATACAGTAGTAAGCCTCCTAATTACGATAAGTTCAAACAAAAATAAAGAGAGAAAAGGAACATTTCATCGAAACTTACATCTGGACTGGATAACTGACAGTAGTGATGCGAATTTTTTGCCTATTTGGAAAGACTGTTATCATCATTCGCCATCTGCAGAACATTTTGTGCTGAGCAGTGATAGACACTTATAAAGACTGTTTAGCTTGACTTTTTAATGAGACTTTCTGTGTTTTATGAACACTTGATTTGACTTTAACGATACAAAATTAGCCATTTAGATAATGATGTTTATTACGTATTTAACCAACTAAATGTAACCTACTTTTTGAGCAAAGGACGTGTATAATTCGTTTATATGTTTTTTGCTTCCCTTGTTGCCTCGACACCCGTCTAAGAGGATGTAAAATGTCCTTCTCATTTTATCGTATATTAAATATCTTTCTCATTCTTTAATGTGTGAAGATGAATATTTCTACATAGTGCACCACTACGCCCCTATGAAATATATGTTTTTTCAGCAGTGGTCTTCAATGTAGTAAAAGTGCATAATTTCTTTTCTCATTGTATATACGAAAAATATTATATTGACACAATGATAAACA
This sequence comes from Maratus michaelseni, assembly GCA_963931845.1. Lineage (NCBI taxonomy): Eukaryota > Metazoa > Arthropoda > Arachnida > Araneae > Salticidae > Maratus > Maratus michaelseni. The sequence goes on from OZ007599.1 coordinate 228,565,192, forward strand.
ACATTGTTTCATAATGGATTACACGAATATTGATGTGACGAAGCTACCAAACGGTAAGGTCCTTCTTATTTATTTCTATGAGATGTTTTGAAGAGATATTATTAAGTTAGAAAGCAAACTTTGGAGGTAAGCCATTCTCACGCCTAATTCATGTTAGTTAAAATATTTCTAACATAATTAGCATAGAGCATCTTCTGGAGAAACTTCAACAACTTCAACAACTGCGACATCAACTGCATGTTGAGTTGATGTTTGATATTTGTTTTTTTGACGAAGTCGTTGCATCTTTCTCCTCTGGCTGAGCTGGCGTATAAAAACAGCCTGAAATATAAAATTTAGCAAATAAATTCAGTCTTATTTATGATAGATGCATAATGCTTTTGGTACAAAAACAAATATGTGTACAACATAGCAGTAACTTACATAAACAGCAGCTTTTTCCTTTTGAGGTTTTTTTGTCGGCCTGCTTGGTGAATCGAAGCCCATTCTGGGGGTACTTTGCAGCTAGGGATTCTCCTAGATTGCTGTACTGCCATCGTAGGAAGCTATTATTTTCATTCAAGATAAGATTTTCACGACTGAAAAATGAAATGCAAAAGAAAAAAATTAGCAATATTTAAAATAATAATAATGCAACAAAAATTTTACTCTAAACGGAAAAAATGAAACATACTTTAGAAATGCGATCAGTTCTTCTTTCAATATGGAACTCAGCATAGTATAATCTTTTTTGATAATATTTCGCTCTCCAGTAGTGGTTTTAAGACGTTCGAAAATTCAGGTAATTCAAAGTATGTAGTGTTACTTGAGCCTTTAGGTTTTAAAGCAGATGCTGCACTGTCCACAGATTCTTCATCTGTATATACAGGGTGGTCCTAAAATATATGTAAAAAATGTAAAGGTAGGTAGAGGGGAACTAAATAAGTACATTTCGGATAGGAATGTGGGTGCGGAAATCCAGCGTTCAGGCAGTAGAGGGCGCTGTTGATTTCAGCGGATGAAAGCGTTTCGCTGACTTGAATCGTCATTCCCCGCACGATTCAAACAACATGCATCGTTACACCAATGCGGAGATTGTCGACATGCATTTCATGTGTGGGGCTGCGCAAGGAAATGGAGCGGCTGCTCAAAGGATGCGCACGTTCAACGGCTTTCGAGCTTGTCGAAGGACTATACTCTACTGTGCATAATACTTCTTCTTTTACTGCTGGAATTCTGTGATATCTTCCAGTGCCTGTATCACGCCTGAAAGCATAAAACGATCCACTCGCGCACAACTCCCGATGAAGACGTTCAGTCGTTCGGCGACCCGGCAGATTCCTACCCGGGAATCGTTCCAGTTACATCCTTTGAGCATCTTCTTGCGCAGCCCCATACATGAAATGCATGTCGGCAAGTTCCGCATTGGCTTAACGATGCCTGTTGCTCGAAAACCGTGCGGGGAAAGACGATTAAACACAGCGAAACGTTTTCATTTTCCGAACTCAACAGCGCCCTCTACTGCCTTAACGCGGCATTTCCGAACCCACATTCCTATACGATATATGCTTATTTAGGTCCCCTCTACCCACCTTTACATTTTTTACATATATTTTAGGACCACCCTGTATAGTTACATCATCAGAAATATAGTCCTGTTTTAAGAAAACGAAGGAGAAAAGAAAGCAATGTTTATCTGTTCCATGTTCTTTATGGTGTATGAAGAAAAAATACAGATACATTATTAAAGTTACTTCTTGGATAATTAAATGCATAAAACTATACTAAAATATATACGTTAAAAATATTTACAATATGAATTTTAACAATGAAAATGGCATTGATTTTTGACAATAGAATAAAAAATACATATATATTTTTAAGATATATCAACTGCTTTAATATAATTTAGGATTTATAATTAATGGATGATTAAAAACATTGAAATATTTACAATTAAAACATTATAGAAGTATTTACAATTTGAATACATTAAAAACATTGAAATATTTACAATTAAAACATTATAGAAGTATTTACAATTTGAATACATTAAAAACATTGAAATATTTACAATTAAAACATTATAGAAGTATTTACAATTTGAATTATAAATCAAACAAAGTATTGCAATGATATATACAGGGGAGTATTACATATATGTTCCCATTAATTAAATAGCTTAAGAGAGGCCATGGGTGTAAGAGGTCTGCTGCTGAAAATGTGTCATATATTTTGGAAACTTTCATATCAAATACATTAATATTTACAAGAAATTTACGAATAAAAAGCACATAAAAATATAATTTGTCATTAAAAAAGAGAATCTTCACAATTTTAGAAAAAGTATTTTTATCAGCAACCATATTGCCAGAAAATATAATATCACCAACTGAAAATGGTACAGAATTTATCATCACTTTTTCGAATGACATACAATTTTTGCACAAATCACTTTCAGTGATGTCATTATTGAAGAAAGATTTTTCTACAATAATATTTTCTTTACCCGTATCAAAAAGCTTTAAATGTGGCGTGAAAATTTCTTTGTTTAGTTGTGCTCCATTATTCCAAAAAGTCGCTGCAAAATGCATTTGGAAATATTCGATAACTGATAAAGAGAGATTTTTAAAATTGAAATATTTCCTATTTTTTGCTATGGCATTTGTCGCTTCCATGCGCATAGTCCAGTGATGTCTTGTGGGACCGTGCTGTCTGATTTGCTCTGGAAGATGTATCATCATATGCATTTTTGGAATGATATTATCAGGACCATAGCATCTGATAAATAGTTCTTGGTGTGTGGCAATTAGGGTTTCTAAATTATCCAGCATTTCAATCCGAATAACAGGTGATAAGATGAACTGGATGATTTGAATAAGCTTTACAAAGCAAATCAAAATTTCTGGAGATTCCTTTTCAAAGCAATCTTTTAAGATAAATGGCAGATGAATAACTAAATTCAAACAAGCACTGCTTCATGCATTTAGCTGTAGATTACTTTAAAATAATCTTGGGTACATGGATTTGCTTACTGAAGAATGAAATTTAAATTTGCTAATTAGGTCTTATAATTTTTTTCTCGTGAAATAACCCTCATCAATGAAGATTTAAGAAACAATGTAGTTTCTTTTGGGGCAACACCTTCCAGAAAAATGTGCATTGGATCATACAATAAGTCTTTTGTCAAAGAAAAATATGGAAGTTTGCAAAGAATCGAACGTGAATTTAATCCAAATTCCTTGGATAAACTTTCGCGTTCATTGTTATTCTGAGCATTTTCTATCAAATTTTACTGTCTGTTAATTTCTGAATCAGTTCTTAAATTGCACATTGTGTGGTATGCACAAGTCTTATAATCCTGATGGGGAATTTTACATGGTTACATGTGAAACGACATGGTTGTTTCACAACAGCAGAATATCCTTCTTTGAAGCCACCCATATTATGGCAAGCCAATGAATCACCAGTATAAGCCGAAAGGCAACCATAAAACTTGCACGTGCCTTCAGGTGTGGTTAAAAATAAACCTTCATTTTCAAGAATATGTGAGGTTTCAAAAAAGTCCTTTAATAAAACATTTTGCTTCTGCTGTTTTAACAAAACTGGCTTGTACTACAGCCAAAAGATGAATATGAGCCAACTGGGAACAAAGATGCGTTGGAATATTCAAAAACACATCGTTAATTTTCCCTTTCGGGAATGTTTCATACTCAGTGGGTTGGCAATTTCTATGTCATCGTGATACAACATCATAATAAAAACATTTTTTGGATGCTTTTGAATCCCAGGATGATTGGAATACCTTAATCCACTTAAAAAAATCAAATAAAACCCCATTCTCTATGTTACTGTTTCCTCTATATGGATTGCAAAAATATTTATTGTAATCAGAGCTCTTTAACAAATTTGAAAACAGAGCTTGCAGAGGAACATAATAACCTTTTTTGGCAGAGTTGCCATTTTCAAATACACATTCGTCTGGCTTTATATACACTCCTAATTTAGTATATTTTTGTTTGCGTGAATAGTTTGACGTCATTTCGTCAAGAGATAGATTTGATCCACACTCATCCAGAAGATCTTGCACTTCTGATACTACGGTATTAATTAATACTTTAGAAGCCCTGTATTTTCCCTCTAGCTCTATACAAAGATCAGTCACTATATCAAAGGGTTTGTTCTCATTAGATTCACAATTACCTACTATCGGCGAAAAATCCACTGACGCTGTTTCCATATGTGGAACAGCTTGTGTATGTTTCGCCTGGCATTTATTTAAATGTATTCTGTAGGCACCTTTAGAATATAAGTTTTGATTACAATTGACACATTGAAGAAAATATTTTCCTTGATGAAATTTATTAATGTGCCAATTGAATGCATTAAAATTATGCGTTTCAAATTCACATAGGAGCACATTTATGAAGTTTTTTGGTATTGATACCAGTTTAAGGTCTCAACGGATGCTGGGAAGGAATGGTTTCATGCTGGGTAGACCTTCTTTACTAGAACCTGGCTCTACTACTAGTGGAATATAACTGCTTTCATTTGCAGACTCTGATTGTTCGTCAATTGGTGAATTTACTGCATCTGCAATTAGAATAAAATATTTTAATGTAGAAACAAATAAAATTTCAAGATATTCAGTTTATCGATAAGAAAAATAAGCCTTAGCATATAATTTTTAGCATGCACACTAACATATAGTAAATCACAAAATCCAGATATAATATACTTCAATAATTTTGTAATATTTTGTAACAATTAGAATTTAGATGAATACAGTGTTTGCTTAATTGTATACGACTCTAAAAGTACAAAATAGTGATTAAAATCATTACAAATTCAAACAGGATTTAAAATATCAGCTTTACATATAATTGCATACCAAATCTCATAGTATTAAAGGTTGTTGTTTATGATGGCTGATTATCTACACAAGAAATATAGGACCAAGGGGAGATGCCCTCCGTGGAGGTCTTTCTAATGGATCCTAACCCGTATTTACACAAGGTTTAAAGAAAACTATGAACGATAAGGCCGACGGGCGCGATAGGGTTTAAACCCAGCACCTCCTATCTACCAGCTTTGAGAGCAGAACTTCTCAGCCACTGGTGGGACAGTTATTAAAGGAAATTGTGTGAAATTTCAATTGAAAGTTTGTAAACATTTTAGGTTAATATATATATATATATATATATATGGTTGGATAATTTAAAAATTAATTTTTATTAACAATGAGCTTTTAAATAACTTTTTGCGATTTTAATTAATCTTTTTTTTTTCAGAAATAAATAAAACAGGCGGGTGTTTGGGTGATAACACTAAAAATGAAAAAAGGATGTAACCGTAGTCCGATGGCTTCAGGGCCTCCCGAGCAATCATTCCTGCTTTTCAATGTCTTTAATTTAATGCTTTTCGCTTTAAAATTTGTCCAGTGGATCTTTTCAATTTTTACTTTCTTCTATCTTTACAAGAAAGTATTGGATTCATGAAAATTTTCGACTTCCGGTTTTTGACGGATTTATACGTGTTAGAAGGTCCTGAACACGATTTGACCATTTTTAGAAAATGTTTTTCTGTGAGTCTGTCTGTATGTGACAAAAATTTTGTGGGCGCTCTATCTCAAGAACTAATGCACGAAATTTAATAAAACTTTACACTCAGTTAGTCCCTGGTTTAATTGGTGCTGATTAGTTTTTGGTAAAAATCGCCCAAAAGGTGGCGCTGCTATGCTGTCTTTTTTGCGACTATCAACGCAATTTCATCAAACTTCAGGTTCAGTTAGACCTTGACATAAATAGACGCTGATTACGTTCTGGTGTAGATATCTCAACAGGTGACGCTACTATACCACTTTTTTCTCGATTTTTACGATAGCTATATCTCAAGCACTAATGCACGGAATTTCATCAAATTTCAGATTCTGTTAGACCTTGACATAAACAGATGCTGCTTACGTTTTGTTCTAAATCTCCCAACAGGTGGTGCTGCTATGCTGCATTTTGCAGGATTTACACGATTTTAGCAATAGTCATATCTCAGGAGCTAATGCACGGAATTTAATAAAACTTTAGATTCACTTAGACGTTGACAAAGTTGTTGTTGATTAGATTTTGGTCTAAATCTCGCAACAGGTGGCGCTGCTATGCTGCATTTTGCAGGATTTACACGATTTTAGAAATAGTCATATCTCAAGAACTAATGCACGGAATTTAATAAAACTTTAGATTCAGTTAGACCTTGATATAAATTGGTGCTGTTTCTTTTTAGTGTATTTGAAATTTTTGTGAGATAGAAGAAAGTTTTGGGAGTGGCACATCTTTTTTTTTTTTTTTTTTTCAGAAATAATTAAAACAGGTGGGTGTTTGGGTGATAACACTAAAAATGACTCAAGGATGTAACAGTACTCCGATGGCTTCAGGGCCTCCCGAGCAACCATTCCTGCTTTTCAATGTCCTTAATTTAATGCATTTCGCTTTAAAATTTGTCCAGTGGATCTTTTCGATTTTTACTTTCTTCTATCTTCTTACTATCTATCCGCAATAACACTATCTCAAGAACTAATGCACGGAATTTCATCAAACTTCAGGTTCAGTTAGACTTTGACACAAATAGACGCTTATTACGTTCTGGTGTAGTTATCTCAACAGGTTGCGCTGCTATACCACTTTTTTCTCGATTTTTACGATAGCACTAATGCACGGAATTTCATCAAATTCCAGATTCTGTTAGACCTTGACATAAGCAGATGCTGCTTACGTTTTGGTCTAAATCTCCCAACAGGTCGCGCTGCTATGCTGCATTTTGCAGGATTTGCACGATTTTAGCAATAGTCATAGCTCAAGAGCTAATGCACGGAATTTAATAAAACTTTAGATTCACTTAGACGTTGACAAAGTTGTTGTTGATTAGATTTTGGTCTAAATCTCGCAACAGGTGGCGCTGCTATGCTGCATTTTGCAGGATTTACACGATTTTAGAAATAGTCATATCTCAAGAACTAATGCACGGAATTTAATAAAATTTTAGATTCAGTTAGACCTTGATAGAAATTGGTGCTGATTCTATCTAGTGTATTTGAAATTTTTGTGAGATAGAAGAAAGTTTTGGGATTGGCACATCCGACTAGTTTTTTCTTACTTTTCAGTCAAGTGTCAGAAAATGGTGAGTGTTGAGAAGAAAGCAAAATGACTTTGGAGGGACACACGAGCCCGGAGTAACCTTTCTGCTTTTCAATGTATTTAATAATTTTCACAATGATTTAATGATTAATGTGAATGCTTAATGTTAACTGTATTGATTAGCAAAATGCTAATCAATCACTGTCAGAAGAAACAAAATTTTAAGTGTCTTATTATTTTTGGCTGAATCACAGCAATATACTTGGCGATATTGAATTTGGCGAGACGGTAAATCATTTCTTGTTTCACCATTTTGTTCCAAGCATTGTGGCTATGTCTACTTTAATTTAATTGTTGTTTTTTTTTTTCGGATCAATGAGTTTCTTGAAATGGGTGTGTAGTTGAGTTGAGGTATTTTTTTATTTTTCTGTTTGTGAGGAAGTTTGGCTTGATGGTAAATTTCATTTGACATGTATAACCAGTCTATTAAGTGTGGACAAAATATGAGAAATAAAAGTAATTTTTTTTATTTTTTATTTGAGTGTCTAGAGATTTCTGGAACGAATTTGTGCATTTTTAATGTTGCGAATAAAGACATTTTAATGTATTGACAAATTTAAAATCAGAGCTATTGATGAATTTGTGCATTTTTAAGATTGCAAATAAAGACATTTTAATGCATTGATAGATTTAAAATTGGAGCTGTTGATACATTTTAAATCAGAGCTGGTGACATATTTTGACAATTTTAAAACTGGAGCTGTCAACATATTTTGGCAAATTTAAAAACGGAGTTTGAAATTTAATTTCTTTTATGAATGTTAAAAAATTTTCATAGAATATGAAAAAATGCAAAAAATATTGAATGTCGTGAAGGAAAAACTTTATTGCTAAATGTTTTAAACAGAAATCGTTTTACTAATTTTAAAACTTGGCACAGAACTGATAAAATCAACATGATGGAATGATTTTATTAGTAAGAGTAAGTTGCTGAAAAATCAAACTTTTTTTGCATGCAATGGCTTTTGTGAATGAAATTCTCGTTGGAACTACCTGTGTAATTAATCATCCATTTGTGTTGTGTTGCGTCGTGATGTGCGTAGGGAGAATTTTGCTTTACAGATTACCATATTTTAGGTTGACACGTATCATAAAAATCACCAAGTTGGGTGTTTCGCTTGTTCTAGGATTCTGCCTTTTTGAAATTTATTTTCCAGGCACCAGTAGTATCATTTGTCAACATTAAAAACATTTTATGTCGCTACACTGAAACAAATAAGGGGCAAGTTCCCTTTTTCTTTTAAACATACTTTTAAAGATTTTAAATTCTGTGTGGTAATAAGGAGGGGAGGGCGGGGTAAATAATTATATCTTGTTCCAATAAAGTAATAAAATTGAAAAATCTAAACAGTTTTATGTATTTTAAAGTTTGTGAGCTGAAGGAGGAAGGGGAGTATCAAACAGAGATGAATAGAAATTTTAGAAAGGACGAAATAATTTAGATGACTAATTCTTTAGTGATCATTAGAAATTTACAAACACGGCAGTAAAAGTAAAATTAAGGAGTTTTAACATATAAAACAGGGGTACAAACAGCCAAATTGCAAGAAAACAGAAAAATTTTGTTATCCCCTTTATTCCAAAAAAATCCTTTTTTTTCTAGGGATGGAGCAGAAATTTCAATGATTGATTAATCTACTGAATACAGAAAACTTTACATTCTCAGTACTGTTAGGAGGGGGAGGGGGATTTAATTGGCTAAATATTTATTAGTATTATAAAAAAATAAAATAATTTTGACCTTTTCAAATTTGTGTGCAGAGAGAAGAAAGACAATTTTTTGAGCGAGGGGGGGGGGGGAGGCAGGCAGGATTTTGTTGATTTTTTTAAAGCAGAATTAAGAATAGTTGGTTTAAGAATAGTTTGCTACAAAATATAGTTTTTTCTCAATCACTGACAATAAGAAATACTCAATGGCAGTATGTGGCCAAGTCAGAGGTGGCAGATATTTATTACTTGGTGTTTTTTACCATCTTTTGAAAAACTATAATCTTTTACCCAAATAATGCATAGCTAAAAAACATAATATTTGGGTTTCCATGCCAAATAAACTAAAAAAATTCAATATTCCCCCTGATGATATAAATGAGAATATATTTTTATTTTATTTTTATTGCATTAAGTTTTCATACAATTAATTAAATTTTGGAAAATCATCATTTTTTGCCTTGCAGAAATGTTTTCAATTTTGAATTTTTCAAGTTCTATCAAACATAGAGAATTTTATGACCCCACCCCCATTTTAAAGAGGAGTTTATAAGGTTTAATTTGATATGCAAGTTGACTATGCTTAGTTAAAAAATATATATTTTTTTTAAATTTAAATTTTTAGATAGTGTTTTTCATTTCATTTTATTTTATTTTTAAACTCTATGTTTGTTGTAATATTATAAGCTTAAAATTACGACATTTTTAGAGTGGGATCTAAATTGGGCCAGGGGTTATGAAATAAAAGCAAAAGATTACCATACAAATAATAAATAAATAAATAGAGTTAGATTGTTATTTAAATGGCAATTTTTTAGCTTCTATTTGATAGTCCTCATCCCACTGAGATCCCACTCAAAAAATTTCAGAATTTTAAGCTTATTATAATACTACAACAAACATACATTTTTTTCTTTTAAATTTTAAAACACAATATTTAAATAATTTTGAAATTTTAAATTTAAAAAAATCAAAATTTACCTTTTTTAAACTAAACATAGTCAACTTGCATATTAAATAAAAAATTTATAAACTCCTCTTTAAAATGAGGGATCATAAAATTTTCTACATTTCATAGAACTTGATATATTCGAAATTGAAAACATTTATGGAAGCCAAGAAATGGTGATTTTCCAAAATTTCAATAAATTATTATACGAAAATTTAATGCGATAAAAATAAAATAAAATTACATTCTCATTTATATCACCAGGGAGAATGATCCCTGACAGTTTCATCGGAATCTGAAATGGTCAGGTTGAGTGTCTTGTTTATTTGGCGTAGAATGACCCATTTGGCAAAAGTATTTGTGCGTTATTATTAATATTAGTTTCAAAGATATCTTTGAGTTGGTAATATACCAATAACAAAATGATGAGTACTGTTTTATAATAGACAAAATATAATTTCACATTTCCAAATTCTATTAAATTTATATATATATTTAAGGCACTTTTAATCTGAAATACACATATATAATTATTAGAGCGTAAAATGTGAACCACCATCATTATGATTTGTTAAACTTCATAAAATGTAAAATATCCAAGGCTTCCAAGGGATATGTTTAAAGATCCCCCCCCCCTCCCCCTTCTTATCCCCTGAAGTAGGGGAGACTGTTACACAGTGGACCAATTTTTCAGTTAATTTTTTTTTTTTCTCTTTAACGGACAAACTGATCTGCATGAAAATATTTTAGAATATTCCTTAAACCTTTATACATTCATCATAATTTTCTCAGAACATAGTTTTCAATACATTTTTCAGATTTTTTTCCCTATACACCCGTAAAGTGGACCAGTGTGCCCCAGTAGTGGGGCACACTGGTCCACCCACCGGGGCACAGTGGACCGCTATTAGGTATTATCTGAAATACAATATAAATCTATTATTCATTAATTTAATTCTTTTTTACTTTTCCTTTAGCCAGAAAATAACATAGTAATATAAATTTACAAGTAAAATTTTGAAAAAAAAATTATTATAATTGGAAAATAATAACAGATTAATGCAGGAACAATTGCAATTTAGTTGAAGTTATTACTTAAGTACAAAAAAATCAGTGCACATTAAAATTTGCAAATGAAATTCCAAAATACTTATGAGCAAGATTAAGCCTGGAAGTTTCCTGAAATACTTTTGGGTCTGGGAGCAACATTATGGAATCATTGACATTAACAACAGATTCATCTACAGTTTCGGGGAAAATAAACTGATTTTCATTCAATTTACAATTTAGTTGAAGTTATTACTTAAGTACAAAAAAATCAGTGAACATTAAAATTTGCAAATGAAATTCCATACTTATGAGTAAGATTAAGCCTTTTACTTAATATACTTTTTGAAATACTTTTGTGTCTGGGAGCAACATTATGAAATCATTGACATCAACAACAGATTTATCTACAGTTTCGGGTAAAATAATTTGATTTACATTCAATTTGCATTTCATGATTCGTACTTGAATAGAATCATCACCAATTAGACTTCAGTTATATTTATCAAAGGCAGTAAATACAAAACAAAATATTTCTTACTATGTTAAATAAATATTTTTCTTTGTTTACTTTATTTTACAATTAAATAACTACTTTAAAACAATATTTCTTGATAGAAAATAAGCAATTATTAAATATTTTGAACATTCTGCATTACAGGAGCACAGTGGATTGTGGACCACTGTGCCCCAGGAGTGGGTAGTCCACTGTGCCCCATGTTGAAGTCCAATAAATAATCATATTAATGTTGTGGAGTTTTGGGGTTCTTTCTAAAACACAACTTACTTAAACTTAAAAAGCTCATTTATTACTCAATCTTCACTTGACAATTAAATATTTAGAAAAAAATAAGTATACCCTGATTAGCTCCACTGAAATCTGTTGCCATGGAAAAGGTAGCAAATTATATTAAACTAATCAAAATATCAAAACTTAAGAATCCGAATAGGTTAATACAACAATGATAATTTTGAACTCATCATTTTAAGACAATATTAAATGTAGTAAGGGGCAACAGATTTCTAAATCAAGTAGCATACTGGATTGCATAAAGAACACCCAACTCCACTCCAACCCGATCAAGCTCAAATCTCCATACACATTAAATTAACAAAAGTGTAATCATCATATAATTTGGAAAAATGCAGACAACCTGAAATTCCTCCAATATGAGGACTAAAAGGGGAAAGAGTTAAATCCGTTAATAGAATAGGGATATGATGATGTACTAAAATTTTAGAACAACCATAGAGATTCTGAACAAGATCCGATCGGTTAACCAAGAATCGTATAGTGGTGTATAATGACTGGATATATATATATATATTTTTTTTTTTTTTTTTTTTTTTTTTACTTTTTAAAATAAAACAATTTTGGTGTATATTTTAGAAAAACAATGTTTCTGAAAGAGGAGAGTTAAAGCTTAATTTAACATTTTATGAAATTAAATTTAATATTACTGTTTCACTTATTAATCTATCCATCCTTAAATCAAGATCAAAAATACGATTGTATAACATTGAGTGAACTTCAATTTATGTTCATTAAAACAGTCAGTTATGAATTTAAACTTAAGAAATTTTAAAGTCCTAATTTAATAAAGTTGAATTTTCTCACCCTTTTTTTTTTTTTTTTTTAATTAATCACAGAAAGGTTAGGCCATTCTTATAGGTCTACTGTGAATATAAAAAATTAATTATTTAGAGATTTATACAAAGAAAAACATACCAACTTTGATAATAAACAAAAAAAAAAACACAATTTATTTGAACATTTAAAATAATGAAGCAACTAAGTTATCAAAAATAATCTTAATAAAACAATATAACAGCTGATCTTTTAAGTTGAAACCACTCACTGGTTACTTTTAAATTACACATCATATTTTTAAAATTACCATCATATTACCATTTAATGGTCGTTCAAACATACAAACATTATATATTAACCTACAGACTATTTCTGTTCATAATGTTTATTCTTATTGAAATTATCCAAAGATATTCATTTCACTTTTAAACTCTGGTATAGCAAACATTTTTTTTTTTTTTTTTTTTTTTTTTTTTTTAAAGAGGTACAAATAAATAAAAAAAAAAACTATGCAAATAGTACTTACAACAGGTAGAGAGTTCTACAATTTTAGTCAATGGGCACTTAGGAGCATTTCCTCCTTTTTCAAAATCTGATGAAGCACTTAAGCTGGAGTATTCAGGCTGGGGAAAAATTCAGACGTGGTTTCAAGCTAACATTCATCAATCCTCTCATCTCACTGCATCACTTGCCATCAACTACTAGGTCCATCATCTAGTCCGGAGGGGAAAATCGTTCTACGGTCCAGAACTTCACCGTCGGAGTCAGTAATTTCACCTTCCTGAAGCATGTGTTTTATTCGAAGATAGCCATCACCGTAACTCAGAACACTACGACTTCTAACGACCGGTTTAGTTCAATATCTATGATCACTTCTGATGGTTAAGAAGTCATAATCTTGGAGCGCCACTACGCCAAAAAAAAATAGGCTACACATATCTTCTTCTTAATTTCTCGTTAACAGTTATAGATCCGCAATTCGAAAATGCCCTTATAGCCTCTTTTCATCATAACATCATGATTTAGGATGGTTAATGTAGGGCCATCAATGCCCCACTCTCAAAAAAAAAAATCTTCCAGAAACCTGTCCGCCTTCAACAACTTCGCGATCCAGCCCACAGGCCAATCTTCGAGCCCCGTAATAAGTCGAATTTTTTTTACGAGTCAAACGACAGGTCTCTTGGCCAAGCAACAAGTGTCGTAAACATTCATTCTCCCGCGCTGCTTGAAAAACGGGACCGATCCACTCTGCCAGGGGTACGGGAATGGAAACAAAAGGAAAAATGGACTCATCGTGAAGACTACAGCTTGCCGCTCCACTCTGCCGGCCGCTTCATGGGGGAAGGAAACCATGCATCACCCCCATGGCGTGTGCTGAAGGGGGGTCCTGTTAGCCTCTGTTTACATGGGCGCCAGCTATCCGCCTGATAGCAGAGCCAATTGAAGCCTGACGTAAACTTACAAAGCCTAATTGCGTGTATAGTACACTCATAAGATAACGTAATTCTTAGCAACAAGTGTCGTAAACATTCATTCTCCCGCGCTGCTTGAAAAACGGGACCGATCCACTCTGCCAGGGGTACGGGAATGGAAACAAAAGGAAAAATGGACTCATCGTGAAGACTACAGCTTGCCGCTCCACTCTGCCGGCCGCTTCATGGGGGAAGGAAACCATGCATCACCCCCATGGCGTGTGCTGAAGGGGGGTCCTGTTAGCCTCTGTTTACATGGGCGCCAGCTATCCGCCTGATAGCAGAGCCAATTGAAGCCTGACGTAAACTTACAAAGCCTAATTGCGTGTATAGTACACTCATAAGATAACGTAATTCTTATACAGGGCGGTCGGTCATTCTTATATCAAAGTCAGACTAGATGACTCCAAATTTTCCACCTGTGCAGTCTACTGACAAAACATCCCTCCCTTGCTGTCTGCTTTTCGTATTTGAAAAACAGGAAGCTACGTTAGACTATAAACGTTGAAATTACTTTGCAAAAAGAAAAAGAAAGAAGAAAAAATAAAAACTGATTTTATTATAATTATTACAATTACTTTTATTTATTTAAATTTTTATTAGAAACAGAAAAAAAGAGTGCTTTTAAATAAATGTTGAGAAAGTGATTTAAATAATTAATGTAGATAAAAAAAAAAATTTGTTGAAACCAACCGTAACAAGATTGCTCCCCCCGGCTAATTAAAAAAAAAAATTTTTTTTGAGAAAACAAATTATTTTTTTGAAAGGTAACTTGGTACCACATGGCATGCTGGGACCTCAACACTGAAAAAACTGACCCACAAACACAGATCATACATCGATCCGGGACGGGATCCAGAGAGTTCACCGCTGAAATACCACCCTGACAATATATTCCGGATATATACAACCAGAGCTCGCACATCCGTAGAAACCATTACCTAAAATATTACCTGAAACATGACCATAAAAGAGTACTACCAGAGGAGGGACCACAAGGCTGATTTTACCACTAAAATGACCAAGATATTTTCTGCACCTGTAAAAGAACACATGTTCCACCTGATTGTGAAACCTCACTTCCCTACTACTGTCATTTCTACGCATAACTGCATCCTTCCTGAGACTTCTGGCAACAGAACTGTAAATAATACATAAATTGAATTTTGAAAAAAAAAAATTAGCCGAAAAAGAAGAGAAGTGCCCACTGATTAATTGTCACTATACTGCTTATATACATAACTTCAATAATTGGCATCACAGTATATTACAACACTATCTATTAATGTAAATAAGTACTAGTAATATCATAGTTACAACACTGTAAATGTCAATGAAATTTGTAAAACACATATTAATTCTATTATACAAAAATACACAAGAGCAACTGGTGACACACAAAAAAAAATATATACATATACATCTGTAAGACACAAATTATGGTATCACAGACCATGTTAGAGAATTACGCACACAATTGTAACAATTTTATATGAGAACACATGTTTGTTTTCGAACACAGTCTAATGATTCGGGATATTATGTAGATTTTACAAATGCACGTACAAGTAATGTGCATGGGAAAGAGTATCTCTGCCTCTGTGCTACTTATAGCAAAAAGCAGTTTCGGGCCTTTTGGGCACTACAGGGAAAACATTCCACAAAATAAAATAAAAAACAGGGGTGGTGACATATATCACCAGGAAGGAAAACACACATTCCACAAAAATAGGAAGTAGAATAAATAAAATAGTTAATTTTAGCACTTTTAGCCACACACAACAACATACAGGCATGTACATGAGACAGTATGTACTAGAAAAAGAAAAAGGGCCCACACTCCTTAGTTTAAGCTCAAATAAAACCACAAACTGTATAGTAAATAATAAATCTATCTAGTTAAAATGTAGAAATTAAAGTAAACACATACTTAAAAAGTTATATACAAAACACTGATGCATTAAAAAAAACTGAACTAAACAGATCTACCTCGGCAAAAGGGCATACAAAACACAACATCCTAAAAAAATTTTAAAGTAACAAAAATTACATTCGTTTCTTTTTTTTTTTTTTTTTTTTGCAAAAATATACCCAAAATCTACGAAAACGGGGTGCGGACGGGTATATACCACATAATCTACCATAAAACAGACAAAAACCTTAAGTATAGGCATAAAAAGGGTTAAAAATGCCTACATGAGAGTATCAACACACAACCAAAACAAACCTTTAATACGCTAGAAAAACTAAGTTCCGTTTTAAAAATGTCAAAAAAAAATAATTAAATATACATACACATTAACTAAACTATAAATAAATACAAATAAACAAGGTAAAATTGAATAAAAATGCTTGAATAACGAAAAAAGGTAGTTAGTATTTATAACTCGGACGGTCTCTTCTATCCCGTAGCGAATAGTCGGTTCTAGAAATCGATATTGAACGACTACTTCTATTCGATTTAGCAGCTGGACGAATCGATGAACGAGACCTGCGCGAATCGCTGTGCTCAGCAGTTGAACTGCTTTCTGCCGTGGCTGAATTTTTACCTACGCGCATTTCACTGCCTTCTGCCGTTGCTAAATTTTTATTTACGCACATCTCGTTATTCTCTGCCGCTGCAATCTCCGGAGAAATGGGAGGTGGGGGAGAGGGATTTATGATTTCAGTCGCGTCGCTGTCTGTTTCCTCCACTTCCGGCGCTACCGGAGTTTCGTTATTGTTGACGTTCACTACTGCTGGTGCGCGGTTACTATCATATGGTGCCCAGGGAATGAATCGGTTACGCTTACACCTGCGTACAGGAGGAGAATCGCGCGGTTGGTGTGGTGAATCGATGGTCACGTTTTCAGTCGATCCCAGGCCAATTGTTTGTTTTGGTTTACTGGACCAGATGGGGAGTCTGTCTTTGAAAGAAGACAACCTGTCAACATGGACAACCTGACAATTTTTGGGATTAGCAACTAGCGCTATATTAAAATTAACCTCATTTAGCTTCTCAATTATAGTAAAAGGACCATTATTTTGCTTGCTTAATTTTTTTGTATTACCAGGGGCGACTGTGGGTGTAAATAACCACACAAGATCTCCTATTTTAAAATTTTTATCAACAGCTGTCTTTTCACGGTATTTTTCCTGCTGCTCAGAAACTTTAATTAAATTACTATGTACTTCAGTGTATACTTTTTGAAGAGCTGGGATTAAGAGTTCGCAAAAAGAGGGTGCATCATTATAATTAAAAGAAGGTGGTTGAGAAAAGAGATTATATGGTAGATTCATATTTCTGCCATACATAACTGCAGCTGGGCTAAGTTTAGTTGAAGAGTGGACAGCTGAACGCATAGCTAGTAGTGCAAATTTGAGTTTAGTGTCCCAGTCAGATTGATTTTGGTTGACTATGTGACAAAGTGCATTTTTAAGAGTACGATTCTGTCTCTCCACTTGCGAGTTGCCAGCCGGGTGATAAGATGAGGTCTTAATATGATTAATACCAAACATTTTATATACGTGCTCTATCGCATCTGAAATTAGATTCTTCGCGTTGTCCGTCGTAATAAAACAGGGCGCACCGTAGCGTGATATGAAATCAGCTAAAGTGTCCGCAATGACATCTGAAGTGGTTGAACTAACCGCATATGCTTCTGGCCACTTAGTAAATGAATCTATATATGCGACAATATACTTATTTCCCGAAAAAGTTTGCGGTAAGGGTCCAATGAGATCCAAATGAACCTTGTTCATGGGAAACTGGGGGGTCGGCATACGTTGCAGAGGGGCGAGCTGGTTCGCTCTATAAGCTCTCTTCTGCTGGCAACTAATACATGACTCCACTAGATGCTTGACATCTGACGACATTCCTGGCCAATAGAAGTGCTCACGAATGCGATCAATGGTCTTTTGAAAGGCTTGATGACAAGCCGCTAGGGACTCATGTGTTAGTGCAAAAACTTGAGTAACCAATTCTTTTGGCACGACTAACTTTACAGATTTATTCAAAATAGCTGACTCCCTTGTATCCTCACAAACTAAAATGTCATCTCTAAAAAAAAATTTCATGTATTTAGGAGCAATTTCTACACCTTGGTCTAGTTTTCTTGCAATCTCGCAGCATTTCTTGTCTGATTTTTGTAATTCACCAATTTTTTCAAGTAGATTAGAATGAGGCATAAAAGTAACTTCCTTTTCGACTTGTATACAAAAATTACAATTAACAGTATCATTGGAGTTATCATTGTTGACATACCTCGAAAGGAAATCTGCGACACTGTTACACTTACCTTTAACAAACTTGATTGTAAAATTAAAGTCTGAGAGAGTGCAGATCCATTTAGCCATGCGAGATGTAGGGTCGTGAATTTTAAACATAAATGTTAGAGGCGCATGGTCTGTATAGATGAGAAAATGGGTATTAGCAATGTAACATTTGAAGTGGGCAGTAGCCCAAACTAAAGCTAGTAATTCCCTTTCAGTGGTGGAGTAGCGGGTCTCAGCATCTTTCAATTTTCTGCTGGCAAAGGCAACAGGATGGAGCATGTTATTTTCATCTAATTGTGATAACACTGCCCCTAATGCTTCGCCACTGGCATCAGTATATAAATGGAATTCTTTCTCAAAATCAGGGAGTGCAAGACATGGTTTTGAAATAAGAGCCATTTTAAGGTCTTCAAATTCTTTCTGTGCATCTTCATTCCACGAAAATTTTCCTGTCTCTTTCGTTAAGTTGATTAGATTTTTAGCTCTCTTAGTAAAATCTGGTATAAATCTCCTATAGAAAGATAGAGTTCCAATAAATGACCTAACAGCCTTTCGGGTAGTTGGAGGTTTAAAATTTTCTATTACGGCAATATTTTTATTGATAGGTGATACTTGGCCACTACAAATCTCAAAACCTAGATATTGTATTTTATTCGAAAGGAAAGTGCATTTACTGGGCTTAAGTTTAAGTTTATGCAGTCTTAAACTTTCAAAGACCATGCTAAGCTTCTCAAAATGAGAATTAACATCACTGGAGGCAATTACAATGTCGTCGATATAAACAAGAATTCCAAGATTGCCTAAATCACCGAAAATAGCATTCATAAGTCTTTGGAAACTGTTACCTGAATTTGAGAGCCCAAAACAGTTACGGGTCCACTCAAAAAGTCCTTTGTGGGTGATTATAGCAGTTTTATGCCTATCCTCTGGGCGAATAACCTGTTGAAAAAACCCACTAGTTAAATCTAGCGTTGAAAAAAATTTAGCCCCACTTAAAGCATCAACAGAGTCGGTAATGTTAGGTATTGGGTAAGCATCTTTAACAAGATTTTTATTTAATCTTCTGTAGTCAACAGCAAGTCGATAGGAACCGTCTGATTTCCGAACCAGAATAACCGGAGAAGCAAATTCAGACATGGAAGGGGAAATTATGTCCGCCTGTAACAAAGTATTAAGTTGGTCTTCCATTTCTTGACGTAATTTGTAGGGGACTCTATAAGCTTTGCCTTTAACTGGTTTATTTGAAGTTAAGTTAATTTCATGCGGGATTGTATCACAGCCGGGTAAATCTAAGACCGATGCTGCAAATACATCTTTGTTTTTGTCTAGAAAATTTTGCATTTTAAGTTTTAATGGGGGTTCTAAATGATCTAAATTAATTTCAGAGCTCCAAGTGAGATCAGCGTGATCAAAGTCACCAATTGGAGGGGCCAAATTTATATTATAGGTTAATTTATTATCATTTACGGGTATATTTGACTGGTCTACACATTTTTGAATTTTGGCAACAAAGGTTCCTTTATTTAAATGAATACTATTGTCTGAAAAATTTGCAAATGAGATATATAGGCCATGTTCTTTAGTGCAAATGGCTCTGGAGGTAAGGAGACCTTGATTTAAATTTTTCGCCAAAGGTTCTAACATAACAATATCATTTTCCTTAATAAAATTTTCCTTATAACTTTTAACCTGGGCTAACATTTTTGACTGCGGGGGAATTGAAATTTTGCTACATAACACAGCGAAACTTATATTTTTATTTTTATTGGTTTTATCACTACTGCTATCTTCATTGCTCTCCTCCTCGACTTCAGGTACCTTATCCTCTATACTTACCAAATCTTCACTTTCATCAATATTACAAATTTCAGTAGTCTCTTCAGCTAAATTACCCTGAGTTACCTGACTCGCTGCTGAAAGAATGTTGTCGACACTTTGAATACTTGAAAAATTTTCAGTGTTATTACCCTCAGAGCTACCGCCTGATGTTGTTTGCATGCAAAAGTTCTGCGCAACACTTTCAACTTCCTTATCTGACTCAGTTTGAATGACTATCTCAACATCTTTTCCCATATTACTCAACTGCGGGTCCTGAACTACCATATTTTCACTACTATGATTCCCATTTTCAATATTAACTGAGTCATGAACTTTCTCACATGCACAATTTTCAGGAGGGCTATTGGCATTACTACTTTTTGAATTCTCCCCTACTTTGTTGACACATTTTATATTTACAGAATTATTTTTAACACAATCATTATTTATACAATTATTATTAGAATTTACACTATATACAGAGTTAGAAATATTTACAGAATTAGTAGCAAGACAAGTATTACACCCTGAAGTATTACTTGGGGTTTCTACGCTTTGTTTACATTGGCCTGAAACTGGCACTTTAAGAGCGACAGCATTTGTATCACAATTTATACTTGCCCGGTACTCTTTCAAAAATGGCATTCCCAAAATCATATTAAATTCCTCTGCTAATTTACCTTCCACTACATAGAATTCAGCTTGACATTGAACATTATCAAAAACAAATTTTAAAAATACTTTCTTATTTAGGTGAACTTTCTCACCGGTGACAGTCATAATGGGGATATTGCAATTCTCCATTTCAAAATTCTCTAAACAGTTACAATCAGTACCACTCAGGAGATTAATTGCAGAACCCGTGTCACATAATGCATTTAGGCAAACTTTATTTATGTAAATTCTTGCAGTTGGTAATGTATATGATTGGGGTTGAAACATACTATACACAGTTGGGGGGTCCAGGGGCCTGTTGGGGATCGACTTGACCACATCTGATCCGGCCACTAATAGTTTAAAGCCTCACTTTCATTGTTAGCTACTGGGGTGTTATTTACCGCCTGCTCTTCATTTCTGTTCGCAGCTGTGCTCCTATTGTTTTGGTAATAACCACCTCTTCTTCCCCTATATCCGCCTCGCTGATTGTGGTTCCCTCTAGGATTTTCACCTCTGTTTCTATAATTTTGCCCACGGCTCCTGAAATTTTGACCACCTCCCCTTCTAAAATTATAGTCGACAAAATTTAGTGGACAATCTCTGGCATAGTGGCCTTGTACGGAGCACCTATAGCAGGTTACGGGTCTTACCTCCTGGTTTTTCTCCTGTACATCCCTAGCCCTAAGATCAACTAAACTGTCTATCTTAGCTGCTAAAACATCAATTTGAGATTTTAGTTGGTCTATCTCCTTCTTTTGTGAGCTATCTTGCTGAAAAACTGCAGCACAGGGTAGGTTTTGGGTCAAATTAGGGTTGAGAATTTCCTCGCGGTGGTTGTAGAAAGGGTTAATGCTCCTATAAGCCTTTTCCTCAAGAAGCGCAATTTTGAGGACCTCTTCTGGGGATTGTGGATTTCTCGCAATTACCCCCTTTCGCACTTCTGGTGTAAGATTGCTCAACAGCATGGAGTGTAGTAGAGCCGTTCGGCTTTTATCGACTACTTCACCCTGGATACCTTCAATTACAAGGGCTCTTAATGACATATCATATGCCTTGTCATAAAACTCCTGAACACTCATATTGGGTGGCTGTTTAAAATTTAAAAAATGACTGAGGGCAACATCTGGTGTGGCCTGTGAAGTATAACTCTCTTTTAAGATTTTTAATAGCTCATCAGATGTTTTTGCTTTGTGAATTTTTATTCGCCTAGAAGCAGCTCCTGATAATCTAGCTAACAAAACGAATTTTTTCTCCTCCTCATTCCAGTCGAATAATTTGGCAAAACTCTCAAATTTCTCAGAAAAATCTGAGAAGCAGACTGAGCTGGCCTCTCCATTGAATGGGGGAATGTTTGACAAATTATCCACTAAAGCATTTTTTCGCTGAATAGTGGCAATTGCTTCCGAGTGCTTATCAGCCATAGTTAGAGTTAGAAAATGACAAACAAACCAAAAAGAAAATGAAAACAAGAACGAAAAATCATGCGTCAAGCATAGATTATGTAACACTTTCCAACGCTTCCAAAATAATTTTACGAATCATACTCTTTTATAAGCTAAAAGATAACATCTAAGTAATCCGAATACTTTATTCAGCCCTGTATAGGATCTATAGATTTGTATATATACTACATAGGATGCTAAATTTTAGTTCAGTTAGGAAACACGTAGCACAGTTTAAAATTCTCCGTCTGGAGTTAAATAATACGGAAATGTGTTCCCGAACTTTTGTACTTCCCTGTATAGGATCTACAGAATTTATACACACCACGTAATATACAAAAAGCGATTTAAAATTAAAATCGCATTCAGTAACTTAAAACGCACTTCCAGGAATTATTGTTAACATACAGTAGAGAATTCTTTTGTGTGTCCCTGTAAATGAACGATGACTGCTATACACACAATATTCTGTAGTAAGTCTCTTGTAATGAACCTTATATAAATTTCAATGCGTTTAAAATAGTGAAACATTATTTAAATAAACCGCAGACGATTTTTCTCCATAGACGTAATGTAACGGAATTCTTTTGACTGTCCCTGTAAAGTAAGTATAAGTGCTATGCACACCCTATTCCATATTAAGCTTCTTCTAATGCACCTTAGTGATATATATAAATTTCAATGCGTTTAAAGTATTGAAACATTATTTAAATAAACCGCAAATGATTTTTCCCCATAGACCGCAATGTAACGGAATTCTTTTGAGTGTCCCTGTAAAAAAACTATAAGTGCTACACACTTCCGTTGAAATAGGGAACATGCTATAGATAACGATTATAACATATAAAATTTGCAGGGCAATCCGAGCATATTTACGGGAGTTAGAGCACGGACAGACGGCAGACGGCAGACGGCAGACGGCCAGACGGCCAGACGGCAGACGGCCAGACGGCCAGACGGCAGACGGCCAGACAAACCGAAGTCATAAACACTTTTCAACTAGGTTGGAAAGTGTTAAAAAGGGGGGGGGGGACAACTTAAAAATGAGAAAAAGAGAGGGGAAAGGAAAACCTTATAAATACATAAAACTTAAGTACAGGACTATGCTTTTTGTAAATAAGAAAAGGTTATGCTCACAAGGCATAATTTTGACTGGGAATTGTAGCTTACTAGCACAGAGAGAGAGCCTAGACCTCTTTTTACACTTGAACATATAAATAAAATTTTAATTGCAAAAACACCCAGTTGCTCTTTGATACATAAATACATACAAGTAAAAAAAAATCAATAACCCAGAGACCGAATTGTTACGGCTCCATTTGTTGTGGTTATGTTTTGGGGTTCTTTCTAAAACACAACTTACTTAAACTTAAAAAGCTCATTTATTACTCAATCTTCACTTGACAATTAAATATTTAGAAAAAAATAAGTATACCCTGATTAGCTCCACTGAAATCTGTTGCCATGGAAAAGGTAGCAAATTATATTAAACTAATCAAAATATCAAAACTTAAGAATCCGAATAGGTTAATACAACAATGATAATTTTGAACTCATCATTTTAAGACAATATTAAATGTAGTAAGGGGCAACAGATTTCTAAATCAAGTAGCATACTGGATTGCATAAAGAACACCCAACTCCACTCCAACCCGATCAAGCTCAAATCTCCATACACATTAAATTAACAAAAGTGTAATCATCATATAATTTGGAAAAATGCAGACAATCTGAAATTCCTCCAATATGAGGACTAAAAGGGGAAAGAGTTAAATCCGTTAATAGAATAGGGATATGATGATGTACTAAAATTTTAGAACAACCATAGAGATTCTGAACAAGATCCGATCGGTTAACCAAGAATCGTATAGTGGTGTATAATGACTGGATATTTTTTTTTTTTTTTTTTTTTTTTTTTTTTTTTTTTTTTTTTTTACTTTTTAAAATAAAACAATTTTGGTGTATATTTTAGAAAAACAATGTTTCTGAAAGAGGAGAGTTAAAGCTTAATTTAACATTTTATGAAATTAAATTTAATATTACTGTTTCACTTATTAATCTATCCATCCTTAAATCAAGATCAAAAATACGATTGTATAACATTGAGTGAACTTCAATTTATGTTCATTAAAACAGTCAGTTATGAATTTAAACTTAAGAAATTTTAAAGTCCTAATTTAATAAAGTTGAATTTTCTCTCCCTTTTTTTTTTTTTTTTTTAATTAATCACAGAAAGGTTAGGCCATTCTTATAGGTCTACTGTGAATATAAAAAATTAATTATTTAGAGATTTATACAAAGAAAAACATACCAACTTTGATAATAAACAAAAAAAAAAACACAATTTATTTGAACATTTAAAATAATGAAGCAACTAAGTTATCAAAAATAATCTTAATAAAACAATATAACAGCTGATCTTTTAAGTTGAAACCACTCACTGGTTACTTTTAAATTACACATCATATTTTTAAAATTACCATCATATTACCATTTAATGGTCGTTCAAACATATAAACATTATATATTAACCTACAGACTATTTCTGTTCATAATGTTTATTCTTATTGAAATTATCCAAAGATATTCATTTCACTTTTAAACTCTGGTATAGCAAACATATTTTTTTTTTTTTTTTTTTTTTTAAAGAGGTACAAATAAATAAAAAGAAAAACTATGCAAATAGTACTTACAACAGGTAGAGAGTTCTACAATTTTAGTCAATGGGCACTTAGGAGCATTTCCTCCTTTTTCAAAATCTGATGAAGCACTTAAGCTGGAGTATTCAGGCTGGGGAAAAATTCAGACGTGGTTTCAAGCTAACATTCATCAATCCTCTCATCTCACTGCATCACTTGCCATCAACTACTAGGTCCATCATCTAGTCCGGAGGGGAAAATCGTTCTACGGTCCAGAACTTCACCGTCGGAGTCAGTAATTTCACCTTCCTGAAGCATGTGTTTTATTCGAAGATAGCCATCACCGTAACTCAGAACACTACGACTTCTAACGACCGGTTTAGTTCAATATCTATGATCACTTCTGATGGTTAAGAAGTCATAATCTTGGAGCGCCACTACGCCAAAAAAAAATAGGCTACACATATATTCTTCTTAATTTCTCGTTAACAGTTATAGATCCGCAATTCGAAAATGCCCTTATAGCCTCTTTTCATCATAACATCATGATTTAGGATGGTTAATGTAGGGCCATCAATGCCCCACTCTCAAAAAAAAAAATCTTCCAGAAACCTGTCCGCCTTCAACAACTTCGCGATCCAGCCCACAGGCCAATCTTCGAGCCCCGTAATAAGTCGAATTTTTTTTACGAGTCAAACGACAGGTCTCTTGGCCAAGCAACAAGTGTCGTAAACATTCATTCTCCCGCGCTGCTTGAAAAACGGGACCGATCCACTCTGCCAGGGGTACGGGAATGGAAACAAAAGGAAAAATGGACTCATCGTGAAGACTACAGCTTGCCGCTCCACTCTGCCGGCCGCTTCATGGGGGAAGGAAACCATGCATCACCCCCATGGCGTGTGCTGAAGGGGGGTCCTGTTAGCCTCTGTTTACATGGGCGCCAGCTATCCGCCTGATAGCAGAGCCAATTGAAGCCTGACGTAAACTTACAAAGCCTAATTGCGTGTATAGTACACTCATAAGATAACGTAATTCTTATACAGGGCGGTCGGTCATTCTTATATCAAAGTCAGACTAGATGACTCCAAATTTTCCACCTGTGCAGTCTACTGACAAAACATCCCTCCCTTGCTGTCTGCTTTTCGTATTTGAAAAACAGGAAGCTACGTTAGACTATAAACGTTGAAATTACTTTGCAAAAAGAAAAAGAAAGAAGAAAAAATAAAAACTGATTTTATTATAATTATTACAATTACTTTTATTTATTTAAATTTTTATTAGAAACAAAAAAAAAAGAGTGCTTTTAAATAAATGTTGAGAAAGTGATTTAAATAATTAATGTAGATAAAAAAAAAAAAAAATTTGTTGAAACCAACCGTAACATTAATATTGTTTATAGCTTTCTTTTAAACATATTAACTTTAAAGTTAAATAAAAGCAAGTATCTTAGCTTTGCTGTTTAGTCTTAAAAAGCTGTTTTATCTTATTTATCTACAACTTTTAATTACTAAAAAAACAAAAATAGGATGGTAAAAAATTTTACTTTTAGAAGCGCAAAACAACCAATCAGGATAAAAAAGTTCAACCTGAGCTAAACATATTTTCTGAAGGCTATAAATAATCAGTGCTGTGCTGTTGTCTATTAGGATAGAAGAAAAGCTTAAAAAAAATTAAATAAATAAAATATTAGGGGGTGGTCCACTGTGCCCATAGGTCCAGTGTGTATCGGTCTCCCCTACATCGGAAAGGGTCCTTCATATACATTTATTTCGGGAAATAAAATTCTTAAGAATTGTAAAGAGAAATAATTGCATACCTTGATACTCAAAGGACATTTTTTAAACCAATTTTCCTAAACCCTTATTTCAGAAATAACTTAACTCTCTGAAATAATTCAGCACTTTAAATCGTTTATGTAAAATAATCATAATATTGATCTTGTGATAATGACAACAATTAATTTCAAAACGTAACTCTTTTAAATATTTCATTACTGATATCCTAAATGTTAAATGTATTAGAAAATAATTAATTTGTTTCATTAGTATATATTTTCATTATATTGAATTCTGATTCTAAATAAAATGCGATCATAAAAACAATATCTATTACTTTTTGTAGGATGTCCATTACTGAAATTTTGGGTGTTTTGATTTATTTGTTATTGCGCAGTTAAATTTCGATTACAATGGAAAATGTAGCTGAGATTAGTTAAATATCGTTGACAGATTAATATCAGTGTTGAATTCAGACATTTTTCTCCGGGAGGGATTGTTGTGGCTCCGGGGGGGATTGCACCTTTGTACCTTAAAAAAGAATAAAATCTCACACTTTTCGGGGGGGGGACATCATTGTTTCGGAGAGGGAATGTCCCCCCCCCCTTGGGCCACCCCCTGAATTCAACCCTGATTAATTATAATACAAAAGAAACTGGAATATAATAGCTATAACTATTAGTTAAAAAATTTAATTTCTCAAGGGAATGATACATTTAACCGGTATATACATATGTTTGTAACATAAAACATTTCTTTTAGAGTGTCAATTTTTATACTACACATTCAAAGAAAATAATCAAGTACTAAATTAAATGTACTTACTTATTTCTATAACTTCCTTATGATCCATACATGGATGATTGCAATATTGGCACCATTCGTTGTACGCTATGTCTTTATTTCTTAACATAAACTCATCGCATTTGCCACAGGAACATTTGCCTCTGCGGCGTCCTTTTAAATAGAAGGAAAACATAATAATCAGCGATTAATATTACTGTAATCCTGAACGACAATAACAAAACAACAAATTAAAAAACGAAAGCACAACGAAAGAACAAAACCTATTGAGGAAAAATGATCGTCTTGCAAAACAGAAATGAAAGTAAATATCCCGATGCATCATGGGTTAAACGTTTGTACGCATGCGCGTTTGCCCAACTGTACCGCTGAATCCACCAAGCTCTATAATAATACGGAGAGCTAACTCACAGATCCACTTTCTGCCGCAACCGCATCACACTTTCAGTGCGCGAAAGTAATGAATCCTGCACTTTTCTTAATATTACAGGCATTTTTAAAAAAATTTCCGCATACTTTTTGTCGCTTTTAGTTATTTCTACAGCTTTTTCACATTTTTATGAGCAATACTTAAAATATTTTATTTTTTATTTTTACTGAGCTTACATAAAATTTCCTTTTTAACTAATATCAAATTAAATATTGGCGATGAATTTAAATAAAATCTGTAGTTTTTACAACAAAAAATATATATCAGCGAAAATTGTAACAACATCGTCATATTTTTAAAAGATAATCTAATTTGAAAATATCTACCCCATGCTATTCTATGGGAGGAAATCTGTGTTTTGCCAAAGATTTTCGGAGGAAAATCTTTGGCATTGTATTCATGGGCGGACCGCTGGATGCAATGTATCAGAATAGAAAGTTAGCTCTTCGTTCTAATTGTAGAGCTCAGTAGCTGAATCGTGCTGAATCATGACAAGTGTTATTTTAAAAAGCACAAATTTAGCTCGGTGCCTCTGACAGATATCGCTATGTCATGGGTGCCTCTGAAAGATTTTGCTGCCGTCATCTGTGCCTTTCATTTCTTTGTGCCTTTGATGCTTATCAGCTAATCAGAGGCACTTTGTCTTTGTGCCTCTCATATTGAATTAATAGAAGGCACGATGCGCTGGTGCCTTATATATCAGAGGTACAGTTAGGTAAGTGATCGGTGGAGATATCAGAATGCCTCAACGCTCACAGATACATTACGTTTGCCAATTTATGGTTGCAAATTTTTCGGTTGGGCACCCACTTTACATGCCCTATTTCAGGGATCGTGGACAGTTGCGAAACGCACCATGTTGAACCCATGGTTTTACTTACACACTTAGTTACTATAAAAATTTCCTGAAGATTCTCGTCGGCAGGTTTGCTAGCGTCCTTTATACAGTACGTCCCAAAAGTTTATAGACAACAGGGTTTTCTTATTTTACAGTTGAAATAAGAGGAGTTACCATTTCAAAACAATTTATAATTATAAGTAATATCAAGACAATAACAATACTACACAAAAATAATATTACACAATCACAGACTTTGTGATAATAATTAAAATATAAATTTTACTGTCCCAAAACTTTATGGATAACTCCTTTTTTCCGTTTTAACGTTCAAATTTTTAAGTTGCTTTTAGTAATCACTTCAAAAACTCAATCAGACATACTCAAAACACGAGTTTGAAGAAATTCTGGCTTTAAAGAAAACCAACTTCGTTAATTTTGCAGCTTTAGATCTTGAACCGTTGCAAATTGACGCCCATTAGCATATACGCTATCGCGTTCAGGTCAGGACTTATGGCTGGCCAGGCCATAACAGTTACTTGGTTTTGTGTAAACTACTGTATTGTAGAGTTGGACACGTGAATGGAGCAAATGTATTGCTGGAATATCAATTTGCCCCCACCTAGAAACTTTCTAAGTGGAAGTAACTGTACTTCAAGCGTTTTATCGTAATCTTCCGAACATTGACGACCTTTCAAAACAGCAATATTGGTTGTTCCATTATAAGAAAATGCTCCCCACACCATGAGTGAACCCCTTCTTGATGTCTGCTGAGAAAACTTCGTGGTTCCTTGGATATATCCCCAATTATCAGGGCCATCAAAATTAAATTTCTTTTCATAACTGAAAACATCCAACCATTCATTTGTACAATTCATGTGATTTCGGGCTCACTGAACACGACCGTCTTTATGCCGTTTTGTAAACTTTGGCGAACGACGTATTTTGCGATATTCAAGAAACGTACTTGCCTGCAGCCGTCGATGGACCGTGGTGTCAGAGATTCATCATATATCACCCAGAACTCTGCTAGCGAGGCCTGATAACAAGGTATAGGAGGTTTCCATGTGTTTGGGATTTTATCTCAGAATATTTCTAAGTTCCCCAAAACTTCGGCCATTTACAAAAGTCTCGCTCAATCGTTATCAATCTTGCTACTTGAAGGTTTGGAGACAACGATGTAAATAGGCAGTGCAGGAAGGAATGTCTCTGTTCAAGCCGATCACACAGCGAGCGTAGGAAAATAGGCTGATACCAGACTTTGTGGAGACATCCCGGAAAAAACTCCTCCACCTATCATGAAAGATTATTTACTGTGACGACATCTAAAAGGTCATTAGTGGCTAGTGAAAAATCCATTGTTACGAAAGATTATCGAAGGATGAGAGGAGAAAATAAGAGTTAGTTAGCTGGGAAAGATGTTACGAATAGGTTGAATATTCGTAAGTGGAAACACAGTTTTCCTCTCAAATCGAACATCGGTTCGGAAAATTACATCGTACTTAGGTGAATGTTAAATCACATAGTCAGAGATATTCCTTCTCCAAAATACGGCGAAGATTTGTTGCGTATAAAAAACTTCGGAAAGTGAAATAGATTTGCATAGAAAACTGTTTGCAATCAAAGACGAACTTAGAAGTTTTTACTTGCATTATACAAAGGTGAACGACCTATTTTTTCATTCATCGGCCACAACTTCGCATAATAACGGACAAAAGCTTAGCAGATATCTGACTCCTACCTTCGAGGGGATAATATAATCCTTTGAGAACTCCTACCTATTGTTGTTCACTGGACTTCATTCTTCGGACTGCTTAATAATTGAAAAGACGAAGGACCCTCATTTATTATATTGTTGTGAAATTCTACGTAATTCAAGAAGACTTGTAATTTCATTTTATTTGAGAATCGAATTATAATAAATTTTTATATTTTACATTTCTACATTTTACTGGAGTTGATCCACCTTTAAAAATTAACGCTACCCTTTTAATTTTCAAAATCTTGCATCTATCACAGTGGATTTTGATACTGGAACTCTTACTTCCTTAGAAACTGACCGTACAGACAGGTTCTGGGTTGAAACTAATCTCAAAATCTCTCTGTCTTGTCGTTTATTTGTTTTCTTTGGTCATCCAGAATCAGATTTTGTTTCAAAATTTTCACCTTTTAACAGAATTCGCTAAATACCGACCCTGCTGCATCCAATTTTTCTTGTAATGTCTACACTCTTAAAACTGTGCCTCTGATTTAAGAGGTACATTCTGAATTTTTGTGCCTCTAAATATTAAGAGGCACGTGGTGCCTTTGAAATTAAGAGGTACATAGTGCCTTTGAGATTCAGAGGCACAGCATAACTGCCTTTGAAATTAAGAGGCACAGTGTGCCGCTGAATTTATATATTCAAGTGCCTCTTATTTAAAAATACATTCTGTGCCTCTTATAATGGTGGCACATGCATGTGCCACCATTATAAGAATCACAGAATGTAATTTAATTATACTTTATATTATATTTATATCTTTACAGTATATTCTGTCTACTGCAGAAAGATTTTCCAGCACGGCATATATAAAGACATAGATTAAATTTTGTCTAAGGCAGAATACTAACTATAATAGAAAATTTTCTCACTCCCAATTTATTTAAATAAATCTGAAATAAATATTAAAATGCGTGTCCATGTGGCCTAAGTCAGTTCTGTGGTTCAATAAAGAACCTTGTCAACATATCACTTTATTTTATACAAAACAAAATACATAAAAAGGCATAAAAGCTTTATTAAAAACAAATAAGATAAACATTAAAAATAATCAGTGCAAAATAATCATAATATTGATCTTGTGATAATGACAACATTTAATTTCAAAAAGTAACTCTTATCATAAATATTTCATTACTGGTATCCTAAATGTTAAATTTATTTGAAAAACACTAATTTGTTTCATTAGTATATATTTTGATTATATTGAATTCTGATTCAAAATAAAATACGATTTTAAAAATAATATCTATTACTTTTTGTAGGATGTCCATTACTGAAATTTTGGGTGTTTTGATTTATTTTTGTTATTGCAGTTAAATTTCGATTACAATGGGAAATGTAGCTGATATTAGTTAAATATCGTTGACAGATTAATATCAGTGTTGAATTCAAACATTTTTCTCCGGGAGGATTTTTTTTTTTTTTTTTTTGGGGGGGGGGGGGGTGAGTTGCACTTTTTGTCCATTAAAAAGAATAAAATCTCACACTTTTCGGGGTGGGACATCATTATTCCGGAGAGGGAATCCCCGCCGCCGGGACACCCCCTGAATTCAACACTGATTAATATAATACAAAAGAAACTGGACTTTAATAGCTATAACTATTAATTAAGAAATTAAATTTCTCAAGGGAATGATACATTTACCCGGTATATACATATGTTTGTAACATAAAACATTTCTTTTAGAGTGTCAATTTTTATACTACTCATTCAAAGAAAATAATCAAGTACTAAACTAAATATACTTACTTATTGCAGGCTTTTCTATAACTTGATAATAATCCGCAGGTGATTGCAATAATGGCACCATCCATTGTATGTAATGTTATGTTTCCTAACATAATTCATTGCATTTTTCACAGGAACATTTTCCTCTGCGGCGTTGTTTTAAATCGTAGGAAAACCTCCTATAATCAGCTATTAATATGGTCTTGATAATAATCCGCAGGTGATTGCAATAATGGCACCATCCATTGTACGTAATGTTATGTTTCCTAACATAATTCATTGCATTTTTCACAGGAACATTTTCCTCTGCGGCGTTGTTTTAAATCGTAGGAAAACCTCCTATAATCAGCTATTAATATGGTTGCAATCCTGAACGACAATATAAACAAGAACCTCTTGAGTCAAAATAATCGTCTTGCGAAAAGGATACATATATATATAAACTCGGTTTGTGTCGTTAGGTGCCGCAATTCGAATAATCTACGAGAGACCACGCCGGACGCCATTTCTTCTGGTCAAGGGTTCATTCATGAACCTCTATAGAAGGACTTCTAACGCAATAGTGATACATCGTGTCGAGACTTCGGCACTAAATGGCAGCTGCACAGCTACGTGCACTGTTCTGCGCAGCTGGCCAGAATCCGTGCTGCAGCAGCGCCCATGGCTGTCACTGTAGTGTCAAACGGTGAAGCAGACGAATTTTTGTGACGTATGCAGGATCCGTCT
Organism: Maratus michaelseni; assembly: GCA_963931845.1. Lineage (NCBI taxonomy): Eukaryota > Metazoa > Arthropoda > Arachnida > Araneae > Salticidae > Maratus > Maratus michaelseni. The sequence goes on from OZ007599.1 coordinate 228,598,001, forward strand.
TCACATGCGCTACCTATTTGAGGCTTTTTTCGAGGAACGATTTCCTTCTTGGAATGGCTATTTCGTTGGAAGTCCTGGTATAGAGGTTCATGGGTTCATTCTTCCTCCAGACCGTATCCTTCATTGAAAGTAACTATCCCGCCCAATGCATCATGGGTCAAACATTTGTACGCATGCGCGCTTCCCACTGTACCGCTGAATAAATGACCAATTTTTTTCAAAGGCACACATTTAGCGCCGTGCCTCTGATAGATTTCGTACTGTCATCCGTGCCTCTGATAAGTTTTGAGACCTTCATTTGTGCCTCTCATTTCTTTGTGCCTTTGATATTTATCAGCTAATCAGAGGCACTTTGTCTGTGTGCCTCTCATATGCGCTGGTGCCTTATATATCAGAGGCACAGTTTTAAGAGTGTACAACTTTCCACCCACGAGACTTTAAAAATATATTTGCAAAATTTCCTTTTAGGAAAACTACACATTGCGAGGCATCTTTACAATCAGTATATCCGTCATCAGTGTATCATATAATCGGAAAGACAGATTCGCTTTTATCCCAGGAAACTTTTGTGTCACGAGTACATGACCTTTGAATATGCAAATTTTGGATTTCCGTACTTAAATCAGCTTTTAACACCGGTTGTTTATATATTTTTGGGACAGCATTTTTTGCTTTTGTTTTTATTTTTTAATATTAAATATATGACTTTTAAAAGTTGTTTGAGTGTTTTATTATTTTTATTTCATCATTATATATTGACATAATTTATTTCGTCTTTCTTACTCATTTAGTTAGCTCTTAAATCCAAAAAAATGGTTGTCTATAAACTTTTGGGACGCACTTTAAGACCAAAAGAAATGTTTCATCGTGTTTTATTTTTTATTCGTATTTAAAATCAAATGAGGAATGATGAAACTTTCGCATTAGATGAAGACAGGTTTCTGGAAAAAATGCCATACGTTCCTTAAATATGTAATCCGATAAGCATTTTTAATGATTTCAAAGCAATTCATGTATAATGAGCAAATAAAGAAGAATCTTCCCGATTTTGTTGACATTAAAAATGAAAAAAAAATCGAAAGAGTGTCACTCTTGTGTCTGCACGGGTACGGTGGAAAAGTATATTCTACTGTATCCTATTCATAGGTATCAATGAAAATGCAATTAGCTTGTTAGTTATCCTAACGCGTTCATTTTGACTGCAAATGTGCAGTATAAACACCACAAACCACAAATGCTATGAGTGAGTATATAACATGAATTTTTTACCAATATATTGGGGAAAAAATGTCATAAGGTTTTTAATTTATAAATCGTAAAATTGATCGGTCGACTATACTGTCGTGGAAGTATGCTTGTAGCATAAGTGCCTAGACATTCTCTTTTGAAGGTAATATAGAGGCAAATGGATTTTCGAGTTTTGTGTGTGAACGTGCTGCCCCGATTCAAACATCTGTGCGCGAACGAGCCACATATTCTCTCATTTTTTTAATTTTCGCAAAGTGTGGTTCAATCTCCAAGGAGCTGTTTTTGCGATTATATTTATTCAACGTTAGGATAAGTTACTGGTATTAGGTATTAGCTGGGCAACACTAGATGCCGGGCTTGCTCATTCATTCTCATGACGTCACAAATAGTGGCTCGAGGCTAACGAAAAAGACAGGCTACCGCGGTACATTCCACTTATCTTTTTTTACAGACCGCTAGAGTGACGTGTGCTCTTTTCGTGCATCTTCATTGGTGCATTCGAGCATCATGTGACTCCCGCGGTCTGTAAAAAAAAGATATGAATAAAGAACCGCGGTAGCCTTTCTTTTTCGTTAGCCTCGTAGTGGCTGGCCGCCACCAGCGATTGGTACAAAGCGGCGAGTCCATCATTTTGTGCCAATCGCTGTATGTCTTTGATCGCGGCCAGCCATCATGTGTGACGTCATGATAATGAATGAGCAAGCCCGGTATCTAGTGTAGCCCTGGTATTAGGTCAGATGGAGTAGATATTTTCCGTTGTGACAAAAGCTTCTTCCGAAGTCTTGAGTTTTACCTTGCATGTGAATGAAGATCCCGCAGCGTAATTATTTAGAGCTTTCATTAGTACTCAGAATATTTTTAGTTTACGAGGTTTAGGGAAGTTTTGCATGCGTTAGTATTCTCATTCTATCTCAAGCTTTAGGAAATTATTCATCGATATCTCACTTGTGGAAGGTTGCTTTTTGAAGAAGTTTAAAGTTTCGTAGGAGTTAGATTTTGTAGCACGTAAGGTAGTTTTTTCGCACATTTTCTCGGAAGAGTTAAATAGAATATATTTTTTCAAAGGAGTGAGGAAAATTTGAAGATGTGTTTCCAAGAGTAGTGAAATTTTGGAGTTGAATTTTAGTAAGATAATGGGTTTTTAAGTTGCAGTACTAGTCGACCACATGTTCCATGGGTAAAGAGATGATAAAAATAAAATTGATTTTTCGAAAAACTTTTTTTAAAGTTATTGCCCATTAATAGTTTTAGTTAGTATTTTGGCCCTAAATTGATTTTTAAAAATATCTTGGACATGCATTTAGCCAAAGAATTTTTTTTTCAGATTCTGGCTACTCTCTTATAACGGTAGTCGAGCCAAATTTATTGTTGAGTTTTGTGTTTGAACGTGTTGTCCTGATTCTAACATCTATGCGTGAACGAGCCACATATTCTGTCATTTCTGTTACTTTCGAAAATTGTGGTTGAATCTCCCATAATCTGATTTTTGCGGTGATTTTGTTCGACGTTATGATAATTAGATATCTGTGATCGTCCAGCTTGTATAAATACAGTAGTAGATGTTAGTTACGATGGATTTAGTCGCATCTTGTCCCTCGTGGAACATCAAGACTAGTGTTGCACTTTACCAAGCCATTCACTTGCCCTTAGTAGTGATTTCCCCCCGGGATTGCACTACAACTCTAAAGCGAAAGCTGGGTTCCTGTTGCTGTCATCCCTGGTCATCTCTCTTTGCCTTTAGTTGTGACGTTCCATTTCGACTGAGTTTGGAATAAGGTTCTTCAGCTGAGAATCTGCCTATGTGGTAAGGTGTTGCGTTTAATACTTAAAATAAAAGCATACTGGGATTCACGTGTTTTCCCTCGAATCGTGGAATTGCCATGTTTTCTAGTGGTATTGTGTATAGTTCCATTGTTACTAGTGACATTTTCGTATCTATTTGGGGTGAAAATTTCTTAGGTTCCGGACTATAATCCTGTACGGAGTCATCCTGAGTGGGGTTAGAGTTAGAATTTAGAGAATTTCTTGGGATAAATATCCCCTCTCGCTATATTAGTGCGTGAGATTATAATTTGATCATCATTAATTTAGCTGCCCTGCTCCACTGGCAAAGTCCTTGGTTATTAATTTTAAATAAATTGCTTTAGTCTTGATTTCTGAGTTATGGCTACTTTCTTAATTGATGGGACCGAAGGATCCGCCATAAATGGCGGCCGACCTGATCACGAAGCTAGGTAGTTACATGTTGTTCCAAGAGTATATGTGAATGGAGAACAAGACGTGAACGACTTCGTCCTTGAGAGTACATTTTACAGCAATAATATCCGTGATAAAAATAAATGTTTGTTGTTAAAGTATTCTTTGAAAGTTGACACTCTTTTGTTACTTCAAAATATTAGTAGGTATTTTGTCACTGCTGACTGTAGGGATAGGAGAGCATCCAAAAATTCTGAGAAACTGTATGTGTTATTATTAAAATATGAAATCATGCATGATGCTGACCATGGCAAAGTATCGGGTAATACAGAACAGAGAGGGATACATAGTAAAGAGTTACGTGAGTAGTATTTCACGTTAGTTTAGGACCGAGGGTAGCAGAAATGGTTTTCCTGGGGGAAATCGAGAGTTGAGAAATTGAAATCGTAATGGTTATAAGAATGGTGGAAGGAATTCTGGAAATGGTAATATTTATAGGGGTTAGGGTGAGAATTATACAAGCACTGGTTGTAAATATGGTGATAATAGAGGATGCTTGAGAGATGTTCGTAGAGGTGGAGATAAAGATAGGAATTCCCTCCTCTTTGTTTAAGAGAGCTGAATGTAGTTGAAAGGGATGACTGTAGAATTAATGAGTGAAGGCGATCTGACAAGAAGTCTGGTTAGTTAAACTGGTAAGTGACTGTAGTTCAGAGGGTGTACAGTTATATAAACAGAAACATGCTTCTGTTTATTTAAATAGTATTACGGTGAATCCAGTTGAACTTCCGTAGTTATTGATATGAAAGTAGATCCGTATCCTCTAAAACATTGTTGTCAAGACAGCAAGAGACAGATCACCATAGGCACTTTCCCTACTTCTTAATCTTGCAAGAAATAAGCTCAATAAGAAGAAAAGATCGAACAACACTTCCCCGGTGCTCTCTAAGCCTCACTGTAAAAAATTTCCAACCCTTTTCCGTTTCGTAAAAGATAAATTTCCTTTACGATACGGAAAACAACCGATAAAATAATTATTCCGAATCACAACAGAAAGGTTTTCTACAGTCATAAAAATAATCTATTTATATCGGATTAGTTTCCGAAAGGATGGAAAACAGCTTTCTCCGGACTTACAGCGCAGTCTCGCTCTCTGCTGACGTATGAAAGGCGTTGCGTCACGTGATTGATAACAGAACAGAATCGAATTTTTGGATGAAGATGGACGCCATGTTTTTAAATATTAGACAACTGCTCTACGTACTTCTAACTTCGCAATAGTTTTACCTCTGGTAGGAGTCTGGTTTTTGCGGAGTAAGACAGCTGTATAGGAATAAAAAGCTGCTCACCGGGCCCATGGGTCAAACCAACAACAACAACAACAACAACTTCGCAATGGTAAGTACTAAAATTTATGTGATTTTTAATATTTTGGATTTGATATGTACATATATTTATAGTGCATGATTATCAAATCGAATAACATGTTTAAAGAGCTGCGTAGCCTGATATAAAATGCATGTTATCTTATTTCTCGCTCAGTTTATTTTTTATGAGAAAAATATCCCCGAAGTAAAAAATATTTTGATGTGCCAGAAATTTCTAACTTAGATATTATCTTAATGAAACTAATTTTTTTAGGCTGTTTTTTTAAATAGTTTTTAACTTATTCTAAATTAAATTCCTTGTTTATTTGTTTAATTCTGTAAGACATCCAGTGTTGAATTCAGGGGGTGGGGGGATAGTCCCCCCCCCGGAGCATTGAAATGTCCCCCCGGAAGATTTCACATTTTATGCTTTTAATAGTCAAAAAGTGCAATCCCCCCCGGAACTCTATAATATCCCCCCCCCCTCCGGAACCACAGAAATCCCTCCCGGAGAAAAATGTCCGAATTCAATACTGAAGACATCAATAACATACCTATGATCTTAAAATAAATTGATGATATTTTTCTATGTTCGATGCTATATCAGAATCATATTGTCTTTTTTCAGGTACTGCATTATTATAGAATCAATTTTACATTTTATTTATTTGTTGGGATGTAACGAATAGTGATTTGGCCGAATAGCCGAATACTGACTTTAAAAAAAATTATTTTATTTGTTTATTTATTTTTTTTTCCAATTTTAAAATCAAAAATTAAATTAAGGACTAATTGAAATAAATTTTTTGTATGAGTGTTCAAAAATCATAACAGCTGAATGTATGTAAGCACGGTATATAGGGAACGTTTGTTTTCTGAAGCTGGTAATATTATATGAAACCAAACGAAACAGACTTCTTCCTGAAAATGCTGAAAAGTTATTTTTGCATCACAATTTCAGGCTTTACAGTGATAAATAATTTTGTTACCCCTGTATGTTATTTTGAAGTAACTCATTAAATGTTTTTTCAGTATAGGTAATAGTTTTTTTCTTTTCAATGTATCAAACTCATTAGTTCGTTTAATCAACATCTAATGTTTAATTTTTAATTAGTAAAGTAATTATATAGTCATATATTTATTATTTAAAAGTAAAACTAAAAGCTAGAAAAATGATTAAATTTGTGAAAAATTAAGCATTTTTACAAGACAGTAAAATATTTGTTTTTAATATTTATGAATTTTATTGTTTAAGAAACTTATCATCATTATAAATCAGATTAAAAAAATAGATATAAAGTTAATTTTTTTTAATTCACTGATGAGAGAGAGAGAGAGATTTAAACTTTAAATGCAGTATATATTTTGCATTTTAATGTAAAATAAATTAATGTTGCAATACTTACTTAAATTCATATGATGCCTAAATATGCAGCAAGAAAAATATTTTTTATTTATGTAATTTCATTATATACAGTTATTTATAAGTTGTCATGAAGCTTTAAAATTGAGTAAGTATTAGGATTTATTTTTCTTATAATAATTAATGTATTTAGATATCATTCTTTAATATTGTTTGTTAAAAATATTTAAAATCACATTTTTTTAACATTTTTTTTCACATTAATGAAATTTATATTGGTATATGGTAAAATAAATTTCAGTATTCTTTGCATATCAGACAAAATTTTAGCTGTAACAAATGTAAAGTTGAATATGCTGAATATCTTGAGGTTGATATTATCTATATTCATGCTGTAAAAGCTTGCATGCAGAAGCTTACATCTTAGGCAGCAGAGATCAACTGCCTCACCCTGGATATTCAAGTTTAATTGGCTAAATTTTATTTGTCTTACATTATTTTGAAAATAAAAAATGACATTTAATCTTTTCTAATAATTTAAAATAAACAGAAAAAGGAAAAAAAAGCAAACAGGGAATTTTTGTCACTAGAGATGGATGGGGGAGATCTCCACTGCTGAACATCATGTCACATGTGGAAAGGAAGACAATTTTTTGTTCTGATGTTTATTTCGTGCTCATGTCTTGAAAAATTATATTGAATGGGCTTCAGGGAGAATAAACCCTCAAAAGGCTTGAATTTTTGTTATTTCAAAAATATAAAGCTTCAATTCTTCATTCATTCATTAAAAAAAAAAAAAAAATGTGGTGTTTTAGCAAAAAAAATTTCTTACTTGATTTTATTTCATATTTCTGCTTTCATTTAACTAAATCTTGTCATGTATTTTAATGCACGTGTTAATACTGTTCAAATTTCAAGAAATAAAAAATGTTCAAAAGAGTCATGATGTCAACATATAAATCATAAATGTCACTAGAACCCAACTTAAAACTTCAGAGTCCTAGGCACAGCATTTTTGCGTGCCCTTCCAAGCACTACTCTTAAGTAATCTCAAAGCTTAGAATTTTTGTGATACGTCCTCATCCAATCATTTCTACCAGGGCTGTGGAGTCTGAGTATAAGTCAGGCACGTTTTTTTTTTTTTTTTTGGGGGAGGGGGGGGGGGAGGGGGAGAGATTCGGTGTCGCTAAAAAACTGGCCGACTTGACTCAGTCTCTAGCTTGTTTTTTGGACAATTCAAAGAGAAATTAAATTAATTATATGTGATTTTAAATTTATAAACTGAATTATTATTTTTATTTTGGGACAATATACCGCATAGATGAAAACTGTTTTTAATTAAAAACTCTCGTTGATATTTTCCATTTAGTATACAGTCTTTTCACTCAGCTTTTTGGGGTTTGCAGAACCCGAGATAAGGCAAAAATTGAAAATTCTGCTACTTTTGGTGTCTACAGAACCCGAAATATCATTGTAATAGAAACCTTTTTTAGCTCCCAGTCTGTCAAAGCCAGAAAGGGGGGCTAATTCGCCACCCCCTTAATTTAGATAAATAGGTTTTTCATACAGAGTTATCCGATTTCAATTTTTGAAATTTTGTATATAGGTTGATTCTGATAAGGCGGTTCCTTGATTAGTTATGGAGGTTCATTGGTTAAATATAAAGGGGGGAAAAAGGGGGCTGATAGCCCCCTTAATTTAGATGAACGGTTTTTTATGCAGAATTATCCGATTTGTTTAAAATTTTGTATATAGGTTCATTCTGATAAGGCGCTTCCCTGATCAGTTTTGGGGATTCATTAGTTAAGTATAAAGAGGAGAACGGTGGCTAATCCTCCCCTCCCTTAATTTAGATAAATGTGTTTTTATGCACAATTATCTGATTTGTTTCAAATTTTGTATATAGGTTAATTTTGATAAGACGTTTCCCCATATCAATTTTGGAGGTTGATTGATTAAGTATAAAGGAGGAAACGGTGTCCAATCACCACTTTAATTTAGATAAATGGTTTTTTTTATACAGAATTATCCGATTTGTTTCAAATTTTGTATATAGGTTCATTCTGATAAGGCGCTTTCCTGATCAGTTTTGGGGGTTGATTGGTTAAGTATAAAGGGGGAACAGGGGTAATCACCCCTAATTTAGATAAATGGGTTTTTAATGCAAAATTACCCAATTTGCTTCAAGTTTTGTATAAAGCTTCATTGTGATAAGGCGCTTCCCTCATTAGTTTTGAGGGTTCATTTGCTAAGTGTAAAGAGGGGAACGGTGGCTAATTCCCCCCCCCCTTAATTTAGATAAATGGGTTTTTATGCAGAATTATCCGATTTGCTTCAAATTTTGTATATAGGTTAATTGTGATAAGACGCTTCTCTATATCAGTTTTGGGGGTCCTTGATTAAGTATAAACAACAGAACGGTTTCCAATCGCCCCCTTAATTTAGATAAATGGGTTTTTAATGCAGAATTATCCAATTTGCTTCATATTTTGTACATAGGCTCATTGTGATAAGTCGCTTCCCTGATTAGTTTTGGGGGTTCATTGGTTAAGTATAAAGGGGAAACCAGGGGGCCAATCCCCCCCTCTTAATTTAAATAAATGGTTTTTTTTATTCAGAATTATCCGATTTGCTTCAAATTTTTTATATAGGTTAATTGTGATAAGACGCTTCTCCTTATCAGTTTTGGGGGTTCATTGATTAAGCATAAAGGGGGAACTGTGTCCAATCCCCCCTTAATTGTCTGAGTGCAACGAAGACTCATACACAGCGCAGTATTACTTTGCCCCATATATAGCTACGATGGATATTAAAACCTTTCGTCAAGCATAACTCAAAAAATATTTAACGGATTTCGTTCACATTTTTACAGCAGGTACCTATAAAGGTGACAACGACGTCTATTTATTACCAAGAATAAATGTCAAACCGTTTGGAAATTATATTAAAAAAATAGATAAAAAAGCACAATTAAAGTACATACGTCACGAAATTTTGTGGTACGTCATTTTCACCGGCGCGAGATTTTCGTAGACAATCGGAATTGAAAAGTTCATGGAGTACAAGGAGCAAAAAAAATATGCACGCACTAATATTCAGCACAATAAAATATATTTCCATGTAGTAGAAATCGAAAATTAATCTGGATTTTTTTCTCTTTGAAAGAAAAACCCCGCAATAACTTAGTAGACTTGGTATTAGAGATTTGGCGCAAATCTCAGCAATAGCAGCTTTTTTTATTTCGCGTGTGTAAATAAAAAAAAAAAAAAAAAATTCTTTGGTGTTTAAATAAAAGATTTCGATTTATGGCATTATTTCTTTTTTTTCTCTTTAGCATTTTAAATGGGATTAATGAAAGGCATGTATTTTAAATTAAATGAGTGAAAGGTTTATATTTAAATGACATGAATTCAATATGAAAATGTTATAGGAACAATATTTGGCGATTTATCAACTGCGCCAGGATAACATAAAAGTACCAATATATCAAACGGTATGTAGTATGTGAAATGAAACAATTATATTATAATCACCCATCGTACAAGAAAAAAAAATAATATTCTGCATTCAGAGGGAAAAATCCATCTCTTGTGCCGTAAGATTTGGCGAGTTCTTTTTTGGTGATAAGTTTTTCGATGTGATTGTTGAGATCTGCAAGATTTGGCTTACTTTTTCTAAATCTTATTTTTTCGCAGATGTAGTATTATGTAAATATATTTTTTTTGCAGAAATTTTTCTATTTTGTATATTTGGCATTCTATTTTGTATACTTTCTATTTGGCATTTGGAAAAGAGATTTTTACCTTTTTATCTGTGCCTTCGGAAATATTAAAAAATAAAAAAAGATTTACGTATATCAAGCGTATAATGTTATGTTTTGCATTTTTATACGGACCACTTCTCCATTTTTAGATTTTACATGCTATTTATTATTTACTAGCCGTTTATTAGTTGTTTACAATTTACCCCCCTGACAATAACAATTATTTATCACAAAAATGCCTCTTAGGTTTGTTAAATAAGTTTGTTTATGTATTTTCATTACTTATTAAAATATCGAATATGGCGATAAAATTTTATTTTAGCATCGTGCTTAAATTTTTAAGATAGTGCAAAAACATGCTTTAATAAACGTATGTTTGTAAATATTTGAAAAACATGTTTTACCGCTCTCTTGAAAAATTTTGTAAGATGCTAAAACTACCTTTTGGCACCATTTTAAATTTTTTTCGCCAACCGACATAGGATACGAAACTTTTCCCCATTCAGATACACAGGCAAGGCTGGTCTCAAACAAGAGTAAAGCTAGCAACAATATTGTTTTAACTCTATAAGAGTTACAATTATGATATTAAATGCTCCGATTGGCTTTGGGCCCAATTACGAAAGTTTCTCCTAAAATAAACTGTAGAAGAAGTCTTTTACATTTGTTTCAAATGAAGCTCGGTCTACAAGGTATTAGTTAATAATACAAACAACACTAATGGCATGGAGGCAAAAGTAAAAAAAAAAAAAAAAGAAAAAGAAAGAAAAGAAAAGTTACAGTAATGAATTTAAAATGGCGTTAAGCCACGCTTTCTGACATAAGCAATTGGCTGCAAACGCGATAACGAAACTTTCACTTAATAACATGTAGCTAATATAGCCCTCAGGGTACTTTGCAGTTATACAGACCTTGTGGTTTTTTCTTGAGACAATTCAGGTTTAAGAAGATGAGATTTACTGTCAAATGATATAAACAACTATGAACACAAAACTGATGAATTATTATTTAGGTTTATGTATGTATTTTTAAAAAAAAATTGCATCTGATTGCACTTATTAGATAAATTACTTCTGTTTGCATTTAATAACTGATAAACGGCTTCTTTATATTAAATGAATTGTTTAAATATTGGGAAGAGGTGGCGAGAGGTAGAAAGACGAGTAAACAAACGGGTAGACAGACGGGTAGGGAGACGAGTAGCGACATAGGTAGGCTGACGGGTAGCGAAACGAATAGACAGACGGCTAGAGAGAAAGGTAAAAAGAGGGTTGACAGAGGGGTAGCGAGATGGGTCACGAGACGGGTAGGGACACCGGCAGACAGGAATGTAGCGAGAAAGGTTGCGAGACGCGTAGCGTCGCAGATAAAGAGACGAGTAGAGAGATGAGTACAGAGACTAGTTGACTGACGGATAATGAGATTGGTATAGAGAGTCGTGTACAAAAACAGACGGATAGTGAGACGGGTATACAGAGGAGTAGAGAGACAGTAGATGGGTACGGAGTTGGGTAAGAAGATGGGTAGACAGGCATATAGCCAGACGGGTAGAGAGACAGACAAGTTGTGAGACAGATAGACAAATGGATAGCGAAGTGGATAGAGACACGGCTAGACATACAAGTAGTTAGACGGATAGACAGACGGTTAGAGAAATAGATTGGCGAGTAGCAAAAGCGTTAGAGAAATATAGAGACAGGCAGCGAGACGTGTAGAGAGATAGACAATCGGTTAGAGAGACGGGCAGAAGAACGGATAGGGAAACAGACAGATTGTGGAGAGACAGACAGACAGGCAAAAGAAAAGTCTGCGGATTGGCGCAGTAAAGGCGCAGGGGGCAGAGCCTCCTAGGGAATAATCAAGAAGTATCTGTTAAGCTTAACTTTGAAATATATATAATTTTTCAATTTTGCCGATATGGAGATTTAATGTAAAAGTTATTTTACAGAAGTCATCTAAAGATTTTTTGTATACTTTAATAGTAATTTAGACTATAGTTTTGCAATCTGGTTTATAGCAAAGCATGCTATCAATGTGGTTTGAAGTGTAAGAGTTTCTATAAGCAGTTATACAAATAATAGATATATAATCAAGGAAGAAAAATTTTAAATTCACACACAAAAAAAGGTGCAACAATGAAATTAAATTTGCGTTAAGCCACGCTTGATAGAATAATCTATTGGCTGCAAATCCAATTACGTAACTTTAAAAAGCTTGGCGTTTTAAAAGATCCGGCGTTTTTTAAAGTTTTGTGCAATACGCGCTTAAGAAAATGAGATACTTTGCCACATGTTAAAAAAATTATGACAACACATCTGATGAACGGTACTTCTTTTCTATTTTTTTTTAACAGTGTATATGAATTTATATATGATTTTGTAATTCTATCATTTAATTTGCTCTTTTTCTTTATATTGTAATTGTTAACCCTATGTTCTCAGCAATATCACTCAGACTAATCCCTTTGAGGGAAGTCCTAGTTTAGATAAATGGGTTTTTAATGCAGAATAATCCGATTTGTGTCAAATTTTGTATATAGGTTCATTCTGATAAGGCGCTTCCCTGATCAGTTTTGGGGGTTCATTGGTTAAGTATAAAGGGTAGGGAAGGGAGGAAAATCCCCCTCCTTAAATTAGATAAATGGGTATTTCATGCAGAATTATCCGATTTGCTTCAAATTTTGTAAATAGGTTCAATGTGACAAGTTGCTTCTCTGTTTAGTTTTGGGGGTTCATTGGTTAAGTATAGAAAGGGGGAACAAGGTCCAATCCCTCCCTTAATTTAGATAAATATGTTTTTCATGCAGAATTATCCAATTTGCTTCACATTTTGTATATAGGTTCATTGTTATAAGGCGCTTCCTTGATTAGTTTCGGGGGTTCAATGGTAAAGTACAAAGGGGGGATCGGGAGGCTAATCTCCCCTCCTTAATTTAGATAAATGGGTTTTTCATACAGAATTATCCGATTTGCTTCAAATTTTGTATATAGGTTCAGTTTGATAAGGTGCTTCCCTGATCAGTTTTGAAGTTTAATTGGTGAAGTATAAAGAGAGGGAACGGGACTATTCTCCACCCCCTAATTTAAAGAAATGGGTTTTCATGCAGAACCGGTAAATTTTTACTTTATAAGAAACATGAGTTTTTTTTGTTGTTGATGCTAAATGAAATTTATTTGGATTTATTAAAGAAAGGACAAAGTGTTTTGAAAGGAATATTAAACGAAACCCTTTGAGCGATGTTCGATCACACTTACCCACTAGTTCTATTATATTACTGTGGCACCATTTTTTTTCATTTAATGCTGATCGTGAAATCCCATGGTAACCTATATAAATTTTAAAGAGGTAGTAAATTCCCTGATACAGTTATCAAAATATAGCTTTCACCAGCAGGAAGCAGATGTCCAATGTGCATCTTTAAATTAACATTTTTAAATTGTATATTTTAAAAATTTTCCTTAATTTTTAAGTATTTTTAAAACTTATGAAATTTGAAATTTTTACTTAAAGGAAAATTTTCAAATTTTATGCTCTTAAAAATACTTATCGCTGAAGACGAAGAATCCTCTTAATCATTCATTGCTGTTGTTCTGTTTTTGTCCCATTAAATATACATGATCACTAGAAATTAGTAAAATAAAAATATATTAATATTATTATTGTTATTATTGCAGGATAATACTGCAGTGATCAGTGTCGCATTCCAGCTAGAGCATATCATCCTTGCTTAGTAGCGAATGATGATGTAAGAAAGGAAATCATGCTGTTCTCGAATAATATTGATGGTTTGACAGTTTTTTCGGAGAAATGTCCTAGGACAATTTTGTTTTGGTAGCATCATATTGTGTAATCAATTAAGGCCTGGAAGAAATTAAAGAACCTAGGCCTACTTTTTTACTAAGTGCAGCTATTCGGAGGCAAGAACTGTCAATGGAAGTAATATCAGTATTGCTGTAATTTTTATTCATTATAACATTTTGATTTATAGTTTTGTTGCAAATAAATGTTATTTTCAGTATAAATGTTTGTTTTATTTTTTCTGTCTTTTGTAGTTAGCCAGAAAAAAAAAATCGAGTAACTTATATATATTTTTTTAAATAGTATTTTGTTAGTATGTGCAATTTAATGTTTGTGCAGATTAAATGCGATTGATTTATTTTACTAAGTTTAAGTTTAAAAAAAAATAGCACATACACATTTGCGAAGTCAGATTTTTTATTAAATAGACACTTATTTTTTATATATTTTTCCTGAATTATTTGTAATTTTTAATATTCTTCTATTAAGTGATCTGCCATTGAAGAATAAAAGACTCACAAACATTTCTTTCTTTGTCATTAATGATGATAAAATTTTGACTTTAAATATACATAAATTTTTACAGGCTGGACTTCATAAATATAGTAAAATAAATATAGGTCAGTCAACAGTATATTTATTGATATTTATGTAGATATCTCATGACTTCATTGTGCACATGTAAATAACAAATGGTTCAATATTCCAACGTAATTTATTTATGGAAAGATTCGGAAAATAAAGATTGCATGGTAAGTAATATACTTTGAAATGTTATATATATTTTTTTCATACAATTTCAATTACTTGCAAATGTAAACTCATAAACAACTAAAGTTTTAAAATCTTAAAAAAAGGCCTGATTTAATTATTTTTATTTTAAATTCAAATAAATCAAACTTTAATTCACTGTAAACTCTGTAATCGCTTAGGAACTCATAAAGCTGGAAAATTGGTGTTTCTTTTCAAATATTTTAATAACAAAGAATATTTTTTTCATATCCATTGAAATTTATAAAATATAATCATAACCATCTTAAGTGTGTTTAATATATGCTCTAAATTCATTAAATGAATAAAGAAATTTGGTCAGAACAAAAAGCTTTAGCTTTTAGTAATGCAGAGTGCATATGCTTTTTATTTTATCAAAGGGGTAATTCAAGGTGGTATATGTATTTTATACAGAATAGGATATCTGTTAAATTGCAGTTTTTGTAAATAAGTGATGACACAAGACAATTTGTTTTATTTATTTCATGTTTTCAAAAGTAAAAGAGAATTCACATTTCTAAATTAAATCTTTTTCTGTAGCTCCATTTTTTTTAAACTGTATATTTTTAACTATTTATATAATTAAAATATTTTAATTTAACCAAGTGAATGAGTTTCTATATATTTTTTTAATTTCAAATATATTTAAATGGACACTTCTAATTGTTAATTTTAATTATTTAGTAAAGTTTATTTTACTGTAAAATGTATAATTTTAAAATTGTATTTTGAATTTAAAAAAATAGCTGATTTAAATAATTAAAAATATATATGATTGTTTGATTAAATAAATAAGTAAAATCACGAACCCTGTTTTTAAAAAAGATTTTCATTTAGCAAGGCTTTTTGTTATATAATTTTCAGTTGAGCTTCAAGTTTAAAGTCTTGTACATTTTCAAATTGCATGGCTTCTAAAATTTGTTTATCATCAAGCTATTTATTAGGATTAGCTGAATTCTGTATATTCTTATAAGTTACATGGCTTCAAAAGTTTTTAGATTTACTTTATTAATATTACACTGGTGTCCAGAAATTAAGGGGCAGTGACCGATTTCAGACGTTTCGTCGATTATCTTACTGAAACTCGTGAGTAAATGCCCGGAATGCCCTTAAGCTTTGAGGATGTAAAGAACATGTTTGACTTGATGTTTTTCAGTGAATATTTTATCGCGAGGACAACTATGGGGGGGGGATAATAACTTTAATAATAAAATTGTATTTTCGATCACCCAAGTAACGAAAAATGCTATAAATGGTCTGTCACTGTAGTAAATGACTATGTAGGTTCTGTTCAACATTTGTGTGCATTTTTTGTAAGTATAGCATGCATATTCGTGAATATATTAACGTTTCTGTGAAAAATTCAAAAGTTTCTTTTATAACATGCAGAGTTTTCAGCCAAATTTAACACCACTTTCCAAAAACTTGACAAAGAATCGTAGAAATAGTATACTGTGATTAAAATATTAATATATCGAATATTTGATGAGATATAGGTATTTTTATGAAATTAATTTTAACTGCGCATGCGCAAACTACAGCAAACATTTTTGTTATGATTTGATAGCAATACTATAGGGCAACTGATATAAAAAGACCAGTGAACTATCGTGAAAACTCAAATAGTTACAGCATTGATAAATACATTGATAAATTGAGAAATAAGTCTCATATAATTCTATGTTTTAAGCATAACTCAAAAACTACTTACCAACTATCTGTGATTTTGGATTTGCATATTTGAAGCCTCCAGAAATCCACCTCTATTAAAAATTCATAGGTTATTTTTTTTCTTTTTTGAAATGAATTTAAAAATACATTTTTTTTTTTTTTTTTTTTTTTTTTTTTTTTTATAAGAGAGAACTAAACATAATCTATACAATTTTAACAAATAGATTTTGAAAATCTTCAAATAAGCGAATCCAAAATTATTATGTCGAGTACTTTTTGAATTACGCTTAAAAAGCTACCCGCATTGCAATTTGTTTTTCATCAATTGCAAATTAATTTCACATTAAGACTTCCAAATTTTAAACCTTCATATTTCTTAAACCACTTGACCAAGTGATTTCTTGTTTCGTATCCTTGGGAGAAATTTACAGAAAAAAAAAATGTATAACGTCAAAATTAGGTGTATGTATTGAAAAGTTGGAGTTTGGTACAATTTAAGAATGATGACGACCCCCTAAGTTTATTTTTTTTAAAACCTATTATTGGAAGAAGATAATTTTCCGTCAAATATGGCTATTTCTGTTTTTTAAGGAGGGGTGGGCAATATTATGATTTAAAAAGATGGGTTTTGTATGTCCTTTGTTTTAGAAATATAGCTATAGAAATTCTTTCCAGCAACAATAAACTTCAAAATAGTTGCATACACCTCATATGCATAGAACATGTTTCATACTTGTGCTACACCCAGTGGAATAAATTTGAGCTTTTTGAGGATACAGGCTTGTCCCTTTTTTTTAGTAATATTGAACAGTTGTTTGGCACAGTATTGAATTCAGGGGGTGGCCCGCTGGGACCCCCCTGGAACATTGAAATCCCCCCCCCAGAAGATTTGAGATATTATGCTTTTAATGGTTAAAAAGTGCAATTTCCAAAAAGGAAATATATAATTCCTCCCTCCTCCCCGCCGGAGCCGCAGAAAAGGCTCTGAATTCAACACTGGTTTAGCATCATCTGAATATTTAGTTATATTATAACCATGAGCGCATCAGTATACTTGTAACAAATAAATAACATTTCAAGCTGATTCTGTATTGTAAAGAAACTTTTGTTATAAAGAGTAGGACCAATAACAGATGAAAATATTGCTTTTGGACACTGTTTTGATTTCCTTTTATCTCAATTAAATATTACTAAGAACTTTTTTGAATACATACACACATTTCGTATCATAAAATGCATTTTGTTATCATAAAATGCATTACATGTAATGCATTTTATGATAACAAATACTTAAAATGTGTGTATGTATTCAAAAAAGTTCTTAATAATATTTAATTGAGATAAAAGGAAATCAAAACAGTGTTCAAAAGCAATATTTTCATCTGTTAATGTTCCTACTCTTCAAAACAAAAGTTTCTTTACAATACAGAAATTTTTCCGATCATAATAAAAAAAAATCCGTAAAGCAAAGAAAAAGTTTCTATTCTACACAGGAATTTTTAATTTTTTCAAGATTAGTTTACTGACTGATTCGGAAAAGTTTCCTTTTTAAAACGGAATACTTTCTATCTATTCTCCCATTCTTCCAAAACGTTTCTTTATGTGAATGGAAAGTTTTCCTTTTTAAAACGGAATACTTTCTATCTATTCTTCCATTCTTCCAAAACGTTTCTTTATGTGAATGGAAAGTTTTCCTTTTTTAAACGGAATACTTTCTATCTATTCTTCCATTCTTCCAAAACGTTTCTTTATGTGAATGGAAAGATTTCCGTAAGACCCAGGAATTTATTCTGTGTCTAAAGATTAGTTTCTGAATCAAACGGGAAAAGTTTCCTGACGGAAAGAAAAAACTTTCGTTTTTTTCCGTTTTTTTTCCCGTGTTGTTTCGGAAAAGTTTCCTGTACTATACGGGCAACTGGAAATCCTATTCCTACCGGAAACTTTTCCGAATTTTTTTTTACAGTGCTGAGCAAAAAATATTTCTATACGACACACGTTTTCAAAAGAAAAGTAATTTATCTAATGACTCTACGTGTTATTTTACAGCTCCAAAAAGAGGCGATCTGCAAACAGAAAGCCACCTTTGTCCTCACCAGTTTCTCCAGAAGCTCCCCAAAAATGGTTGCAACCAGAAATAACCAACTTCGAGGTTTCATCTACCACCCAGAGCTGAATCCAGTCATCCACAGCGACAGACCTGAGTGGAACCCAGTCACCAACAGTACGGAACTAAAAAAAATTCGGAAAAGTTTCCGGTAGGAATAGGATTTCCAGTTGCCCGTATAGTACAGGAAACTTTTCCGAAACAACACGGAAAAAAAAACGGAAAAAAACGAAAGTTTTTTCTTTCCGTCAGGAAACTTTTCCCGTTTGATTCAGAAACTAATCTTTAGACACAGAATAAATTCCTGGGTCTTACGGAAATCTTTCCATTCACATAAAGAAACGTTTTGGAAGAATGGAAGAATAGATAGAAAGTATTCAGTTTTAAAAAGGAAAACTTTCCATTCACATAAAGAAACGTTTTGGAAGAATAGAAAGTATTCCGTTTTAAAAAGGAAACTTTTCCGAATCAGTCAGTAAACTAATCTTGAAAAAATTAAAAATTCCTGTGTAGAATAGAAACTTTTTCTTTGCTTTACGGAATTTTTTTTCATTATGATCGGAAAATTTTCTGTATTGTAAAGAAACTTTTGTTTTAAAGAGTAGGAACATTAACAGATGAAAATATTGCTTTTGGACACTGTTTTGATTTCCTTTTATCTCAATTAAATATTATTAAGAACTTTTTTGAATACATACACACATTTTAAGTATTTGTTATCATAAAATGCATTACATGTAATGCATTTTATGATAACAAAATGCATTTTATGATACGAAATGTGTGTATGTATTCAAAAAAGTTCTTAGTAATATTTAATTGAGATAAAAGGAAATCAAAACAGTGTCCAAAAGCAATATTTTTATCTGTTATTGGTCCTACTCTTTATAACAAAAGTTTCTTTACAATACAGAATCAGCTTGAAATTTTATTTATTTGTTACAAGTATACTGATGCGCTCATGGGTATAATATAACTAAATATTCAGATGATGCTAAACCCATAGTGTTGAATTCAGAGCCTTTTCTGCGGCTCCGGCGGGGAGGGGGGGTGGGGAGGAATTATATATTTCCTTTTTGGAAATTGCACTTTTTAACCATTAAAAGCATAATATCTCAAATCTTCTGGGGGAGGATATTTCAATGTTCCAGGGGGATCCCAGCGGGCCACCCCCTGAATTCAATACAGTGCCAAACAACTGTTCAATATTACTAAAAAAAGGGGGACAAGCCTGTATCCTCAAAAAGCTCAAATTTATTCCACTGGGTGTAGCACAAGTATGAAACATGTTCTATGCATATGAGGTGTATGCAACTACTTTGAAGTTTATTGTTGCTGGAAAGAATTTCTATAGCTATATTTCTAAAACAAAGGGCATACAAAACCTATCTTTTTAAATCATAATATTGCCCACCCCTCCTTAAAAAACAGAAATAGCCATATTTGACTGAAAATTATCTTCTTCCAATAATAGGTTTTAAAAAAATAAGCTTAGGGGGTCGTCATCATTCTTAAATTGTACCAAACTCCAACTTTTCAATACATACACCTAATTTTGACGTTATACTTTTTTTTTCTGTAAATTTCTCCCAAGGATACGAAACAAGAAATCACTTGGTCAAGTGGTTTAAGAAATATGAAGGTTTAAAATTTGGAAGTCTTAATGTGAAATTAATTTGCAATTGATGAAAAACAAATTGCAATGCGGGTAGCTTTTTAAGCGTAATTCAAAAACTACTTGACATAATAATTTTGGATTCGCTTATTTGAAGATTTTCAAAATCTATTTGTTAAAATTGTATAGATTATGTTTAGTTCTCTCTTATAAATTTAAAAAAAAAATGTATTTTTTAAATTCATTTCAAAAAAGAAAAAAAAATAACCTATGAATTTTTAATAGAGGTGGATTTCTGGAGGCTTCACATATGCAAATCCAAAATCACAGATAGTTGGTAAGTAGTTTTTGAGTTATGCTTAAAACATAGAATTATATGAGACTTATTTCTCAATTTATCAATGTATTTATCAATGCTGTAACTATTTGAGTTTTCACGATAGTTCACTGGTCTTTTTATATGAGTTGCCCTATAGTATTGCTATCAAATCATAACAAAAATGTTTGCTGTAGTTTGCGCATGCGCAGTTAAAATTAATTTCATAAAAATACCTATATCTCATCAAATATTCAATATATTAATATTTTAATCACAGTATACTATTTCTACGATTCTTTGTCAAGTTTTTGGAAAGTGGTGTTAAATTTGGCTGAAAACTCTGCATGTTATAAAAAAAACTTTTGAATTTTTCACAGAAACGTTAATATATTCACGAATATACATGCTATACTTACAAAAAAATGCACACAAATGTTGAACAGAACCTACATAGTCATTTACTACAGTGACACACTGTAAAAAATGATTGTCAAATTCACTGCATTTATCCCAGTAAATCGCAACGTAATATTTCCGTATGTAAAAATACCGCAAATATAACAGTAGATTTAACCAGCGTTTTCGCTTTCAAAATCCTTTCATGCGAACAACCAATCAGATCACATCATTTATTTTCTAATCGGCGCCTGCGCGCAAAGACATTTTACTAGCATGATCTGCGCAAGGAACTTCTATTCAAAAGTACGTGCTCTTTCCCGCGCGACGGCGAAAGCGAGCAAAATGGTGTGTTTCTTGACTTACGCTTAGGAGCCTTCATTGTTTATATATCAGTGTTTAATTACAAATGGTATTTTATATTTGTATTAGATAAACGTAAGCTTGTAATTCTAGTCCAATTATCTAATATATATATATATATATATATATATATATATATTATCTAAATTCTTCTCGCCCTTCAGAATTGAAGTGTTTCTTTTTTTAGTACTACAAATATACTCTCTCTATATATAATGTATTTACACATAGTATTATAATGAATATTTGATGTCTCAGTTTTGCCACATTAAAAAAATTCCTATTAATAAATTCTGAATTCTTATATATATCATATACAAAGCAGTAAAGAAATGTTTTATATGGGATTGAATTTCTATACATAAAATAATGAATTCCAATGTTTTTCAAACAAGCGATGAACTTTATGACTATTCTAATAGTCATCTAAAAATGAAAGTTGATTAAAATCAATGATTTAAAAAAAAAATATGGCTTTTAAAATTACAGCAGCTATTGTGATAATTTGTACGGAAATAGGACTGTTAAAATTACAGAACTTTTTGTGGTAATTTGTACGGAAAAATGGATGCGAAATTTACTACATTTATAACCGTTGAAATGACGGAAAATATGCGATAAAATTTACATCGATTTTTACTGCTATTTTTACGTAAAAACTGCTGGCAACATTGCTGCCTGCAGTTTTTGCCGTAAATTTGACGGATTTTTTTTTACAGTGCAGACCATTTTTAGCAGTTTTCGTTACTTGGGTGATCGAAAATATTATTTTATTATTAAAGTTATTATCCCCCCCCCATAGTTGTCCTCGCGATAAAATATTCACTGAAAAACATCAAGTCAAACATGTTCTTTACATCCTCAAAGCTTAAGGGCATTCCGGGCATTTCCTCACGAGTTTCAGTAAGATAATCGACGAAACGTCTGAAATCGGTCACTGCCCCTTAATTTCTGCACACCAGTGTAATATTAATAAAGTAAATCTAAAAACTTTTGAAGCCATGTAACTTATAAGAATATACAGAATTCAGCTAATCCTAATAAATAGCTTGATGATAAACAAATTTTAGAAGCCATGCAATTTGAAAATGTACAAGACTTTAAACTTGAAGCTCAACTGAAAATTATATAACAAAAAGCCTTGCTAAATGAAAATCTTTTTTAAAAACAGGGTTCGTGATTTTACTTATTTATTTAATCAAAAAATCATATATATTTTTAATTATTTAAATCAGCTATTTTTTTAAATTCAAAATACAATTTTAAAATTATACATTTTACAGTAAAATAAACTTTACTAAATAATTAAAATTAACAATTAGAAGTGTCCATTTAAATATATTTGAAATTAAAAAAATATATAGAAACTCATTCACTTGGTTAAATTAAAATATTTTAATCATATAAATAGTTAAAAATATACAGTTTAAAAAAAATGGAGCTACAGAAAAAGATTTAATTTAGAAATGTGAATTCTCTTTTACTTTTGAAAACATGAAATAAATAAAACAAATTGTCTTGTGTCATCACTTATTTACAAAAACTGCAATTTAGCAGATATCCTATTCTGTATAAAATACATATACCACCTTGAATTACCCCTTTGATAAAATAAAAAGCATATGCACTCTGCATTACTAAAAGCTAAAGCTTTTTGTTCTGACCAAATTTCTTTATTCATTTAATGAATTTAGAGCATATATTAAACACACTTAAGATGGTTATGATTATATTTTATAAATTTCAATGGATATGAAAAAAATATTCTTTGTTATTAAAATGTTTGAAAAGAAACACCAATTTTCCAGCTTTATGAGTTCCTAAGCGATTACAGAGTTTACAGTGAATTAAAGTTTGATTGATTTGAATTTAAAATAAAAATAATTAAATCAGGCCTTTTTTTAAGATTTTAAAACTTTAGTTGTTTATGAGTTTACATTTGCAAGTAATTGAAATTGTAAGAAAAAAAATATATACATTTCAAAGTACATTACTTACCATGCAATCTTTATTTTCCGAATCTTTCCATAAATAAATTACGTTGAAATATTGAACCATTTGTTATTTACATGTGCACAATGAAGTCATGAGATATCTACATAAATATCAATAAATATACTGTTGAATGACCTATATTTATTTTACTATATTTATGAAGTCCAGTTGCCTGTAAAAATTTATGTATATTTAAAGTCAAAATTTTATCATCATTAATGACAAAGAAAGAAATGTTTGTGAGTCTTTTATTCTTCAATGGCAGATCACTTAATAGAAGAATATTAAAAATTACAAATAATTCAGGAAAAATATATAAAAAATAAGTGTCTATTTAATAAAAAATCTGACTTCGCAAATGTGTATGTGCTATTTTTTTTAAACTTAAACTTAGTAAAATAAATCAATCGCATTTAATCTGCACAAACATTAAATTGCACATACTAACAAAATACTATTTAAAAAAATATATATAAGTTACTCGATTTTTTTTTCTGGCTAACTACAAAATACAGAAAAAATAAAACAAACATTTATACTGAAAAATAACATTTATTTGCAACAAAACTATAAATCAAAATGTTATAATGAATAAAAATTACAGCAATACTGATATTACTTCCATTGACAGTTCTTGCCTCCGAATAGCTGCACTTAGTAAAAAAGTAGGCCTAGGTTCTTTAATTTCTTCCAGGCCTTAATTGATTACACAATATGATGCTACCAAAACAAGATTGTCCTAGGACATTTCTCCGAAAAAACTGTCAAACCATCAATATTATTCGAGAACAGCATGATTTCCTTTCTTACATCATCATTCGCTACTAAGCAAGGATGATATGCTCTAGCTGGAATGCGACACTGATCACTGCAGTATTATCCTGCAATAATAACAATAATAATATTAATATATTTTTATTTTACTAATTTCTAGTGATCATGTATATTTAATGGGACAAAAACAGCACAACAGCAATGAATGATTAAGAGGACTCTTCGTCTTCAGCGATAAGTAATTTTAAGAGCATAAAATTTGAAAATTTTCCTTTAAGTAAAAATTTCAAATTTCATAAGTTTTAAAAATACTTAAAAATTAAGGAAATTTTTTAAAATGTACAATTTAAAAATGTTAATTTAAAGATGCACATTGGACATCTGCTTTCTGCTGGTGAAAGCTATATTTTGATAATTGTATAAGGGAATTTACTACCTCTTTAAAATTTACATAGGTTACCATGGGATTTCACGATCAGCATTAAATGAAAAAAAATGGTTCCACAGTAATATAATAGAACTAGTGGGTAAGTGTGATCGAACATCGCTCAAAGGGTTTCGTTTAATATTCCTTTCAAAACACTTTGTCCTTTCTTTAATAAATCCAAATAAATTTCATTTAGCATCAACAACAAAAAAAACTCATGTTTTTTATAAAGTAAAAATTTACCGGTTCTGCATGAAAACCCATTTCTTTAAATTAGGGGGTGGAGAATAGCCCCGTTCCCTCTCTTTATACTTCACCAATTAAACTTCAAAACTGATCAGGGAAGCACCTTATCAAACTGAACCTATATACAAAATTTGAAGCAAATCTGATAATTCTGTATGAAAAACCCATTTATCTAAATTAAGGAGGGGAGATTAGCCTCCCGATCACCCCTTTATACTTTACCATTTAACCCCCAAAACTAATCAAGGAAGCGCCTTATAACAATGAACCTATATACAAAATGTGAAGCAAATTGGATAATTCTGCATGAAAAACATATTTATCTAAATTAAAGGAGGGATTGGACCTTGTTCCCCCTTTCTATACTTAACCAATGAACCCCCAAAACTAAACAGAGAAGCAACTTGTCACATTGAACCTATTTACAAAATTTGAAGCAAATCGGATAATTCTGCATGAAATACCCATTTATCTAATTTAAGGAGGGGGATTTGCCTCCCTTCCCTACCCTTTATACTTAACCAATGAACCCCTAAAACTGATCAGGGAAGCGCCTTATCAGAATGAACCTATATACAAAATTTGACACAAATCGGATAATTCTGCATTAAAAACCCATTTATCTAAATTAAGGGGGGATTGGACACAGTTCCCCCTTTATGCTTAATCAATGAACCCCCAAAACTGATAAGGAGAAGCGTCTTATCACAATTAACCTATATAAAAAATTTGAAGCAAATCGGATAATTCTGAATAAAAAAACCCATTTATCTAAATTAAGAGGGGGGATTGGCCCCCTGGTTTCCCCTTTATACTTAATCAAGGACCCCCAAAACTGATATAGGGAAGCGTCTTATCACAATTAACCTGTATACAAAATTTGAAGCAAATCGGATAATTCTGCATAAAAACCCATTTATCTAAATTAAGGGGGGGGGGAATTAGCCACCGTTCCCCTCTTTACACTTAGCAAATGAACCCCCAAAACTAATAAGGGAAGCGCCTTATCACAATGAAGCTTTATACAAAACTTGAAGCAAATTGGGTAATTTTGCATTAAAAACCCATTTATTTAAATTAGGGGTGATTAGCCCCTGTTCCCCCTTTATACTTAACCAATGAACCCCCAAAACTGATCAGGGAAGCGCCTTATCAGAATGAACCTATATACAAAATTTGAAACAAATCGGATAATTCTGCATAAAAAAAACCCATTTATCTAAATTAAGGGGGTGATTGGACACCGTTTCCCCCTTTATACTTAATCAATCGACCTCCAAAATTGATATGGGGAAACGTCTTATCACAATTAACCTATATACAAAATTTGAAACAAATCAGATAATTGTGCATAAAAACACATTTATCTAAATTAAGGGGGAGGGGATTAGCCACCGTTCTCCTCTTTATACTTAACTAATGAACCCCAAAACTGATCAGGGAAGCGCCTTATCAGAATGAACATATATACAAAATTTGAAACAAATCGGATAATTCTGCACGAAAAACCCATTAGCCCCCAGTTCCCCCTGTATCTTTAACCAAAGAACCCCCAAAACTAATCAGGGAAGCGACTTATTAGAAGGAACCTATATAAAAAATTTTTAGCAAATACGATAATTCTGCATAAAAACCCCATTTATCTAAATTATGGGGGGGATTAGCCCCCGTTCCCCTCTCTATGCTGAACGAAATAACTCCCAAAATTAATGAGGGACGCACCTTATCACAATGAAGCTCTATACAAAATTTGAAGAAAATTGTGTAATTCTGCATGAAAAACCCATTTACCTAAATTAGAGGGGATTAGTCCCTGTTCCCTCCTTTATGCTTAACCAATGAACCCCTAAAACTGAGCAGGGTACCGCCTTATCAGAATGAACCTATATGCAAAATTTGAAACAAATCAGATATTTCCGCATGGAAAACCCATTTATCTAAATTAAGGGGGTATCAGCTCCCCATCCCCCCCTTTATACTTACCAATGAACCCCCTAAACTAATCAGGGAAGCGGCTTTTAACAATGAACCTATATACAAAATTTGAAGCAAATTGGATAGTTCTGCATTAAAAACCCATTTATCTAAATTAAGGGGGGGGGGGGGGTTGGACACCGTTCCCCCCTTTATACTTAATCAGTGAACAACCAAAATTGATAAGGGGAAGCGCCTTATCACAATTAACCTATATACAAAATTTGAAGCAAATCGGATAATTCTGCATAAAAAACCCAATTATTTAAATTAAGGAGGAGGGTATTAACCACCGTTTCCCTCTTTAAACTTAACTAATGAACCTCCAAAACTAATGAGGGAAGCGCCTTTTCACAATGAAGCTTTATGCAAAATTTGAAGCAAATTGGGTAATTTTGCATGAAAAACCCCTTTATCTAAATTAGGGGGATTTGCCCCCCGTTCCCCTTTATACTTAACCAATAAACCCTCAAAACTGATCAGGGAAGTGCCTTATCAGAATGAACCTATATACAAAATTTCAAACAAATCGGATAATTCTGCATAAGAAAAACCGTTTATCTAAATTAAGGGGGCTATCAGCCCCCTTTTCCTCCCCCTTTATATTTAACCAATGAACCTCCATAACTAATCAAGGAACCGCCTTATCAGAATCAACCTATATACAAAATTTCAAAAATTCAAATCGGATAACTCTGTATGAAAAACCTATTTATCTAAATTAAGGGGGTGGCGAATTAGCCCCCCTTTCTGGCTTTGACAGACTGGGAGCTAAAAAAGGTTTCTATTACAATGATATTTCGGGTTCTGTAGACTCCAAAAGTAGCAGAATTTTCCATTTTTGCCTTACCTCGGGTTCTGCAAACCCCAAAAAGCTGAGTGAAAAGACTGTATACTAAATGGAAAATATCAACGAGAGTTTTTAATTAAAAACAGTTTTCATCTATGCGGTATATAGTCCCAAAATAAAAATAATAATTCAGTTTATAAATTTAAAATCACATATAATGAATTTAATTTCACTTTGAATTGTCCAAAAAACAAGCTAGAGACTGAGTCAAGTCGGCCAGTTTTTTAGCGACACCGAATCTCCCCCCCCCCCCCCCCAAAAAAAAAAAACAAACAAACAAACAAAAAACAAAAAAACGTGCCTGACTTATACTCAGACACCACAGCCCTGGTAGAAATGATTGGATGAGGACGTATCACAAAAATTCTAAGCTTTGAGATTACTTAAGAGTAGTGCTTGGAAGGGCACGCAAAAATGCTGTGCCTAAGACTCTGAAGTTTAAAGTTGGGTTCTAGTGACATTTATGATTTATATGTTGACATCATGACTCTTTTGAACATTTTTTATTTCTTGAAATTTGAACAGTATTAACACGTGCATTTAAATACATGACAAGATTTAGTTAAATGAAAGCAGAAATATGAAATAAAATCAAGTAAGAAATTTTTTTTGCTAAAACACCACATTTTTTTTTTTTTTTTTTTTTTTTTTTTTTTTTTTAAATGAATGAATGAAGAATTGAAGCTTTATATTTTTGAAATAAAAAAACTTCAAGCCTTTTGAGGGTTTATTCTCCCTGAAGCCCATTCAATATAATTTTTCAAGACATGAGCACGAAATAAAAATCAGAACAAAAAATTGTCTTCCTTTCCACATGTGACATGATGTTCAGCAGTGGAGATCTCCCCCTTCCATCTCTACTGACAAAAATTCCCTGTTTGCTTTTTTTCCTTTTTCTGTTTATTTTAAATTATTAGAAAAGATTAAATGTCATTTTTTATTTTCAAAATAATGTAAGAAAAATAAAATTTAGCCAATTAAACTTGAATATCCAGGGCGAGGCAGTTGATCTCTGCTGCCCAAGATGTAAGCTTCTGCATGCAAGCTTTTACAGCATGAATATAGATAATATCAACCTCAAGATATTCAGCATATTCAACTTTACGTTTGTTACAACTAAAATTTTGTCTGATATGCAAAGAATACTGAAATTTATTTTACCATATACCAATATAAATTTCATTATATCGTCCTAACATAAAGTTCTCAATTTGTTAATTAACATTATAGAATTTAAAGGACTCCCCTTTTCAATTGAATTTTAATACACTACAAATAATTAGGAATGTAAAGAATATTCGACCACTATTCGGTATTCGGCTTATTCGGTCCTTTTGCCGAATATTGAACAGATATTCTGCCGAATACATGTAGCCGAATATATTTAGATATATTGTCGAATACTTGCTTATTTGGCCGAATATTCTAAGGTATTTGGTTAAATAAGTTCCAGAAAAAAAAATGTGATTTTAAATATTTTTAACAAACAGTATTAAAGAATGATATCTAAATACATTAATTATTATAAGAAAAATAAATCCTAATACTTACTCAATTTTAAAGCTTCATGACAACTTATAAATAACTGTATATAATGAAATTACATAAATAAAAAATATTTTTCTTGCTGCATATTTAGGCATCATATGAATTTAAGTAAGTATTGCAACATTAATTTATTTTACATTAAAATGCAAAATATATACTGCATTTAAAGTTTAAATCTCTCTCTCTCTCTCATCAGTGAATTAAAATAAATTAGCTTTATATCTATTTTTTTAATCTGATTTATAATGATGATAAGTTTCTTAAACAATAAAATTCATAAATATTAAAAACAAATATTTTACTGTCTTGTAAAAATGCTTAATCTTTCACAAATTAAATCATTTTTCTAGCTTTTAGTTTTACTTTTAAATAATAAATATATGACTATATAATTACTTTACTAATTAAAAATTAAACATTAGATGTTGATTAAACGAACTAATGAGTTTGATACATTGAAAAGAAAAAAAACTATTACCTATACTGAAAAAACATTTAATGAGTTACTTCAAAATAACATACAGGGGTTACAAAATTATTTATCACTGTAAAGCCTGAAATTGTGATGCAAAAATAACTTTTCAGCATTTTCAGGAAGAAGTCTGTTTCGTTTGGTTTCATATAATATTACCAGCTTCAGAAAACAAACGTTCACTATATACCGTGCTTACTATATTCAGCTGTTATGATTTTTGAACACTCAAACAAAAAAATTATTTCAATTAGTCCTTAATTTAATTTTTGATTTTAAAATTGGAAAAAAAAAATAAATAAACAAATAAAATAATTTTTTTTTAAAGTCAGTATTCGGCTAAAACTTGGCCGAATATTCGGTATTCGGCTATTTGGCCAAATCACTATTCGTTACATCCCAACAAATAATAAAATCTAAAATTGATTCTATAATAATGCAGTACCTGAAAAAAGACAATATGATTCTGATATAGCATCGAACATAGAAAAATATCATCAATTTATTTTAAGATCATAGGTATGTTATTGAAGTCTTCAGTGTTGAATTCAGACATTTTTCTCCGGGAGGGATTTCTGTGGTTCCGGGGGGGGGGGGATTGCACTTTTTGATTATTAAAAGCATAAAATGTGAAATCTTCCGGGGGGACATTTCAATGCTCCGGGGGGGGACTGTCCCCCCACCCCCTGAATTCAACACTGGATGTCTTACAGAATTAAACAAATAAACAAGGAATTTAATTTAGAATATGTTAAAAACTATTTAAAAAAACAGCCTACAAAAAATAAGTTTCATTAAGATAATATCTAAGTTAGAAATTTCTGGCACATCAAAATATTTTTTACTTCGGGGATATTTTTCTCATAAAAAATAAACTGAGCGAGAAATAAGATAACATGCATTTTATTTCAGGCTACGCAGCTCCTTAAACATGTTATTCGATTTGATAATCATGCACTATAAATATGTGTACATATCAAATCCAAAATATTAAAAATCACATAAATTTTAGTACTTACCATTGCGAAGTTGTTGTTGTTGTTGTTGGTTTGGCCCATGGGCCGGTGAGGAGCTTTTTATTCCTATACAGCTGTCTTACTCCGCAAAAACGAGACTCCTACCAGAGGTAAAACTATTGCGAAGTTAGAAGTACGTACAAC
Organism: Maratus michaelseni; assembly: GCA_963931845.1. NCBI lineage: Eukaryota > Metazoa > Arthropoda > Arachnida > Araneae > Salticidae > Maratus > Maratus michaelseni. The sequence goes on from OZ007599.1 coordinate 228,628,421, forward strand.
AGTTGTCCAATATTTAAAAACATGGCGTCCATCTTCATCCAAAAACTCGATTCTGTTCTGTTATCAATCACGTGACGCAACGCCTTTCATACGTCAGCAGAGAGCGAGACTGCGCAGTAAGTCCGGAGAAAGTTGTTTTCCATCCTTTCGGAAACTAATCCGATATAAATAGATTATTTTTATGACTGTAGAAAACCTTTCTGTTGTGATTCGGAATAATTATTTTATCGGTTGTTTTCCGTATCGTAAAGGAAATTTATCTTTTACGAAACGGAAAAGGGTTGGAAATTTTTTACAGTGTGGACTCGGACATCGACATTTTTTAAATGAATCCAGTCCTAACCGGATGTACCGTACCATACAAGACTACAGGCCAAGCAATCAACCAAACCTCCTCGTACATTTCTGGTTATTAAAAATCTTTGTATAAGCCTTCTGGGATAGAAAACGGAAAATCTTGCAACCAGCGTGAAGACAGCCAGCTCCCAGACGTTGCTCTAACTAGGTGAAACGTTCCTTTCTTATGTTTAAGTGATTTTTGCAGCAATGTGAAAGATGAACGAGCAGGTGGCCTGTATTCCTTTTTGGAACTTGCTTGAACTTTTAAACAGCTTCACTGACTGTGTTTGTTAAATGTATTCAAAGTTATTAGTGAAAATTATTAGAAAATAATTTATTTTACATCAATTTCATCTAATCTGCTTTATGTTTTCTGGAAAATTGTTTGTTAAATTGTATATGAAATTGTAATGCATATATTGAAAATGTATTGTCTAAATGTATGTTTTAAATGTTGTTCTTTTATATTTATTTGTTTGGCGAGCTAACAGCTTGAAGTTTGAAGTTTTCGTTATTAATGTTGGAATTTTCGACACGCGCCGTGGGTTAGGCCCGTTTACGTGGTCAAAGTGTCCTCGATGCGCGTTACTACTGTTCTTAAAACTATAGTTAACTTCACTTTCTTCTCGTATATTTATGAGAAATATTGTTGCAGTTGAGTGCTAATATATTTTTTGAAAGAGATGTAGTACAAAGTGTATGTATAAGATTTCTTCCAGGAAAAATCAACCCTTTTATACAGGGTGATTCATAAGCAAGTATACTACTTCCAGACGCTGTAAAACAGGAACCGTTTAAGGCACGTTCCCTAAATGCAAGCCGTAAGGTAAGTATACTCAAAGTTTTTTGCCGCTTCTGTGCGAAGTGACATAGGCGATAGCTAGCGTGTCATGTGAATATCACTAGTAATGGCTGCATATGCTGTGGAGAAGGAATTTTGTGTTCTTGGATTGAGCAAAACGGAATCTTCCACCATTGTGCATGGCCATTTTCGAACACGATTTGGAAAAGAACCTCTAACCAGAAAATCCATTTATGATTAGTTTAAAGATTTTGAAACTACGGTCTGTTTGTACAAAGTAGATTGAAATGGATTACTGGTTTAGTGTGTGTCATGTGACTAAGGATGCACACATAGATTTTTAAACTAATCGTAAAAAGATTTTCTGATTTGAGGTTCTTTTCCAAATCTTATTTGAAAATGCCATTGCACAATGGTAGCAGATTCCGTTTTGCTCAATTCAAGAAAACAAAATGCCTTCTCCACTGCAGACGCAGCCATTTCTACTGATTTTCGCGTAACACGCTAGCTATCGCCTATGTCACTTCACACAGCAATCGGGAAAATACTTTGAGTACACCTGCCTTATGGCTTCCATTTGGGAAATGTGCTTTAAACTGTTCCTGTTTTACAGCATCTGGAATTTGAATACTTACGTATGAATCGCCCTGTATTACTCTGATACTAATAAAATATATAGAAAATTCCATATAATGCGAACGACAAATTCACCCTCTCAAATTTATAAAACACAGTGTAAACATATTGATAATTTGTTGTTACTACATAGTTTTAATTTTAAAACTGTGTTTTGTTTTATTGCACCTCTGTAGTAACAACAAATTATCAATGTGTTTACATTGTGTTTTATACTCTGATACTGTTCTTTACATTTCAGTTTGCACAGAAGAAGAGTATTTAACTTTTTGATGTCTAGTATGTTTTTAAAAGTAATTTTACATTTTCTAGATATATCGAAACAAGGAATGTTGTTAGTTTGTGGTCATCGTAATCAGTGCCTGATTTACGGCAGGGCATTCGGGGCACGGGCCCAGGGCCCCCGAATTTCAGGGGCCCCCAAATGCTACTGAAGATTTTTCAATTAATGGCCAAAATGTGATTAAGTTTTAAGTATTAAAAAAAAATAATATGGAAAAATCTGTTTATCATTTATTTCATTTAAAAATAACTTTTTAAGGGGCTACTTCACTCAAGTGAAAACACCTGCTTTCTAATGTGAATCCTATGAGAGACATTTTTTAAAGTATCTCGTTTGCGCACTTCAATATTTTTAAATATATTTTTTTTCATTGTATAGTTGAGGTCAATCTCTACAAAAGCCATTTTATTTTTTTTCGATTTGGTTTAAAAGTTTTTTATATTATTATTAATATATATTTTTTACTCAAGGCAGAAGCATTGGTGCAAGGGGGCCCCCCCCATAAGCATCTGTGCCCAGGGCCCCCAAATTTGTAAATCGGTCCCTGATCGTAATAGCTCATTGGGGTACTTATTTTCCATTTAGACAAAAGCTTCTTGTGAAGTCTTGAGTTTTAGCTTGCACGTGGATGAAGTTTCCGCAGCGTAATTATTTAGAGCTTTCAGTAGTATTGGGAATTTTTCTAATTTACGAGTTTTAGGACAGTTTCACATGCGTTGATGTTCGCATTCTATCTCCAGCTATAGGAAAATATACATTCATATTTCATTTTCGGAAAGTTGCTTTTTGAAATAATTCGGAGTTTCATAGAGCACGTGGAGTTTCGTAGCACGTGATAAGGTAGTTTTTGCTTAAATTTACTTCAGAGGAGTTATTTTAACCCATCAAAAGTTTGAGTTAGTATTTTGGCACTAAACTGATTTTTTAAAAATATCTTGGCATGCATTTAGCCAAATATTTTTTTTTTCAGATTCTGGGGAGGGTTATAGCATAAGTACCTAGCTACAATCTTATAAAGGTAGCCTAGTCAAATTGATTTTTGAGTTTTGTGTTTGAATGTGTTGTCCTGATTCTGACATTTGTGCCTGAACAAGCCACCTATTCTGTCATTTCTTTTACTTTCACAAGTTGTGGTTGAATCTCCAATAATCTGATTATCGCATTGATTTTGTTCAACGTTATCATAATTAGGTATCTGTGATCATCTAGCTGGTATAAATACAGTAGTAAAAGTTAGTTGCGGTCTATTGAGTTGGATCTCGTCCCTCTTGGAAAATCTAGACTAGTGTTGTATTTCACAAAGCCATCCACTTGCCGTTAGTAGTGACGTTTCATTTTGACTGAGTTTGGAATAAAGTTCTTTAGTGTTCAATTCTTCCTACGTGGTAAAGTGTTGCATTTAATACTTCAACTAAAAGTATATTGGAAGACGCGCTGTTCCCTCCAATTAGTGACTTTACTATATTTTCTTGCGATATTGTGTAAATTCTATTTCAGATTAACTAGTGAATTTTTCTTAGCTATCTGAAGTGAACATTTCTTAGGTTTCGGAATACAATTAACGTAGCCATCTTGTTTGGTAGTAGTATTAGAATTTATAGAGTATCTTGGGATTAACATTCCCCCCGCTCATTGTTTATTGCAATTTGATCATCGTTAATATAACTATCCTGCTCCGTTGTCAAATTCCCTGATTATTGATTTTAAATAAATTGTTTTTATTGTTAATTTATGGGTTATGGCTACTTTTTAAATGACGGGACCGATGGGTCCGCCACATGTTGTATACTCAAAGATTTCGCCAACATAATTTGTTGGTAGTATTAACGTTAGTGTGATCAATAATATCAGCAATCTATTGCATAGCCGAATTAGAAAACAATGAGTTGATTTTTTTCCCCTTGCAGTAAAGGTCGAATTTAATTTATTCATAGTATCTCGTTACGAACTTACGATGAATAAAAATTCGCTATAAAGTTCTTTTTACTATCAAGCGCATAATTTTATCTTTAGGCTTACAGCCTCTTCCTATTCGCATACATGCTGCATATTGCCTACTTAAATCTTTTCTCGGGAGTCTGTGTTGCTTTATTCAAGTCAAGTAACAACACTGTTACGAAATTTTCAACAGTCTTTTCTTGTAATTTTCGAAATGTAATGACATTATAACAATTCACCTTCTGTTTCTAAACAACACTGAAAACATTATTCTATATTTCGGAAATTTTACTTCCACTACTTTCGGTATCACCGACGTAATCATTGTACATTTATAATTTATGTAGTCAAATTTCACGAAAAGCAATGGGAATGATATTTCTCCCTCTAATATTGGCTTGAATCGCCACAACTTTTTTCTGAAAGATCCTTTGTTTTTAATTGGGAAAGAGAAACGCTATTCGATTTCTTAGTACTTGAATAAGAATGCATGGAAATTTATTAGATTTAATAAGAAGAATGACCGTGACTATGCCAGACAATTGCAAGTTTGGATTTCAGATCTTAGTATAAAAAGATAAATGATGAACTTTATGTATATGCAGTTCTTCTGATGACAGGCGTCAAAGAACTTGGGACTTTTTTTCTTAATTTAAAAAAAAAAAAAATCTAATAAGTTATAATAATTAAACAGAAAATTACAATGTCATAACTTTTCACAAGTAAAATAAAATGAAATAATAAAGTAAGCAAATTTTAGAAATGTAAACTTTTTCAGATCTGTGAAAATGTCACCTCAAGAGAAAAATACGGTAGACCATGATCAATGAATTGCATATAGCACAATCAAAGGCTCACTGAATAAAACTTTTAAGGAAAAAACATAAAGGATGAGCTTTCTTGAACTTTATCTACTATACATGCCCTTCTTCTGAGCATAGACGTCAAAGAACTTGGGATTTGCATGACACTTCTCTCTTCGCCGAAGTTGTGGATTAATGTTTCTTCGCTTTCATACTGCGTTTACGCCTTGAATGTTGAAGAGTTTCTTCCAGAAAAGGCTTTAAACATTGACAATGAAACACATATCGAAGCAGGAATCGCGTGAGAATGAAAGATGAGATCAACATAAACTTCGAAAACATAAATGAAGCCTTCGAGATAAATCTTGCGAACTATTGTACACTGATAAAAATTTCACCGTTGGATTACGGGAAAAGCTTGGCAGCACAGACTCCAAGATTTTCCTGTAATATTACAGTTTGTACCGTAATCTATTTAGACTGTATTAGACCGTAAATAGCAGTAAATTTCAAGAACGTATCTGACCGTAAACCACAGTAACTTTCAAGAACGTATCTGACCGTAAATAACCGTTACTTTCAAGAACGTATCTGACCGTAAATAACCGTTACTTTCAAGAATGCATCTGACCGTAAATAACCGTTACTTTCAAGAATGTATCTGACCGTAAATAGCCGTTACTTTCAAGAATGTATCTGACCGTAAATAACCGTTACTTCCAAGAATGTGTCTGACCGTAAATCACAGTAATATACAGGGTGTCCCAAAAGCCTCCGTACAACTTCAAAATTTGATTTAAAAAAATAATAGGCCTACTGCAAAAATATTTACAACAGTACACAGAGTAACTTAAAAAGTTTTTTTCTACTACCTTAGTATACTTGTACATGAGATCCTTTCGTTGCACGAAGAATATCAAGTTGATATTCCAATTCCCCTTCACGTGCGTTTCAGCATGCTAACATCAACAGTAGTTACAACTGTTTGATGAAATAAAATGTTGAATTGAAGATGTTTGATGAATGAATGAAGAAATGTTAGATGAATAAAAGTTAATAGTCTCATGGAATTGAAACAAAAGATCCAAACAGCAGTAGCTACTGTTGATGTTAGCATGAAAAACGTTTGTGGATTGAATTGAAATATCGTCTTGATATTCTTCGTGCTACGCAAATATCTCATTTTGAAGTTTACTAAGGCTGTAAAAAAAAACTTTTTAAGTTACTCTATGCACTGTTGTAATTATTTTTGCTGTAGGCCTATTATTTTAAAAAAAATAAATTTCTGAAGTTGTACGGAGACTTTTGGGACACCCTGTAGATTATAAATTATCGTATATTACTGTAATATCAAGATTGTAAATAAGCATAAATGCCCATAATTTTCTACTCATTTACATATATCGCTGTAAATTGCAGTAGTTATCAGAACTGTAAATGACCATGAAATAGTTATTTCAAGAATTCGTATGATTACTTCCAACAGTAACTGTATATTTATACATAGGATGTCAAGAAATGCAACATTTTATTTCTGTATAAGAGATAAATAGTATAAATTGCAAAAATGTCCATAAGGTACAAAATTTCAATTCTATACTTTTCATCTCCATGGAGATATTTCCAAAATTAGTTTTTATACATTCTTTGTAACCAAACAGGTGGCTTCAGTACCTCCAAAAACCAGGAATTATCTCACTTTGCCATGCAATTCGAAACGTGAAATCTAATCATTATTGGAGAATAATGTCTACAAATCTGATATTTAAATGTATTGATTAATAATAATGTGTTGATGTAATTGATGGCACATTAAATCTTAGTTTGTAAACATTTGCCAAGCTTGAACAGATTTCACTTTTCAAATTGCATGCAAAGTGAAGCAAGTCACAATTTTTGACTCTCTGCAACTTCATGATGTTTGGAGATGATTAAAACCAATCCACATTTTTGCAGATTACATTATTTATCCATCTCATATAGATACAAAAATAAACTGTATAGCTTTTTTTAGACAGCCTGTATATTTAAAACTTGATAATATTTCTAAGATTATTCTACCACTACATATATATGGTGGTTTGCATATCATTTTTTTAAACAATTAGCAACTTTCTCAATATTACATACTTTTTCTATTTACAACACTATACAGCTTACAAAATAAAATTATATTTAGCATTGAAAAATGACATGTGTATAAGTTTTATTAAACGTGATTGTTTCATATTTCCGAAAAAAAAAATTACGTAAAACTTCATATACAAGTGTAGTAATTTTTGCCAACATCTAAGTAAAATAAAAATTAACAGACACTTAAGCATTATTAACCAGGCAGAGTAACAAACACTTATCAAATTTGTTACAAATCACGGGCTAAATTTGCCCAAACCATAACACAATATCAAGTATAACCTTTAGCTCAACAATGCACATCTTTGAAAAATATAGAAAAAAAAACAGAAATTTTTTAGTACTTATCTCTTATTTAATATCATACTCTGAATATTTACGATTATGTATTGGTAACAACAAATGAACTTATTCATGATTTTTTTTTTTAATGTAATGAGGAAGGTGATTGTAATAAACTTTTGCATAATAATGTATCAAAGACATAATTTAATGAATATCAAAATGTTAAAATTATTTCTATTTCTTTCAATATAACTTTCGTTTTAAGTTTTTTGAGAATCACTTTGGTATTTATCTGATTGCACATTCTTTTGCATTTTGATGCCTGGGTTCTTTTGGTTTCTACCCAAACCCAAGTGAGATTAATGTCGTTTTAGCTAATAATGCATGAATAGAGAGTATAATATTTGCATTTTTAAAAAATCACAAAAACACTTCAGTTTTGTGTTAAACATTTTACTTGGAGATAGTGTAAAACATGGATTTATTTGTAAAAATGTGAAATTGTTCAGGATCATCAGAGAAAAAAAAATTCTTGGTTGAAAATACTACAGCCAAAATAAACTATATGTAAAAATGAAAATAACTTAACCACTTCAACGGCCATTTAGATAAAGAAACAGTGTTATTACCCCCGATTTAACTCGGGTCAGCTACTGTGGTTAAATAATGAATGTTTACATACTGGGAAGTACTATACAGATTTTCGTGTTTTGGGAAGGACAGGATAGAATGCTGAGTCATCAATTTCAGTAACATCCTGCCTTTTGTTCTATGACTAATTTATAAATGTCCAGAACACCCTGAAATAATGAACAATTTCATCAATTTTCCAAAACTAAAAAAACTCTAAATCTTACTTTCAGGAAAAATTTTAATATAACAAGGAATGATCTTCTAAGAACTGTTCAAGAAAAATCTTTAAAATATGTCATCACACATATTACAAACAAGCATTTTTTTAAATAATTTAAAAAAATTCACAGACAAAAATAAAAATTTTAATTCAGGAACTCTGAAATTATTTATTTTGTACATATTTTACATAAGATAACGACAGGTTTTAAAAAATACGCCATCTAAATGCTGCTAATTTTGACATCAACTTCCTGACTTTATTTATATTACATGATTCTGGATTTTTCTTTGCTTTTGAACTTTTTTCAGGATTGATGTCCAAAAAAGCTCTGAAAATAAAGAAAAAAATATTAATAGTATCACATCTTTTAAAAAATAACATTATTGTAAATACATCAAGCCATAATCGAATGAACAACTAATCTCGTAATTATCAAATTATAACAGATAGCAGATATTAAACTCCTCAATAACACGTGCATAGAATGTCTACAAAATAACATTCATGAAGAAAAACTTTTTGTGCTTTATAAACGCTTTACTGTTTTTCTTATCTTTAAAGCCAGAACAAAATGGATTAATTAGCATATATGACAGAACTCAATAGCCCACTAGTGTCAATGAGTGGTAAGAAATTTCATTTGAGCTCATTCATTACTGAATACATGTTATCTAACAGGTTATAAGTAACATTTGTTGTAGGCTGCAAAAATGTGGTTGTACACTGCAAAATGAATTTAAAATTTTTGATTTGATTACCAAGATCTGCAAAGTATGTGAAGAAAATAGTGTTGACACTAGACCAAAAGTTCTTTTAACTGATCGACAAATTTTGCATTTTTTTTCTGCAACTGATCAACAAATTTTGCATTTTTTTTTTTTTTTTTTTTTTTGCAACTGGCTAAAGGATTTCATTATTTTTTCCCACAATCAACTGAGAAATTTCGCGATTTTCTCTCACGATAAATCGACAATTTTTGTATTTTTTCCATGCGACTGATTTAAGAATTTCGTGATTTTTCCTTGCACTCAATTGACGAATTTTGCAACATTTTTTAGATTTTCTCCTCAATTAACTAGCAATTTTTCCGATATTTTGTCATACCAATCGAGGAATTTTGGAATTTTTTTCGCCACTAACATGCCTTTTTACACTCAACTGATTGGCAAATTTTGAGATATTTTCCATCAACTGATAGACAAATTGTGGCTTTTTCTTGTGACTGATTAGCAAAAATTGCAGTTTATTTTCCACGAATGGTCAATGGATTCCACATTTTTTCCCGCAACTGGCAGAAGAATTTAAGGGTAGTTTAAAGGATCAAAAGAAAGGAAAATTTAAAAAACCTGGTCATAAAAAAAAAATTAAAGTTTTTGATTTGTTGGAATTTTCCAAAGTTTTTAGTTTTGTCTTAGTATCTTAAACACTATTATGCCAAATATAAAGTATCTAGAACTGTAAAGTAATATAGGACAAAATTAGCACTCGCCATTTGGCAAGTAATATTGAAAATTTGGCGACTGACTTTATTACCACCACTGGCCAAACTTAATAGCCACACTCACCAACTGTGATGATTAAATGGAAACAGATTTTTTTCCCGCTGTCGCTCGTCGAATATCGAAACCATTTGGCGAATTTCACGATTTTTCCCCTGAAACCATTTGACGAATTGTGATTCTTTTTTCTCGAAGCCATTCGACAATATTCGCCCCCCCCCCCCCTGAGACCATTTGATGAATTTTGCGAGTTTTCTGCTATTAATTGTTGAATTTCGTGATTTATCGACTATCGATTAACGAATTTCACGATTTTTTCCATGAGCGTTCCACAATTGTACACTTTCTTTCCACTGACGTTCGATGAATTGCGCACTTTATTTATCAAGTATTTTTTATCAAATATTTGTAAATTTGTTATTGGCCAGTGCTTATGAAATCTGGCGAGTAAAAAAAATCCATGTACTGGCCAGTGGCCAATGAGTAAAAAAGTTAATTTTTACTTATATAAAGTAATACTTCAGATCGATAGCACCTTTCTTGGTTGCACTTATGATATCCCCCATTCCTCATAAATTAGTGCTTGTCTAGGAACCTGAAACTTCTAAAAGAATCACGAGACTTGGCTACATTTTCCAAATGTGATGTTTTTGATGGGTTCTGGATTACAAGACAGAATTAAAGTATCATCGCCCTTAGTAGATTTCGTACCATCTTCATGTTCACTGAATCTTGTTGGAGCTAATGCTTTATTCTGAACATTGACAATTTTTTTTGGCATCTACTCACAGATGGCAAATTTCACAGGAACTCTTGGAATCTTGTGGTGGTGGTGATACATTAAGTATTAAATCTTTATGTGGTACCAGATCGTCTGCAAAAGTAGATGCCACAAAAGCCTTGCTCAACGGTTATCTGTTAATTTATCCGGGCTTACAGTGACTGATTTCTCTTCATCCAAAATATGACTATCAGAAATTTTTCTATTAAAATCTAAAAGAAAAGAAAATCTCCCCATATTTCTTGCATATTTATTTGGGTGAAAAAATGCTAATGTAGTATTAAACCGTACAATTTGACAGGTAGTCATATTCTTTAACTCAACTATGTATGAAAATGCAATATATTTATTACGGATGAATAACGACGAGTGAAAAATAATAAAAGGAAACATGATATAGTTATAGAACACAGGTATAAATGTACAGCAGTGTTAATGAGTAGATGTGGGTGCCTGTGTGAAAGCTAAGACCAGGAGTTCTCCAATGATATGTCAGAAGAGGGGGGGGGGGAATATGAAAATTTAACAAAAAGTATAAGTTAAAGGAGAAAAATTGGAGGGGAGACGGGAAGGTGAAGTAGGAGAAAGATAAGTAGGCAATGGCCTAAAGATCGCACCTGAATTAAAATGATCCTACAAACAGGAAAATTTGCCAAAAACTGGACAAAAATAAATCAACTGCGTGTCCAGGGACAACATGGGGGGGGGGGGTGAGCAAGACTAAACGGTAGAGCACTAAGGAAAAGACCTATCAAATGATATAATACATGATGGAGTTGGAGAGTTGTTGAATACGAAAATTTGAATAATTAAATAATCTTAATAAGCATGTTAATCTAACATTCATAAAATTAATAGATAAAATGTTTGTTTATATGCTGGGAGGCAAGCAATAATTATACAATGAGCTTAGTTAAATGTGAATTAAAATAAAATTTAATTTAAAGGTATTATAACTCTGTAAATTATATCAAGGGTATTAATACTCTATATGAATGCTTACAATCCAGTGTAACAGATAATTAAATTATGTGCCCATAACTTTACATAAAATACATTTAATACAGGATAAACAATAAACAAAAGAAATTAAGATCTATTTAAACTGTAACTTTACTTGTGACTTATAAATAACATTCTCTTTGTTACCATGTCTACCATATACATTTCAATTTTCCATTGTCCAAGCGCTAATTGTACTAAAACTCATATTATAAATCATTACTATCAGTGGCCAATTAAAAATCAGCTTTAAAACAAAACACAAATAATGAAAAGCTGGAATACCATTGGTCGGGAAAGATTCTTAAAAGTTTTCCCCTATCTGTCAAAACTGCTTGGATTCGATACACATTGGGTTCTTTTAAATAGAACTAGGGGCTCAGCCCCCTACTCGCTAACGCTCGCCAAACCCCTGTGAATTGCGAAGCGATTCTCATTGAGACCGCTATGCGGTCCCACCTCGCTTTGCTCGCCCCTTTTGATTTTTGCAGTAATTCTAGCCGGAATGAGTACTACCATGAATCATTTGAACATATGAAATTGACAATTTTTTTTAATGTAAAAAAGTAATTGAAAACTCCGTTGAAAACGCAACTAAAAATGCATTTAGTTGGAGCTACTAATGGGCATATAAATCACTTAAATACTATGAAAAAATGATCTTGGAAACATAATTTGTTTAAAACTTATTGCACCTATAATATTGTACAGCACGGCTTAAATTCATTAAAAAAAAAAAACACTATGTGATAAGAAGATAGTTTATCATCAATGATTGTTTAAATTTCGTTCGACATTTTATTATTCTAATTGATTATAGATTTCTGCAAAATAAATTATCTTTACTTCATTAATACAGCAACAGATGGCAGCAGGTGCAACCTAGACAGTTGATATTTTTACTATCTCAGATTTTTCATGTGAGTGAAATTCGTAAATAAATTCTAAATAAGAGTTGAGAATTCATTTGAAATTAACAATATTACTCATAATTAAAATGAGGAATCATCTTAGATGCTTTGGATTACATACATGTTATTTTATTTTTAATATTTGCTAGTTTGATTTTCACTACTCTGACACTGACTGCCATATTGGAGGCGGAGCTGATCTAACGCAATCTAGTCTGTTCATTGGTCTGAGCTCTGGAAACTACATTTGTTGCCAACGATAAGTAAGAAATTCAGCCACGTAAAAGAAATATATATATAGATATTTATTAATATTTGCTGCAAAAAACAACTAAACTATCTGACAACAGGAGATATGTTATTGCAGAAAGGAACTAAGTTGCCCTTTTTGAATTATCAAAACAAATTTTAAATAACAATTAAAAATAGAAAATATTAAATTTTTAAAAAAAAATCCAAATGAAAATAAAAGTTTAATTCAAGCATGATGATTTAAATTCATAAAATAATTAAAAAATTAAAAATTTGTATTTTTAATTAATTTATTAAAAAACATCAAAATCATTGTTAAGTGAATGTAAACAGCATGTGCTAAAATGTGAATAACTCATTAAGTAATTGACATAATTACATAAAAAAGGTCTTAGATTGCTCATTTAAATCCACGCTATCTATATTAAGGCGAGGATGCACAAATTTTAGATTTCAACTTGGGAGGGGATGGTTTAGTTGACAAAGTCTGACTTGTTAAAGATATGAGAATCGAAAGTAGAGGATGGTTTTTGAGTCATAATTCCTGAACCACTGAACCGAATGAGATGTATGAGTACTCAAATTAAACAAAATTTAGAACAGGTTTCCAGCTTACCCCAATCCGGAGATAATAGTCTTCAATTGATGATCAAACTTTTCAGCGATGCTACGTTGTTCATGGAAAGAGTGGTTCCACCTAAAATGATACAATATATATATATATATATATATACCAGGAAATATTTATTTGAATAATGTCAATTAAAGGTTACAATTCAATATTTGCATTAGTATGCAGCGACCGGAAGAGACTGTATGTTTAGTATCCACTTCTGTTAAATTAACGGCCACTTATTACCGTGGTTTGTAGATTTAAATACTTTTATATTTATACATAAGTGTAAAAAAATTCATTTTAAATTATTATATTTTTTGTTGTTTTCTAATACAGTAGAAAGCCTCTAATCCGCAAAGCTTGGTTCCAAGTGTTGTGCGGATTGGAGGCTTTTTGCGGATTACAGGCCATGTCTATTTAATCTTTGTTTACATTTTTTTGCTATTCATATTTTGGACAAATTTAGATTGCTAATACTAAAAAATAAATAAATTACACATTTTAATATATAGATAAAGCAATAACAATGTAAAAAATAATTTATTATTTTTTAAATTTCTTAAATATGGCATCAATTTTTGTCTGTTTTAAGACATTTGGTTTATAGTGTTGAATTTTATCTTTAAGTAAGAGTTCAAAAGCAATATATGTGTATTTCTTTGTGTGTTTTTCAATTTTATAATTACAATTTAATGAAAAAATAAATAAATTATAAAATATATTGTCTAAGTAAGGATTTTTTATCATTAAAATAAGAAAAAAATCACAAAAGCTCAAATTGTATTTTACAAGTATTGTATGAAGAAATGAATATATAAAATAATATACTAATTAAATGTGCTTCATTTTAAACTATAAAGAAGAATATTATATGATATATAATAGCTATATATAAAGCTAAGAAAAATGTTAAAATTGGTGAAAAAAAATTTCAAAATTCAAAATTTTGTCACCATTGAAGCATTTTTCAAGAATTAAATTTTTTTGTTTACATTCATAAATTGATTGCGGATTAGAGGCCTTTGCAGATTACAGGTTTGCGGATTAGCGGCGCTCTACTGTATTTTGTATTATTTTTAAAAAAATATTTTCAACTTTTTTTTTTTTTTTTTTTTTTTTTTTTTTTTACTAAAAATTAAAGTATCAAACATTAAATGCTATTTTTCGGTTAGCCGGGCACCAGTGATATATATGCATGTATATATATACACACATATATATATATTATATATATATATATACATATATGTATGTATATATATGTATTACATATATATTTAAGTATGTACATATATCACTAGCGCCCGGCTAACTGAAAAGTACCCATTAAATATTTACCTCAAAAGGACCTAACATTGCTGTACATAGCAATTATTTATAGTAAAGGTATTAATACTGAACAAAAATCATTTTTAGAGTTTCTGAAGGATAAATGACGCGCAGATGTACATTAAGTAAATTTTCATTTTTCAGCAATTGTGTATTTTGTCAGGGTTTTTTTTTTTGAGTATTTTAAAAACGAGTGCTTAAAAAAATGTACTGACAAAACAATATAGCAGAATAAAGGGTACTTTTCGGTTAGCCGGGCGGCAGTGATACATGTACATATATAAATACATATGTACAGGGCTTGAATTTCAGGGCGGGATTGCGGGATTCGCGCCGAAAATTTTGAAATCCCGCCCAAAGAAGTATCGTGGGCGGCTCCTGCCCAAAAAATTCAATCATTTTCAGGAGAAATTTGCGTTATTTAATTACCTGCAACCGAACGATAAATTTCGTGATTTTTTTCCCACAACCGATCGACGAACTTTGCGTTTTTCCCAGGACTGATCGACGAACTTTCCGTTTTTTAAGCGACTGATCGGCGAACTTTCTCTTTTTTAAGCGATAGATCGACAAACTTTCTCTTTTTTAAGAGATAGATCGACGAACTTTGCGTTTTTTCTGTGACAGATCGACGAACTTTGCGGTTTTTCTGCGACAGATCGACGAACTTTGCGTTTTTTCGCGACAGATCGACGAACTTTGCGTTTTTTCGCTACAGATCGACAAACTTTGCGTTTTTTCGCGACAGATCAACGAACTTTCTGTTTTTTCTGCGTAGATCGACGAACTTTCTGTTTTTTCTGCGTAGATCGACGAACTTTCTGTTTTTTCTGCGTAGATCGACGAACTTTCTGTTTTTTTCTGCATAGATCGACGAACTTTCTGTTTTTTCTGCGTAGATCGACGAACTTTCTGTTTTTTCTGCGTAGATCGACGAACTTTGTGTTTTTTCCGCGACAGATCGACAAACTTTCTGTTTTTTAAGCGACTGATGGACGAACTTTCTGTTTTTTAAGCGACTGATCGACGAACTTTCCGCTTTTTCCGTAACAGATCGACGAAATTTGCGTTTTTTCCACGTAGATCGACGAACTTTGCATTTTTTCCACGACATTTCGACGAACTTTCTGTTTTTTAAGCGACTGATCGACGAACTTTCTGTTTTTTAAGCGACAGATCGACGAACTTTCTGTTTTTTAAGCGACAGATCGACGAACTTTGAGTTTTATCTGCGATCGATCAACGAACGTTGCGTTTTTTCCGCGATCGATCGACGAAATTGGCTAATTTTTTCTTTTAACAGATTCGTTATTTTTTTGTATTGTTATATAATAGCGGTATGTATAAAAGCGGTAATAGGCCAGCGGCGTAACCTCTGTATGATCTCTGTGCGCTGTGCAGCGTCATGAAGGTCATGGCAGCGTAAAAGTGACTGTGCAGTGGAGGAGGGTGATAAGGATGGTTGATTAGGGGTTTATTTTAATTGGGAAACTTAGAAAATTTCAAAGCAATTTTTTTTTTCTTTTCGCGGAGAATTGGTGGACGAGGTGAATGTCAACGGATTTATTTTAGCGAATTAGAAATTTTTTTTTTTAAATTTTAATTGGGGAATTTAGAAAATTACAAAGCCATTTTTTTTTCAACTATAGTAGGGTAGGGTGTTTGAAAATATTTTTCGAAGTCTGGTTTGTGAATTGCATTTAAAAATAATGGTCATTAAAATATTAATTAATTTCAATTGGAGAACTTAAGAAATTTTTGCAATTTTTTTTTTTTTTAACTAGAGTAGGCTATTCGGTATACATGTTAGAGTATATTTGAGGTGAATTTTAAAAGTTAATAATGGTTTAATTAAAATTGGTGATTAATTTTTATTGGAGAACTTAAGAAATTTTGGCGAATTTTTTTTTCTTAACGAGAGTACGCAGTTTGAATCTGTAGTAGAATGGTAGATGCGAATGAAAAATAGTAATTAAAATTGGTGATTAATTAATTTTAATTGGCGAACTTAAGAAATTTTTTGAAGCAAATTTTTTTTTCCACTACAGCACGCTGTTTGAATATGGGTGTATGCAGTAGAAGTGAAAGAATAATTATTTAAAAATGGTCATTCATTAATTTTAATTGGCAGACTTAAACATTTTTGGGACAGACGGGTTTTAATGAATTCGATACAGGTTTTGGTAAAAAATATAGGGTCCCGTATGAATTATAACTGTACTCAATTCTAATAGCTTCCCCCTCCCCCTCCCTTTTTTACCTAGAGGGGCCCTTCGATAGACTAACAATACGAAAATTTGGGTCCTATTTAGGGTCCCTTCACAAAAATCAATTTAACAAAATGGGCCCCTTCACAAAAATCAATTTTATACAATGGGCCCCTTCAAAAAATTATATTCTATAAAAATTTACTATTTATTATTTTATTATTTTGTGATGTTTTAAAATGTGTAATTTGTAAACAAATACGTTCATCAGAGAGGAAAACTTCAGCAAAAGGATTTAAAAAAGTTTTTGTTTATAAATGCCTGGTTCAAATTTGATTACCTGGATTGCAATTTTCATTACAAAATGTTATTTTGGAACAGATTGCTTACACGCCCTCAGGTCCGCCATCTTGTTTTGTTGGCGAAAAACCGTTTATCGCCAACAAGAATTTGTCGCCAAGTGGTCATTTTGGGCTATTTTAGGTTTTATTTTTTATTTAATTTTGGAATATATACAGATTAAACATAAAAAAATCCCTGACGGCTCGGCCTACAGGCACAGGTAGATTTCGAAGACGCAGAACGTGGGGTGCCTGTTTGTCGGGAATTGCGGAAGAAATGACCTTTTTGCGATGATGCTGCAGTTGGAACCGCCTACTTCGAAACGAAACTTGTTTGCAGGCAGAGCCAGCAAGGATTTTTTTTTTTTTTTTTTTTTTTTTGGCTATAAGAGTTGGTCCTATAAAAAACATGTCAATATAAAAGTTTTAGATAATATTAAGAGGATTTATAATATATTTAAGCGGATTTGAAATATTGGGAATTGACGAAGTTATGAATTTTTTTCTTCTGAAACCCCTCTTCCCTCGCCCCCTTAAGGCAATTTTTAATTATATCAAAAATCTGTCATACATAAGTTTTTGGCCCTGTTCCTAGAAGTAATAATAACTTCAAACGGATTCGATACGTATCACAATTAAGAAATTATGGGTTTTTTTTCTGTTTTCACAAAAAGCCCCCCCCCCTCCCCCCTTGGTTTGATTTTGCCCATCAAAGAACTTGACCGAGATTTTATATCCCTTGATTTTATGTATCAGTTTCGAAAAGATGCGGGAGTTGGAACCGCCTACTTCGAAAAATAACTTGTTTGCAGGCGGAGCCGGCAGGGATTTTTTTTGTTTTTAATTTTTTTTGTTATAACGGTTGGTCCTATAAAAAACTTGTCAATATAAAAGTTTTAGATAATACTAAGAGGATTAATAATAAATTTACGCGGATTTGATCTCTTGTGAATTGACGAAGCTATGATTTTTTTTCTCCTAAACCCCCCCTTTTTCCCCCCCTTGGGGCCATTTTTAATTATATCAAAAATCTGTCATACATAAATTTTCGGCCCTTTTCCTAGAAGTAATAATAACTTTAAACGGATTCGATACGTATAATAATAAAGAAATTATGAGGATTTTTCTGTTTTCACAAAAAGCCCCCCATTTCCCCCCCCCTTGGTTCAATTTTGCCCATTAACGAACTTGACCGAGATTTTATGACCCTTGATTTTATATATCAGTTTCGAAAAGATGCGGGAGTTGGAACCGCCTACTTCGAAAAATAACTTGTTTGCAGGCGGAGCCGGCAGGGATTTGTTTTGTTTTTAATTTTTTTTTGCTATAACGGTTGGTCCTATAAAAAACTTGTCAATATAAAAGTTTTAGATAATACTAAGAGGATTAATAATAAATTTACGCGGATTTGATATCTTGGGAATTGACGAAGCTATGATTTTTTTTCTCCTAAAAACCCCCTTTTTTCCCCCCTTGGGGCCATTTTTAATTATATCAAAAATCTGTCATACATACATTTTCGGCCTTTTTCCTAGAAGTAATAATAACTTTAAACGGATTCGATACGTATAATAATAAAGAAATTATGAGGATTTTTCTGTTTTCACAAAAAGCTCCCCCATTTCCCCCCCTTTGGTTCGATTTTGCCCATTAACGAACTTGACCGAGATTTTATGACCCTTGATTTTATGTATCAGTTTGGAAGAGATTTATGCAGAATTTTTCCAGTTATCGTGGTCAGAAAAAAGTGACATAGATAGATAGATAGATAGATAGATAGATATATAAACTTTTGAACTGGGGGTGGTTTTGGGTTCTGGGAGTCATGATCGGCGTAGATCTGCAAAAAATTTTCAAAATTTCCAACTTAGGTGAGAATGTAATAGGTATTATTTCTTACGAAATCTACCTAAAAAGGGAAATTCAAGAAATTTTCACTGAATACTGAGCAAACGGCAGAAACGTAAATATAGTGATACTTAAAAAAAACGCAATGATTCATTATTAAACCAACATATCTCTAAAAATAAATTAATTAAAACGTATATCCTATCGTTTAAAAAAACAAACCTCGATACAAAATTTGAAAAAACAAACATCGACAAATAGAAAATTCAAAAATCCGTACATAAATTTCTAAAATACATCTTAATAACAAACTTCCATTAAAAAAAAAAAAAAAAAAAAAAAAAACACCAGAAATTGAAAAATCCAACCTGCGTACATAAATTGAAAAAATACATCTTTATAAATTGAAAAAATACATCTTTAAACAAACTTAGAAAAAAAAACATCAGAAAAACACCTGCAGAATTAATTTGAAAAATCAAATATGGATACATCCATTAAAAAATCAAATCTCCGTGCATAAATTGCAAAAAATACTTCACGTTTCTACGAAAATTTCTTGAATGTACCTTTTTTATGTTTAATCTGTATATATTCCAAAATTAAATAAAAAATAAAACTTAAAATATTGCAAAATGCAATTGCACTCCAAAAATAGGGCTAGGTTTCGAGATAATATCTCGCGAAACCTTGAAACCAACTTTTGCTTTCAAAATTTGCTGATATTTCAGCACATCACCAACAACTGGTAAACTAACAACAGAAGACATCATCAATCCAAAAAAAATAATCAAATATTAATAATAATAATAAAAAGTTGGAATTATACAACCTGATCAAAGATACCACGTGTAATAAAACAGTCAAGAAATCAAGAATACAACCTCTCACTTGTACGCTCACAGAAAAAGTGAGAAGGAAAAAAAAAGCCGGGCCAGAGATTATTTAAGGGTTGCCAGAAGGCAAAAGTCCGCCCGGTAGTCAGATCGGCAAATACATCGCCGCCAAATCTCGCCAAACAATGGCCGCTAGATCTGAGGGCGTATAAGCAATCCTAGCCTGAAAATTAATCATTCATTTTTTTTTTTTACTTATTGTAACAAGAAATTTTTCTGTTTACAATTTTTTTTACTCAAAATTACAGTATCAAACATTGAATATACTTACCTCTAAAGTATCTAAGATTATTGACATTGCAAATATTATTTATAGTAAAGGCATAATACTGAACAAAAATCATTTTTAAGAGTTTCTGTATGATAAATGAAGTGTAGTGTTACATTAAATGACATTTTCATTTTTCTGCGATAGTGAATTTTGCCGCTCGTGGTGATTTTTTTGAAAATTTTAGAAACGTCTGCTTAAAATAACACATAATTTGTTATCACAGGATAAAATAAAATTTGTCAGTCAATCGAACAAAAATCAATTTGATAAAATGGGCCCCTTCAAAAATACAGTTCTATAAAAACTTACTATTTATTATTTTGTGATGTTTTAAAATGTGTAATTTGTAAACAAACAAGTTCATCAGTTAAAAAACTTTAGCAAAAGGATTTTAAAAAGTTTTTGTTTATAAATGCCTGGTTCAAATTCGATTACCTGGATTGCAATTTTCATTACAAAATGTTATTTTTCACAAAAATATAACAAATTTCACAAAAATAACCTTTACTTTTCACAAAATGGGCCTAAGGAAAAAAAAATCTGCATCGACCCCTGCTGACATAACAATATAGCAGAATAAAGTGAAAAATTTCATTAACTGGATTGCAATTTTCATTACAAAATGTTATTTTTCACAAAAATAACCTTTACTTTTCACTAAATAGGCCTCAAGAAAAAAAAACCCTGCATCGACCCCTGCTGACATAACAATATAGCAGAATAAAGTTTCACATATGACCTAGATGAAAATTAATCATTCTTTTTTTACTTATTGTAACAAGAAATTTTACAGTTTACAATTTTTTTTTACTCAAAATTACAGTATCAAACATTGATTATATTTACCTCTTCTAAAGTATCTAAGATTATTGACATTGCAAATATTATTTATAGTAAAGGCATAATACTGAACAAAAATCATTTTTAAGAGTTTCTGTATGATAAATTAAGTGCGGTGTTACATTAAA
This sequence comes from Maratus michaelseni, assembly GCA_963931845.1. Lineage (NCBI taxonomy): Eukaryota > Metazoa > Arthropoda > Arachnida > Araneae > Salticidae > Maratus > Maratus michaelseni. The sequence continues at coordinate 228,649,417 of OZ007599.1, forward strand.
TGACATTTTCATTTTTCTGAAATAGTAAATTTTGTCGCTCGTTGTAATTTTTTTGAAAATTTTAGAAACGTCTGCTTAAAATAACACATAATTTGTTATCACAGGAAAAAATCAATTTGTCAGTCAATCGAACAAAAATCAATTTGATAAAATGGGCCCCTTCAAAAAATTCAGTTCTATAAAAACTTACTATTTATTATTTTGTGATGTTTTAAAATGTGTAGTAATTTGTAAACAAACAAGTTCATCAGTTAAAAAACTTTCAGCAAAAGGATTTAAAAAAGTTTTTGTTTATAAATGCCTGGTTCAAATTTGATTAACTCGATTGCAACTTTCATTACAAAATGTTATTTTTCACAAAAATATAATACATTTCACTAAATAGGCCTCAAGAAAAAAAACCCTGCATCGACCCCTGCTGACATAACAATATAGCAGAATAAAGTTTCACATATGACCTAGATGAAAATTAATCATTCTTTTTTTACTTATTGTAACAAGAAATTTTACAGTTTACAATTTTTTTTTTACTCAAAATTACAGTATCAAACATTGAATATATTTACCTCAAAAGTATCTAAGAATGTTGACATTGCAAATATTATTTATAGTAAAGGCATAATACTGAACAAAAATCATTTTTAAGAGTTTCTGTATGATAAATGAAGTGCGGTGTTACATTAAATGACATTTACATTTTTCTGCAATAGTAAATTTTGTCGTTTATGGTAATTTTTTTGAGAATTTTAGAAACGTGTGCTTAAAATAACACAAAATTTGTTATCACAGGAAAAAATAAAATTTGTCAGTCAATCGCAGGAAAAACATTGTAATCTTAGTCATCCTGTCACTTGAAAATATCTAGAAATTTGTTAAAAAATGTTATATGAAAAAAAATCCCTTAAGTTTAACAAAAATTAAGTCAGAAGTATACAAGCAAATTTGGCTATAATTATAAAATTCTTGACACCAACAGATCCTGAGATGCGAAATATGCCTTCCTCATCTCCTCCCAAGGAGTTTAAGATTGAATTTCTATTTTAAATATATATACTGATATCAGTTGATAAGATTTTTTAGTTGCTGTTTAAGAATACAAAATTAGGTACTTTTCGGTTAGCCGGGCGCCAGTGATATATGTACATATATAAATACATATGTATATGCATATATATGTATATATATACATACATATATGCATATATATGTGTATGTATATATATGTATACGTAAATATGTGTATATGTATATACATATGTATTTATATATGTACATATATCACTGGCGCCCGGCTAACCGAAAAGTACCCAAAATTATTACTACTTAAGAATAAGAATCAGCTAAGCTCAGTCCAAATATGGCCCATAAAAAACTATTTTGAATTTGCTTAGTAAATAACAAATATACACAGAGTTCAATCATAAGATAGAAAATTAAATTGCAGCATTATAATATTTAAACTGATAGTACAGTTGATTGGTTGTATGCGGTTTAACGGCACAAGGTCACATTAGAGACAAGCTACACCAAAGTAAATTGGTAATCCAGAGACCAGGCAAAATCAAAGATATTATAACAAAATTTGCATGTGCATTGCATTACGAGTATAAAGTACAATTTATAAAATAATGAATTTTAGTTTAGTGCTTTTTATTTTCTGATTATTTTGTTGTGCTTCATAAAATCAGTTTTCAAGCGTATATCATTACTCTTTTACTACTGTTTTATATCAAAAATGTTAATATAAAGCATTAAGGAAAATTTTAAAGCACAGAATTCATATAGCATTCAAATTTTATCTGTTAACCCCCCAATTCGCAAGTCATAGTTTCTCGTCGACCAAAAATGAGATTTTTAAAAAACTATTTTCAGTGAAAAAGCTGAAAACTTTAAGGTTTGTTTATGTAATGTTTTCTAATGCAATTTCTATCCATAAAACAAATATTTCTTGCTGTAATTTTTTTATATACATAAGCATTGATATTAAAATTAATTTAGAAATTAATAAGGTTAGATAACCAGACATATAAATACCTGAATTAATCCGGTACTGGAACAGTCAGGCCAGGATCCTAATACTGTAATCACTGAATAGGCCAATCACTGTATCTTTATCTTCATGGCGTCCTCGCTCATGTGATACTTAATTTGTTAATAAATTAGGAGGTATTTCCAAGAGCTACATGCCAGCATGACTGGAATTGATCCCATTTTTGTTCATACATAGAAGCAAAAAAATATCTCTTCAACATTCCGTCTTCAACATTCTTATTGCTTTTCCTCGTGTGCAGATAAACAAAACAAGCATCAAACATGGCGCGCGGCGTTCGTTGCCATTTTCCAAAATCAAACTACTGATATGAGCTGACTGTAATCCACTGTTGGATTACGGTTTGCGGTAGCGAATAACGGTGATTTACTAAAATTGTCCGTGGTCTGCCGTACAAGACAGTAACAGCCTGTATTTCTTTCTCTCTTGGCCGTAAATGACTGTTGGACCAGGGATAATCCTGTAAAAATGATCAGTTACGGTCAATGACAGAATTTTACTGGCAATAACTGATTTTTAACGGGTAAGCGCAATATTTACAGTAATACGGTAATATACAGTAAATAATACAGTAAAGCACCGTAAAGCAACAGCTATTTTTAACAGTGTACAATAGAATAATCAACATCGATTTCTCATAAAAACATAGATGAAGATTCATAGATGTTTGACTGAGAATTTTTTTTACAGTTATTCAAGAACTAAATCAATTTACAAGTCTAAAAATTAAATTATAAAGAATTTCGTAAGTTCGCATTTCTTCTTTATGTCATTTTGCGTGTTAAATTCGACTCTTAAAAAAAAAAGCATCAATTTTATAATTATGCAAAAAGAAATATATAGAGTCGATATGAGCGACTAAAATTTCCATTGTTATTTGTTTTGAGATTTTATGACTATTTTGTCCAATAGCAGACTTGCACACTTGTTTATCATTTACCATGGTAAATATATAGAAGAATCGATAATGGTGGTTTTATTGCCCATTATTTTACCCATAGACTTCTAATCTTATGACCACATTGACAATAAATCAAGATCGCATTTTGTAAAAGAATTTTGAGAAAGCATTGAGTCGATTGTTTCTTTGCAATACATAAGCACAGTAATGTATTTTAATGTAATTTATGTCATTTTAATCAATTATACGAATGGGTCTTCAGGAATGTGTAAAGGCTTTTCGTTTTTTCCCCCAAAAAGTCATGTTTCTAACTGGATTGGGACAGATAAGGATAATAAACATAAAACATTTTACAACAAATTTATAATTATATTGAAGTTTTGCATATTTATAATAACTATACCGCACAGTTCAGTATTTTATATTTCATTGAGTGATCTATGTTGCAACGAGTTTTATTATTATGAAAACTATTATTTTAATTGTGTCCCTATTACATGCATAGTTGTACTCAACTTGTGTGTTGTACCAACCTATAAGACACAACACACAATGGGGTGCAAGCAGATACCAAACGTTGAAAATTATTCAAGGACTAATTGGAATGATATGAATGAAAAAGAAAAGAAAAACCGTTACACCGACAAAGAATATTTCAAATAATTTTGTTTCAGAATTACAATGCTAAAAAATTAGAGAACGTGCTGTATTAATATAACCCGTTTGTTACCCACAAATTGATTTATTTATGCTGCTGTGTCAATTACAAATTAAATGAGTATGATTTTTTTTTTTTTTTTTTTTTTTTATCTCTATCATTTTACCCACAAAAGTGGTTGATTCGACCACGGATTCGTACAAGATACCTTATGCCGAAATATACAACTATACGTACTATATATAGAAATATATTGTAAATACACTACTAAAATTATATTGCTATAAGAATAGCACAAAGACGATCTTAACTTGAGAAGGGTTTTGAATTATTCTTATTCATAAAATGAACAATTGTTTACGAGTTTATAAAGTAGCTTTTAGTAAATACATGACACAAAAATTGGCATAATGTAAGCTATAAGTAATAATAATAATAATAATAAGCATTTAGCTATTTGAAAGCTTCTTAAAAAAGAAGCCGTTCTTCAATCTTCATAGGGGAAAAAAAAAAAAGAGTGAGAACTGAAAAGTACCAGTACCAGAAACACATTTACTTAGCTGCTATTGTTCCTTTATCTATTCATTTTGTACTGAAGATGCATCTATTATGAATAAGTCTTTAAACAGATGCATTATGCATGCTAAAATATTTTTGGGTGTTTATGCTTTTCTTTACGTTATTTTTTACAAATCATGTATTCGTCTTTTATTCATCACGCATTTATCTTAACATAAGCGATTTTACATGCAACTTATTAGTTTTTAACTGCTCGGGGAAATGTTTATCCCCTAAATATCCCGACTTCTCTGTTCCAGTGGTTATCATGCATATTATAATGGCAGAAATGTCACGAAATTTTAGCCAGTTTATTATTATTTTAAAACTAAAATCCCCATATCGTGAATTTATTCAACAGAAAATAACTATTTGAAATGTTGTAAAATCTCCTCCCATAATATTTTTGCTATTTTAGCATTTAAAATTACGCAAAAATTAATAGAAAAGGCAAATTAATTATAAAGATTTTGCTTCTTTCAATTCCATTGAAAAAAAAAAAAAACTTTCATCAAACCATAGATCGTATTTGCCCAAACTCATTCAATAAAATGAACTCATCAAATTAATCCAAAAACATTTTTGTAAGAATGCAATTCCCTTTATCTTTGCATTTAGTGCCATCTAGTGGGGAGTTTCCTACATTCTCCGATCTTTATAACTGAAAGAATTAAGAGTGTTGCATTCAAGTTTAGTTTAGTTTTTCTTTTGCAGAAAACAAGTTATCTAATTGTAAACATTATACATATATATATTTGTGTTCACAGTATTTATTTTCTATGCAAAATATACATTTCTTTTTATACATATTTGTGTTTATAAGATTACTTGAATGAAGCTATATTAAAATTGGTTCTTCATTAGTTACCGAAATATAATAAAAATTAATGTATTGAGTAAAAAATACCGATAAACCATCTATTAATAATTCAATGATATATGAGTGAAAAACTGTTTATACTTTTTTAATGGGACCGTCATTAAAAATCGTAATAGCCAAAAAAAAAAAAAGTATAATTGAAAATTCAAAACAATAACATGTATTGAGAGGCTCAATACAAAATAAAATTCTGGTAGTATACTTTAATGGTGTTAATTTATTTTATTAATAGGATTAAGTTAATTTTTAAATGAATTTTAAAATAACTGAAATAGCAAATTTTTTATTACATATGTATTTAGGACATAATATATATACTATTTGAAACACCCCATTTTTATTTCCAAAAGAAATCTTCCAGAAATGCAATAGAATTAAATAATGCATTTTATACCTACCCAGTAATTATACAATCGGTTAAAAGGGAGGGGAAAATATTTAATTGTCAAATTGTCGCGTGCAGACCCAACAGCTGGGGATTTTTATATCCCAGTACTTGATCCCAGAACTTGTCTATAGATATTTATGAATACATAAATCTGTCTCTATACTAAATAAAACAAACTTAAAAATTTTGAACAAAACTGCACAAATTTGATATGACATTTAGATTCTGGGATATAGTTCAGCTTCAGTTACAAAATTAAAACTTATCCGGAGAAAATTTTTAGGCCATTATATAAATCTAAAATTTTGAACTTCTAACATTAAATTAATTTCAAATATTTCTATTCGTATTTACTTCTCTCAGATTATGACTGAATAAATGACTAATGCCATAAAAACTATTAAAAATTATAGGAATGTTATCGGTTACTTGATAGAATATTTATTATTCAGCTGCTTTTCTCTTTTGATATTGCTTATGATATTTTTTATCGTACAATATTAATAAAACATATACTATTGTTCGAAAAACAGATAGATATCCCATTACGTTTGACACCCATTTTTTTATATAAAGCAAATATGAGTATAATATTAGTTGTTTCAATTAGATTAGGATATGAAAGGATAATTTAATTTGTTAAATAAATTATTTTAATAAAATTTCTTTTTTTAATTTTTACAACATTAAGGGAAGATAATGCAATATTTGATACTTACAAAAAAAAAAAAAAATGTATTTACGACAAATAAAAAGATAATTTGTGATTTTTTTGTTTTTTGTCCTTAAATAAAAAATCAGAATTACTAAAACTATAATAAACTACATTCTAAGCCATAAAATAAAATCTTGCAGAGATAGGCGCATTTAAATTATTAATTCGGTACTTTTCATATATTTTCTGCATAAAATTCGTTGTAAAATTTCGGATATTTAAACCGATAGTTGATTACATTCACAGAATCACATATATTGTAGTGTTATATATAAATATAACCATAATTTTTTGTAATAGAACGTTTTTCGTAAATGCTATTCGTAAATTCGTCGAATGTTTTTCAGAAAACTCATTTAAAGTTTTTGTTTCTGAAAATCTATTAGAAATATTTAACATAAATTCTTAAAAAATCTATATTTATGTAATGAACATTCATTAATATCATTAATAGAAGATATTTTCTTTATTAAGGTTTACTTAAATACAGATTTCTGAGAGCTTAAATACACACTTCCGGTTTGAGAACTGAAACAAAATTAGCCATAACAATGTTTCCAATGACATCCTAGGAAGAAAACACAAACATCCTTGGATAGCTAATTGTATATAGTCTTTCAAGTAAAACAATAAAAAAATGTGATATTTGGGGAATATTGGTTATTTAAACGTAATGGGATACTTTAATTAACCTGTATGGAAGCAAAAAGTAAAATTTATTTAAGTAAAATACGAAATGTTGCCGATAATAGTAAGTCACTGGTTGAATAGGATTTTATATGCTAATAAACATTTAAGGCCCATGACAATTTCATTGGGAATTTATCAAATATACATAAATCTGGCAACAAAATACTAGTTTTATTTTAGAGCGTTAATGATACATTTTGTTGTCTGTCGCTATATAGAAGATATTATTGCTATACATAAGATATTACTTTACAAAGATTTCAAAGATTTTAAAGATTTAGTGTAAAATAAATAAATAAATAAATAATAAAAATTAAAATCCAAAAATAGATTGCTAAAACGGTGTTATTCTTCTGTGAAATGACAGTTGTGTTTTATTTAACGATACTCATAGATAAAACTGATAAGGTAAAATATAAGATATCATTGATGCACCAAAATACATTTGCTGGTTCGAGAAGCCACAGAACATGGTAGAAAAAAATATCTATGTCATTAAGAAGCCATTATTTCCACCAAATTTAATCTATTTTGATCTTGGAACAAGAAGAAATAAAAGAAAAAAACAAAAACCAACATTTTATCATTTGCACTGTAGTCTCATATTTAAAAAAAAATTCCACATTAACAGCTCAAAACTTTGCAATGTGATATAAATAATGATTAAAAATTATTGGGATTTTAAAAATTTTAAGAATAAAGTACTTCGATAATTACCGTAATTAAACACCGTAACTTTAAAAGTGAGTATTTTTTCTTTATAGTAAGAGAAATATTTTAGTATTACGTTATTATCTTTCTATGTTCAAATTCATTTTTAGGGTTCCGTACTTAAAAAGCAAAAAATGAACCATTATAAGATCACTCATGTGTCTGTCCGTCCGTATGTCACCACCCTTCTTCTCGTAGACTATGGAACGTGGAAAGTTCAAACTTTGGAAAGTTTAAAAGACTTTTTTCCCACATATTTTCGAATTATTAGTGATTCACAAACATGTTTAGGAAAAATTAAAGGAGTTAATTAAGCCACTTGTAAAAGCAAATTTCCTTTTTGTATATCGTGTAGGGTATCATGTGAAAGATCTCGTAATATCGAACTCAAAAATATATTTGTTTTAATTTTAGGTATTATATTTTCAGAGATATCGTCGAAAATGCACTGAAAATATATGTCCCCCCACCCCTCTATTTCTGAATCTACTAAAACTAAAACTATGAAAAAAAAATAAGGGTAGTAAGAGTTTATTTAAACCTTGCAGAAAACTATAGAGATTTTCCTAGGTAACACAGTTTTTGAGAAAAACGTATTTTTTTGTTACACACAAACTTTTCTTTTCCGGAAATCAGCGGGAGAGTTGACGGGCGCTCGAGGTATCTATCGACGAAGAATCATCCAAGGATAGTTGATAATGATTTTCGAAATAAACTGTAGGTAATTAGCCGATATATTAATTAAGTTATTTAAAAAAAATATTTTTATGTATCGTGTAGGGTGTCGTTCGAAATACCTTGTAACATTGAACTCATAAATATATTTTTTTCAATTTTAGGTATTATATTTTCAGCGATATCGTTGAAAGTATACTGGAAAATATGCCCCCCCCCCTCCTATTTCCGAATCTTCTGAAACTAAAATTATGAAAAAAATAGGGGTAGTAGAAGTTTATTAATTAATAAATTTAATGTACGGAACCCTTTGAGCGCGAGTTATACTCGAACTTGGCCGATTATTTCTCTAAATTTTACTGTAATTAAGAAGCCATTATTTTCACCAAATACAATGTTTTTCATCATATAAGAAGAAAAAAAAAACAGCATTGTGCTATTTGCACAGTATTTCCACTTAATAAAAATAATAAAAAAAGCCACACAAATTAATGTTGCTCGAAATTTTGCAATGTAAAATATATAATAATTAAAAAATATTGCAATTTTAAAAACTCAAGAATAATGTAGTAAAACAAAATACCCAAATTAAACAATGTAACTTTAAAAGTATTATTTACCTTTATGAAATACGATATTTTAGTGTTACGTTATATTTCTACAAGGAAATTCATCATATATTTAAATTTTGCAACAATTAAGAGGCTATTATATTCACCAAATTTAATCTCATTTGATCTTACGAGGAGAACAGAAAAAAAAAAAAAAAAAAATCGCTGCATTTACGCGGTATCGCACTTATGAAATTCAACACAAATTAATGTGCGAAGTTTTTCAATGTAAAATAGATAATGATTCAAAATTACTGGAATTATAAAATCTCAAGAACAATGTAACGAGAAAAGTACCCCAATTAAACAATGTAGGTTTAAAAGTAAACATTTTTTTTTTCTCTTTCAGGAGGAAAATATTTTAGGGCTGCGTTATCTTTTTGTTCGCGAGTTCATATTTTCTTTAAACGGAATTCCTAAATTCATTTTTATTCCTGAATGGAAAAAAAAGGCAGATGTTTTTATGTTGAAACCATATGAAATCGTTTTAATACATTTTAATTTTTTCGGTAAAGGCAAAGAATCTTCCAGAAAATATACTCTCAAAGTTGGGAATTTGAACCGAATATTCGGTCACGACATCCCCAGAAAGGTCGTTGTTGCACATCAATATGTTATAGCTAAAGATATCATACATTTATCGAAACATGAAAAATACTATTCGATTCTAATCTCTTCAATAGTAATCATACCAATTGCATACTTTTACGTTTAAACATGAGTCCATGATCTTTCCAAAGATTTCGATTTGTTGAGCGGGAAGAAACATCTTTTCACTGCCGTCCTTAACATCAGTAGACAAATAAATAATGAAGAGTCCATTTTACATTAATAAAATTCTAATATTATCAAGCAGGGCGGTCGCTCTGTCAAGCCAAGCTTTAAAAAAAAACGCCACACAAACAACGCCAAGAACTGGACTAAAGAACGCTACTGCTTACATACAGAAAGCAACTCCGCAATGTTAAATCGACAAAAGGTGCCAGATTAAAATATCAGATATCAAATAAACCAAGCGTCGCAGAAAAAAAAAAAAAAAAAAAACGAAAACTAGAAGAATCTAATGAAGAATTTCTTCAATTTAAGACCAAACTCATCTTCATAAGTGATTTATAAACAGAGATATAGGTTTTTTAAAAAAACGTCGAGTTACTTAAAATGATCACTTTTTTATTCGTCAAACTTTTTTTTTTCAAACAAGCTACAGACCTTAATATTGGGCAGAATAATAAAAGGATTGCATTTTTGGACAAGTAATTACGTAATCTATGTGCTTTTATAAAATCCAGTGTAAAAAAAAAAAATTATTTTCTATACTTAATTAGCAAAAACCTGTTAATTAACTTGGCGATTATAAAAATATGCCAAAACAGAGATAAAACCCGCCGACGACCATGTACCATCTGGATTATAATAGCACAAATCAGTTACAGGTTATAACCACATCAAATTTCATATGCAAGTCAGCCATTTTCTTCTGAAGATATTTAAAAAAAATAAAACTTCATAATTATAAGAACACACATTTTATCAGACAATTAAATATGACTGCAAACTGTGGCAGATGACTGTTTCCAACATGAATAAGTATGAGAAATTGCCGGTCAAGGGTATCTGTTTGGATGGCTCAGTCGTAGAGCGTCCGCACGGTAAGCATAAGGTCCCAGGTTCGAGTCCTGGCCCAGGTCAATTTTTCGCTCATGTTTGTTTAGTGTGTTTAATTGTCTGATAAAAAGCGTGTTCTTATAATATTGTAAAATAAAGTAATCAGACGTAGTGTTTATGCTTTAAAAAATATTTTAAATATATAATTTACGTTTTTAGAAAGATCTTTAAAAAGAAATTAAGTTTTTGAAGGAAGATGTACCTTCTAAAATGTATACATTAAGAGTTATTGGCATTTAAAATTTCTTTCCAAACGTAAACAAAATTTTTGAAATGAATTAAAAGTGATTCATTTATTTCTTTAAAAAAAAAAAAAATAATAATAATAGTAACACGGTAAAGGACAGGCATTCCGTTCGCAGGAATACCTTTCACGTCATTTTCCTATAAATTAATGAAATCCAGTTGTTAAATTATTTTTGTTTTAGAAGTGAAGTTTCCATTTAAATTTATTGTAACAGTACAATGTTTAATTGAATAAAATAATGTAAATCTAAGAAATTGCTAAGAAATTCCAAACATGCACAGGGCAGCGCAATAAATAAATAAATAAACAAAAAATAAATAAATAGATAAATAAATAAATAAATAAAAATCAGCTTTCTGAAATTCTAAAAATTGTTCATATATCTTTATTACAAGCTAAAGGAGGGTTTATTTCTATATTATTCTATATATAATAGTAATTTCAGCAAATATATTAAATTCCAATGCGATCTGTTTTAAACTTTAAGATAATTTATAAAACATGATAAAAAATTTATAAAAAAGAATGGCTCGTCACATTTCGGGTAGGGGATGGGGAGGGGTGTCAACAAAATTAGGAAGTATAATAAAGTTATCTGTTTGAAACTTTACGATATTTTCTAACACATAACATAAATTTAAAAAATAAAGCCGCGTCAAAAATTATAGGGAGTGGCGGAGCGCATTTTGCCTACATAAGAGGGGGGGTGGACACTTTTCTAAATTTTAACGATATCCATCATGTCACATAACGTTACAAAGGGCTGTGACCACTTATTCATGTTATGCACCACAGGTCTCACCCCCACATTTTGCGCCCCCCCGACACTACTCATGTGATATATTGTTCGAAAGGCCTGTGACCGCTTATTCATATTATGTATCTTCGGGGTTAATCCTCCCACTTTCACCCCCTCCCACTTTTTCTAACTTTTTCCGGGCACTTTTCTAAATTTTTCCGACACCTCTCATGTGATATATCGTTAGAAAGGTCTGTGAACGCTTAATCATATTATGCAGGGTGGGGGGGGGGGGGTATTTTCAAAATTTTGCACATACCCCTCATGCGATACATCGTTGGAAAGGTTTGTGACTGCTTAATCCTATTATGCATCTCCGGTGTTCATCCCCCACTTTGCCCCCCGAAACGCGATTAGCTTTCACCACCAGGGGGCGCTTTCCTATCTTTGTTTCTATGGGTCGGATCACAACGGGGTATGGCTCATTCGACTCGACATCGATAGAGCTTTCCGACTTTAGTTCGTTTTTTCACCACCAGGGGCACTTTCCTATCTCTGGTTCTATGGGCTGGATCACGACGGGGTATAGCTCATTCGACTCGACATCTATAGCCTTAACGATTTCAGTGCCCGAGGTTCATATAGAACAGATTGCGCTACCTGGTGGTGGAAGATGGAACTTGAGCGTGCGCAGCACGACTGCTATACGGTACCGAAAGCAGCGGGAACAAGTATCGGAGGTTCGTTTGGTTAGAGTTTTATACTATTCGATGTGCAAATTAAGGGATTATCCGGTGCCGAAGCCAGCGGGGAACCAGGTCGGAGGTTCGTTCGGTTCGAGGTTTATCTTATTCGAGGTTTTACAAGATTCGAGGCCCCGATGTAAATTAGGGGACCGCTAGCGGGCGAAGGCAGCTCCCTTTAAACAATGACTGAAAGTAAAATGTAATTTTAAATTATTTCTCATGTTTAGAATATTTAAATTATGTTTAATCTATTTTAAAAAAAAGAAATGATATCTATAAAAACAACTTTTCAAAAGTAAAAAAAAAGACAAGCGTAAAAAAAAAATAAAATAAAATAAAGTTGTGGCTAAAAAATGGTGTGATATCAAATTTCCAAGCTATTATATTACTTATTTAACTTTTTTCCATTAAATAAGTTATCATATATATAAGTCGAGTGCCTACGTATATGTTAATAGAAATCGTTTTCTCCTGTACTAAATACATCCTAACGAGTTTCTGAAAATTCAATTTTTTTTCAAATTATGCATGATGGGCTTGGCGGCCATCTTTCCATATTTCAAAGCACCCAAATTTCTAAAGTAAAAGCGTAATATGTTTGCAATGTAATATGTTTATAACAGTTTCGAGCTTCAGATTTTAACTACGGACAGATAAATTAGATGAGACTAATATTTTGAGAAATTGTTTTTTACAAGTTTGAAATTATTAATTACTCTACAAAATAAATCATAAGATGAATCTTTAAGATAAGTCATCATTATCTTAAGACACAATTTTCAGAGCATACAAATCTATAAATGAAACGCTTAAAATATTTGCTTAAATAACAATTTTGAACTTCGTATTTTAACTACGGATTTGGGTGCTTAGAATTTTGTGAATAATATGCAAAGATGGCCGCCAAGCCCATCATGCATAATTTGAAAAAAATTGAATTTTCAGAAACTCGTTAGGATGTATTTAGTACAGGAGAAAACGATTTCTATTAACATATACGTAGGCACTCGACTTATATATATGATAACTTATTTAATGGAAAAAGTTAAATAAGTAATATAATAGCTTGGAAATTTGATATCACACTATTTTTTAGCCACAACTTTTTTTTTTACGCTTGGCTTTTTTTTTACTTTTGAAAAGTTGTTTTTGTAGATATATTTTATTGATGCTAAAATTTTTCGATGTGCTTAAGGTAATCTCTAATGAATTTTCAGTGAATTTGAATAAACATATTCATAGTAAAATGCATTGTTATACCATTCAATCATTCATAAATGTTATTCTCCTTATTTTTCCATACGATGATTTTCAGTGGAATGAAAGAAATGCAAGAAAAGCACGCTGAGAAAATGAGCGAGAACAGAGTTTCTTACACAAAATTGAATTTTGCCTAGGTAATTTATTTATTTATTTATTTATTTATTTATTTATTTTCTTATTTATTTATTTTCTTATTTATTTATTCATTTATTTATTTATTTATTTTCTTATTTATTTGTATATTTACTTAGTTTTGAGTGTTGGGGTAAAATTAAGCATTAAGTTTTAAAATATTAGATCAGTAAAACACTTATGGATGAATTATAACACAAGTTCAAGAAGTGTAAATGAAAAACTGCACAAATGACAAACGTATATGCATTGGTAGCAGAGATATCACAAGATTTTTTTTTTCAATGCGTTTAAATATACTTTAGTGGAATGAATTTAGAGTTATAAAAGGTACAAAAACAAAGATATTGTACGAAGAAGTGGCCAGTCCTACCTAAGGCTGGTACTATAATAAGGTACTATAGGAGCTCTAGTCCTACCATGGTTCAAAAGTGTAGACTGAGAGAGGTAAATGTTTTTGCACATGGGAATCATTTTGAGGTTTTTTTTCTATTTTCCTACACATAATGAGAAATTCCTTAAAATTTCAAAGATCTTGGGGGATAATTACTCCCTTTTACTTCTCCTATAAAACCATTAATGAGCCCATTGTCAAAAGAAGAAAAAGAAGGTGAACTTTCATGCACGGAGTAGAGGAGAAAAAAGAAACGCTTATTAATCTAAATTTTACATCTTAACGTATCCAAACAATACCAAGATTTACTAATTTCATTTATTATAATTACTATTTAACATTTTATGAAAGATAGCTGTTCGTTTCTTCTTTATTTACAACGCGTGAAATTCATCGTTGTCAAATTTCTAAGGCATATATCCAATGCGTGAAATATGTTTATAGGGGTATGGAAATTGTCTCTGACTTGAATAGAACCTTGCTATGCCAAATCTTCAGTGACGACAAAATCATGCTTTATGTATGTTATTATTTTTCTCTTAATTTAATCCAGTTTTTTTTTTATTTATTACATCTATACTGAATTTATTTATCTGCGATATATGATGTAATGTCTGTATCCATATGTTCTATGAGAAGGGAATTCTCAAGTTGCATAATTTATGTAACTTTAATAACTTGTGTTCAATTTCTAAGTTAGAAAAGAAATAATATATTTTTAACTTATCTCTTATATTTCTAACTTTTAACTTATCTGTCTTTATCAAATAACAACGGAACGAAAGTTTGAAGCTAAGAAGTTAAAAATAATTTTTATTTTAAATACACATATTGGATTTATCATGGAATTACATTTTATATATGGTTCCAGTTTTGTAGCTAAGGTTCACTAGATAAGATACTCCAATCGTAATAATATTAGAAAATTTTGTATTTATTCATGGATCTAATTTCTGATATAGAGCTTTATTTATACCTCATTTTGTTAAATATGCTAATATTGTAGGCAGGATCAAAAACGAAACTTTCCATGAACTGAAAATTCATTTCAACATTTTTATAAATATGCATGTTTTAATCTGCTTTTTAAATGTTATGTTACTATTTTAAAATACCTAGATGAAATCCAAAAATTCAAGGTTGTTTAAACTAAGTATTTCAAAAACCTTTTAACTTTAATTTCGCAGATTTATTCACTCTTTAAATGCTTCTCTGCTTGAAGTTGAAAATTTTTGCATTTGCATTCGATCCTTTTCTTCTTAGGAGGCGCCTTGGATTTCATCCTTTTACTCAGTTTACCATTTGAATGCATAAAGAAGCGCTCCCGAAATACGTAAAAGAGGAGGATTGACACCGTTGACATCAAAACACTTTTATCAAGAAAGGGCAAGCCTTGTGCAAATGAAGAAAAGATCTAGTCAAAGAAACTAAAACGAAACCTTGGACTAAGCGCAAAATCCATCAATCAGTATAATGGGATAAATCAGAATTTTTACTCACTAAATCTCCCTAATGGTCGCAATGGAAGATGGATTTGATTATTTATTTCTATGCTATAGAAAACTAATTTCAGTTGTCATCAATATTTTCCCAACAAGAAAAATAATATACTAAAGGAAGTATTGCTCAAATGTATGGATATTTATGTTTTTTAAATAAATACTTTTTTCAGAATTGCAATTTATAACAAACAGAAAATATTATGTATATCGTTAAAAGAAAAAGTATTCAATGTCACACAAAATGTACGTTAAACACAGTAGCAGTCCTTTGACATATTTACGAACAGACATACGAAAAGAGCAAAAGACATAACATCTAACCAGCATGCTGATTTGTCAGGTTTTATTTTTAAATTTTTTAATTTTATGTGGAAACGAAACAGAATTAGCCAATATCATAAGATAATATGGATCATTCTACAAAAAACGAAATTTTTCGGTTCGTGGTAGTTAATTTTTGACAGAATATATTTTTAAAAAATGCTTTAGAGGTTTGACATATAAGAGACAACATATATATTTCATGAAGATTGGTGATTTGTAACTTAAAAAAAAACCCAAAAAAACCGGAGGTATACTTGTATACCTCCGTTACATGTTACACTTCATTTTTTTCTATTAGCATCTTCACTTATTTTGTAAATGGATTCTAATTTCTGATACAAAGCTTTCCTGAACACACAAGCCTGTGCAAATAAACAAGTGATATGATTATGGTTTTTAATGGTTTTTATAATTTTTAATGGTTTAAAAGTGTAGACTGAGAGAGGTAAATGTTTTTGCACATGGGAATCATTTTGAATTTGTTTATCTATTTTCCTACACAAAATGAGAATTTTTTTTTTTTGAAAATTTCAAAAATCTTGGAGGGATAATTACTCCCTTTTACTTCTCCTATAAAACCATTAATGAGCCCATTGTCAAAAGAAGAAAAAGAAAGTGAACTTTCAGGCACGGAGGAGAGGAGAAAAAGAAACTCTTATTAATCTAAATTTTACATCTTAATGTATCCAAACAATACCCAGATTTACTAATGTCATTTATTATAATTACTATTTAACATTTTATGATTTACATTTTAACTAAGCTACTAACGCACTCATTCCGAAAAACCGTAGAACAAAATTTTAAACAAACGGCTTGCTAAGGTTGGTTTAGTCTTAAAAACTCACCAAAAGTTTGACAATGAAAATTGAGAACCAAACTGGATATTTGATCACGTGATTGTATATTTCAACGAATGAGGTTTCAGAGTCCGGTGCTATACGAAGATCTACTATGTTGCATTTGTTTATATGCAAAGCTATCGAAAACTGTTAAAAAGAGCTAAAATATTTATATGTATATTATATTATATATATATATATATATTTAAAAAAGTGTGTACTAATGTATTAAGCCTATCTTGTAACTCCGTTATAAAATTCTGTGCATATTTCCCCCAAAATATTGTTTCATTCTTCACATAATAAAAAATATTCTGAGGCAATAAGAAGCATTCCTTTTTAATATCAGTTGTTAACCGTGAATGTGCACACTGTAGCTTGTCTCGTATTTTGAAATACAATCTCTGAACTAGAAATGGTCGTGAAATTTATGTATTCCCCGTTCTTGATTTAAAACGCAAGTCTTTTAACTCAAGTTATTTATTGAAAATATTTTTATTAATATACATAAAGCTTTTTTCTAGAAAATTACTTCAAGTTTCATATCGTAACCCTAAATAAGCATGGTATTATAAAATGAAACATTGTGTATTTGTATCTTCCGTAGTCCGTTAAAATATTATTAAGGAAATCATCCCCTAAATCCATAAGTGCCAAACGTCCCGAAAATTTCCCGTAATATGTCGGTTAATTTGACTCAGGTTTAGTACGTTTCGAATCAGATTTTTTTTTTTTTTTTTTTTTTTTTTTTTTTTTATGAAATTAAGCAAGTTTCATGAAGAAATGTGAAATTAAATAAATAAAGATTCATCAAATAAATTTTCAGGTTCGAAACGTGATTAACCTAGGTCAAATTAATGCAAATATTACAGAAGATTAGTTTAAGCTTGGCAGCTAACCCTAAATCATTAGAAATTAAATTAAGCACCATGTAATGAGAAGACTATACGACCACCTATATAAATCTTAAAAGAGGTGAAAGATGAAAAATGAATATTAATGAACGGAACACTGCTGCTGTTTCCCATGGAAAATTACACTTTTGTCAACACGTTATCTCCAAAACTATTACTCGCACAGACACCCAAATTGAACTGGACATCGGTAGTATCATGAACTCAAAAAGGATTGAAAATAAAAAATATTCATCAACCCAAACTCCCCGAAACGACGTCGTCCCAAAAATTTGGATTTTCTCCATAGAGATAAAATTGCGATTATTTAAATTTAATTGAAAATTTAGCTCCATTCTTGTAACTCCGATACATTTTAACTACATTATTGCCCGCATTGTTCTGATGACTCAACGTTACTGACACGCATTTGTGTTTTAAAATATAGATTGAATTTTAGCAATTTTACTTCTAAAATACGTAGCGACCATGTGTTTTTTTTAAAGCGCGAATTGCTAGATATCCAAATTAGACGCTACATTTTTTATAACGTCCAAATCGGTGCAATTTGGCCTAGAATTCAAACTTTTCTATTATTTTTACCTACAGTACTTAACAGAATATGAGTACTTTCGTATTAACCGGTTGCCAACAGTTTAACCACCAAATAAATCGACAAAATATTCACGTCAAATATATATTCACTGTATGCATGTATACAGTATGCCCACCCTCTGAACTTCGGAACGGATGCTGCTATATTCATATAAGTGGTGTCTAGGTATAGTCAAGTAGCCATGCGCTACTGAGCCTACGACGCCACCTGGTGGAGAGGGGTTAGCATTCCTATCACGAAAACGGAAAGAGATAGGGGAAAAAAGTGATTTACAAAGTTGTAGAGCATAATCGATTTAGTACCAAGAGACACCTTGTGGATATTAATGCGAGGAATAGAAATGTTAAAACGCGCATTTGCTTTTTCGTGATTTCCTGCACAGTGACGTGACAAAACGATCTTAAAAAGAAAAAAAAACAACTAGTTGAAAGAATATACCTTTATTTGAGATGTTCAAACCTCTCACTCTCAGCTGCAATGCACATTTGGATCCTTGTTTGAATTTCACGTTGCACACGTTGGAGCATAGAGGGTGACACGTTGGCACAAGCTTCGTAATGTATCGTTTTGTTTGGAAATCACAAGCGATACCACTGTGCCACATTGCAGTGTCGTGTTTCGTCCGAAAGATAATCATTCCTCTTTCCGTTCAAGTTTCGTGACGTCACAGTGTAGGAAATCACGAAAAATCAAATGCGCGTTTTAACCGTTCTATTCTTCGCTTTAATGTCCACAAGATGTATTATCGTACTAAACCGATGATGCTCTACAACTTTGTGTATCACTTTATTTCCCTATCCCTTTCCGTTTTCAAGATAGGAATGCTTCGCAGTCTTCCACCAGGTGGCGCCGTAGGCGGTTTCATTCAGTAGCGCATGGCTACTTTACTAGACGTAGACAACACTTTTATGAATATAGCAGCAGCCATTACGAAGTAAAGAGGGTGGCAAGGGACTTTAGTGGGCATATGTAAGCATGCTTTTAAAGCTGAAAGTTCTGTAATCCGATTCGCAAACAACTGGCGTATTTCAGTGGGCGTGGCTTTTGCACAAATTTAAGTTCATTGTATTAACTTTTATTTTTTTTTGTGTGTATGGTAAACATTTACACTTGATTTTTATCATGTGTTTCTCTGTTTATATAATTTCTCTTTGCATAATTAATCAGGTAACTGGTTCATAAAAATGACATTTGAGCATAAAATATGCCTCCATATTTATATAATTTGCAGCCTACTAAAGAGATAGATGGCGGCATTTCACCGATCTCGGCTACTTTTCATCCCTTGACAGTTCAACAACTGGTGAACCAGCATATCCTGATTAAGTGACAGCCAGGAAGGACGGAAGTGTTGAGACTTACCTCTTTCATAGTTGCGATATAACTGTTCTGATACACTTTAAATCACATTGTTGCTAACTTTTCTCGTATTTGGTGGCAATCTTGGCTACGAACCCGATTTCGGAGCTTTAGCCTATGCATATATAAATGTCTGTATGTATTCATATATTATAAGATTCATGTATGTGTTATTATTTTCATTATATGTTTGATCGAATCCTAATCGGAATCTCTAAAAACAGGAAATTCGTTAAATATATGATAAAAATTACGATAATAAATATTACGATATTAAAAATATCACATTATATAAATCGTTAATATTGTTTTAAAATTTTTTATAACTTTATTAAATATTGAAAAACAGAAAATTTCTGTTCCATTTTTCACAAAATTTCCACTGCTTGGATCCGACCTCGGTTCTACAGAACTGGAAACAAACGCCATACTACTGAGCTACTACGCACTCATTCCGAAAAACCGTAGAACAAAATTTTAAACAAACGGCTTGATAAGGTTGCTTTAGTCTTAAAAACTCACCAAAAGTTTGACAATGAAAATTGAGAACCAAACTGGATCTTTGATCACGTGATTGTATATTTCAACGAATGAGGTTTCAGAATCCGGTGCTACAAAGATCTACTATGCTGTGCATTTGATTATATGCAAAGCTATTGAAAACTGTTAAAAAGAGCTAAAACCTAAGAGCCACTCGGTTGTTTATTATCTTTTGAAATCAAAATAAACGGAACTCAAAGAGTGAATCTTTTAATTGCGCATACTGAACGTGTCTTTCAAATTCCGTTTACATTTTTTTATTGAAATTTTTACTCTCAGAAGGAAAAGTTTACCGTAGAAACATCCATTTACAATCTATGCTCTTCAAAGACGTGTGTCACCTGGAGGTGACAGTGGGCGTAGGCGGGTTAAAATAAGGAATTTACGCCAAATATTATTTTTGGAATAATACAGAAAGTTGTTTGAAAGTTACATATATTTATATTCTTTTTTATTTACTTTTTTCAAAGTGTAAAATTGGTGGGAGTCGTCGACATAAAAATTCCAAGATGGAACAATAAGAGATAAATGATTTAGAATTTTTCATAAAGTTCTGCAAATATTTCAAAAAGCAGGAAAACAATGATGATTTAAAATATTTTACTACACATTGTGCAATTCATACAGATATGAGCCATGAACGAATATAGTCATTTAAAGCTGAAAATTACTGTTCCAAAGTAGTTAATCACTCGAAATAAAACAGAATGAAGCAAAAAAAAATTTCACTATGTATGGCATCATGGAAATGTGTAACCCCTTCTCCTAGTTTTGTCAAGGTAGTACAGACGAGTTCCGTTAGAGCAAACTTCATGGCAAACTACCCTGTCATTCGACCGTTTTCATCGATAACGTTTACTTAACCGTAGTTTAATCGATCCTGACCAATGAGAACGCTTCATATTATGTTCAAGTAACCGTTACTTACAAAAACGGTTGAATGACCGGACAGTTTGCTATAAATTATTTTGAGTGGTGGCAATCACTGTACTTTTATTTCTGTGATCGAAAGCACGGAATTTCGTTTGACTATGAGCGAATTGATTAGAGATACATTCAAATAAGCATTTAAACTACAAATAACAAAAATGTTTTAATTTATCAAATTAAACCAATTTCTATTAAAGATACAGAATATGGTGATGAGACCCTCTTAATATCTTGTTAGTTTTGTATGCACTGTTAAAAATAGTCACTCATACCAGAAATACTTCAAACTGGCCTTGTACCTAGTTCAAAGTGAAAAAATTGCGAAAAACCTAATATGGATCCAATTCATAACAAATTCGTGCCTTTAATAAACAACATTAAAGAAATAAATAATTTGTGTGACTGAAATGGGTATTCTAGATATCTAGAACTACATGGTATCTGTTTTAGCAAAAAACTATACTATCCATTTTGATTAAGGAAATGGAAATGATTCTCGAGTCTAGATACTGTGGGTACGACAACCTTAACGGTAATCTTACGAGCCGAAGCTGGATGGAATTCTTTTCCAAAGAGGTATATTGGGGGGGGGGGGGGTCACTTAGAGTTGGTTATTAGTAAAAGTTTTCTTTTCCATGCAAGTTAATTTAACGTGTCCTTTTTTGTTTTCTTATTGTATTGCTTGATATGTTTTTAGATTTGTCCTTATTTTTATGCTAATTAGGGCTTTCCACGGTATGTGGGACCGTGTGCTTTTTTTTCGTGTAATAAAGTGTATAAAAAAGTGTAGTAGGGTTATAATAAAGTGTAGTAAGATTATTTTAGAGACATTATTGAATTTTTCTGGTTGTGTGAACCCAATAAAGTTTTATAGATATGATATTTGAGTTAGGCAAAACAGAAGACCGCAACCAATGGGTTTAGAACAAAACTCTTGACAATTCCATTGAATAATATTAGTGAATATAAAGAAACAAACCACAAAACTAAGGAAAATGCAAATAGTTTGACAAAGGAAAGCAGTTGTTTGCTATAATAAAGTTGGGAAAAACTATGAGCGGTATAAGAATACATAAAAAAACTTTGTTCCAGGAAGAAAAAGATATTGTATATAGTATATCTTTGATATATTTGCTCACAATTTGTTGAGTATAATTTTTTTTTGTATATATGTCAGTAGTGTCCATCTGACTATTCATATTCAGGACATCTCTATTTTTGCTTGGATGTTTTATTCGTTTGTTTGAATGAGCTTAGATGTAATATATTCCAGTGAGAGAGCTGTCCTGCGTTGGCTTTATACAGACATATGTGAAAGAAAAGTTTTTTTAATTGCTACAGCTCCCAGCAACAGCGTTAGTGTCCATACTCAACATATTCTGATAGTTTGTGCATAGTTGCCAACCTCCCGATATTTTTAATACCAGTAAAATGTTAGGAAAATTTTCGATTTATTAAATTGACGAAATTGTAGGACTCAATAATACAAATATTTTTATAAAAATATTGGTATAAAAAAATCGGGAGGTTGGCAACTATGTTTGTGATTAGCGTTTCAAGCACTGATTGAAACTCGGTAGTCATGTTTCCGGAAAATCCAATTAAAGCTTTTTATAGACCTGGTGCTCGTAGTAAGAACTTTTCAGGGAATTCCGCTTCCGCATTCTTTGGTATTGTATCTCTTTCTCTTCGCATAACGTCGTTTCCCTGGGTATCCGAGTATGGTTCCTCAAAATGTATATTACAATAAATGAACCTTTATTTCCCCAGATGACGTTCGTCTATTCTTGGTTTAGTGACATTTTTCAAACTATTAACCCTCCATTTCTCCTCTTACAAAACTTTAACATTAAAAACCTTTGTATCCACCTACTGACACAGAGCACTTCCAACTTCAGATTCTCAATCATCAGCTATGCATCGACAATAATTTTCTGCTACTCGTATTGTTCCTCTTTACGTCTCGACTTCAGTACAGCAATGCTCGAATAAGGAGAAAGCTGTTTAAGACTAAACAAGAACGAAAAATCATGCGTCAAGCGTAGATTATGTAACACTTTCCAATACTTCCAAAATAATTTTACAAATCTTTACCGTTTAATAAGTTGAAATATGATATGTAAGTAAAGAATTTGGAAAACGCATAACATATATAAAAATCCAATTTCAGAATTAACAACAATATTCTGGAAAACATCCAAATTGTTTTGTGCATCCCTGTATATGATCTATAGAGTTGTTAGATACTACATAGAATGTTAAATTTTAGGTAAGTTAGGAAACGCGTAGCAGAGTTTAAAATCTCCCTTCTGGAATTTCCGTCAATAAACAGAAATGTCATCGAGAATTTTTTTGCTGCCCTGTATATGATCTATAGAAGTTATACACACCAAATAATACACACAAATATGAGTTACATTTAAAAACGCGTTCAGCAACTGAAAACGAGCTTCCAGCAATTATTGTTAAAAGACAGTACCGAACTCTTTTGTGTGTCCCTGTAAATAACGATGGATGATATACCCACAATATTCTGTAGCAAACCTCGTGTAATGCATCTTAGTGATATATATCAATTTCAATATGTTTGAAATTGTGTAACATTATTAAAACAACCGCAAATGATTTTTCCCCATAGACCGTAATGTAACGTTATTCTTTTAAGTGTTCCTGTTAAAATAAAAAAGTACTACACACTTTAATTACACTGATACTACACTGATTTATTTACGCAAGTTAGGGCACGGACAGGCAGACAGACAGTCAAACCGAATTCTTAAACACTTTTCAACTATGTTGGAAAGTGCTAAAAAGGTTAAAATAAGTGCCTATTATGGGTTTACCGAAATTGGAATTGTATCCATAATGAATTGATTTGCAAAACGCAATTTGAATCTGTGAATATATGAAAAACGAGTTCAAATGTACCCATTTTGGGTATCCTAAGAACTCAAATTTGGGCTACTCAAGAAACCCATCATGACTTTATTTATCCAACATGTTCCAATTTGGAATATAGCTGCACCAAAATTGGGTCCTTTTTGCCTCATCTTAGAACTTATTTTACAGTGCGCAAAATATTTGGAACCCGTTGTGCCAACAATTCTATCACCGAAGGGCAATTAACTGCAAAAATACTGTAGTAGATTTTCACAAGGCACGCTATTCCTATAGATTATAGAGGGGTGGTTGGTGAACTTGGAGGTGGCTCTATAAAGTCCCAGTTATTCTCAACAGGATTACTATTCAACGAAGTTAGAGGTCAAGCGGGTTACAGAAACTCATCAGAATTTTCTCCAAACCACTATTGCAAATTACAGGCCGTGTGGAAAGGAGAATTTTCTGCTAGAAGATAGCATCTTCAGTGTAGGAAGCAAGATGAAAGGGTGTAGCTAGTATATCATGAAATTAAATATTCCGCAAATTTAATGCTATGTTCTACAATCAACACTAGTTCCATGACTACTGATGTGAACAACCACCAAACCGTAACACTTCCATGACTGGCCTCTGTACGACTTTCTGGAGTAGAGCAAATGTTCGCCTCGAAGACGGCATACATTGCTTGGCAGGAAAACATTTTCACTTTTTAACTCTCCAATCACGATATTATTGAACTTGCTGGAATTAAATGTAATAGACTCCCATGAGAGAGCTGTCCGACAATTGCTTTAGCGACTCTGGATAACTGACTTAGTTTAACTTAGTTTAACTTAATTTAGCTTAGCTTGACTTAGTTTGACTTAGTTTAACTTAGTTTGATTTAGTTTAACTTAGTTTAACTTAGTTTGACTTAGTTTGACTTAGTTTAACTTAGTTTAACTTAGTTTGACTTAGTCTGACTTAACTATTGTAACGAATTTATGAGGTTAATCGCGTGGTGTGTTTGCTGAAGAGTCCTATATTTAGCATGGCATGATGCACCTTGTTTTGAGAACATTTGTATTTCTACCTGCATGGTTTTCAGCTGTGTAATGAGTCACAAATATTTACCTATTTATTTTCAAAAAATGATAAAGATTATGAGACTATCCACAAACGTGCATTAGGCTTGAACATTCTACGCCTAACAATCTGCTACCCATTTTATCTTTTTTTTTCCCGTTTTCAAACGTGCTAAGAAAGATAACCTGCAAACATATTACAAGCCGTGTCGATTCGGAGATGTTTCACCCCAGTTTTAGGGCTATCAGAATCTGTCATTTGTGAAAGTCGTTTAAATCAGCAGAATTTTCAATTGAAGACAGAGTTTTCCGACATAATGATTGCCTAGCATCACCGCAATTCCGTAAATATAGTTCCAGCGTTGTAACGCGCTATATTCATCAGTGATGTGAGCTAATTTTCAAACTGTTCGTTATGATTTGCCCATCAAGATGGGCAGCAATCTGGTTCTGAAGAAAACAATCATATATGTTTTTTCAGATTTACATCGAATTACTCAAAACGATCAACATTCCAGTAATGTGGATGAAAAATTAACCCCTTAATCGTCGCGCCCGATACATTCACGGGCAGTGTAGGCTGCTTTTTTAAAATTCAGATTGTTTGATCACCACCAGTTTTTTAAAATAGTGTAATTATCTTTATGCTCGCATTATTTTATTTGCCATTTAGTAATCCGAATATTTCTACTAAAAAAATTGGTGGCAATCAAGCAATCAGAATTTTAAAAAAGTAGCCTACGCTTATCGGGCGCGAAGATTAAGGATTAATCCAAAGTTTTCACCAAGTATTTCAAAACGTTGTGTTGAAAATCTGTCCCTGAGCCACCCCGCAATGTTTGGTATCCTTAAAAAAGCCTCAATTCTGATGAAAAAAACTATTATTTCCAGTTGTTTGCCATTTCCAGACGTCCTTTTACAAAAATCGAGCGCAGCATCGATATCACGAATTGATCAGTGATTCTCTCAAAGCAGAGAAGACATGTAAAAAAAAATGGAATTTAAGAAAAAATTGTCAAAAGAGGTATGTAAATCTACAGATATATTATAGAAAATACAGAAAATGTGGTATAGATATACAATGTAAAAAATGTCACAAATCCAGAAAAAATAGGTTTTATTTTCACAGAAAAGAACTTTACAAAATGAGCGTTGATAAGCTATTTGCAAACATCTCTCTTGGATGCAAGATTTTACGACACATCCGGGCTTTAGTCGTCCCTATCTTCCATAATAGCAAATAATTTTGGTTGTAATGGAGACCAATATTGCATTATCAGAAATACAAACATTGAAATACCAAGATAGGTTAAATTTTGGTTTTACATTAAAAAAAGATGAAAGAACAAAAAGTCATCGATATCAGTATATACAAATTTACTGGTAGCGCTCACATCTGAAAAGGGTATAAATGTCACATGATTGTTAGCGATGTATGTTGGACTCATGAATGTCTTCATAAACGTTGAATAATATGATAGTGACTGTGCGATGAGAATTACCTAAGTCTAAACGCGGGACAATAATCTAAGCTTAAATTTTGGGGCGCAGCATTTCAGAGATTTGCAACATCTAAGATTCATAGCATCACAATGTCAAGGAATTTATCAAGATTACCTCACAGAAGGCCTCACAGAAGAGACGATGGCTGACGACATATACTGAATAATCAAGACCAGCAACGTCTGATCAGAAGCGTCTACTGAGTGAAATGACTGCCACATTCAACGAGGGTCGCACCAGAGGATAGTCTCAGAGGAACGAATTGAGGAGATATGGCAGAAGAAGACCAATTTGATTTCCTATATTCAAAGCAGATCATCAGCGTCAGTGCATCATCTGGGTTTCAATCACATGCGTTGAACCCTGGATGACTGTAAAAAAGTAGCGTGGTACGATGAGCCTTGTTACTCGTTGCTACGAGCTGATGGTGGTGTTCGTAAGTGGCGATTATGCGAGACTATGGATCCAACTTGTCAACAAGACAAAATTAAAAAACGGTTGAAAGATGATGATGGTGGTTCCGTAATGATGTAGACAGTGAGACCATTAGATATATATTGGCGTAACATTGAAACTAGTTTCAATGAAACGTTAATAATGAAAAAAATATTACCGAAGAAATGGCGAAATATTTCTTTCCAATATGGATGCAATATTGGCAAAATGTTGTACTCCAATGTTGGGGTAATAATTCATGCCAATATTGTCAATAATGTCCAAAATACAGCCAGTAAAAACAATACTCACACGATATTGTCTTGGTATTAATTTGAAACAATTGATCTTGTTATACTAGCGTCACATTCCTAATATCATATTTCCACATTACTTTCAAAATGGTCTCAATTGAAACGTTCTCGAGACTCGTGCTCTTACCTGCGAAACGATCTTTACTTGGTCTGTCGTGTATTTCCCACAGGAAAACTTGAATCTTAGAGAATCAACAGTTATTGAAACTTTCTCCAGTCTTCCTTCAACCGTTAACGGTAAGAAATACCCTCAAAATGAAGGAAGCCCACAATCTTACAACAGACTCTACAATCCACAATTTTGTAAAGCTATCTATAAGGGGCAACTTTCTGCCAGAAATGGAGAATCACAGAACTTAGTTTCGTACCAAATATAGTATTTATGTCTGAATCGTCTTCAGGGGCTGCGTGGAATTTATCTAATGACAACAGATCAATGGTCCACTGTCATCGAGGTGATTTAATTCCCAGGAATTTACTTTTTCAAATTAAATTTCATTTCAGAATTCACGCAGTGCTTACGCTTCACAGGACAATGCCTTCTAGAAAAAACGCATTTGCAACTCCGTGAGCTGTTCTTTACGATGACATGTCGAAACCATACTTCTGGAGAATTTGGATCTAAAGAGATATTTGGTTTTAAAAGATTATATAGGTAGAAAAAGGCTGTTTTGAAATCCATATTTCAATCTACTTTCTAACATATTCACAAAGTCATTTTTTTTTATACATAAATACTTCCGTTTTGAAAATATTATTATTAAGGTTAAAAAAAGAAAAAAAAAAGAAAAAATTTTTTTTTTGTTTTCTTATATGTGGATCTTCTTGAATTAGTTTTTCCTGTTGATCGTCTTTCTGTGAATAACATGCCCAAAAAAGCGGGATAAAACTTCCATTTTAGCTAAAAATCTTTATAGAAAAAAAAAAAAAATGCCGATAGTTTTTTTTTTTATATCCTAAAAAATATATCTGCTAATTTTATGCATTTATGAACGGAAAAGACTTCGTAAATGTGTTAGAAATAGAGAGTTAATACTATATGACAATTTTATTTTTTGTTTGATTCTTCAAAGCTTAAAAAATACCATAGTAAAAAGCGGAAAATGCCTAAAAATCATAAAATTCTTCGTTTCAGAATTCGGTCAATTTTACTTCCAATAGGTACGTTTTTTAAACATAGTAATATATATATTATATACAGATTTTTAAAGTACAGGGTGATTATAAAAAAAAAACTATCCCGATATAAGACTCCTAGCTCTCATACCGTTCATAATAGAAACTTAATGAAATTTTGGTTAAAAGCATTTTCAGGTACGCGCTGAAGAATCATATGAAAAACAACCGTTAAACACAAACACTTACGGTTACAGTGACAAAATTTCGAAAATTTCAAATGACAACACTTACTTTTTTCATTGGAATGTGATCCTTATAGGGAAAAAATATAAAAAGAGTTGGAACGGTACCTGCAGCACGAAAATCGCCGGCGCTAGACAGACTAAGAAGAAAAGGGAAAACAACCAATAAGGACAGAGAAGCAACAGAAAGCAAAACATTTTATTGTGTTTCACAAATTTTCCACGTTAGCTCCTTCACACAAGATTGCAATTTACATGATGCGGCAGCTGGTGGATAGCACTGAAGTGCGCACCATGACAAGAGGAATCTGTTGAACCTGACATCTTATGGCATCTTTCAAATCAGATGCAGTTTGCGGATTAAATGCATACACTTTGGATTTCAGGTATCCCCACAGCCAGAAATCCATTGGAGCGAGATGGGGAAACCTTGGCGGCCCCGGATACAACCACATATCAACTTTTACGATGATATTTACGTTAAAATTGCACTAGAGATGTTATAAAAAACTATTAGCTGGAGAGAAAATAGATGCAGTTAAGCGCACTTTTTTCCCATAAGAATAATCCGGCTTATATAAATATTATATATATAATTTAAGAACAAATTTTGAATTTAATTGAATAAAAAACAAAACGAGGGTGAACTGATTAGCCCACAATTTTGATAAATTTGTTGTAAATAATAATTTAAAGGAGAATTATTTTATAATAAAAATTTATCCTAACATTTTGACAGACACCCCCACATGTAGGAAGGGCCATTTTTCCTCCACACGAAGACAGATAAAGCATTTCGCTGTTGCAAATTGGGAATCACGTATTTAGTCACCATAGCGAGCACTCATTACCATATACGTTTGTAGACCTACGGCAGTATCCTCTTCAAAAAGTAAGGGCCAAAGATGAAGATGCTTCTAATACCGCATCACATAGTCACCTTTTCTTCGTATAACGGAAGTGTAACCACATAATATAGATTATTGTCTGCCCAGTGCGGAAGTTCTGTATGTATGTCTGTATATGAAGTCATGCTTTTCACCGCTCCAGAAATGGTAGGCTAGATAAAAATCGCAGGTAAGCGGGATGTCCATATCTGGTAATTTTTGTATCTAAAAGTTTGCTGGTCATTTTAAGACCAGCCGCGAGTGTTTTCGTCCACTCGCTCAATTCTTATAAACGAAAACGTGTACCCTTCTTTTCCCATGGGATTATGATTCCATGTCCGCCATCTTGTTTCCCAGCCCCCACTAACTTATTGTATTTCTTCCGTGCTCTCTTTTTGTCTGAATATATAAAGAAGATTGCTTTTCAAGACTTCCACAATCAAGAGATCACAGCACTAACGTCGTCAACATCAACACTACACACAAAAACTTTTTTTACGAAGACCTCACCACCTCGATATTTGGCCATTCATTAAAACAAACCACAGACAACTCCCAGCCAGATTCATCAGCTCCACCATTCATAGCACAAGAGCTTAAAAACGTCATCTATTTTTTTTAACAAGAACAAAGCCCCAGGTCCAGACAACCTCGACCACCTCATAATAAGGAACCTACATAAAACCCAGAGCCACTTACTTCTAGAAATGTTCAACAGCCTTCTACGATTAAATTACTTCCCCTCACAATGGAAAATAGGTGAACTGGTCTATTTTCTGAAAAACAGACGCCCTCCAGCAGAGTTTCGGTCATACAGGCCAATAACGCTACTTCCAATATTCGGAAAAGTCATGGAGAATATGCTCCTCAAGAGAATCCACCACAATCTATCCCACACACCAGACCAACAATCCTCCCAACATAGCTTCGTGGAAGGACGTTCAACCGAAACAGCGTTAAAGGAACTCTTTTCGCGGATCGACCTCAACATACAGAACAAAATGTACACATCACTCATCTCATTAGATTTCCAAAACGCTTTCGACCCTCTTCCATGGGACGACACAATCACCGGACTACAAGACCTCAACATAGACACACCTTATATAAACATGATCAAATCGTTTCTTTCTGAAAGAGGAGCACTCCCTCACTGGCAATCCAACAGAATCCACTGGTTTAGGAAAAGCTGCTCACAGGGATCTTGTTTGAGACCCTTTCTATGGCGCTCCTTCATGCAAGGCTTGCTGCGTCTGCTGCGGGCTCACGTATTTCACTTAATAGCATACGCAGACGACCTGTTACTGGTTATCAACGGGAACATACGTCGTAAACTAGAAGAATCAGCCAAACAAGCCTTAAAGCTAGTCAGTGCCTGGGTGATACAACATGCCATGACTCTGTCATATAAAAAATGCTCGGTACTCCATATGCGCATACCCAGACATCTCAAAAGAGCTCCAATCTTTAAAATAGACAATCACTTCATCAAATCAAATCCTACCCTCCAATATCTAGGAATAACTCTAGATGGCAATCTCTCTTTTCTTCCTCACCTACAAAATAAACGACAAGAAATAATATCAACCACTCAAAATCTATTAAAATTCTCTTCCACAACAAGCCAACTATCTAAACAGATCCTCAAAATCTGGTACAACACCATCTTACTAAAGAAAATCTCATATGGAACCGCAGCATGTTTTTTCCGCCTCCAGAAAGCCCATGGGCATCGCCTTCTATCATCAATTCAAGCCCAATGCCTACTAATGATAACCAGAGCCTATAAGAAAACAGCAACAGCGGCCCTGTGCGTTCTAACAGGCACATTACCTCTCCACTTACAAATAGAAAAAGAAGCAATAGCGGGAAACGTCCTCAGACTGCACACCCCCATGGAAAACCACGAAACAACATTATACCAGAGCAAGACTACCTCATCCCACATACAACCCTACAAGCCCTACATGAGATAGTTAACAGATGACGAAGAAGACGACACCAACGACATAAAAATATTTACAGACGGTTCCAAGTCGGAACATGGAACAGCTTACGTTTTCTGTGTATACCAAGAAGACACACTAATCCATAAAGCACAGACACAACTACGCACAGAAAATTCAGTATATCAAGCTGAACTACTCGCCATAAAGGCAGCGGCTTGCTGGGCAGGATCCTCAACTTACAACAATCTCCTTATCAACACAGACAGTCTTTCAAGTCTTCAAGCCCTACAAGACCTGTCAACAACACACCTAATAGTAATTGACATTATCACACTTCTTCAATCAACAACAAAAAGAATTTCCTTCAAATGGGGGAAAGGTCACTCCGGAATAAAGGGGAATGAACAGGCGGACCATCTAGCCAAAGAAGCAACCACATTACCGGGGGCGCACAAACAGTTTATTCCCTTCCCAGCCTCATATCTAAAGAAACATCTCAACGACCAAGTCATTAAAAAATAGCAAAGGGACTACGCCGACACTGGCCGCTTCACCCATCGCCTTATTCCAAAAGTCACAACAAAACGCCTCCCACACTATAGAAATCTATATTTATTCGCCACCAACCATGGACCCTTCCCAGATTACCTTACTAAAATCGGCAAAACTGAATCTCCTCTCTGTACCTGTGGTCACAGGGGCAACTCCATCCATTACACCTTACAAAGCACCCTCACCTCCACTCTTCACATTTGCAAGCCATCAACAATAAATCCTTCGCACTGGTTCGCCTACCTGTTGAAGCGACCAGACCTCCTAAATAAAATAATTAGTTGTATGAACATTCTAGAAAGGAAACAGCATCTATTCCAAATGCCTCCACCACAAATAGTTGGTGAAATTGAGAACTGAAAGCTCGTTCGGAACATTGCCTTATAGTATCCACCAGCCATGTTAGGAACAGCAGCCATATACCTCAACCAACCATCTGTGCAAAAACTCAGCTTCCAGTCCAAAACCATGTGTGAAAAACTCATCTTTTAAAACTCTCTTTAAAAACTTTTTACCTCCCAGACCACAAACTCTTATCAACAAGCTCCCATCAACTCTTAGGAGAAAACAGAAATACACATATTTGAGCTCGCGAAAAACATTTCTCGCTCCCAACCACGAACTGTAAATAATACAAAAAATTGCTCCATAATTGTATATAACATTATAAACTATCTTCATCATCGAATAGCATACATAACTCAAAAACTTCATCACTTTATAGTAATTTTTTATGTATTGTAAATAATCAAAACTGAAGTGTAAAGTCCATACCATATATATGCCCGCATAAAGGCTGCTTTGTCAAATATGTATGTTTTTTTTAAAAATAAACTTGCCAAGCAGGGCTTTCACAGGCTAAAGTCATATGGTAGGCCTCCCTGCTTGGTTGAATCTGAGTCTGTATCTGTCTGCCCAGTGCACGCTTATCTTTGAATTAACGTTACCAGCCAACGAGAAATGAGCCTCTTCCGTCCACATAATGCATAAATGCCAACTGTCATCCTCGTCATACCGGATGAGGAATTCATTCTCAATATCTAGCCGTTGTTGCTTATCAACCGCTTGCAACATAAAGACACTATACGGAAACATGTGGAGAACAGTGCGCAGAATCTTGCGGACCGTCGAATTCGGCAACTGCAGAACACATGAAACACCGCGTGCACTTGCAAGAGTTACGTCGCTTATCGTATCATGGACTTTTGAAACAGCCTCGACGGGAACGGAAGGTCGTTCAGGCCGAGATCGATCGCATGTGCAACCAGTTTCTTCAAATTTGCGTATGAAGTCTCGTACAGCTTTTACAGTACACGAACCTCAGCGTAGCCCATGGTTTCTGCGGTAGACACGGAATGCCTTTGTAGCATTTCGTCCGTTTAGGTAATAAATCTTCACGTAATGATCAATTTTTCCACGTAATTTCCCTGTAAGCGGCATATTTTCCAGAGTGCAAGAAAGCAAGATACGCGGCATGCACTTCATAGTGACTTTTCTTTCAGTTAGTGCGACGACGTCTGTCATGACGGTCTCTTGCGCCCAACTAGGAAATCTGCGTACCTTGGTCTCTTCTTCTAGTTTCGAGGGAGATTGATTCAGTAGTCTGGGATCAGAGCCGAAGACACAGGACACAGGAAAACAAACACACACACAGTGTGAAATGTGACGTCATTAGAAAAGAAAACCGCTCGCTGGTGAGCGTCATGGTTGTTTTCTCTTTTCTTCTCAGTCTGTTTAGCGACAGAGATTTTCGTGCTACAGGTACCGTTCCAAAGCCTTTTATGGTTTTTCACTATGAAAATCACATTCCAATAAAAAAAGTTCTTCCGGCATGTACCGGGAGGAAAAGGTAGCTTTCATAGTACATGTTTTTAAAAATTTAACTCATTTTACTCAAACACCCGAAGCTAAAATGCTTGGAACCTGATTATGGAAGATTCAATCCCGGTTTTCGTTAATACTGAATTTGAAAGCGAATTTCAGTAGGAGAGTTACAGCATAACAAATATCAAATTTGCCATATCTCAGCCCATTTTTAAAGATAAAGCCAAAACAAAAAATGTTCCCGAATCCTTGTATCACGATCTAACACTTAACGGAAACAACTTTTTTAAATTTATAAATTTTCATACATCTTTTTGAATTTTGAATTTTTTTTAATTTCACTTGCCTCTATTTTGAAACAAGATGGTGCATGAAGCTTGCCAAGGAACTCGGTCGAGACTTTGGTATGTTCTGTATACATGATCAGTCACATTCATATCAGTTCATAAATATGAGAGTTACAGCATAACAAATATCAGATTGTTTCAAAATCTCAGCCACCCTAGAATTTCAAACTGCCATATCTCAGCCATTTTTTAAGATATAGCCAAAACAAAAAATGTTTCAGAATCCTTGTATCACATTCTAACACTTAACAGCAACAATTGTTTCAATTTATAATATTTTTGTACACCTTTTTGAATTTTTAAAAATTTAAAATTTTTTAAATGGCCGCCATTTTAAAACAAGATGGCAGATGAAGCTGACCAACGAACTCGATTGAGAAATTGGTATGTCCTATTCACTTACTGAGTCACATCCAAATCGGTTCATAAATAAGAGAGTTACAGCATGACATATGTCAGATATATATATATATAAATTTCATTTATTCAATTTTTAATTTAATTTCTTATTCTTTTAAATAAGTTTTTGGTATCCATATTCAGTGTGTTGGGGAATACTTTCATTGACAACTAATTATTACATAACTTAATCATTATTTCATAGTTTAAGTTGGTGTTATTGTAATGTTTCATTTATGGTTATATATATATATATATATATATATATATATATATAATTAGTATGATGTAATTAATATGGATAATTTAAGACTCTTTTGTAGAAACTATACTATTTTAATCTCTGGAGTAAGGCACAGTTCTATATACAGGATAAGTACAAGTTATATACAGGTTTAAGGGGAAAAGGGATGATTCAGCCGGAGTTTATCGGCTATTAACGCGTCTTTTATGCATCAGAGCGGGGTTGAAGGCCGTCTGCGTAAGCCAACCCGACAAGTAAATTTGACCAGGATCTTAATATTACGCTCTCAGGCTAGAGAGGCGAAACTATTTAGTCACCAACTTTATTGTGTTGAGTTTTTGCTAGCCCAGTGAATTACCGTGGTATCTGGTGCACCTCTTCTCGCTGCGGTCTTGCTGTGGTCGGGCATGTTATGGGAACTGCAAACCACGTCCGATTCACACACACACACACACACATATATATATAAATCAACATTTGAACGGAGGGTGGTTTGGGGTTCTGTGGGTCATGATCGGTGAAAATATACCAAAATTTTTTGGAATTGTTTTTCTTAGGAACGGCTGCAATAGGTAGCTTTTGTAATGAAAGCTACCTGAAAGTAGGTGTTGCTATTTGAAAATTTCGGAAATTTGTCACTGTAACCGTACTTGTTACAATTTAAACAGTTGTTTTTCTTATGATTCTTGAGTGCATACTTTAAAATACTTTAAACCAAAATTTCATTCAGTTTCTGTGAACGGTATGATAGCTATGGGCTTATTTATGGGGATAGTTTTTTTATAATCACCCTGTATATAAATGTATAGGATTGAGGAAACATGAAAGTTTAGATTTCTTTTTTATTCAGAAATTCAACCAAAACATTATTCAATAAGAAATGGTATAAATGTAGTGTAAGTGATAGAAATAAGCTTTTCTTTTTTACCGCACTTTCCTTATAATAAACAATATTTTAAATTGTTTACAACATGAAAAGTGTTTGGCGAACTTTAAAAGAATCACAATTAGTTGTTCGGATAATATTAAACCTATCCTCGATTTCTTTACAGACATTTTCAAACATTTGTACAATTACAGTTGATATTGCAGTGGTAATTCTAACATGTTCTCAGCCTCTTCTGTATAAACTCTGATCTTCAAATATCGTTCCAAAAAGTTCAGTAGCATGATATCCGGACAATGTGGCGGACGACCGATTGGTTCATCTTTTGCATGTCACCAATATAGTAACTTTTCATTCTTGAAATTGTTTCAGAATCGTTATATTGATTATTTCATTGGCAGCTGCTTATGAAAATACCGTGTTATATCTCCTCTGGAATATCTCTGGAAATTTTGTTTCCCATAACAAAAGCGCATTTCATTTTTACAAGTCGCCAAACATTTTCCCATAAAGATAAATAAAACACGTTTCCACTGTTTCCGCATAACATAATAAAAATATTGGAGCTAAAGAACATATAGACATAATTACTAAAACTATATTTAAAAAGAATTTTCAATCCGCTGACTAATTTATAAAATCCTGTATGTTTTCACTGCAAGTGACTTCTAAAATTATCTTTGTTGTATTTGAACCAATTTATTTTTACGACTGGATAGTTATCGCATTGTTGAGAAAACAGCTACTGGCTTAGGATATCGAAAGGCATCCTGTATATACATACATACATATTTTCTTATTCTGAATGGAAATTTTACATGTTTTATGTATAAATATCTGAAAAATGAAAACATGATGTTTTAAAAATAACGATTTTTTCGTACATTTCGAAAGAAAATCCCACTTTTCAACATTTTCAGTAATCTGTCATTATTTAAACAATAAAATCATTCTCTAACAAAACAATTTCGCTTTAATAGACTTCTTTTCTTCCCATTCTGTTAAAAAATATCAAGAAAGTTTTTCCTATAAAATGTGTAATTAATCAAAACCAGCAGAATGAAGTCCAATTTCGAATTTTTCGAGCCAAAACTAAAACATTAATGGAAGTTTCAAAATAACATTAATGGAAACTTTATAAGCGTATGCATTTCTGAATTCTTTACTCTATTTAAATCGATCTCATTAATTTGATTGATGTTGTAAACGCGGAAGCGTATGACTCAATGCGGGTATTAGTTTTCTTCTATATTTATTCTTCAAAAATTCCTTCTTTCAGATTCATATCAATTAAAGTAATAGATTACTTTGATAATATAAACATGTATTTTTTTTTCAGAAGTCAATAATGTGAAAAAGCTATAAATCAAATCTGTAAACAACTTTTATATTATAAACCACAAAAATATTTTTATAATCATAAAACAAATCTTTTATTGGCTGTTTTTAAAGATAAAAGCAAAATAAAGAAACAAAATGAGAGGACGTTTGTGTCTTTATGTTTACTTATGATATCCCCCTCCCCAATTGAAAAAGACATTCGGTCTAATCTACTTAATTCTTTACACAAATCCAACTATTTTCTGACACATTCTTAGAAAAAAAAAAAAAAACCTCCACTGTGCTACAATTTATGAAGTATCACCATGGCCTGAGGTGCCCAACTCAGCTTTCTTGCTCTAAGTCCCGGATAAGTGATCATCTTGACAAGAAAGGCCAAGTGTTTAGCTCCAAAGAACGCTTGGATCTCATTTTATTGACCCCGAAATGATGAAACGTTGATTCTGACACATTCACATCTCACAGTCACTTTTATTTGTAACTTCCTGAATTTACAAGGCATCCATATTCAGATATTAAGAAACTGCATAGTATTTCTTTATTTTTTCTTGGAAAAACAATAGACTTTTCGGAAAATGTTTTCAAAGTTAGAGTTTTATGTCGATTTTTGAGATATGGCAACCAAAGATAGGTCGTCATTGAGAAGCAAACGATTATAACCCAAGATCAGCTTCGTAAGTCAAAAGAGAGACTGAGATTGCAAATGCCACGGTTCTCATGGCTCAGGTAACCCCGGGTATAGGAAAGTTAAAAAAGAGACTGGATAATTATAAATTTATTATTTTCATGAAATGAAGAAGTTATTAAAAAATTCATTACAACAAATTGCCAATGTGAACATTACAGACAAAACCCCACTACATATCCCATATATGTGTTTAAGTTTCATGTCTCGTGTGTAATAAAGTCAATCGCATTTTCTGTTACCATCAGTGTAGGATAAGGTGATAAAAGAAATATCGATAATGTACTTTTCACTATTATATTGAATTAAATCTGATCTACTTTTCACAAGGAAATAATTTGCATTCACTAGAAAGTGGTATCAATAATATTTATTCACATAATTGAAACGACTTAAGGGCAGTTTTCTTTATTTTTGAGCACAGAAACAAGAACAGAGTGCAGTCTTTGCCCAAACATTCAATTTTGTCATAACTTCGGACACGACATGACTAGTTATGCTACTGCTTAAGATGTAATTTTTTTATTAGGTGTATAATTATGACAACGTGCTTGATGAAGATCACTTCAAAACACAATCTGAATTGGCTTCTGCGTTAAAAATACCACAAA
The DNA here is from genome assembly GCA_963931845.1 of Maratus michaelseni. Taxonomy (NCBI): domain Eukaryota; kingdom Metazoa; phylum Arthropoda; class Arachnida; order Araneae; family Salticidae; genus Maratus; species Maratus michaelseni. Next base: position 228,687,728 of record OZ007599.1, read on the forward strand.
ATACTTATTTGTTATCCTACTATGCACTTCCCAGTGTCTACATGCAATACAATAAAACACGTTATATCCAAGCCATGGCACCAAGCTTTATGGTTTTAGCCGTGGTCGGCCATTACATAGAATTGCATAAATTACATTTCATATTATGAAAATAGAATACATTTGCCAAACAGTTAGAAGTATGGTACACAAAGCTTTCGCGTTTACAATGTTAGTCCTTTCTTTACTTAAATTTTGTAACTGAAAAAAATGGCTTTGACACAGCTTAACAATTTTGTCAAACATCTTATGTAAGTGGTGTGATATATAAGAATTTTTCGATACGTTAATCGTTTTCATTGAGAAATAAAACAGAAGGGGCTCGACAGTTTGAATAAACATTGTTAAATATTGTTTGAATAAACAATAACTTTAAAAAGCAAGGCCTTGTTTAGTAAACTGCTCCATAAAGACATCATGAAAGATGAAATAATGCAAAACACTTACTGATATTTTTTTTCAGTTTACGGTAATGATTATTTCGGAAAGATATAATAAATAAACTGAAAAGAGAGTTAATTAAATTAGTTATCATCTGAAAGAGATTAAAAAATAGAATCTTGATTGTATGGATCTGTGTTTTGAAAGTAATGTTTGTTGAATTCTACATATATCATGCGGTCAATCATATGTTTTTGTAGTATAGGCATACCTTAGAAGTATTTAGTCCCGTATTTTAAGGCTGTAAAACTTCGCTCGGGCAGTTTAAGACATAGTGAAGCGAAGTTGAAAATTTTCCGTAGACATGTCTTTTGTGATATTTCCGTCTTTGTGTCACGTTGTCCAAGATGTGATTGGTATTTTTTGAAAAGAACAATGATTGCAAAGAAAGAGATAGAGAATCCTATTATTAATAAAGAAAACAGACTACACTCTTAGGAAAAAAGGCATAAGTGAAAGATAAAACGAGCCAGTATGAGCAGTGTCCAACACTATTGCCAATCAGAAAAGAGTTTAGATTTTAAATGAAATTTCATGGACAGAGACAGGAACATCCAAACCCTAGCTCCAAGCTTTAAGCCTATTGGGTTGAATTTCCTACGGTCGGCCAAAACCCATCTGTTAACTGTGGTTTATTACAATTTAGCATTTATGTAGTTCACAATAGTATTAGACTTGAATGCATTAATTTTCATTCGTCAACTTAAGAAAATAAGACATTTTCCAATGATGATGTCGTAGTAGTTGTAGACTGCTTTAATGTTCATTGTTTCTTTTCTTGCAATATTCTTTTGATGGAAGGAATATCTATGGAAATAGAAGTTAGCTGGGTTTGCTTATTACTCTGACTAAATATATTTAAGTCACTTTGGTGTCTTTGAAAAATCCTGCAAGATTCTCATTAATAGCTTCCTGGTTGAAAGCTTGACAATTTGTAATATACACTACTGACCAAATCAAAACTTGAGTATAATATAAAATCCAGAATAGAAATCATAAAAAAACAGAGATAATACCTAATAAAACAAAAAAAAATGAAAACTATAAAAATAGAAAGAAAAAACAAAACTATTTACAATGCAAATAGAGATATTTATTAAATGGATCAGAGGTCATCGTCTGAAGATTTGTCTGTCTGAGAAGAAAGTATAGTTATTTCTAAAAATGACTTCATTTTTCTCTACAAATTTCATTAGTCTAGATATTCATTTCATGAGTACGGGACTTTCGCTAACATAATTGTCCAGTACACTATTGGGATATATTTATTCTTTTTAACGTGATAATATGCAGTCAGTGAACAATCCAGAACATAGTGCAGTGAGGTGGAGAGAAGACCATAAACACAAAGAGGTAAATCACGTTTACCTATATCGTAGAAGGTATTTGTGAAATGAGCTATGATTTGTGAAGAAAAGAAAAAGCTAACAATTATCTGCAGTAAATTCAATGGAAACACTTGGTAATAGATTATGGATGTAGCAGCCTGTGTCTTCATTGCCCCATCTTCGTTGCCAGTCATTTTTTAATTTATATTTTAAGTGAGAAGCCGAAAGGGGAAGGAAAATCTTTCCCCTGTAATGCCTCTTTTGCCATACAATCAGCTAATTCGTTCCTTGTGGCTCCTGAGTGGTCTTTTACCCATTTATTGTGAAAATACTTCATGGATTTGTGTATTAAATTTAGAATATGAGAAATCGTAAAGTATTTCTCAACTGCATTTCTGTTTTGTAGAGCCATTAATCCTGAGAAGCTATCTGAAGAAATTAAGAATGTTTTTGTTATCAAATGAATCCGCACAAAGCAAATCATTTTTAATGGCAGAGAGTTCTACCTGACAAATGGAATTCTCAAGATAAATACTAGCATTCCAAGTATGTTCACTCTAAGAAAAAAGAAAAACGATGCACAAAGAAGGAATTATCCGAATGGGAAGAAAATCGGTAGATGTGCTGTACATGTACAGAAAAACAAATTATTGCAATTTCAGAAAATTTGGATGATTTACTCAAGAGAAAGAGGTTTACAAAGTCAATAACGAGTTGCTTCACTTCTGGCCCTTATGCAAACAGTTATTCGGCTTGGCATTGATTAATGGTTTTGGCGGATGTCCTTCGGCGGGATATCATGCCAAATTCTGTCCAATTTGCGCGTTAGATTGGTAAAATCCAGAACTGGTTGGAGGATCCTGTCCACAACGCTCCAAACGTTCTCAATTGGGGAGAAAATCTCAATTGGGGAGAGATCCGGCAACCTTGCTGGCCCAGGTAGTTTTGGGCAAGGACGAAGACAAGCAGTAGAAACTATCGCCGTGTTCGAGCGGGCATTATCTTGCTGAAATGTAAGCCCAGGATGGCGTGATATGAAGGGCAACAAAACGGGGCGTAGAATATTGTCGACGTATCGCTGTGTTGTAAGGGTTGCAGCGGATGACAAGCAAAGTGGTCCTACTATTAAATGAAATGGCAACCCAGACGTATTTTTGTCTTGTCGTATGGCGGATGACAGTCAGGTTGGCATCCCACCGCTGTCTGGGACGTCTCCAGACACTTCTTTGCTGGTCATTCGAAACGGAACTCATCACTGAAGACAATTATACTCTAGTCAGTGACATTCCAGGTCGAATGTACCCGACACCACTTCAAACAGGCTTGTCGGTGTGCACAGGTCAATGGTAGTAGGCGCTAGGGGCGCCGTGAGCTCAGTCCCCTTTCTCTGAGCCGCCTATGGTCCTTGCACTTACTGAAGCACCAGTTGCACGTAGGATAGATGATAATGATGAATCTGATGCTCTGAGTGCCGCTCTAACGATTGATTGGTCCTCACGTTCTGTTATCTCTCTATGTAGACCGCTTCCTTCTTGACGCTGTGTTCGGCCATGGTTCCCCCATTCTTGCCAACATCGTCTAATGATGGCATCGCTCCTATCCAAATGTCGAGCATTTCGCCGATTTGACCAACCGGCTTATTTGAGCCGAACTACACGTCCTCTTTCAAATTCTGACACCTGCGCATATTGTTCGCGTACCTGCATGTGAGAGGCACAGTTACTGTCTATCTGAGTACACAGAATCAAATTCGCAAAGAATTTATGACCTCGAATCGAAAATTTTGCTCTTTAATATCCTGTCAGTAGCGCATTTAAGATGCGCTGCAGCGTCACATGTTCATTCATTGGCCGCCAAACTTTAAAATTTTGCATTTTCTGTCGAAACGTGTATGCATATCAATTTGTGTTCAATTTTCATTACTTCTTCTTGGTGCGTCGTTTTTTTTGTCTTAGAGTGTATTAATTGAGTTCTCTTTAAAAGCACAAAAAGCGTATCCTGTCCCTTGATTAGATTTTGAACCATCTGTGAAGATATGAATTGTATTTTGTATTGAAATACTTCATCTTCTTGGATACTCTTCCATGTCGGATCTACGTATGTCGTATTTTGAGCATTTACCGTAAACTTGTGGCTCGAAATAATTTTCTGTAGAGATCCCCAATCTAATAACCAATGAGAATTCCCGCTTCGCATTCTAACTGGATATCTAAGGACGCCAGACCAGTAAGAGCTTGAAGTGTTACGGTTGATGTTTTCTTATATGTATGTTCTTGATATTAGTAAATTAATTTTACATTTGTGCTGCAAGCAGATGTCTTCTACTATGTGATGACCACATATGCGGAAACCAAACGGAACAAGCCTATGCTATTTTTAGGTGCGTTCGTAATTATATAAATACGTAGCACCTATTGTCGTCGCTTGGTCCGTCCGTCCGTCCGTCCATCTGTCTGTCCGTCTGTCTGTCCGTCCGTTCACATATAACAACGCAAAAACTACCCAACCGAATGGTTTGGAATTTAAGATATATTATCTTTGCAGAATTTTGTCGAGACATTTCAATTTTTTTAAAAATCGAATCAAAACTTTAGGAGATATTAATAAAAATATTTATTAAGAAATTTGAATTTTTTTTTCAAAATCGGTGCTTTCTTGTTAGAGGAGCTTCCGAGGTTTAATCGTCAAGCGACCGAGATACTTACTTTATGACAGAAATTAATCTGCAGACGATATAATTCATTTCACAGAATTAAAAATCATCAAGATCTGAATATTTATATAACTAGCTATAGTACGAACGCACCTAATTTGTCACGTTTGACGTACAATTTCCAACTTGTTCTTATTAAAATCGATTTACACCATATTATAAAAAATGAATAGGAAGTCTGCCTCTAAAACCTGTAGAGATTTTGTGTTATCTTTTGAACTTCCAATCATTTGTTTTTGAATGTGAAGGGAAGGTTATCGACAAATCAAGAGTTACTCCTAAATATTTTAAGCACTCTATGCTTTTGATATTCTAGTTATCAGTTTTAAAAATTTCCAGACGTTTAAAATTTTTAGGTTTGCTAAAAGTAATGCATGATGTTTTATCTATAGAGATTTACATATTATTTAAGATAATTCAGTTTTCAATAACTTTAGGACGACGCTCCCTTTCTTTTCCAATATGGAGCGCGATGAACCTCAGGTAACTAAAAGATGATCATCTGGATATGCGATCAATAAGCAATTAGCAAACAAATACATTGGCAATAAAATTTCAAATAAAGCCATCCACAAAAATGGCCTTGGACATAAAACTTGAGAGCAGCCTTAAATGAAATAATGCTCGATATGTAGAATCATCCAATCCACCTGACCTCGTCTGCCTGTGAGAAAAGAGGAAATTAAATTAATATATTGTTGTGGAATGTTTAGTCTGTGTAAAGAAAAAATTTAGTTCTCCCAGGGGAGATTATCGAAGACGCTCTTAAAAACCAATTGATATTAGGAAGGTATAGTTATTTCTTTGTTTAATTTAATTAATGATATTGCCTGGAGTTAAAGCTGTCTCTGTAGAGCGACGCTCAGCGAACCCATGCTGTTTACCTGAAAGAGGTTGATTTCAAAGCAGCACATAACTTATTCTTTTGAGCATAGTTTCTCAAAAAGTTTTCCTAACAACGGCAGCAATGTGATTGGACGATAAGAAGACGCTAGAAATGTGGGTTTACCTTCCTTTCTGAAGTATAGAATCTCGCTAATTTTCCAGGCTGTGGGGAAATCATTTAACTTTAAGAGAGTGATGAACATATTTAGAAAAGTATTTGGAAATTTTAAAAGCATTGCCTTAACTATATTGTAGTCTATTTAATCTGGATCAGGAGCTTTATTTTTATTGAATGACATAATATCTTTGCGTTCTAAACAATTTCATTTACTTGTGCTAATATTCCAGTATGTGGGAATTATTACATTGGATCTAAAGAGATCTCGTGGGAAATCTTCGCAGAGAACATTGCTTGCATATTTTCTCACGCCGGCGCTTCTTTGAAATGTCGGCAATCCTGAAGTTCTTTTGTGCTCAAAAGAAATATTTCGAACTATGAATTCTAGCACTACCACCAACAAAGACATGTCTTACAGCACGGATGGTCCGCTGTGGTGAGAAAGGTCCCCTAGTGAAACCGAAAATGCAACACTTTATTTCCCCCTTTTAAAAACCAATGATGCACTCTTCTGAAGGTGACATCACATTCCTACTGTGTGAATGGTCTGTCTAAACCCCTCCAATGTGTCCCCTCCCAATTTTAGATGTGATGAAAATAGAGGGTTTTTTTATTCGGAAGTAAGTTCTTGGGAGACGCCGAGAGGTGTAAGATCGCTTCTTCATGGAGCAGAGAGTATTGAAGCCCAGTAGGTACACCAGTTACCTGGGTGAGAATGAAAATGTCCGGCCGCTTGACATTATCGCCGACAAGGAAGGAGAAAGTCGAAGAGTGTAGTGCAAAAACCTTTTACGAACAATAGGTGATCCAGCTAACCATTAGAGACATTTCACATTTATAGAGAAGGGTTTTGAGATTCTCTAGGAATTATTCTGTCGATCACCAAGACTAACCACAGATACTGAAGTCTGTCCAGCCGAAATTGGGCTGTCGATGAAGTGTCACCGAACCCTTTTTGACTATACTTTCTTTATGTAAAACATTCTTATAATAGAGAAAGAGAATTTTTAAATCAATAAAAACTATCTTTTGTTTGATAAGAAACATTTCAAGGCCTAGTAGGATGCTATCACCCCATCTACACACTGATTCCCCTTGAAAGTTTTTACAGCGTATTTCAGAGAGAGTGAAAGAAATTTGATCGTTTATGGGAATTAGCAAAATTGTATTACGAACAGGAGTTGAACGGTCAAAAATTTGCTCAGTTATACCTTGCTGGCCATCCAAAATGAAACACCAAGAAGGACAAGATATATCAAATTAAAATTTATTTCAGAGATTACACATAGTATCATTGTTAATTGATTTGAAATAAATACTACTTTGGGATGAGAAGACGAGAAATTAGTAATAAATGTTCCCTCCACGTCTGTCAATAATCGCTGCTACACGCTGCAGCATTAAGGGAAAGAGTCTTTGGATGTGTTGTTGGAGAATGGCAGCCCATGCTGCCTCCACACATAGCCAAAGTTCATCTGGCGTACTCGCGGGTGTGGCAAAACATGCTAGGCCATCTCCAATCATTGACCAGACATGTTCGATGGGCGATAGATCTGGAGAAAGGGCATGCCAGAGTAACAATGCAATTTGGTTGGCTAAGAAGAAAGAGTAAAGTATTCAGGGCCGCAGGCAAGCCCTGTATGTAGGGAAGGAGAATAGGCTTCAAAACTTCAGAGATGTAGGTAAAGACTAGTAAGCGTACCCGTTAATGCGTACTAGGGTAAGGGGTGTGCGGGAGTGAAATCCAATTCCATCCCACACCATAACACCGGGTGCAGGACCAGTATGACGATGTATAACACAACAGTTGAGAAGCCCCTCTCCACCTCTAAGTTGTATCCAAACTCTAATCCGAGCATCGTGGTACTGCAGGCAGAAGCGTGATTCGTTCGAAAACACAATGTAATGCCATTCGGATGTCCATCTCCGCCATTCAGCGCACCATTGCAAAAGAAAACACCTGTGGTTTAAAGTCAGAGGTAAGCGAAGCAATGGACGCCTAGCTGACATTCCACTGTACTGCAAACGACGTCGAATTGTTCATAAATATACCAACTGTTATGTTACAGACACTATTCGTCGTGATATGGCTGCGGATATGGCATTGCGCTCCATCAGTTCCATGCGCACAATATGCCTGTCTTCCCATGGAGTGGTGTGACAAAGCGGTTGCAATCGCTCCTGTCGGTCACTCGTTCCCTCCTGCATCATCGATTCCATATTTGCATGACTGTTGTTTGGCTACGTCCGACACGATGACCGATTTCTTAGAAGGATAATCCGAAATCTCTGTATGCAACGATTCTGCCGCGGTCAAACTCAAAAACGTGCTCGAATGGTGCTCATGTTTTTCTACGATGCATACTGAAGCTGAACACACAAAAAATCGCACGAGAGAACAATTCACGTTCTTCAAAACGGCACTCTTTTCTCTATACAGTTTGTAACGGCTTCTGCAGTCACCCATGATGTGCGCCTGCACTGAAATCGCAATTATTTGCATATCGTATCGAGGTGCACGCATTGTGCAAATTTCACGCTGTTTGGATTTTTCTTTCATGGTGTTGCATTTTGCATAGCCAAAAATGTATCTTGAAGAACGGTAAGCATAGATATCGATTGCGACACGTTTACATTGGAGAGTGGTTAGACATTTTGATCCTTGAGGTGGTTCGGGGAAGACGCAAGTTTGTTCCTAGTACTTTTATGTGTCAACAGATGGCAATACTGACCCACTTGTGTTAGGAGTCTTGTCCCAGTGTGCACGTGGTTTGTAAATTTAAGTTAATTTGTCGCCTTTAATTGCTGTTATTTTTGGATCTCGTGAGCATTTAACCTGGTGAGTAAAGCCCTTATAATATTCCGTTGCTCATATTTAAAGTTTATAAACGGATGTTTTATTTTAAATAAGATGTTAGCAATATGAGTGAGTTCCGCATTCTGTTACACACACAAGGCAAGCAGAAGCGGCCATAACCTTGCAGCAATACGGAAATAAGCGTGTGTGGCACCTTTCCCCTATACTTGGGGGGAAACGCAACATATGGTTCAGAAATAAATGAACTTTAAATTTTATGTTTTATTTTATATACTGTATATTATAGTGTAAAATATAAATGGAATTAATAATTATAGTTATAATATTATAATAATTATCATTTTGTCATCATTATCATAATGTGAAAATAGGCCTACACCAGCAGTTACTTCCACCACTAGAGCTAGTGGCAGTGGACTCTCACCAGCAGTTGCCTCCACGGGCACAGAAAACGGGATTTCCTGTCTAGAAGCTATCAGCCCAATTCCTATCAGAAAACTTAAACTATCCGGGCGTAAGAAACAAACAGCAGAGGTTTTAACTGCATCAGAGAGGAAAAGAACTATGCATATAAAGGCCAGTGAAAATCGTGAAAAGGCTGTTAAAATCAAAAGAAATATAAAGAAACCTTCGAAACAAAAGGAGAAAAAAAGACGTGTAAGCTCGTCTTCCTCTAGTGAAGAAATTCCTCTGGATACCAGTGGCGATAGTTTTGATGAGGATAATGATGATGATTTTTGTGCTGCATGTAAAGGATACTTTTACGCTAAAAAAGGGTCTGAAGTGTGACTGGATTCAGTGCATCAAATGCAAGAAATGTTTGCACGAAGATTGCAATGATGATCATTTGCACTGAATGAAATGTTGTGCAGGCTAACTTTCGAACCTGTACCCTTATTAGTTTTAGCAAAGTAAATTAAAAAAAATAATTCAGTTTACAGATTTGTTTGTTTTTTCATAGTTATTGTTAATTCACAGGTAATGTTCCAATGTTTGTCCTATTTTTCTTATTTACTGTGGTGTTGCATCTTACCCCATAACTGGTGGCATCTTCCCCATATATAAGGGGGAACAAGCCCCAATTACACGAGTTTATTTAACATTAAATTTGTCAATCATGTACTTTTTGGGAAAGGAATTAATAAGTATACATAACCAATTAAATATCGAAGAGCATGGTGTATTTTTTTTCATTATCTTATAATTTCAATTTTGGCTCTACTAAGCAAAACATCATATTATATGGCGACTTCCCCCAAATTCCCTTATAGTTACCAAAAGCAAGTTCCTTAATTTTTCAGAAGGGATTCGATTCTTTTCGCATATATTTTTCCATGCTGCTGCCCTCTATTTTTAAATTGCTTTCTTAAAGAGAGCTTTTTAATTTTTATATTTTAAATGGTCTGCTAATGCAGCTGAAGGTTTTTTTTTGACTTTTTATATAAAGCTACAACTTTGTTTCTGAGAACCTTAAGCTCGGGTGTCCATTAAACTAATTTCCGAGTGAAAAAACTTTTCCGTTGTTTTATGAAGTGTCTAGCATTTTCTTTTATTATTTCGAGGAAAAGTGCATGCATTTTTTTAAATAAAAAAATTGTGTTTATTTCACTAAAATTTATATTTTGGTACTCTCAATTTTTTTTATTGTGGTTTTAAATTTTTAAAATGGGACATCTTTTGTTCTAAACCTACGTCGTGGCATTTCATAAATATTTTGATCAAAAATAATTTTTATTGTCCTATGTTTGAGTTGATATGCATCCTTCTCATCAAAATGCAAGATATTTAAAGTGTTGTTTTTGTCTTTGGTGGCACGGATGAATTTATAATCTATGTCCCTATTAAGTGGTTTCTCAAGGACTGGTGTCACAAAGTCTTGTAGGTATACTTGGAGTTGATCATCGATTGATTCATTTTTCTTGACTTAATATGGAACTACTACGTGTGGCTTAGGTACTCCAAAGAAGATGAGTCTCGGTGTTCTTGTCTGACCTTCATTGATAGGGGCTGATGTTTTATATTTTTTAGGTCCTCATTTTCTTGAAATTTATTCATTAATAAGTTATTGTTTCTTCCGTCTCGCAAAGAACAACTGTCTTTCCGTATTTTGTCCTTTTGCAACGTAGTACGCCAAATACTTTTGTTGGCATACTGTTCAGTTTTTCGGAAAAGCTGCCATTTGTGCATATGACATAAGATGAGAAAGTCGATCTTGTTAATCATCTGTTTTACTTTTAATCAGGACGATTTTCTGGAAGCTCTCTACAATTTCTTTTCTACAGAGTCGTTTATTTCTTTACAAATGTTGAATTTGAACACATCTGCGTTGTTTAACTGGTTTAGCATATTTTCATCCTGTGCATTCAATCTGTCATTTTCTTTTTGTGTTGACTTTAATGTTGAGATAAAATATAAATTTTCGGTTCTGATCTCTTCAATTTCCTGCTTGAAGTTTCTGATAAGTTCTATTCGTTTTTATTTTGTAGAACATAATCTCATAGTAAATATGCAAATATTTTTAACTGTTCTTTTCGCTTTTTCTTACTGTCTGATTAAGAAGTCTGGCGTTTTTGTCTCAATATCTAAATTTAGCAAACCATCTAATTCTGTTGTAATCTCTGTTGAGGAATCTTGTACTCTTTCTCCAGTAGTTGGTGAATTTTATGTTGTTATTCCGTAACTCATGTTTAGGATAAGTGAATTAATTTGAAAATAATAAAATGATAGTGTGAAAGAGACAGTAAATTCATAAATGATGATAGTGATCTGAAAGCACTAATTAAAATTAACAAGGTAAAACTATTAACAAACCAGTCATCGTGGGCCCTCACCAGTGTCGCAATTGGAAGTTAAGATGAAATTTATATATATATATAGAAGAGGATGGAATGTACTGTGTCCTCTAGCGAAGGATATGCTTTACTTTCCATTGTTTGCTAGAGAACATTGTTTGTTTAATTTTTCATTAGTCTTAAAAAAATTATTTTTTTTCTTTGAAACTGCATACTAAGATAGCGTCCTCCTGTGGAAAGATCAAGAGGCCCTATAGCACATGACATGATACGCTCAAAGGTGTGCTGGATGTCGAAGCGTGTAAAGTGAACTTTAAAGTGGCTCAAAATGTGTTAAAAATACCAAAACAGCTAGGTGGATGGCGTCCTCTAGCACCAACTTTGAGAAATGGTCCACCCAGATGTGCTCAGCGAGACAAAGAGTATTATATCTCAAGTGTATGTATCAGAGTCATAGAAGTCAAGATGTGTTTTGAGATAATATTAAATAGGAGTAGGAGTCACTAAATCTTGCATTGTTTCTCTACCCGAAACATAAACAGTGGTCGGAGCATGATGAAATTTTGTACCTAAGCTAATTTTGTGAAAAGATTAACGGAAGTACAATATTAAAACGATCAAACCTATAGGGCCAGGGAGGAGCTACGGCAACCAGAGAACTTTCAGAATAAGCTTTGAAACACACACTTCCCTCACTCCATCAAAAGAGGCATCCAGAATCACCCAAGAGACACGACCCTGACAACACTACAAACTTGAATTGTAATAATTTGTTAAGAAACGGTGGCAACCAGAGTGCAAGCTATCCAAAAACTTTAGTTAAAACGTAGCGTGCATCTATATGAGAGTGGCGACCTACGATGCCCAATCTGTGCTTACAAGGAAGGTATCCATAAGCGCATACTCCGAAAAATTTCAAAGAATTACAGAATATTCTTTGTCATTAGGATAGATAAAATATCCTGTCTATAAAATAAATTCCTGCGGAACTTCGATATAGCGTGAGTAAAAAAAATGAAAATTTCATTTTTGGTGTATTATCTTCGGTTGCTGATACAAAGAAATTAAAAAAAATTCTCTTTTATGATAAATACTTTTTAAGGAAAAACATGTTTTACACTTCATACTGAACTAGTGTAAGTAAATTTAACTTAAATAAATACACTTTTATAACTACAGTTTTGTCATATACATTTATTTGTATATATAATTAAATTTAACGATTGTATTATATGGTTTAGAACGAAATTTAAAATGATTAAACTTGTTTCAATCTGAAAGATAGATAGCAATAATCTGAGCTGTCTTTTCAGTTTAAAAATGAAATATGAGTTGTGGATTATGCCCAGCATACTTGATGGCTAATAATTTATCCTGAAAAAAAAACTTCTCCACCATCAAATGAGAGAACCAAAAATATAAATGATGAGTAGAGATAAAAGCACAAAAAGCGACCTGTATGCTCCGCTATTTTAGAGTCGTCAGTAACAATATAAATATCTCCTTGAAAGTGAGCTATTTGAGTGCAAGTAAAACCTTATCATGAAGGTGAATCGCGTAACGCGAGCATTTTGGAAAATAGATTGGTGAAAATAATTTTATTTTGCAGAAACTCCCCCAAACAAACTACTGATCTGAACTCAGCTTTCTGATAGAGATGGAGATTGAAGTACAAAAGCCTTGTTAGGAACTGTAATGCTCATTTAGAAGTTGTCGAATAGGCCCATTAAAAATTATAACAAAACTCTCCTTTGCATTGCAAGTGAATGTCTTGTGCCATGCGCTGTGCCACTTATGCTCTAGGTGTTTAAGTACTGGCAGTCTTTTACAGGAGGGGAGGTGACTCGTATCCGTTGTTGCAGAGCACAGGGACGTAGCTACAGATAATTTTTTTGGAAGGGCAGAATTCGAAAATTTCCCAACTTGAAACAAATTGCTCTAATTTCCCACTCAAATGATATGCGCAATGTGTCTATAATGATAATAATACTTATGCGTAAATATATATATATATATTGGTTCGTTTAATAAAAGTTTAAATACACCTCTTTCATTTAAATAATTAAAATCAAAACTAGATTACTTTCTATTTTCCTATCTTGGAATCATTCGGCATGAAAATAAAGATAAAAAGATAAAATATTCATTTGCAAAATGGATAGCTAAGGAAGCAATTTCAAACAATACAATAAATGTAAGATTTTAAACTAGAAACATTGCATAGATTTACAGAAAACTATATAAGTATGTGAAATAAGGTAGAGCAAAATGTAACATAGAGAAAATAATGCTAGTGAACTTTCATTTTGCCTTTCTTGTCACTTATCATTAATTCTTCTGGTTTTCAAAGAAGCCCACTTAATTATAACATCGTCCAGTTTAATAAAATCTCCTATTTTACTTTCACATTTTAAAAGCATTAGGCAGTCAAGTCTGCCATCGCTCATAATAGTTCGCAATACATTTTTTGTAATTTTTAATTGACTAAAGGTTTTCATTATATGCAACACCATAAACTACTGTGAATATTAAGATACATAGTTTGAAAGCTTGACTCAAATAGTCTTTGAATTTCTTGGCATGAATGTAAAGTTCGTTAAGTGAATTAACATTATGGTTTGCACATAAATCAAATAGAATTTTCATTTGGCTCTACAAGTCATGTATATCATGTCTCTCAGAAACATATTAATAACTTTTTCTAATAAATGACACTAAAATTTGCCTTGTTGAATGGTAATATAAATATGGAATGTATTGATGCAATATTCTGTTGAATATATGAAACATTGTCATTTAAGCCCATTATTAAAGTGTACAAAATTTCTTTAAATTCATTCCTGTAAAATATATGTATATCACTGATTGTTGTGCTAGTATTATTATCTATTCTCTCTCGTGGAACCCCTTCCCTATGGTGCTTTCGGAAGTCGGCTTCACTACCTATTTCCATTTTTCAGCAAATACAGTTGAACTTCTTATTAGATTATCCATTCCTGTGGAATCATCACTGAAAGTTTCTAATGTTTGGGCAGTACTTTTTAGCTCACGGGCTATCAAAGCCTGAGAGCTAATGTGCCCGCCCGTTCTGTATGTATGTATGTATGTACGTATGTACGTACGTAACGCGATAACTCTTGACAGAAATAACCGTTTTGCTTCCAATTTTGTTTATAAGTTCCTTGTGATAAGGCGCTTGCCTGATTAGTTTTGGGGATTGATTGTTTAACTATAGAGGGGGGAACGGGGGGGCTAACCCCCCTTAATTAAGATAAATGGTTTTTTCATGCAGAATTGTCCAATTTTCTTCAAATTTTGTATATAGGTTCATTGTGATAAGGTTCTTTCCTGATTAGTTTTGGGGGTTCATAGGTTAAGTATAAAGGGGCTAACGGGGGGGGGGAATCCACCCCTTTAATTTAGATAAATGAATTTTTCATGCAGAGTTATCCGATTTTCTTCCAATTTTGTTTATAGGTTCCTTGTGATAAGGCGCTTCCCTGATTAGTTTTGGGGATTGGTTGGTTAACTATAAAGGGGGGGGGAACGGGGGGCTAACCCCCCTTAATTTGGATAAATGGTTTTTTCATGCAGAATTATCCAATTTTCTTCAAATTTTGTATATAGGTTCATTGTGATAAGGTTCTTTCCTGATTAGTTTTGGGGGTTCATAGGTTAAGTATAAAGGGGGTAACGGGGGGGGTTAATCCTCCCCCCTTATTTTAGATAAATTATTTTTTTCATGCAGAGTTATCCGATTTTCTTCAAACTTTTTATATGGGCTCATTGTGGTAAGGGGCTTCCCTGATTAGTTTTGGGGGTTCATTGGTGAAGTGTAAAGGAGGGAAACGGGGGCTACACCCCCCCCTTAATTTTGATAAATGGGTTTTTCATGCAGAATTATCCAATTTACTCCAAATTTTGTATATAGGCTCATTGTGGTAAGGCACTTCCTGATTAGTTTTGGGGGTTCACTGGTAAAGTATAAAGGGGGGAACGGGGGGGACTAACCCCCCTTGATATAGATAAATGGGTTTTTTAAGCAGAATTATCCGATTTTCTTCAAATTTTATATATATGTTCATTGTGATAAGGCGCTTCTCTGATTAGTTTTGGGGGTTCTTTGGTTAAGTATAAAGGGGGGACGGGGGGCTAACCCCCCCCCTTAATTTAGATAAATGGTTTTTCATGCAGAATTGTCCAATTTTCTTCAAATTTTGTATATAGGTTCATTGTGATAAGGTTCTTTCCTGATTAGTTTTGGGGGTTCATAGGTTAAGTATAAAGGGGCTAACGGGGGGGGGGAATCCTCCCCCTTAATTTAGATAAATAATTTTTTCATGCAGAGTTATCCGATTTTCTTCCAATTTTGTTTATAGGTTCCTTGTGATAAGGCGCTTCCCTGATTAGTTTTGGGGATTGATTGGTTAACTATAAAGGGGGGGGAACGGGGGGCTAACCCTCCTTAATTTGGATAAATGGTTTTTTCATGCAGAATTATCCAATTTTCTTCAAATTTTGTATATAGGTTCATTGTGATAAGGTTCTTTCCTGATTAGTTTTGGGGGTTCATAGGTTAAGTATAAAGGGGGTAACGGAGGGGTTAATCCTCCCCCCTTATTTTAGATAAATGATTTTTTTCATGCAGAGTTATCCGATTTTCTTCAAACTTTCTATATGGGCTCATTGTGGTAAGGGGCTTCCCTGATTAGTTTTGGGGGTTCATTGGTGAAGTGTAAAGGAGGGAAACGGGGGCTACCCCCCCCCCCCCCTTAACTTTGATAAATGGGTTTTTCATGCAGAATTATCCAATTTACTCCAAATTTTGTATATAGGCTCATTGTGGTAAGGCACTTCCCTGATTAGTTTTGGGGGTTCACTGGTAAAGTATAAAGGGGGGAACGGGGGGAACTAACCCCCCTTGATATAGATAAATGGGTTTTTTAAGCAGAATTATCCGATTTTCTTCAAATTTTATATATATGTTCATTGTGATAAGGCGCTTCTCTGATTAGTTTTGGGGGTTCTTTGGTTAAGTATAAAGGGGGGACGGGGGGCTAACCCCCCCATAATTTAGATAAATGGATTTTTCATGCAGAATTATCCGATTTTTTCAAATTTTGTATATAGGTTCATTGTGGTAAGGCGCTTCTCTGATTAGTTTTATGGGTTCATTTATTAATTATAAGAAGGAGAAACGGGGGATGGTTCCCCCCTCTTAATATATTGTCGATTTCTTCATTTTTCGAGGGCTTATTTCAAATTCTTTGAAATAAGAATATAATTTACAGTTAGTGTGAATAGCCTGAGAGCTCAATGCCGTCAGTTTAACTGGGCAGTTTTCTTTTATTATTATATTGATGCTGTCAATGACATTGAAATTTGGTGTCTCCAGAATTTCAGTTAAACTTGTTATTTTGCTCAAGAGGGTTTTCATGGAAAAAAATTATGAAATTAAATAAAAATTTTCACTTTCTTATAAATACCAAACGCTTTAGTTTTTGTAGTAGAATCAAAAGTCTTTTCTTAAAAAATATTTTCTAGTAATTTTATTATCACCTCAAATGACTGAGTTAAAGCTTTGACCGATTCGGCTCTTGCGGTCTATATGGTTTTTGATAAATTTTTCAGTTGAACTGCTCTATCAATTTTCTCTATATTTGACTGAAAATGTTTAAATATTTTGGACTAGATGTGAAAAAAACATCTAGTTCTTCAAGGACATTAAACAAATCTTGAATTAATATGCTAACGTTGCAAGCATGTTCTAGAGCAGTATTAGTACGGTGATTTTGACAAGGTATGTAAGAAACATGATGACCGACGATCTCAGTATGTTTTTGTACATCATTGAACTACCCAGACATATTCTTAGCAAAATTATACGACTGGAATGACAGCTTCGAATAATAAACTTCTACTTCATTTAGGCACTGTAAAATTAAATCTGTCATTTGGTAGAAGTATGATATTTTCGTAGAACCGAGAAATACAGTAACAGATTGAGTCTAGCTGCTTTCTTGTTTACTGTTTTTGCACTCAAAAACATCGTGATCAAAAAAATAAAAATTCCATATGTTTTTACTATATTTTTAAAAAGAAAAGTCTTTCAAAAATCTAGAATTTCCCAACTCTCAGCTCAAATTTCACAAGTTCATACATATTGCAGGGGAGGCAACCCCCATACCCCCTATGGCGATGCCTCTGCATGTACATTAAAATCCATTAAATCTGGAGAAAGCCAGTGTTTAGCTTTACCAAAAGGATTTATTTCTTTCTGACAAAAATTGACACAGGATACTTTTTTGGCCACTAAGATTGCTTTATTGCACTTTGCTTTTTATAGTTTATATTTAAGATGTCTTGCTGTGTTGCGTTTGCATTTTTAGATCTCTTATATAAAGTGGAACATTTACCACCGAGTGATCTGAGGTCCTAGGTACATCGAGTTATTTTAGGGATAAAAAACTCTCTCTGTTCTTTAGTGTATTTTCCGCACTATCCATGATTTCTTTAACCAAATTTGAATAAAATTTTTCAAAATTGTCAGGCGAATGTACTTGTTGAGCTCTGATAGAATAAAAAGTTCTTGATTATGCGTAGGTTGGAATTGTCTTCTATTTATATTCGTTATTGTATTTCTAAATAATTGCTGCTTTAGGTTTTTAAGTACTGAGAGCTTGTTAAGGGGGCGAGTCATGACCGTGGTTAACAGATCATGGGCATTAAAATTCATAAAATTAGTGAAATCCAGTGTTTTAGCTTTACCAAAAGGATTTATTTCTTGAGTCAGGCGACTTGTTTGACCACTGAGATTGCTTTCGTACTTTGCTCGTTCTAGTTTACATTTCAGATGTCATGCTGTGTTGCGTTAATATTTTCAGGTCTTTTATATAAAGCGAAATATTTATTACGAAATGATCTTCCGGTCCGAGGTCCACCAAATCATTTTAGTGGTAAAAAAAACTCTTTTTTTCTTTAGTGTATTTTCAGCACTGTCCTTGATGGCATTTAGAAAATTTGAATAAAATTCACCGTAATCGTCAGGTCATTGTATTTGTTGAAAATTAAACATATGAAACAAGTTTTGATTTGTTTGTCAAACTGAAATAAAGGGACATCTTTTGTGCGATTTTTTTTTCGTGTAGGTCCCGAATTATATTATCTAAGGAAACAATGATCGATCTGTGATCCTAAAAACGAATATCACCTAAAATCAACTAAGATTGAACTTTAAAAAAAGAGCCAGCAATTCCAATATTTAAGTCCGACCAACCATGGACATGACGCCCCTCAAATGGTGCATAAAGCTTCATTAGGACAGTGTTTGGAAATGTGGTCCAAACGGTTACATTTGTAACAACGAGTAACAGTTTAATGTTTACGTATTGTGCAACCTAAAAATCCAAACAATGCCTTACCTCTCAGTAATAGTAGTTCGGCATATAGGCCCGAAATTTCTAGAACTATGTGATCCGTGTCTTCTCTTCTTTTAAGGGTACGAATGAACGTATAATCCAATTCCTTGTGTAGAATTCGGTGAAGTTCAAAATTCAAGAATTGGTCTAAATAATATTGTATATTGTCGTCGATTGTGTCTTCACATTTTTTGTATTAGGTTCATCTGAAGAAGATTTTGGCGCTCCGAAGAAAATTAATCTTGTTCTTTTCGGTCTCTGTTCCTGTAAGACCACTGAATCCATAATTTGAGTGTTATTCTGAAGTTTTCCTTTAGTTGCATCAAATGCATTTTTGAGTTGCACTAAATATATATATTTCCCGTTCTGGAGGTAGTGCAGTTTATACCTCTTCTTCCCTACTCTGTTGCTGATAAGGTATTTAGCCTTTTCTTGTTTTATAATGAATTAATTTCGCCTTCTAATGTGCTCAAGACTAACGTAGAAAAATTCTGTTTAACTGGTAGTGGTGGAAGTGCTAGGAAATTTGCGTATAAAGGATGATTTTGTTCAAACTCGTCCTTTATGGATGAGTCTTTTGGTTGCTGAGACAATCATGTAGCGGTTTCACCAGCTCATTTTTGAAAATTTGTTGATCAGCCCAAGTAATTTTCAAAATTTAATTTTTTTTTCTTTTAGCTGCCCATTCTCTTGTTTTAGCCTTCAATACCTTTCTTTGCTGTAAGTGTATTTTGTAATTCTGTTAAATGATTATTTTCACCTTTGATAACTTTATTCTGTTTTTCAAGATAATCATTGTCTCCTTTTGTCTTCTTATTCTGTTAGAGCAGTTTATCAATGATTTGGAATGAAGAAATTATTTTTTCATCTCTAATTTTATGAAGTCTTGGTTCTTTTACTTTCATAAGTTTTTGAATCACTATTATGAGTTTCTTCACATCCACCAATACTATTCCATCATTATCATTGACATGACACTTGGTGTGTTAATGTATTATCACCGACGTCAGATATTCGCTCTGAATTCATCGCTTATGATAATGTATTTTGTGTTTTTTAGGTGCGTTCGTAATTATATAAATACGTAGCACCTATTGTCGTCGCTTGGTCCGTCCGTCTGTCTGTCCGTCTGTCCAGAGCCGTCCTTAGCGAGGACGACTTAAAGCGAGGCCCGGTGCAGGGATTTTGCGAGGCCCTTTCCTTCCAGATTCTTAACATAATCTTATCTATACTATCAATAAAAAAGAATGGTTTTCACCTATACCCGAGGAGCCCGGGTTCGATCCCCTAGCTACTATAAAGAAGTAGCATTTGTTTGTGTGTTTTGTAGAAATAATTTCTGGAACTACTAAACCAATTTCAAAAGTAATGGTGGCAAATTGATGGTGAACGTTACTCTTCCAACATAGGCTATATTTTATGTCAAGACCACTATCTTTTCTTAACTAAAATCATAAATTTATTATTCTATAAATTATAATTTTACAGCGTTAAAATTTTTTCCTTAAATTTATAAAAATTAGATTTTCTATTATACATTCTTCTTTTTATTAAAGAAAACATATTTTGCGTCCGGGTGCGAGGCCTCTTTAGGCGTGAGGCCCTGTGCGGCCGCACCTGTAGCACACCCCTAAGGACGGCTCTGCGTCTGTCTGTCCGTCCGTCCGCATATAACAACGCAAAAACTACCCATCCGAATGGTTTGCAATTTAAAATATATTATTTTTGCAGAATTTTGTCGAGACATTTCAAATTTTATTAAAATCGAATCAAAACTTTAGGAGATATTAATAAAAATATTTATTAAGAAATTTGAATTTTTTTTTTTTTTTTTTTTAATCGGAGCTTTTTTGTTATAGGAGCTTCCGAAGTTTAATCGTCAAGCGACCGAGATACTTATTTTATTACAGAAATTAATCTGCAGACGATATAATTCATTTCACAGAATTAAAAATTAGAAAAGATCTGAATAATTATGTAACTAGTTATAGTACGAACGCACCTCATTTGTCACGTTTGACGTACAATTTTCCAACTTGTTATTTATTGATGTTGAAATATTATATCTTTTCTACCACATTTTAAATATTTTATACTTATAAAATGAACTAATAAATATATGAGTCAATGATTTTGATACTGGGGCAAGTGTATTTTATGTTGTTGCTAGATATGTAATGGTTTCCATTTGAATGGAACTAAAAATATTCGTAAGCAATAACAGACTTATTTTATATTTCCGTGGTATTCTTTTATGTAAAATAAATATGAAATAAAGTATATCCGTGTTAGATCATGGTGAAACAATCATGGTTTTGTTATGCGCCAATGGATTTGCTTCATTTTCAAAAGCAATAATTCGTTTAACCCCTTGAGGGGCACCGGTATATAATATATACCACTTTTTAATACATAACTTTGCCACCAGTATTATTAAATAAAAATATTTAGTATTGTTTTTTGCAGATTGAGAAGGTGAAAATTCATTATTTAAAATTACTGGTGTCAAAACATAGCAAAATTTAGCATTTTTAGACCACGTGCTTGCCCTTCAAGGGGTTAAAACGTTTATTTTCTTTAAATTGAACATACAATAACAAAGAATTGAATATTTTATTTAATTTCAATATTTCATTCTCATTCGGAAAAGTTACAATAAAACAAAAAATAAATTTAATTTTGCCGGAAAAAGTGGAAAACAAGAAGTAAAAATATTCAGATACAAATTGTTTGCATATAATTATATTTCTTAATTTAGATAATGAAGATTTTTAAAGTAATTTTTATGACTGGCTGGTGCATAGAGTAATAAATCCATTATATCTTTATATTTTTCTTTAGTAATAAGTTTTCTCATATAAAGATGATAATGCTATTTTTCCGAAATTACGTGGCCTACCCCGTTTTGGTGGTAACTCAAGAGTTTTAAATTGCGAATGTTTTTCCATAGACGTCTTATACAACAATTTGTATAGCGCAAATCTTTAAAATCTTATTCAGAAAATATTCAACCAATGGACAGTTTCTAAATCAGTACATTTTAGGTGCGTTCGTAATTATAGAAATACGTAGCACCTATTGTCGTCGTCTGGTCCGTCCGTCTGTCTGTCCGTCCGTCCGCATAAAACAACGCAAAAACTACCCAATCAAATGGTTTGAAATTTAAGCTATATTATCTTTGCAGAATTTTGTCGAGACATTTCAAGTTGTATGAAAATTGAATGAAAACTTTAGAATATATTAATAAAAACATTTATTAAGAAATTTGAATTATTTTTAAATAATCGGTGCTTTCTTGTTATAGGAGCTTCCGAGGTTTAATCGTCAAGCAACCGAGATACTTATTATATAACAGAAATTAATCTGCAGACGATATAATTCATTTCACAGAATTAAAAATAATCAAGATCAGAATGTTTATATAACTAGCTATAGTTCGAACACACCTCATTTGTCACGTTTGACGTACAATTTCCACCTTGTTTTCTTTAAAAATTGCCTCCTCTAGAGCCTTTGTTGAATAAAAGTCTTTGCTTTTAGTACATGAAATTTATTTCATGTACTAAAAATGTATTGTAATTGCGACGTTTTTATACTTATTTGTAACAATACTGGGAAATATACAGCAAATTGTTTTTTCGACTCGCCATTTATACAGCTCTAAAATCGCGATCGTTTGGAAAGAAAGAATGTCCTGACAATGAAATTGTATGGTCAATAATATCTAAATTATTGTCGCTAGGCTGGACAATTTTCATTCACCGTAGCTGTAGTAGAACTCCTAAATTGTGATTGTGCTTTTTGTTAATATTGTGCAAAAGAAAAAAAAAAGGGGGGGGGGGCTTTTTCAATTTATAATTTGTATACATCATTTTGAAGTTAAAAAACAAAACAAATTAAATTTAACTTGCCACCATTTTGAAACAAGAAGGTGCATGAAGCTGACCAACGAACTCGGACGAGACCTTGGTATATTCTGTACACATGATCAGTCACATTCATATCGGTTCATAAATACGACAGTTACAGCATAACAAATATCAGATTGTTTCAAAATCTCAGCCACCTTAGAATTTCAAACTGCCATATCTCAGCAATTTTTTAAGTTATAGCAAAAACAAAAAATGTTTCAGATTCCTTGTATCACGTTCTAACACTTAACAGAAACATTTCTTTCAATTAAAAATTTTTTGTACATCTTTTTGAAAATTTAAAAATTTTTAACTGGCCGCTATTTTGAAACAAGATGGCGGATGAAGCTGGCCAACTAACTCGGTTCTATTGGATTCAGATCAGGTGATTGCGCTGGCCATTTCAAAAGCGGATTTTTTTTGTGCGTAAGCCACTGTTTGACGAGCTTGCATGTATGCTTTGGGTCGTTATCCTGCGGAAACAAATAGTTGCGACCACAATTTGTCCTCCAATAAGGCAGAAAATGATTTTGCAAGATATCCTTATACATTGCACCATTGATCTTGCAGTAGATTTCAACTATCGGACCGTCACCTTTCCCAGAAAATGTTCCCTACAGCATAACGTGTCCTCCGCCATGCTTCATTGAAGGAATAACATATCTCGAAACATATCTTTTGTTTTTAGGTCGTCAGACGTAGTGTCTGCCATCACTCCCAAAAAGATTGAACTTTGATTCTTCGAAAAATAGTACTTTTTCCACTTTTCACTTGAACAGACTTTGTGTTCCTCATCAAACACCAGTCGGTCCACCGATTTTTTTTTTATTTATGAAGGCTTTTTTAACACCAACACTTTCATAAAGCCCTACGTCACGTAAGCGTCTTGACACGGTAGACCGACTTATTTCAGCAATATTTTCACTCCGTAAATAGCGGGATATTGCAGTGGCAGTTTTATGCGGGTCATCAACTGCTTTTCTCCTGATAATTCTGTCCACCCGAATAGTCGTTTGCCGGGGTCTCCCGGACTGTGGCAACTCCTGAAGGCTATGACCATCTTTATATACTTTTTTAAATATCATTCACAGTAGATTTTTTGATCGATAACTTTGCCGCAATCTCATGAGAGGATTGGCCCTTTAGCGACAAACAAATCACTCGTTTACGAATAATAATTGTCGAACTTTTCGCTTTCGCATTTCAACTACGTTTTTCACGTTGATTAATTAACAAACACGGCCAAAAGAGCACTTTACCGACAGCAAAAACTAATGAATGACGTATGGCTGGAAACATTTGTACACGCGAATTTCGAATTCCTCCCCTTTGCATCAAGTATCTTCACTATCCAATCAAAATGATCACGTGGTCAGGGGTCATTTTCATATTTCTAACTTTTGGAGCAATTGCGCTTCTTCTTCGCTGAAACGTTCGGGCAAACAAATCAAAGAAACTAACTGGCCGGAAACTTGTGACCGCCACTGTATATATATATGTCTTACTGAAATACTTTTTTCCACCTTTGTATAACTGGGATTAATTCGTTACTATACGGTTCTACTTAAATATAATTATAGGGTTTGTGAAAAGACGTTCCAAACTCTAAAAATTCATAAACAAAGGGAACAAAAAATTGTACGATCGCGTCTTGGCAAAGCATCACTAGATACCGGGCTTGCTCATTCACTCTGATAACGTCACAAACAGTGGCTGACCACGACTAGCGATTGGTACAAAGCGACGCACCCATCGCTTTGTGCGAATCGCTATACGTCTTTCGTCACCTTCACGTCCAGCCACCTTTTGTGACATCATGATCATGAATGAGCAAGCCCAAGCCCAGTATCTAGTGTAGCCCTGGTCTTGCATTGAAAGTATTGTGGGAATGCCAGATTATGTTTAACAACAAAATACATTTTAGTTCAAAAGTCCAAAAGGTGCTAATGCGAATACAAGTGGCTATTCTCTTCTAAAACTACTCTAGCTTAGGTATGACTCTCTATATGCGAGGCTAACGAAAAAGAAAGGCTACCGCGGTGCTTTACGAGTATCTTTTTTTACAGACCGCCGGAGTCACGTGATGCTCGAATGCACCAATGAAGGTGTACGAAAAGAGCATCACGTCACTCTGGCAGTCTGTAAAAAAAGATAAGTGGAATGCACCGCGGTAGCCTGTCTTTTTCGTTAGCCTCGCTCTATATGAGAGTGGCGTCATACGAGAAATAAAATTTGATTGGTCTATACGATTGAGGGCAAAGTCAAATTGCAAATCTAATTGGCATTATTGGCAAAAATTTTTGTTTACTTGTCTCACTTGTTTAATCAAACTCGTCTAGGCGATCAAGTTCTGGTATAATGGTTGCCATAGTTTGGACAAAATCTTCAGTCTGAACATCTGCTCTGTACCGCGACCTACGTTATACACGGCCGGTGCATGACGTTTAAAACGTCACATGGTGTGAATCATTTTTACATTACATATTTTACATAGTGAATCCTGATTTCATTTTTACATGGCGATTGGTGCAAAACGGTGAGCGCGCCGCTTTGCACCAATCACCGTGCAAAAATTATCCACTCCATGTGCTGTTTTAAACGTCATGCACCGGCCGTGTAAAACGTAGGTTGCAGTTATACACGGCCGGTTCATAACGTTTAAAATGTCACACGGATGGATCATCTTTATACGGCGATTGGTACAAAGCGTCACGCTCATTGTTTTATGCCAATCGCAATATAAGGATTACCCATTCCGTGTGACGTTATAAAATTCATGAACCGGCCGTGTATAACGTAGGTCGTGTCTGCACGTATGTCGCTACTCTCACATAGAGGAACCATACACTACCTGTGGACACGGCAAAAATTTTGGATCAGGGATTGCATCATGTAATATATCATTCGAAAGTCAAAATGCTTTCGTTTGGTCCATGTCTTCCCACTTGCCCCTATGAGTATTTTTTTTTACTTTTATTGTCCAAATACCCACTTGTAATATATCTATGAAAAGCATATTGACCCATCTATTAGTTGCTACATTCCCCCTCCTTTTCCCCTCCTCTCTGTCCGCAGGCTGTTCTATTATTAAAATTACAATTTACCTTGTATGAATTTCCAATTGCAGTTTAGATCCTATTGACAAACTCAAAGTAAAAGTTTTAATTTAAAAAATAATTGTCCAAGGTCTACAATCATCCTCAAGAGTTCTTAACCATTATGATATCTTTAAGACATTTTTCGCATCACTAGAATAACGACACAGAATTTTAATGGCTATATTGCCCTTATGGTTTCTTCATTTCTATAATCAATATTAAGACCAACTTTTCTGAAAATTATATTCCTATCGGCTCAGACTAGACACATGTTTTAATATTGTAAATATTGTATTGAAATTATTGTAAAATCAAAATTAAGTTTATAAACTAGCTTCTTTCCTTTAATGAAACAAAATTAGAAAAAGAATTAATAGTAAATATTAGCACTTTTTAAGTATATCCACTGTAAACTGAAATGTCTGAAAATGAGACACATAAGTGTCTGAAACGAGTGGTTAAAAAAAAAGAGACACTTTAAAGTGTCTAATTTTTTAAGACATATATATAGGTCTTAATTTCAGACCCATGAAGTGTCTGAAATATCGCCATTTTTGTTACCCGGTTAAAGAACTAGAGAAAATTTCGAAAAAGTGAAGTGCTGCCATCTGTGGAAGCATTTTGATTTTATCTACAATACGGGAGAATTAGTTTTTCCGCCAAAGGCTAATCGAACCAGAATCCTGTGGGTTACAAACTTAATGCCTTTATCCATTGCGCCAGCTGTACTACGGGAAGGTTTCATTTTAAATGCAAGTAATGGAGTGATTGGGTTGCGTCTTGATATTCTTATAGGGAAGATGGTAATTTATCGGCGTTATCATAATACTTACTTTTAATTATTGAGGTTAATTTATTACTAGAGTTTTTCTGTGGTTAATGAATATTTAGAATATGGTTTCATTAATATAATTTATTAGATTAATTATCTTTGCTTAAAAAAATGGTTATAATATGATTTGATGCATTTATTGCCGAGAAAATTGGAAATTGTGAAAAGGATTTGATCAATTTGAGGTGGTGGTTAGGATTTTAAAACTTTATTATTTATATAAGGGGAGGGGATATGAAATATACATACTTTTAATTCGATTGTTGTCATTTTTAAACGAAAAAGCGCTCTTTAGCTTTTGAAATTTCGATTGACTAAACTTTTTTTTTATCGATTTTTCAAAAACATGTTAACTTATTCTTTTCGAGTAACTTAAAATAATTGAACTCTTAGAAAAAGTACAGAATTTTCCATTGGGGGGGGGGGGGGATTCACTCATGGAAGCTATTTTTTTCAGTTCTGCTTTATTTTATAATTATATTTTTAATGTTCATGTGTTAAAAATTTACTTCAAACGGGTGGTCCAAGGGAGTTTTCAATTCAGGCGGCAGTTGGCCGGCGGTGACATCTCCCCCCCTCCTTCTGCCCGAATTCTGAAATTTAGAAAACTAAATTTTCTTTATATGTGATTATTAAAAAAATATAATTTAATCTTCCAAGTGGCTGCAGAATGCTTAAACAGTAACAGAAGAAGGAACTACGCATTTTTTGTCAGGATCTTCCCTGAACCCCTCTAAAAGAGAATTTAAATTATGCTTTCTTTTTAATGATATGCGCATTTTTTTTAGATTAAACGAGGGATTCAGGAGTACAGAGACTCCGGACAGAAAAAAAAGTTTCAGTTCTTTATTTTGAGAAATGTTGCTCAAAACTTATTTTTGAACATTCAATATTTCTTAATTATGAAATTTTGCATCTCTTATATGTTAAAAAATGTTTGCACAAGGAACTTTGACACAAAAATCATAACTTAGTTTATTTCATGCATATACAGTCAAACCTCGTTAACACGAACACGCTTAACGCAAATTACTTTTAGCACGAACTGTTTCCGATTGTCCCGACCAGTTGTATGTAATGTATTTAAGTTCGGATAACACAAACTACTTTTAACATGAACAAAAAAAGTTTCCCCTTGAGTGTTCGTGTTAACGAGGTTCGACTTATCATGCATTTTTAAAAAGCGAACTATGCTTTACATGTAAATCATTGGCACATATATTCCAAAATCTTGCCTCTACATACATTTCTTTCTTGACTCTTAGTATTTCATGCTATATATTTTACCATTTCCAAAAATTTAGGGGGGTTGGAGTGCGTTTGTCAGTTGAAAAAGTCTTAATTTCAGACATATCAGCATTAATCAGACATATTTTTCAGTTTTTTTATACCATGATCAAAGTAAGATATTTATGTGTCTTAAATTCAGACATTTATGATGTCTGAAATTTCAGATTTAGACTCTTAAGTGTCTGAATTTTTTTCAGACACATATGTGTCTTAATTTAAGACACCTCTATTTGCAGTGCTATGGTTGTTTTTGTATTACTCAAATAATAATTTGAATTCGGTTTCTGTCAATTTTAATATAAAGTACGTTTAAGTTCAATTAGAATTTAATTAAATTCACCATTTACATTTTTCACGTCAAAAACTTGATCTTAAGTTTCCTTTTACGAGAATCATTTTTAAACTACAACAAGACCGCTTAGTCCCATTCTTCTATTTCTTTAATTCCGTCTATCACTATTTTTGATTTAGCTATAGTCTCTAGCGTGCTAGAAGCTAATAGCTTTTATTTTATTTATTTTTTTAACATTTTTGTAATTATTCCAAAACACCCCAAATTTCGATTTTAAAATTTTCACTTCGCCAGTTTCGGTAGTTTAGACTACTGGTTTTTGTATTGTGCTTTCTGTCCTGTCTTTCCTTCAATGAGACACGGTTTGGGCCTAGTGATGCCTAACCCCTAGTTATTTAGTTATCTAGCTATATTATTTAGAATTTTATATTTTTGATTGGGTTAACAAAAGTAATTAAGTTTAATATTGCTATCATCACCTTTCATAAAGAAGATACTTCAATTCCGTTTTAATAATTTCGAAAAACGATCAAAAAGAAAAAAAAAATAAATGAAAAGAATAATAAGATGTATCCGAAGCCACATGCATAATCACGGTCCCATCAAATAACACCTGAATAAGTCAAAATTTGAGACAACAGTCCCAAAGTCAAAATACACCAATCACAAGTAAAAAAACAAGAGTGTCCTAACATTCACAAGAAGTATGCTAAGGGATACCGAGCACGGACGACATGAAAGAAATGGCGACAGAACAGATCTTTGAACAATACGAAAATTGTAAGCGGTCAAAAAAAGGAGGGGTTCAAAATAAGCAAATGCTTACAAAGCCTATATAGGAGAGAGATTAGATAAGGAACAAAGGCAAAAGAACGCCTGGATCAAGCACAGGCCAAAATAACAGAATTGATGACGACGCTAGACCGTAATGAAGGGAAAGAGGATAATGATTCCAAAGAACTGAGAGAAACACGGAACAGGCTAAAAGAACAGGATTTTCTTCCTGTTTCTACTAAGTGAGATGAAAGCACTCAGAGAGCAGAAGGAAGTGTTAGAGAGGAATCTTTTGCAGGCACTGGAAAAAACTATAAACTAAAAACCAAATACCTCGAGACAAAAAATAAATGCACTTCAAGCAGAGATAATAGCAATCATCCCAGAAGAAAAACTAAGGCAGGAACAGGAATTAAAAAATGCAGTAGTGCAGGAGGTTAACAGATTAATGGACTGGATTGAGGATCTAGAAGGGGATAGAGGTCGATGGCGAGAAGACTGCGAGGGGTAAGGCTCAAGCAGCTGAATGATATTATAGCTAATACATTGGGCCAATACGGAACATTTATAAAATCGGCAATGAAAGTTCAAAAGAAGGAAATAGAAAATCTACACAAATCAATAAAAAGTTCCTCCGCCATGCAGGTACAACATTTGTAAGACAGGGAAAGAAGAGAAAGAGAAATTCTTTAAAGACTAACATATGCTCATATATTTCAGCTTCAACCGATGCCAAAGGAGAAGCCAACACTAATTCTAAGCCCGTCGATCGAAGGAATTTCGATTCAATAAATGAAAAGGGCACTAAATGAGGATGTATATATGCGGAACCTACCAGTGGCGGAATGAATGCCAACAAAATCTACTAAAGAAACACTCACAAACATTGTCACAATAGAAAAAAGACCTTTCCAAAAACTCCAAAAAAAATAATTTTTCGATCCCCGGTGGCACCCACAAAGCAAAAATAAAGAGAAAATTCTGAAAGTACCTCAAGACAAGATGAGTTTGATCAGGATATTAAAAAGTATGAAGACAACATATTGGGTCCTGCTTTAAATAAATGTCTACAAAAAGAAGAACTGCCATTCTCTCTCATCCGTGTGCTGAAGAAAAAGGCAGGAGAAGAAACCCCTCACCTGGTGTTGCAACTTCATGAACGAGATGCACATCTTCTTCAAACCATAAAACTATGTATAGGTTTTAATAGATGCACAGTAAAACCATTTGTAGTTGTTTCAAGGTGTTACAACTGCCAATAACTGGGACATGTCAAAGAATTGTGGCAGAGTTCAGACTTGTGCTTGTTGTTCAGGAAGTCATAAAACTTTAGATTGCACAGCCGATGAACCAAATTGCATAAACTGTTTGAATGAGGATGAAAGAAGGGGTGACGGGGGAAGAAAGTTCCCAACAAACCATAGTTGCTATGACGGTTGCTGCACTTTCAAATCTGAGTAAATCGATGTTTTCATTTTGTTATGAAACTTTTTGTTTCAAATATGACAACCCAATGCTTTCAATTTTGAAATATTAGAAATACTCAGAATATTGAAACATGGACATACTCAAGAATGATTAGAATCAGTTCAAACTCATTTTTGAAACATAGAAATACCCAAAAATGAGCACAAAGAAGTCAGTTCATACTCATTTGAATGAAATTCAATATTTCCATTTTTCAAAAGAAAAATAATTGTGGCGTTAATGGGTTAAAATGTGTCAAAAAGAACATTTTGTCAGTTAAATTTCAATATCCAGGAAGCGTTTTTTCATTTAAGAAATATACTGATGACACTCGAAATGAAAATTTGTATAATTCATATCTCTCCTTCCCCACATAAATAATAATGTTGTACAATCTTAACCACCATCTCAAATTGACCAAATCTATCCGAAATCCCGTTAAAAATTTCCACTTTTCTCAGCAACAAATTAAAGAATCCTATAAAAGCATAAACATGCGTCCGAATCATTCGATGACTTGCATTTAAAATAACCCACTCGTGTGATCTGGATGGCGAAGTGGATAAGTCAAAGGACTTGTAACTAATAGGACTCGAGATCGATGCTGGCTCTGGGTTTTAGCGTAAATTTAGTTTATCCTACTATAATCGTAAATAGAGCCAGAGATGGCAGCACTAGCGCCATTATTTGAAACATGGACATGGACATACATATATGAGCACATGATTTTTTTTATTATTGAGTGTGGGCATGTTTTCAGAAATGAGTATATACATGTTTCAAACTTGAATAATTTCGATTCGGAGCCATTTTGACTCTGCGACATACTCAGATTTCAGTATTTTTTGCTCAGTTTTGAAAATGTTGTTTTTAGAGTGCAGAAATGCACAACGAGAAGCAATAGCCCAAAGATCAAAGACAGCCAATCATTCAAGGTAATTCAATGTAATCTACAAAGCAGTAAAGTTAAAACGGCAGCTTTTATAAATCGACGAGAGGTTTATCATAGCATGTCTTCAGGACGCTAATCTATTTGAAGGCCGTCCTGCATCTCTCTCTCTCTCTCAACGGGCCGTGTTATAGTTCCAGTTCTTTAAATAGTCATATCCTAATATTAAATCAAAATTTGAAACATTGTATTTAGTTAAAAAATAACCATTCTGTCTTTCTAATTTTCAAACTGGATAACCTCATTTTAAGTATTGGCAACATATATCCCCCCCCCCGTGCAAATATTGCAGATGATTTGCGAGACAGAATTCTGCAAGTTTGAGTAATTTTCAATTGATATCGGGAGACTTTAATGCACACGACCTATATATAGGCTATGCAAGGGATGATGCGAGGGGAAGACTTCTCAACACTACTTTATTAGCAGACGGCTTAATTGTATTAAATTCGTCTGACTGTTTAGCAACCCATGAGTCTGGCAGGAAGGAAGGTCGCCCAGATATTTTGATTTGCGCACAGTCATTGTCCAAAAAGGTAAGAAATTGGGAGGTATTCCCTGAGCTATTTGGTGATCACAGGCCAATAATCACTGACCTATTTTCGGCAATTCCATCCCTTCCAAAGTGTCGCTTTAAAGCTAAAAATATTAATTTAAAAAAAAATTTAGACAGAGTAAAGAATCAAATCTTGTATTTATAATCAAATTAATTTTTCAGTCATAAATTCTCCTCAGGAACTAGATCAATTGTAAGAGTCTTTTAAAAATACGAAATTCAGCAAACGCTTCATTTAAACAAATATCCCCCTTCAGAAGGGTAAAATTTACGTAGTGGTCACCCATCCTACACGCACAAAGAAATAATGTTACAACATTATATCAAAAGGCCAAATCAGCAAATTTTGCTCCGGCAATCTTTCAACTATACAAGAAAGACCGCGCTTCTTATCACCGTCAAATTCAAAAAGCAAAAAAAAGATTCTTCGGTTAACTTCTGTAAAAAACAAACAGACCCTTTTGGGATCTCTAAACAACTAGCTTTCCATGACTTTCGGGACGGTCTGTTCAGCTACCTGCCAGACTCATCTTTCCCTGTCTTCCCCTCTTCACACATTAACGGAGAAAATTTTTGGTGTTTTTCCGTGTGCTCCGGCACATCCTCAAATGGCAACTGATAATCGCACATTTTCAGATCAACCCAATTTCACTTTAAGAGAATTACGTAATGCAATTTTCAATTTTAACTAAAACAAAGCTCCAGATCTGGATGGGATTGATCATAGAATAACCAGGGCCTTATTTTCAGGTATCCCAGAGGTCGTACTTGACATGTACAATAGTGCACTCTGTCTAAATAATTTTCCGGCAGCCTGGAAGCTGGGAGAGCTCGTCTACTTTAGAAAGGAAGATAAGTCAATAGATCAGCATACATCTTACAGACCAATCATACTACACTGTTAAAAATTTCCGTAAAATTCGGAGAGCTGACCGTAAAATTATAAGGCCAGCTCCTTTTTTTTGAGGAAAATGTCTACTACCCGTATTTGTAACAAATTGCTGTAAAATTCATGGTGTTGGACTTTTATTATAATGTTAGTGCCATTCTTTTAGAAAGATGGTCAGTAATCGTAAAAATTTTCTGGCCGGGAAGAAGATTTCACCGTGATCACCTACCATTGGCTGTTAGAGATCATACGTCACTGCTAACTACGTCGAGGCTAACGAAAGAGACAGGCTACCGCGGTACATTCCAGTTATCTTTTTTTTACAGACCGCTAGAGTGACGTGATGCTCTTTTCGAGCACCTTCATTGGTGCATTCGCGCATCACGTGATTCCCGCGGTCTGTAAAAAACGATATGCGCAAAGCACCGCGGTACCCTTTCTTTTTTGTTAGCCTCGTAACTACGTCTAGGCTAACGAAAAAGACAGGCTACCGCGGTGCATTCCACCAGGGCTACACTACATACCGGGCTTGCTCATTCATTATGATGACGTCACAAAAGGTGGCTGACTAGGAGGAAAGACATACAGCGATTGGCACAAAACGATGGGCGCGTTGCTTTGGACCAATCGCTGGTCGCGGCCAGCCACTATTTGTGACGTTTTGAGAGTGAATGAGCAAGCCCGGTATCTAGTGTTGCCTTGATTCCACTTATCTTTTTTCACAGACCGCTAGTGTGACGTGATGCTGTTTTCCTACACCTGCATTAGTGGATTCGAGTATCACGTAACTCCCGCGGTCTGTAAAAAAAGATACGCGTAAAACACCGCGGTAGCCTAATACGTCACGCACGGTTGGCAAGCACAAGCAGGCAGATAGCAGATTCTAATAAGCTGTGTGTTTTTGTTATAGAGGAAAGAAGTAGCTCTGTTAGTAATTTGAAAGCAGAAATCTAATCTTGACGCAAATTCCGCTAATCGCTTGTGAGCGTAGGAGTCAGGTCGGCGGGTTCCACTCCCGCCAGCTCCATTGCACACACTTTGTGGAGCTGCCGGATGTAACTCTCTGGTGTTGGAAATTTCCTTGTGGCTATCTCGTCCCTGTATATTGACGATGACTTATAAGTGGGCACTTGATGTCAAGCACACAAGTTAGATGCATGTTCTCAATAAACAAACAAACAAATCTTGACGCAGAATCTTTGCTGACAATTCCCACTGGTTCCATTGCACACACACTTTGTGTGGAACCCCCAGGTTGTGTCTCTTGTGTTGTCATGTTTCCTTGTACTATCTCGTCAAGATGTATGTAAATGTAGAATTCATGTATATGTTTCTGTGAATAATAAATAAATGTATATGGATCATTCGAGATGACAGCCTTGTAGCTATAGGTCTCAAAGCCCACCTCCCTTCAAATCTTTGCTGAGTAAGTCTTTTTATATACCTTTTTACAAGTATTCTATTTCTTAATTTAATTACTATTTTTTTTATATGTTATCAACAGTGTAAATAAATGAATATTATAAAAAATAAATGAATTCAGGCTCGATTACCGAATAGACAAGCACGTGCTTGGCTTCTTTTCGAAAATTTAGAAGGGGTCCAATATTGAGAAAACAGGGGCCCCAAATTTTATATAGAGTCAAACATAATTTAAATATTATTGAGTTTGGCTTATATGCACCACATAATATTAATAATTTAAACTACTGCTAAAACTGGAAGTATTTCAAAATATTAGTATTTTATGTTGTAGTATAGGTTTGCCAGTAACGGACACCTTTCAATGGGAACAGATGTGTTACTATCACGCTAAAATGTAAACAAAAGATTGGCGACTGTTTGTTTGGCGCGATTTCCAAGACTGCGCCAAACGAATAACTTAATACAATGGCTAGGTTGCCATTAAAGAAAAAAATCCCCTAAATTTGGCGACTTTTTTCTTTTTTTTAACCGATAATTTTTTTTTTTTTTTTAGCGTGAGTGTAAAGCATCTAAGCCAATGCGGATTTCTGAATGCTTCAAATGTGTGGATAGTTAAGTGCTACAAAATCTATATCTGATTGAGGGGAGGGGGGATCGATGGAATAGTGAAGCAGGAAAACATTTTTTTTGCCTATTTCTGTTGGTCAGTCAAATTCTGATTTTATTTTAAAATTTACAGATAAAACAACTTAGTCGCCTCGCCAGACGAAAAAGCTTGGTCGCCAGTGGGGACTGCATTTGTCAAGCCCTGATTATATCTATCAATAAAAAAATAATTTTAAAAGAAATTCCTTTAAGCTTCTGTCCCCGTCAGGCTAAGTGCCCACCAGCTAATGCTCATAGCATGGGGAGGTTATTTTCTAATATCTCGCTTGATTTTCGACATTTTTAAATAAATTTTATTTGCATTGGATAGCTGAGGTGCATCTCTACCAGGGTTGGGTTTCTTCCGGAAGAAATCAGTTTCTTCCAGCACAATGGCAAAAAAGGGGAAGAAACCAACAGAAAACGAAACAAATGTTCAAAATTAAAATACATTAAATATGTAAAATAATTAAATTCAAAGTATAATTACATGAAAATTAAATTGGAAAATTTAATTAATATTAAACGTATTTTTGTTAAAACAATGTTTTTAATGAAAATTTTTGTAACAAACTTCATGTTCAGCCGACATTTACAGGTGATAGATTTTACAACTTTAGAGGCAGAGGGATTTTTTTTTCGTTAATTGCGCCATTTACGTCAAGAGGAAAAAAAAAAAAGACTACTTACAAATTCTTTATTTTATGTAAAAAAATGAATCATTCTAAACTGCACAACACAATTAATTTACAAATTTGTAATTTTTTATACCAGCATGTAGCATGCATATATCAATACTGATTTTAAGACTGATGTTCTAAAAATGTCTATGGGTGTATCAGGGTTGGCACAGTTTAAACCAATTGGTTTTAACCATGGTTTAAACCAACTGTTTTTTTTTTTTTTTTTAGAAGAAATCTTAACGACATTTTCTTTTTTTCTTTATATTTTAAGCGATTCAAATTGGACATAAATAATTTCACATTTAACACTTTATTTTAACAATGAGCAGTAGATATGGTGGGTTTAGGTCATTTTTTATGTATAGGATAAAAATGAGTATATGATGATAAATATATATCAGTTTCTCCCAGACAGTTTCAGAAGGGTACTGCACCCTGCCTTCCCTTTTAGATTACAAAATAGCACCCTTCTTGCCCCACATAAAAAGTAATTAGCACCCTTCTTAACCATCAGTAAAAAAGTGCCCTTTCTCCTTTTGGCATTAAAAAATTTGCTTTCATAGTAAAAACTGACTCAATGTTGTCTTAGAAAGAGTGCCCTGGCTTTTAAATATCAAAAGTGGTTTTAAAAACCAAAAGAATACCTTTAACAATTAAAAAAAGTG
This sequence comes from Maratus michaelseni, assembly GCA_963931845.1. Classification (NCBI taxonomy): domain Eukaryota; kingdom Metazoa; phylum Arthropoda; class Arachnida; order Araneae; family Salticidae; genus Maratus; species Maratus michaelseni. The sequence continues at coordinate 228,723,756 of OZ007599.1, forward strand.
CTCTTAAGAATCTGAAAAGTGCCCTCAAGAATAAAAAAGGTGCCCGTTTCTCACCAGCAGCACCCTGCCCAATTTGAAACCTGGGGGAAACTCTGATATATCTATTACTCTAAAGAGAAATATTAAAACATGTGAATTTATCTAAGATAAAATAGATTAAAAGTATTCAATATTTAATATAAAATATTTTCATTAAAAAAATGCAGAATATTTAAAGCAATCTGTCATAACATGGATGATTTTGAATATGGAGCCACATATCTGCACATAACACTTCCGATTTTGTTCAAGGTGTAAAAGAATTTTTCTTGATTGGGGAGATTATCTTTAAGAATTAAAATCAAAATATGAAGTCTAATAAGAGTATTCAAAACCTGGGTGCTAGTTATAGCATTTTAATAATACCAATCTATTTTTTTCTGTTATCTGCTGAATTTGAATAAAAATGTTGACTTTGAATTGTCACTCAAAAAATAGAAACCCAAGAAGTATTTGATTTTTTTTTTTTAATAACTGTAGAAAGGAATATTATGTTCGTCAAACTACATCAAATATTTATTAGTAATCAAAAGATTGCTTATAAAAATTTTCAGGGTATCAATGTTTCACTGTGTAGATAAATTTGTGTTCATTTCGTTCTCGTTTTCATTTCCGACCCACATTGTCATACCAAAATTGCTTCTTTTCGTGTATTTTACCTTCCTTTCAAGTTTGTCTCAAGATTGTAGAAACACCCTGTATAGAATTTTTAATGACTAAAAAAATGTAGACCCCCCCCCCTCTCCCTTCCTTTTCTCAATGGTGCTTAATAAACGCATTGTTAATTGTGTAAATGTTTATAATATCCTAAAGGATTTACCACCTTTTTTTTTTTTTCCTTTTTAGATTAGTGACAAGGTACATTGAAGGTTTAAATTTTACAGCAAGTTATAGAATCCTTGTGCAGTATGATGTTAATATGTGCAATATGTTCGAAACATTTTTCGCAACCAAAAGTTAAACGTTACATTGATCACTATAGATCTCACTCTAATATTCCAAATATTAAATTTCCATGCTGTTTTAGTACATGTGCCAAAACATTTAGAACACATAATGCATTTAGACCTCACATGTATAGAAATAATAAATTTCACATTTCTGTTAATGTAGAAATAACTAAACACTTAACTTGTTCTGTGGGTACAAGTTTAAAAGAATTCCATTCCATGTGTGAATTAAAGAAACACTTAAAAAAACACATTCAGGCTGAAATCACTATTAACTGTCCCTATGAATCTTGTTCAACACAATACAGTCATTACTCATCATTTTGTTCTCGTGTATCGCGTATCCATAAGAAACAAAATTCTTATTGTAATCAACTGCCATATAGCAACAATTTTATTCCAACCATAGATGATCAATCAGCTAACTGTCAGCAGTGTTTAGATATTGAAACTAACAATGAACTAAATAACAGAATTAAAGATTTGAGTCGGTTTTATTTAAGATTACAGTGTAAACACAATATTCCTGCCAGCACCATTCAAATTATAGTTAATGAATTAAGTAAGTTTAGTGAGACTCAGAAAGATAATATTCTTCAGTCTGTTTTATTAGTAATGGATAATTATATAACAATATAACAATTGATCAAATATCAAAAGATAAGATAATAAATATCAATATTAAGTTGTGCGAATGAAACATTACGATCTGATTTTTTAAGGAAAAAGTTTTTTAAACAGAATTTTCATTTTGTTCAACCTGTTACTTTAAAATTGGGTCTTAATCTAAAAAATCAGCAATGCATTTTTCATTACATACCAATACACGACACTCTCGAAGCCCTTTTGAATGATAAATTCATCCTAGAACAATTTTCAAATCCCATTTTTGAAGAAACTTTGAAAAAAAGGAGAAGAAAAAAGGCCTACTTTGTGATTTCACAGATGGATCTATTTACAAAAGATAGCTTTGAAATAGTTAATCCGTTAGGTTCATCTAGAACTAAGCATAAGATATTGGCAATGTATGACGTTAGGTAATATTTATAAATTCAACAGATCTAAAGCAAATCCAATTAAGTTAATATTACTGTGTAAAGAAAAACATTTGAAATATTTCGCCATTTAATTAAAGACTTGAAGGAGCTTGAAGTCAGTGGATTGATTGTTAACAACAATGTATATAAAGGCACAGTTGCATATATTGCTGGAGATAACTTGGGTAGTCACAATATTGGAGGATTCACGGAAAGTTTCTCCCATGGACATATATGTATATTTTGTGAAACAACATATGACTTCCAAAATTCACCTTTATTAAAAGCAACTGCACGATCTGAAATGTCATATGATGCTACTGTCCATTTACTACTGACTTCTGATTTACAATCAGTCTGTGGCATCAAATTTAGTTCTATTTTTAATGAGCTTGGTTTTTATCATGTATGTTCACCAGGAATATCTCCATGTTTAGGACACGATGTTTTTGAAGGCGTTGTGGCATATGATGTACATTTATTTATCAAGTATTTCATAAAGACAAAAAAAAATGCTTCACACTTAAATATCTTAACAATGCAATAGATAAATTTTCCTATAAAGGTGAAGATGCTAAAAATAAACCAAATACAATATCTTTGAATTCTGATAAATTATCTGGCTATGCTATTCAAAACTGGGCATTGTTAAGATTTCTCAGCATTTATTTAAGATACAAAATAATAAACCAAGAAGACCCAGTCTGGCAACTTTTCTGAATCCTACAAGAAATGTAATTTTAATATGTTCCTCAAAAATTAGTCACACACAAATTGCATATTTAAATACACTTATAGAGGATTACTTGCATCATAGACCAATACTTTTTCCAACAACACTATTACGACCAAAACACCATTATATGTCGCATTACCCTGAGCTTATTTTACAATTTGGGCCTCTCATTTGGGTTTGGACTATGCGTTTTGAAAGTAAGCCTACTTTTTTTAAAAAAATGCATACGCAACACTAAAAATTTTATTAATGTCGCATCAACCCTGGCTGAACGTCACGAGTTGTATCAAGCTTATTTAAGATCGAGATTATATTTTAGTGATCCTATTTCAACAGAACATTTCTCACCACTTATTTTTAATTGTTTTGATATACAAACAGTAAATGCTCTAAAGAAATATTTTGCCACTGATGAGAACCTGTATTTTGCACAAAAAATATTATTTAATGATACTCTAATAAAAGCTGATCAAGATATTGCAATTCAAGTTGAAGTAATTGGAATTATACAGTTTCTTTTGGTTTATAATGAAAAACTATATTTTGTAATCAAGACCTTTTTAATTGTTATAAAATACCAAACTTTTTTTTATATTCTTTTGATGATAAGGATGATGTTTGTAGTGAACATTCACCAATCTTGTGCATTGATTTTCAAAACATAATTGGATTTCCATTCCAAATGTATAATTTAGGCTTGAAAAAGGTAATTCCTAAACAAGATTTACATTATAATTTTTTAAAGTAAAACTTCTTAAGGGGCCACTGCATTGAAACTCCCTGATCACGAAATCCCCTATTAGCCTATGGAAAATTTTTGAAGTGTGATTGTTCATTGCCTAATATAATTTATTAAAATACAGTTTCACAATCAACTGTTCCTAACAACAATTGTAACACCATCAAAACAAGAAGGAAAAAAATCATGCATCAAGTATAGATTATGAAACACTTTCCATCACATTCAGAATGTGACACAACTGCACCGTTTAATAAGGTTTGGCGCAGCTTGTCCCTAATGGGACCTTGCGCCATTAAACCCTATACAACAACCAACCAACCGTTTAATAAGTTAAAATAGTATTTATACATATTGCATAACACATTTAAAAACAAAATTTCAGTTATTCCCATCTACAACTGGGAAAATTATCCAAATTCTTTGAGCAGCCCTGTATATGATTTATAGATTTGTATGCGTTAATTATATACATGCGAAAATTTAGTTTAAGTCGGAGATTCATACCTCAATTAAATTTCTCTTCAGCATTTTCTGCTAATAACGAGAATGCTATGTGAATTCTTTTGTGCAGCCCTGTATACGAGGTATAGAATTTATATGCAACAAATAACACCCAAAAGTAAATTTAAAAGTTTTAATACATTTCAAATAGTATAATACCATTAAAATTTCAAAAAAAAAATCCCATATGATGAACTATTAAAATGAACTATTAAAGCTACACACTTCGTGTACAATACCGAACATGCCATGGTAGGCATCGTTAACCTATTTCAATTATTTACGGAGTACATTTATGTGGGTTTAGAGCATGGACAGACAAACCAAATTCATAAACACTTTCAACTTTGTTAGAAAGTATTAAATATAACTTATTCTCCATATTTTTGCTAAAATCAATCTTTCAGATCATATATTTATTAAAATCAGTAGGTGTTAATGCACAGAATGTCAGTTGAATTTTAAAGAAAACCTTAGTATTTCTGCTGTTGGGTGGAAACGATTAATTCCTTCATAATGAATCGCAATGTCATATACCTGCATATAATTCTGAAAGGTATGTTTTGTTTTTAATTTTATTAATCATTGTTAAAACAAGATGGACAATGTTAAAAAATTCAATCGAGTGCTTGCCTGCAATTTCTACTGAAGAACAACAAATGATAATGGAAAAGATATCTACTTTGGGTGTGGAATGCTTCGATGATTTGCAACACATGGAGCCAGAAAAAGATTTGAATAATATTGTAAATGTTATTCAAACACGGAAGTTGCAGACAAAAAATAGACGCTGCTTTCAATCAAGGTAATTATAAAAATTGTTTAATTAAAGAATGTTTTAGAAATTTCATGATCTAAGTAGCTATAGTTAGTGTTGACTCTTGCGAATTTTATGTGCGTGGCATTCCTTTATAAATATTTTACATCGCTGGGTGTTCTTTTTGATTCACCATTTTTAAATTTCATTTTCCAGTCACATGAGAAAAAATTTTGGAAATATATCCATTGATCGTGGGAAATAGATTGTAAATTCTATCGCTTGGTCACGGGGAAATACCTCTAATTTTGTCAATCGATCTCATGAAAAAGAAAAAAAAGTCAACCAAGGAAAAAATCTTTACAATACCAAAATATCTTTAAAATACTGTGCAATTTGGCAACAGGTCATGAAAAATTCTTAATTTATAAGTGGATTTGGCAAGGGGGGGGGGGGGGTTGTAAAAATATATTGGCCGCAGGAAAAAATTTGAAATTAGTTAATCTCTAACCCTTCCCTCCCCCCCCCCCCCAAAAAAAAAAAAAGTTACGAAATTCAACAGTTTATCACTAGAAAAAATTAGCAAAATATTAATTGGTCAGGAGAAAATATTTCAAAATTTTTCTTATAGAAGACCTTTATAGAAGTGTCTTTCTTGAACAGCCCTTTAAAAAAAAATTCCTGGCTTGCAGCACTTACTTCTAGAGTCAACACTAGGTATGGTGTATTTTTGGATATATATATTTCTTATTGCTATTTTGTTTATGTAATGGTACTCATTATTTCATATAAAATGGTGATCCAGCCGCAACTGGTGGAAGTTATACCAACAACATCAGGAATGAATCATGAAGAAATGTCAGTGGTAGAATTGGTTCCAAAACAAAGTTTAGATTCAGTCTTTGGAAACCAGTACCAGGTGGAACCAACTGAAAAAGGTACCATTTGACAGGCTTCCAAAAGAACTGCGTTCCAAGCTGGAGAAGGGGGAAAGACCCTCACCTGCTGAAAGAAGGGGAGCAGTGAGAGCCATCGTCGCAGCAGTGATGGAGCACATTCCTGCCCCAAGAAAAAACACTTGGAAGTTGTTGCGATGGAGGTTGTCAAACATTATCCAGAATCTTTCAAGGATGTAATAGGAAAGGAATCTATTGGGTTTGGGCATGGAAGCCTCCTATGCCAACTCATTGCGAGGGCTGAAAATTGCAGAAGGTCAGCAGGTGCTGTTAAAACTAAAGTTTCTACAGCTCGTGAAACACCAAAAAGATTTGCTGATAGTTATGGTTGCATCAGCCATCCCAGATGGTGAAAACGAAAAAACACAAAGAGAAACAATTGTTTTTAAAAAGTCAGTTTGATAAAGTCGATAGAAACTATCCCAAGATCATCCAAAATATGATTGAGACTTATGTATCGCAAAGAATTTCAATAAATAGCCTCAATTAGTCGGATAAAAAGTGAGTGGCCTTTCTTAACAGAAAGGCAGTTTTTGCACAAGCATGCCGAAAATTTATTTGGATTCTCCTTTAGAAGTGCATTTGAAGGTGCTGTGAAAAACAAACTGAATGACTTGATGAACTATGCAAAAAGCATAGACAAAATGTATGATCTTCTGGATCCTCCACACATTTATGTACTACAAATATTAAGTTCTCTGCTTCATGAAGATCTGGAAATTCTTATGAAAATCTATGAGGTAATTATATGTATGTTTGTGATGTTTTTCTGGGAATTTGTCTTTCTTTTTTTATAATCGGTAAAAATATTTTTTATTTCCTCAAAGAAAATTTTTTTTTATTTTATGCTTAATCCTTTTATGCTAATTAACACATTTTGCATCCACTCTTGACATGCCTATGCTCATTGATATTGTGTATATTATCTATTTTTGCTACAAAGTGAAAGTGTATAGGAAGTTGAAGGAAAAGAACTGTGCTATTAGTGGAGCAACCCCCCCCCCCCTTTTTTTCTTTTTCTCCTCTTCATCTTTGTTTTTAGACACTTTTCTTATTTGCTTTTCTTTAAAAAGTGTATAGCTGCACACTTTTTTTTTCTTTCTTTTTAATTTCAAAACTATATACATGGTACCAAAAATATTTAATATGATCTGGTTTGCTTTTATACTTATTTGATTTCATTTATTGAAAAAAAATGAGTTCGTAATAGTCTGTTCATTTGATTTAAAGAAAAAAACCCTCCAGAGAGTAAACAGCTATGAAAATAAATTTTTAAAAAATGCGATCATAACTTGTCTTGGTTACAAAACAATTTTTACTTATGTGCATATAAAACATTAGACAACCTCAGTGTTCCACCCTGTTTGAGAAAAGGGCAGGTTGCTTCAAGTATCAAAACTGAATTTTTTAAAATTATAAGTTGGAGCATTCATTTGAAGTGTTCAATAAGTGTATAAAAAAAATTTTCAGCCTTGGCATGAGATGCTATCACTCATTAGTTGTAAACAGATTTTGAATAATATTTTCTTTTATCTGCTAGTTTTAAGTCTGCTTAGAAAGTTATATAATAATTTTTTTTTATAAAGAAATGCCCAATTACATATTTAATAAATACCTTAAAGGCACCTTTTTTTCGTCTGAGAGGCAATGAATGTTTTTCGCAATTTCTATTTGAAATTTTGTCAAAGCATGCATAGTTTAGAATAAAATACTAGCGTGAGTCTGTAGTAACAAAATGTAAACAAGAAATCTACTGTAGGTCAGCTGTTTATGCAATCATTTTGAAATGAGTATGGATATATGTCAGTCTATAAATGCTTTCAACTCGAGAAATAATGCAGATTTTTGAATGTTTTTTTTTTTCCCAATTTTGTTCATAACTGTTTAAGGATTCAGAAAAAAAAAACAAAAAGTTTGAAGGTTCTGATCCCCTTTAATGCATTAAGGAAAATTACAAATGTCTTTCATTTAAAATGATTTTAATAAAATACTTATGCTTTATCAGTATAAATTAAGCTCTACCCACCAAAGTGTCAACAATCAGTAAATTTAAACAAAACAAACAAGCAAAAATATTAATAAAAAAAGAAAAAAAATTTGGTATTTATTTTACATTATTTTTCTTAATTATCCCTCTCGGCTGGTGAATAAATGCTTGTGACGTCAGTTGAAACTGATTTATTGCATGTAACTACGCATCGCAACATTTTTTTCAATATTTTTTCTCTTTTAATATCTTGGCACCGCCGTTTAAGGACACTAATTAACCCGCGAGAACTCGCTAGATTTCTTGCCGCACCAGAACTTAATACTTTATTCTTAGTCTTAATACTTTATTCACAAAAATATGTAAAATGATAAAAAAAAAGTTTCTAAAATTTAATTTAAAATGAAAAAAAGGGTTTAAATAAGAGTCTTATTGCAACAGCAGGGACAAAAAAAAGTATGATTGTGAGAGAAAAATCTCACGCACGAGTTCTCCCGGGTTAATGAAATAACTAATAAATCGGTAAAACATAATGAAAAATACAGGCAAATGTTGAATTAAAAACCACTTGATGACATAACAAACAAGTATAATGCTTCTGACATCAAGTAAATGGAACTGCATTTTTGGCGTTTAATCTTACAATTTGGCAATAATTTTTTTGTTATGAAAAGTGGTCGACAGGATAATTCCTGTTATACCCGAGATACCAATTCCTGTTATTTTCATCTTTTGAAAATCTGGATAAATAACTATGGATCCTTGTCCAAAAAAAAAGTTATTTAGAACTAAGTATTTTAGGAAATGTGATTTCCTTAACTTTAAAACTTATATAGCTAAAATTAAACTCTTGTTCACCAACAAATCAACTAATTTTACGCTTAAAGTTATTGTGTTTGTTCATTTATATTTAAATCTCTTCATTCTTGCAGGAAGATAAAAGCCTGGTAGATGTATGTGTAGAGGCGCCAGTTACACCATTCATTGCATGTATTGGTAAGTTCTTTACTTCTTTAATATTAGCTCTTATGTTGCAATGAATAACAATTAACAGTGATTTTTGCATTTTTCATGAATTTATTTATGCGATTTTTAATTTTTCATTTGTCAGATTTTTTTCCCCCCGTCATGCAGCAATTTATTGCTTGTTACAATGTTTTTAGCCCACTGTGGGGCCGTCCATAATGATGTCATGCTTGGAGGGGGGGGGGGAGGGGTTCGTGAAATTGTGACAGTTTGTGACAAGGGGGTGGGAGGGGGTAAGAAGAAGTGTGACATCACACATTTTGATTTAATTAAAATCATTTAAAATCAGCAGATTAAATTTTGAAGTTATTTTGAAATTACTAGAATTTGAGGGTATTTTTTAATCGGGACTAAAACAACTTTCATGTGATTTGTTTTTACTTATATTCCTTTCTTAAAAAAAAAAAAAATCAATTGCTCCTTCATATTAATATTTTATTACTATTGTATATTAATTATATTTTTTGGTTGTAAAACTTAATCTTATTTCATACAAAATAAGTGCACAAATCATTTTTATTGTTATGCTCACAAATGTCATTAAAACACATAGTTAAGTTTAAAAATAAAATTTTAAATATTATCTATAACGTAGGGCTTTGTTTCTGAACTGCAAGTATATGTTTAAGTAATATAGTGTGACATGTGACAAAAGGGGGGGAGGGGGTATGGTGAAGTGTGACACTTTGTGACAAAGGGGAAGAGGGGGGTCAAAAATATTGAAAAAAAGTGTGACATCATTTATGGACAGCCCCTGTAATAAATTTTGCTCTCTGCAATTTTTGAATCTTTAGTATTTTTTTTTTTGCTTTGCAGCGATTCTTACTCATTTAGTAAAAATAACCTGATTCTAATCTTAGTCCAATAAAATGTTTCTTTCCAGAAAAATTTATTCAGAATTTGTACATTTTGTTAAAAAATCCTTTTTTTTTTTTTTTTTTTTTTTTTTTTTTTTTTTTTTAGACTTTTAATGTGAAATAGCAACATTTCTCTTGTGATTTTTTTTAAAAAGTTTTAGCAATTTTTAGCATTTTTTTCTCTTATGGGGGGGGGGGGGGCAGGCATTTCTCTATAAGTTTCGTTAAAATGCTGATTAAGGGAACGTTTTTATTTTGGGAAAATTCCGTATTTGAGACCTTGTACTGTAGTTAAAGATTTTGTGTAAAATTGTTTATTGCATTTTCTAAAGTTTTGTGTGGTTAATTTTTAACTAAATAAAAATGTTCTTGAATCCAAAATGGCAACTTTGCCACAAGTTTTTAATTCATTTGGAAACACGTGAAATGAGCAGGTGTCATTCAAAAACTATGTGATGGAAATATTTTTACCATTTTTTGGTAAGCACAAAAGATATTTCAGAAAGAAAGTACTGTCAAAGTTGGCATTTTGAACTGAATTTTCAAAAGGAGTAAAACCTGTCAAGCAAGAGAGAAAAACAGGTAGTCACGTGACCCCAAAATCGATTGGAACTCAATTTATTTGTCAAAAAGTGGAAAATGTCTTTATTATATTCCAAATCACTTCCATAGTCAGCCGTGCCAAGTTTGTGCCATTATGTTTAAAAATGTCTCAGTAAATGTGTCACAGTTTTGTGCTTGTTGATAAAAGATTTAAATGTTACATCTTTTAATTTTTACATCCTACCATACTTTTTCTAACGATTTAATAATTTTATCTAACGTGTAAGATAGGGTTTGAAGAAAATTGGGGGGAGGGGAGAAACTGTACAGTGTACATATATTAACAGTTGTAATGTGATTGTTGCTTGATTTTTATACTGCAATTACTTACTTTGATTTCCTTTCTTCTAGGAAATCCTTTCGACCTGGCTCCTGCATGCACAGTATTTGTTGAGAAGGAGCCATTTGAAAACAATATCCCACTGGATGATGCCCTTCTCATGTGGTTTTCTTCCTTTTACATCTTTAACCTGGTTTACCCTAAATAATGCTGTGCTACACTAGAATTTATTCAGAGGTATTATATATATACAGGGTTGTTATAATTAAAGTTTGCCTATTCAGAAGGCTCTAGAGCCGGTTCTATGGTTCCAAACGAAACAAAATTTCACTAGAACGTAGTTGAAGAGATGCGCTCTGCGAAAATCGAAAAAAAGAAATTAGTTAAAATTTTTGTCAATAGGTGGCGCTGTGCCAATATTTAAGCCGATATTTGCAGATTCCTTTATTTTGTAAAAAACAAAATACAGGAAATTTTATTTCACAGTTGGTAAAAGTAAACTTTTTCAGATTCGTTATATCAAATTCGGTCAATCCAGATGAAACGCACAAAATCACAAAATTTCACCCAACGCTTGAAAAAGATCACATTTTATTCAAATTTTCGACGAACGACGTCAAAGTGACGTCACAACTTCGAAAACTTGAAATACCCTTCTAACCACCTGACGATTTAAAACTTGCTGATAAAGTGTGTCGGGGGTTTCTTTGACACTGGAACAGTTGATTGTTTCTGAAAAGCACTTGAATCCACGCTTTGTGGAGAATGGTAACTTTGAAAGAAAAGGCACTTCTTGTAAAGTTATTTTATCAAAATAACAGCAACGCAGCTGCAGCTCTTCGAGAATTCCGGAAACTAAAAGATGTTAGACGTCGGATCGTGGATCGTGGAGTTCGTCGGATCGGATGAAGGTTCGTCGGATGACGTTCGTCGGAGAATGTCGGATTGTGGAGTTCACAAAATGTATAAAACACAATGTAAACACATTGATAATTTATGTTAATACAGAGGTGCAATAATTCAAAACACAGTTTTAAAACATTAAAACTATTAGATGTTAAAAATCCATGAGCTTTCGGCTAAACATTAGCCTTCCTCAGATGAACACAAGCCGTCGAGAAGACGCAGCTCCGAATGGCGCGCTCTGGACAGGTATTCCTTCGACCTGTCCAGAGCGCGCCTGCAGTTTCAGGTTAATTCCTCATGTATTTTTCTAGATAGTTAAAAAAACGTCTAAAATTGCAAGTGACCGATCACCTTTGGCAATATAGTGTATATTAAAAACTTAATTCAACAGTTTCTGCATTTAAGAAACCTATAATTAAAAACATCATTAATAGATAAACATTTGTCAAATCTATCTTCATTTGATCTTTATTTGAGCCTTCTCTTTTACAAATTTGTAGAAGTAAACTTTTACAATTCTGACAACTGTTTTTTTTTTTTTCTGCGGGTACGGGGAGGGGGGGTAAATAAAACTCTGTGCATGCATGGTTAGGATGCAATTATGTTATAATTAAGTTACAGTTACATTGCACTTGAGTTATGGTTTGGCTTTTTGCAGCAGGATGAAAATTATGCATATTTTGATTTTAAAATATACTGTATCGATTTGATCCACATATAATCAGATTTAAAGGTAATGTATAATCAATTTGAAAAAAAGTTGTGATTTTGATGTGAAAAAAAAGTTACATGTATAGCAGTGGTTTTTACAGTTAAATATCAATATTTTAGTCCAAAAATTATGCAGTTGTCAGAAAGATATCTCCCCATCTCATTTCCCATTGCAGCAATTTCGAGGCTTTTTATAGATAAATATATTTTAAAGATTTTTCCTACCGCAGTTATGTTATGGTTCAGTTATAATTACTAGAGATCTGCACAGACCAATCTTCATTCATGACACTCGGGCCGGGCCCAGCCTTTTTTCTGAATGCTCGGACCAGGCCTAGGCACTATTCTTTTCGGGCCGGGCTTGGGCTTTACTTTTTCCCTGAAGAAATCGGGCCGGGCTTGACCTAATTTTTTTCCGTAACGAGCCAGGACTGATTTCATTATTCCTAGTCTTCACGGATCAAATTATTCAGTCCTGGTTTTGAGCCAGCCCGTATGAAAATAGTTTTCTCGGCGTGGTCAGGTGTGTTTAAAAATCGGTAAAAATTGGCCTGGTCCAAAAAAATTTTCAAAACATGCATATATTTTTAAAACGTAATTATTCTACAATTAAATATTAAAATTTATTCTTTTTAACCGACTCAAAAAAGGAGGAGGTTATCAATTCGACGTGTATGTATTTTTTTAACAATTTCTAATTAAGAAAATATTTAAAATGGAGAAAAAGAAAAAAATTCCAGAAGGTAGCCTCTAGTACTGATTTTATTTTGTTGAAACAATATATATATATTAATAGTATCCAGATGTATTGATTTGATTGTTTTATTTTCAGCAGTCTAATTAAAATGATTAATTCTAATTGAATTGGATAGTAATTAATATACACATTGACAAAAACAACAACAACAAAAAGTGTGGAGCTGCTTAAAAGATGGTGTTTGTGGTTCTAGCAGTCCTGGCACCAGGCACAGTTTTTCAGGAGCTTCAACGGCGCATTCAATTATCGCTTCCGATCGGTTGACAAACATTTTATTTTAACTAGTCGCTAAATAATGAACTCCAAACTTGTTTTTAGTTTAAACTGTCTACTATTACTATTTTATTAGATTTTATTTTAATAAACACTACTTTAAACCTTTTAAGGCTACTATATAAATTTTCATTCAACGCACTGAATCGAGTGAAGTCTTTTCTAAATAATGGTAAATGAATTCTGTATACTACCTGGACATAAAAATGTGAAATATTACAGAATTTTTTTTTTTGAGTAGCTTTTAGACCCCCCCCCCCTCCAGCCCTTTTGTATAGGAATTTTTCTAGTATCAGATTTACAAGATCTAATGTATTCACTTGACTGCCTTTGAATATTTTTAAATAAATTAGCCTAGTAATAACAACATATTTTTAGATGCATACAGACACCTCTTTTTAGATCCAGTGCATCATTGAAAAGAATGTATTTATATAGAAAATTATACTTCATTTTCTATATTCTTTCTAGTTTTTTTTAATTATTTTTTTCACTCATTTAGATGTCGCTTCATAGATTAGATTAAAATTTTATTTATGACAGAGAGAAAAAAGATTTTTAAATATTTTTAATGAATGAATCTTTTGACTTTAAATCTTTTTTAAAGCGCATGAATCGATATGAGACTTTCTGCCCTAATCGCACCAACTGCGCACTTATTGTTGTCAATATAGGATGGCAATGGCCTCCCAGATTGACTTTCATCTTGAGTCTGACTGCGACCAGGTGTGAACTTTCAGTACTATTTCCCTATGCTAGTTTTCGACAGACATGCATCTCCCTATACATTCTTCGATAACTGTTTACTGGTTTATGTGTACCGAAATATGTCTTTTGGCCGCCAGTAATACAATAACAGTTCACTGTTGCTGTTTAGACACATTTGGTACTAACATCGCCATTGTTCAAATTTTGTATACATTTTCTACACACACTTCGGAAATAAATGAGTCTCACAATAATCCCTTGCCTCAATGTCGGTGCTATTAACTGCTTTGGTGATGCACTAATTTGCATATACACTGCAGCAGCAGCAACCTCAAATGGAAACTTTGATTATAGGAACTTCCTGTATTTATCACTGAAGCATTTGTATTGACCTCTGTTTCAGTGCCTTGAGTAATTTAAGCTCACTCTCATTTCCATATTTTCTTATCTGATATATATATATATATATATTTATGGGGGATTTACAGTATGTTGTAATCTTTTAAGTGTAACATAGTTAAAATTACTTTTTCCATAAACAAATCTGAAAGTTTTCATGAACCTCTTATCCTTAAAGAGTTGCATACAAAAGTCACTTAATTTAAGAGCTCTGTTTGTGTAATAGTATGCATTTAATTTGTCTTTTAATTCTGTTTTAAATTATTCAAGCCTGGTTTTTTATTTATTCTCATTGTATTTTCTTTATAGAGCATTGTTTGGGATTAACCCTCAGTCCAAAGGTTCAAAAATGGAAAAGCGGTTTGGAAAGAGTTTATATTCATCCTAAAGTACTTAAACTCATCAACAACATAAAGAATTTTTCATCAAAATGGAAGATTTAAATTTTTATTGTATATACTGTGTAAATATTGTATTGTAAAATTGTTCAATTTTTTTTGTAAGTATATGTTACAAATAAATTTTTTTTGTCATTTTTTAATTGGTTGTTTTTACTGTTTATATTTATAGAAATGTTACTGCTTTTCTGAAAGTAATTATTTTAAATTAAAAATACTCATAAGTTTTCAGAAAATTTATTTAAAAGAAACAAATTCCATATTTTAATTTAGCAGTTTTAAACAAATGTATTTTTGTTCAGATAGTTCCATGTCATAGTTCATTGTATTTCTGTTTTGCACTTCCATTCCTAAGCATGCATTTTAATTTTTAATAATCATTTTCTGGAACATCTGAATTTCAGTCTAATTACAACACAATGGTGAAAGCAAACAGTAAATTGTTTAAATTCAGATTTTTTTAATGGCTGAATTAACGGATTAGTTTGCAACATAAAGGGTGGTCCATATCTATTTTATCATATTAAAGAACATAATCGACTGAAAAGCAAGCTAATTGTGTGCCAGTAATTTATGATCATCGTTCCATTAATAAGTTTAAAATACCTAGACACGAACCTCTTAAAAACCAAAAGAGGGAGTCTGAAATTTAACTATTTTGGTTCTAAGAAATAAGTTTTAAAACCAATATTTACTATTAAAAAAAAATGAAGTAAATGTTAAGCCTTATTGGATTGTTTTTTGTAATTTGGCTAAAAGAACTCTATTGGTACTTGCCAATTGTCGAGATATATTTTCTGCTTAAATAGTCTAAAGTTTATATGGATATAACAAGACATTTTTTTTATTCTAATTATTTAAATCTAAATTTTTGTCTCATAAAACAAATTGTAATTTAGTTATGTTTAACAGACTATGTGCATTATGTTTAAATCTACGTGCATTGTAATCGGTTTTTGAACAATCAGTTTAACATTATTGGTAATACTCATACCAGTCATATTTATATGATGATGTGCAGCAAAGTATAACTGTTTGAAAAAGGAAGCTGAACAAAGTCAGCATAGTCCCCTAACTATGCACTAGAATCCCTGAACTGTCCCGCTGAAGCCTGGTTGTAGGTCCAGTGGTTTGCTAATTTTACGTGCGGCATCCTTAAATTACTGCGACCCTTTTAATAAGGACCACATTAATTTACGGTCACTGGACATAAAAAATGAAGATAAGTTTTACGAGCATAATGTTAATTTACGGCCAGTGACTGTAAAAAAAATTAAGGAACTTATGGGCATAATGTTAATTTATGGCCAGTGACCGTAGAATAATTAAGAAACCTATTACGAGCATAATGTTAATTTACGGCCAGTGACTTTACATTTTACGGGAAAATGTTTACGGGTAAAGTTGTATTTTTATGGTCATGGCAGCTTTACGGTCATAACATTATTTTTACGGTCAGTGACTGGCACACTTTTTGCCAGTCACTGACCGTAATTTAGCAGTGAAATTTCTTAGAGTGTATTACCGATTTTTGGTAAAATTTATGAAAAAATATTACTTGGAAGAATAAATCATTCCCTAACCCACAACAACCGGCTAACAGATAACATGGTTTCACAAAACTAAAATCAACGGAAACGGCATTACAAATGGCTCTGTCTCTATATTGATATAAATAAAAAATAAATATATATACATCATTTATCTCGCTAGATTTCATGGGAGTATTTGACAATCTCCCATGGGAACTGGCATTAATTGCTCTTTAAACGTTAGGAATTTCACCACACTTCATAAAAATCATAGGATTATGTTCTTCTAATCATGGTTCAACGAGGACGCTTTCGAAATAAAGGGGTAAAAGAGTACTAGACTGTATTCAAAACTGGGCAAGCATAAATAAAATATTAATATCCTTTGAAAAATCAAGCGCAATAACATTTGGTAATCCAAAATTGTTAAAAAGTGGCCCACTATTCAAAGTACAAGGGAAAAACATAAAAGCATTGAAAGTTATAACTTAGGAATAAAGATAGACCAACAGCTATCCTTTCTGCCACATTTAGCGAATAAAAGACAAGAAATCACTAAAATAACTCAACCTATATAAATTTTCTTAAATTTCCGGTCGTCTTCCTACTAACTTCTTTAAGCTCTGGTACTCTTCAATTTTACAAAGCCATTTGGCATACGCATGCGGCGTCTGGTTTCTGCGTATGCAGCGATCTCACGGTGTCCATCATCTTTTAGCAACTCAGAGAAAGGCAATGTTTCTGATCTCAAGAGCTTATACAAACACACAAACGGCAGCATTACAAGTTCTGACGGGCCTTCCGCCCTTAGATCTGCAATTGAAAGCGGGGGCTGAGTTTTTTTGGGTCACTCGCCTGGGTATCTCCTAAGTTCACATATTAATCCTCTATATTCTACCAAATGTTCTGAGTACCTATTATCACCCATGGCAGAGGTACCACAATATTCTCCAACATCGAATTTCTTTGGTGATTTGCACATTTACACTGATGGATCGAAGACTGATGCTGGTACGGCGTCAACCTTCTGTGTATTTGACAATGTCACTCATATTTTTTCATGGCGTGCCAGGCTTAACCCAGGGAGCTCAGTTTTCCAAGCTGAGCTACTAGCTGTCAGGGATTAGATTCGCTAGGCTGGAGAGGTTTCTGACCTAAGTTTTTTTTTTTTATTTCCTCAGATAGCCTTTCGGGCCTAATGGCCCTTTCAAAATTTGATATCAATAATCACTTGGTCATTGAAATATTACAACTTTTGCAGCTCTCTTAAACATTTTTTTTCAAATGGGTGAAGGGACTCTCCGGTATAATGGACAATGAACTGGCCGACCAGCTTCCGAAATCGGCCCCAGATGACACTTCATGAACGCAGACATTTAGGCCTCTACTACTTTCAACACTAAAATCGGAACTAAAACAATTACATCAAAGTTGGCAATCACGCTTGTCTCAGGCACAAGTGAGCCAATACACAAGAAACTTCCTACCGGAGCACAGTAAGGCATTTTGACGATCTAGGTGGACAAAATTATTGCGTTGGAGTTTAATTAGGTTTTGCTTATTTTTCTAATGTATCACCAATAAAATGCTCAAACAGTGATAAATATTTGGTTTATTTATTTATCTTATTATTATTTATATTATTATTATTTATATTATTTATATTATTATTTATATTATTATTTATATTATTATTTATATTATTATTATAATTTATTAAAAGTTGTTTAAAAGTGGTTTATAATTGATTAGCAAGATTTGAACAAAACATACATACTTACACTCTAAGTAAACTTAATGATTAAATAATAATTAAAATAATAATAATAAGGTTTCACTGATCTACCAGGGTAGCTTTTATTTAAAAAATTCTTCCTTAATAATGCTTAATAATGTATTAAAAGTCAAGATAAAGTTTGTAAGCAAAAACATGAATCATCCAAAGATACAATTTCTGAAAAAAGCACTTAAACTGGTTTAATGGCGCTTATTTTCAAACAGTAGGTTAAATCTTACCTTGACAAATATGTAATATATTTTCAGTAAACTCGTACTTTCACATTAAACAGAATAGTTAAGAAATGCTTTCGAACTTAGGGAAATAAATGCAACCGTTGAAACACCCTCAAACCAATTGCGCAAATGTCTTATTTGCTGTCGTAATTAATCGACACCACGATTTTTTTCGACAAAAATCGTACGGATCTCGACAAAAGAGACATTCAGCTACCAGAATATGCGGTCTTGTTAAATTCCGAGCATATCGGAAAAATGAATTTTGTCCACCTAGATCATCAAAACGCCCCACTGTGTGGAGTTTCGCAACAATTTCAAACTCAAAATATATATTTATATCTGTTTTTAACCAATAACTTACATCCCACTGTCATATTAAAAAGCCAGATAATGTAACATTACGCGATTGGCCGACTTATCTGCTGGACCGGCCGTCCTCTTACATGTACAGTAGAATGTATGAAGTTCGTAGAGGACAATAAACATGTCTTCTTAAATCCCTTGCCTTTCTAGTCGTTTGGATCGTCTCCGGCTCTTTCCTCCTCTTGTCACTTGAAAGGTTTTTATTTTTTATTTTTTATTTTTTTCATTTAGTTGGTTTGTTCACTGGTATCATCCTATTTCATTTTTGTATATTCGTGTGTAATTTTATCAGATGCCAATTTAATATTCCAATTCAATGTTATTTTTTCTCCTGTAATAAAATCTCTTTTTCAAATCTCAAACACCCTATTGATCGAATAGATAACTAGGGATTTACCAAATCTCTTGGCAGTGTGGTCTCTCTTATATTGATCAGACTAAAAGTGATCGTAGATTTCATTTACAAGAGCATGAAGGTTATTTTAAAAATTAGGAGCTTAATTGTTCTTCTATTTCTCAACATTGTTGGTATTTTCAACATAGGTGCAACTTTTCTTCAGCCACCATTATCCAAAAATGTTCTTCTTACCTTGATCTTGAGTTTTGGGAAGATTATCACATCATTAAAAATTCTTACTCCTTAGTCAATGACTTATCTAGTACACATGATTTTCCAAGTATTTGGAAAGCATTAATTTAATTTCTTTTTTTTGGTTTCTTTTGTTTCGTTTGATCTCCGGTAGATGTTTCAACTTGTCCACTCTGTTGTTTCATGCTGTTTTCTTCTCATTGGTTGCTTTTTGACGTTTTCTACCCGCATCGGGTATATAAGCCACTGCCTCTCTTTCGTATTGCCCAGTATTGCTTTTTATAACGTGGTGTGCTCTTTGTCGCAATGAAGAAGAATCTCGCCTGTGAATTCGAAACAGCTGTTTGCTGCTTTTTTATCTATTTGTGCATTTTTAACGTTGGTTTTCTGCCTTTTAATACAATATTACGTGCAATGTCCAAGATAACTACGGAGTTGATGTACTGTATTTGGACGAGGCCAATAAACTACTTTTTAATTTTGTATGAATCAGTTTTTATTCCTTCTACTTATATGATGTATCCAAGGTTTTCTCGAATTTCGTACACATTTTAGAACTTAATTTAAAGGTAGCATTCGGCAATTTTTTTAATTACTTTATTTAAGGGTTTCTGGAATGTTTCTCCGACTAAGATAATGTCGTTCAAATTAACTAAGCAGACATCCAATGAGAATCCACGCAATACAGTCTCTATTAATATTTCAAATGGAGCAAGGGTATTGCATAATTCAAAATGCACTACTATAGAAAGTCTTTGTCTGTTGCTACAGGCTGTATTTTATCTGTCTTACATATGATCTGGATATATTTCAATTTACCAATATCCACTTACCAGATCTAGCATAGAAAACCACTGCCTTTCATTCAGAGCATCCAGTGTGTAATCAGTACCGGGTAGTGGATAAGTATCCTTCTTGGTTACATCATTTCATTTTCTATTATCTATACAGAATAGCGTTGTTCCATCTTTCTTCTTAACCACTACAATGAGAGAAACCCTGATGATTCTCCAATTATACCGCTTTCTACTATTTCTTTAATTAGCTTCTGTACTTCATATTTCTTAGAAAGAGGCAACCGCCTTGGATGTTGTTTTATTGAAGGATGTTGTACTGTATTGATTTTATTTTGTTTTATATTGCAGTGTCAAACATCGGTGTCACATATATAAATAAGTTTGGGAATTCATTAAACAGCCTCCATACAGCTAACAGTTATTCTTCACTTATTCATCTAAATTTTCGAGAACTGATTGCAGTTGATATGCACCGGATAAATTTGAAGGAAAAGTTATGTTTTCTACCTGTTCACAAGTCGCAATTTCAGTCTCTTTCTTGATGGCCATGGGCTTCTTATTTAGGTTTAATGATAGCTTCTCTGTTAAAATCAATGAGTGAAGCAACCACCAGTACACCATTCTTCAGAATTGTGTCAGAATTCTGTCAGAAAGTCCATAAGTGCATACCGATATCAACCAGAAATTTTGGAAATTCCACAGACCAGGCATACATGATTGCAATTTCTTCCTTCGTAATAATTGAGCATTATCTAACTTCTAACATACCTCGTTGTTTAAGACAGTAGAAGAATTTCTTCGCCTTCTTTCTAATATCATTTTTTTTTCGATATCGACAGCGAAATTAAATTTCGGTATAAAGCTCACTCCACCAATGCATTTATCTGTTATATAGGCAACATACACTCTGTGTCGGAACGTATAGTATATCCTATATATTCTGTAACGGTTTTCCTGTAAAGAAATAGAATGAGCTGCGTAAATAATCTTTTCTTTAAGATCCTTTACTAAATCCACTCTCAGAATTGTGACGTTTACTCCTGTGTCCGCTAACATCGATCATAGAATGCCGCTTAGATAGTCATCGATGTACAAACAATTTTCTTTTCCGGTGAGCGAATATCATTTAAAGGGGTTTTTTTTCTAGGAAAGGCCACCTTCGCCTAGCAAGATAGCCATTCTTTATTTTTCCCTGTATGGCCGTCGAGAATTTCCATTGCAAATGCCCTTTTTGATTACATTTCGAACGCATGATATCGCAGTTACGACTGGCTAATCTTATCGGTGGAGTGTTTTCGCAATTCTTCAAACATCATCCCGGGCAACACATCATTATGGGTCCATGTGGGCAAAAGTGGGTCAAAGGTATGGGCTACCTATATAATACCATGTAGAATGTCCACATTTTTCCCATATGTGACCATGTATATTATTTACGTAGATATACAACGATATCTGTATGGATCTATGTGGATGCCTATGTATCCCTATAACGTTATCTATATGAGTGCCTATGTATATCTATAACGATATCTATATGGAATCCTATGTATTGCTACAAAGATATCTATGTGGATATATAAAGCTATTTATATAAATATATAAGGATATCCACAAGGATTTATGTCATCTTTACAGATTTGCAAGTACATTGTACACTTACTTTTAAATTTTCTGAGGGATGTCAAAGAATTTTTTTACACCTTTAAAATACTGTTGAAGACGAAATATTACGAGAATTTATCGAAGTATTTTTACCATGTGCATGCAAAGCAAAACTGATGATCAAATCTACGAGTTGCAAATGGACATTTACGGTCACTTTGAAGTGGAATAGCAACTGTTATTTAAGGCATTCTAGTGTTTTGATTGTAGACATTATGTCACAACCTAACATTTGTGTGCGCTACAGAGACCTCTGTACTTTATTTTACATTAATTTTTGAGAAATGCACGTAGCCGTCAGAATTTGTGGGTTTTCTGTGTTGCACAGTGGTTTTATGCAAATTTTGGCTGCTCTGGTTAGTCAGCAATGGTATATAAGCAGGAATGAAAGTGTGTTTCTTCGAATATGGGTCGCATATCGCCTTCAAGGAAAATTAGACCAGTTCTCGCCATTAATGTAATGATAGTTCCCAGAAGCGGAGCTTGTATAAAGTAAAAAATAGCTTTTGGTAACATAGTTTTAGATTCTATTTGAAATAAAGATCTTTCACATCCTAAGTTGCAATTAGTAGTTAGGAAAGTGCAGTTTCTCTTTGATGAACTTTGTGAAGGGATTTTGTTTTAACTGAAAGTATTCAGGTTTTCCCTTGGACTTAGACGTGGGATTTTGCATAGCAGCGTGCTGTATGTAAGTGACACTTTTCTTAAGTGAATTCTAAAGTTATTTAAATTGAAGTTCATAGTTGTAGTGGATGGCTTGGGTCATATTGCTTAGCTTATGCCATATTAGTGAGGGACTCTACCACAACCTCAGTCCAATTATTTTAAATAAACATTCATTGAACTTTAAATTTTTGTAATGACTGAGCTACTCCGGAGCGGAGATAATCCCCCTGTCACAAATGGCGCCCAACGTAGGTTTTTGATAGCCATGCCACAAATAGCGCCCAACATCCTAGTTTTGTTAGCAATGCTAGTGGAGGTCAAATAGATATGGAACCTAGATCGACAGAGGTAGTGCCACGTGTATATTGTTTTGGTGATACTGATACAAAAGATTTTTTTTTTAACTTAAATGATTATATTTCCTACAATAATATTCCTGATAAAAATAAGTATTTGATTCTTAAATGTTCTCTTAAATGTGAAGATCAATCGGTAGATTATATTGGTAGATTATATCGGTAGATTATATCGTAGATAGTAGAAGTATATCGTAGATAGTAGAAGTATATCGTAGATAGTAGAAGTATATCGGTAGATTTTTTATCACTGATGAAACTAAACGTTTTGAAAAAACTGCTGCAGAGTTACAAAAAGGGTGGGTTTCCAGCTCTCAGAGGTAAAAGTGCATTCCGGGTGAGTTTTATTGTAGTAAACAAGCTATTTTGATAAATCCTCAAAGCTTTTTCTGCATAAATTAGATTTAAAGAATAAATTGGATGATTTTTCTTATGAGGAACTGTTAGATATTGTGCTTCCACTTTTCATTATCCACATTCAAGATTAAGTGGAATTACTCTCAAAATAGTTGAGCAGAACTATATCAATTATTGTTAAAATACGAGACACGGCATGACTCTGATCGGGAAGAAAGACATAACCAACGAGAGAGAACCTGTGATAATCAAGAGTTGAGAAATGAGGGGGAAGGTATGATGTAAGAGGGAGAGAACGAGTATATACTCGTTCTGATACGAGTATATCTCGTCAAATATTTGACAATGGTTATAGAAATGGGAATAGAAATTTTGTAATGATAGAAGTAATCGAGGTGGATTTAATGCTAATGCTGGGAATAGAAGTAAATGGAAATTATGGAAATGTTGGTCGTACTAATGAGTTTAGAAATAATGGTGGAAATTTTCGTAATGTTACTGCTGGTAGAAGAAATGGTGGTGATTGCGTGATAGAATTGGCCCTTCTCATTTAAGACAGTTAGATGGTGTAGATAGAAATTTTGACCAGAGTAGTAATGATCGACGTTCAGGGCAGTTATACTGGTGAGTGGATGTAGATCAGGAGGTGTGCAGTCATGGATTAAGCAGCGAAAGCCTTCTGTAAATTTGAATAGTGTGACAATTAACCCGGTAGAGTTGCCTTAATTGCTGATAGTTTTAAATGGTATTGTTGTTAAGTGTCTATATTATACAGGAACAGAAAAATGTTTCATTTCATTTGATATTTTTCGCAAGTATTTCTCATATAAAAAGCTTAAGTTTTCAAATTTGGTGGTTCTGTCGGCTCAAGGATCTGTTTCTGTAAATAAAGGTATTGTGGATTTAGAGGTGGAAATTCGCTCAGTAAAGACAAGTTGGCAGTTTTGTGCCCTCGATGGTTTAAAGGCGCATTGCATAGTGGGTATGGATTATATGATGGATAGAGAAATTAGCTTAGATTTTTTTAAAAGGACGTTGGAGGTGAATAATGATGACAATACTTGCTAAGTCCAGTCGTCATCTGTGTCAGTGGATTTCGAGGAATCAGGTTTAAAGATTTTTTGTCTGATTTTGTTGAAGTTTTTTTTGTATAAACCAAGGTTAACACATGTTGCATGGCACGAAATTAATACTGGCTCGCCAGCGCCTGTCGCTAGTAAACCACAACATTATGATAAAGTTAAGCAAGTTGACTATAATATCCAAAAGATGCTTGCGCATTATATAATAATGCCAATTGAATCCCTTTTTGCGTCTCCTGTGATGTTATGTCGTATGAATAATGGGGAAAATATTGATCTAGAGGCGTGGCGATTTCCAATAGACTATAGAAAGTTAAATGCGATTACGCAATACCCTGAGTACCCAATCCCAGCAATTGATGATATTTTAGCAAATATTACGCGTACGAATTTCATGTTCACGTTAGAGCTGACTTCAGGTTATTTTCAAATTGGTATGAAGCTGAAAGATATTATGAAAACGGCATTCATAACTAGCAATGGGTTTTTCGCTTTCAAACGAATGAGTTTTGGTATATTTGGTGCTCCGACGACATTTCAAAAGACCATCCTTAAATCTATTTTAGGTGCGGGTGTCTTGGTCTATCTGGATGATATTATTGTTATGGCGGCGACGTTTGAGGATCATCTAAGGTTATTGCAAGAAGTTTTTACTTTGTTGCGAAAAGAGAGTCTCACGGTTAAATTGGAAAAGTGTAAAATTTAAGAAAAGAGATGAAGTATTTATGGGTCAGAATCACACAGGATGGGATTCAAACCGATAAGAAGAAAACGGAGGCTATTACGTCAATGGCCCCTTCCCAAGAATTGTAAGCAGATGGTGTTGCGAATCTCGTGAGCGGCGGAGATTGGCGCCGACTGTCTAGCGGGGAGTCCCCCCAGTGACGCAATAGAAATAATTTTTAGTATCATGATGTTCTCGGATCGTATGGAAGCAAAATGCAGCTTCCAGAAATAGATTTTAAAATTTGCTCGAATATATTTATTTATTTAATGTTTAATATCTTATTAGTGTTTAATATGTGTCTGTCTGTGTGGTCTGTACGTAAAATAAATCATGAAAAAGACAATTCAGCAGCATTCTTTCAAAAATTCATTCACCTCTGGATGAGTCACTATAGTCCATAGTCTCTTAAGTTCTATTTCAGCACGTTTAAAAGTTCGTGCGTTATCGGAGTATACAACGGAACACAATCCACGACGAGCGATGAACCGTCTAAAGGCAAGTAAGAATGTGTGTGTTGACAAATTGTCAACAAATTCCAGGTGGATATTTCTTGTTACAGCACACGTTATTAGTAATATATACTGTTTACTGTCAGAATCTTTCACAAATAAAGGTCCTGCAAAATCAACTCCTATTACGCTATATGGAGCTGACTGTTCGACACGATCAGGTGGCAATGGAGCTACCGCCTGGTCTCCTGGAACTGATGAAAACCATTTGCAAATAATGCATTTTTTCAGTTGATTTTTTATTGTTTGTCTAGCCTTTAGTAACCAGAATTTTTGTCTCACTTGTACGAGTGTGTGAGAAACTGCTGAATGAAACACTCTAGCATGAGCATCCCAAATTATCAATTCCGAAAACTTCGTTTTGGGCGGAAGAATTATCGGGTGTTTTTCATCCGTTGAAAAATCAGCTTTCCCAAGTCAACCAGAGACACGCAGGACGCCTTCGAAATCAAGGAAGGGGTTCAAACAAAGCAAGTGCGAGTCTTTTGGAAGAGGTTTGGCATTTTTTAAACACTGTATATCATTAAAATAAAACTCACTTTGAACTAGTCTTATCCAATACAACTCTGCTTCTCGAAGATCTTCTGGTGTAAGTGCAGAGACTTTCTCGTGTTTGCCCTTTAGCAATTTTATAAAATACAACACGTAAGCAGTTACTCTTAACAATTTTTTCAAGCTGCTAAATTTTTCTATATCGATTATTTTTTCATTAACAATGATTGAATTAACCATAATTTCACCTTTACATTCATTTTCAATTTCTGGAATGAATGATTTGATTTTTAACTTATTTTCTTTAGGTCAAACATTTTCGGGATTAATAAGCCACTCAGGACCATACCACTTCTGTCTTGAATTTATTAACTCTTTGAAAGAGAGCCCCCTAGTAAGCATGTCTGCCGGGTTATCTTTGCTATTGAAATGCCGCCAAGAACTAGGATCGGTCATCCCCTGAATTTCAGCTACGCGGTTAGCAACATACGGTTTCCACTTGGAGGCCGATCCTTTAATCCAGTGCAAAACTATAGTAGAGTCGGTCCACAAAATTATCCTTTCAATATAGCTGAAAAGATGTTTAAGATGGTTGGCAATTCTGGTAGCTGTTAAAGCTCCTAAGAGCTCCAGTCGCGGCAAGGTAATTCTTTTTAAAGGAGCAATTCGAGATTTAGAAATTATATAACAAGTGTTAAAATGGTCTTCGGATGTCCTATATCTAAAATAGGTCACAGATCCGTATGATTTTAACGAAGCATCAGAAAAAATATGACTTGAACTTCGTTTACTGTTACATCTGAGTCAAAATAATATCTAGGTATTTTTATATTTTCTAGTAGTTTTGTTTCTTTATACCACGTTTGATATTTTTTTTACAATTTCTTCGGAAAATGTGTCATCCCAGTTAAGACCAGATTCCCATAACTTAATTCTTATTATAAAAGGATTGAGGAACCCGACTGGATCGAATATTTTAGCAGCAGTGTGGAGAACGTGTCTTTTAGTGAATTGTAAAGTATCACCGTTTGACGCTAAAGATGACAAATCTATGGACAGAAAGTCCTCCTTATTATTCCAATTAATTCCTAGTATTTTAAGGTTTGATTGCTTTTCTTCTATTTCTATTACAGGGTCAGCATTCTTCCACTGTTCCTTTAAATCTACAGAATTGGAGTTAAATTTTCGTAACTTCATATTCGCGTCTTTAAAAATTGAAACTGCACAAGATGACAGCTTAAAAGCTTCTGGTACCGTAGATGCTCCGTGAATTAAATCATCTACGTACAAATAATTATCTAACATGTGATATGCGATGGGATTGGCTTCCTTGTAATTTTTAATGTGTTTTTTAATAGTCGAAGCCAAAACATAGGGAGAACTGGTGAGGCCAAAACAATGACGATTAAAATGGTATAAAGTCGCAGGTTTATCTATGTCGCAATCATCAAAATACAAAAAACATAAATAATTTCTGTCATTTTTTGATACTTCTATTTGTAGGAAGGCTCGCACCAAATCCCCACAAAAAGCAAATTTATGTTGCCTGAAATTTAATATAACATCTACGAGATTAGAATTTAAATTTTCCCCAGAGAAAAGACATTCATTTAAACTTTTGTTACTACCCTGTCGACTGCTCGCATCATAAACAATTCTAGTTTTATAGCTAGAAGATTTTTCCCTAAAAACCGCTCTATGAGGCATTACGTAATCTACAGAACAGTTATCATTACATTTTTGAATAATTCCCTCATTCAATTGTTCCTTCATAATTTCATTATACCTTAAAAATAAAGATTGATCATCTTTTAACCGTCTCACAGTGGGACAAAATCCCGAAAAGCTGGCCAAAATATGAAAATGTTATTCAAATTGGACGAAACTCCGTACACAGTTGTTTTTCAGGATGCTAATTACGATTCTGTAGTTAAAATTAAAAAACAAACAAAATGGGAGATCCAATATGGCGGACTAAAAAATTAAATGTTTTGAAAGCTATTCAATTTGTATGAAATTTCGTATACAGGTGCTTTGAAGAATGCTAATTACGATTCAAAAGTTAAAATTAAAAGCAAAAATGGGGAATTAGTATAGATACTGAAAGCATGCAGTAGAAAATTGTAAATAACATTTTAAAATTGTTTCAGGAATAATTTTTTCATTTAAAAAACTCTTCTTATGTAGAAATAGTATTAATTGTAAACATTCCCTCATGACAACGTTTCGTGATTTTCATGTCCCTGAAAATTGGTTTAAATTGGCAGCTTTTTTAATTATACCCAACCACTGGCAAAAATCTGAAAAAACTCAAAATTCTTATTCTTTTAAAATATCATTCTACAGCTGCGGCAGATAGACACGAACACCTTTTCCTTGTAATTCTGGAAAAGAACGTCAAATAAAAAGCGAAGATAGATAAGGGATAGCCCACGGCTTCTTTATATTAATAATATTGACCATGTAAAGGCTTAAGAATCACATAGAATATTTCTCTTTATATTCTTATCAATAACAACTCATTCCCGTTTCAAAATGATTTTCAAAGGGTTGTAAAACATTTTAAGAAACTTAGACTACAGCCTTGTTTTTCAAATAGCAATTTTTTTTTAATTTTTTTCATTTGTAAATAAATAAAATTTTTACTTTGAGCACGAGCCCTACAAAGAGAAAAAAGAGAACTGTATCACACTTTAATTAAACCCTCTTTTTTTTTTTTTTGTTAAACTCTTGTTTAGAATATAATTATACAAGCCAATAAAACAAAAACGCTGCCATTTTCGGAAAAACAACTTTGTACAAAGAAATGCTGGCACTCAGCTTTGTAAGAAGACCACAGCAACTCTGACAATAAAATTTTCTTCTAACACATGCACTACTCTTTTACAATTTCAGAGTTTTTGAAACGACTAAAGATTAATCGTTATGGGGGCCACCGTAATACTTACTCATCATGGATATGCATAATATAAAATATGAAAATAAAACATGTGTAAACTATTTATAAAATGTATTGCAATTCGAATAACATCGTAGCTTCATGACGTCATAAACTTTAAATGCTCTATGACTGAATTACGTAAAAGAAAAATCCTCATATCTCTAAAAATGATAATAATATTAACTAAGAGTTTACTGCGTCGGATTAAGCGTCTCATTTCCAATTGAAATATATCTTTGGGTTGAAATTTCCATGAAATACAGGGTCATGAAAAATCGAAGAGTGTGGTAAATAGGATTACAAATATCTCGGCAATTAATAATCCGATCGACTTCACTTTTTATGCAAAATTTATGTTTTTTAATTGTCTTTTATATTCCTTCCTTAAAATAAACAATTTCGAAAAATTTTATATACTTTTTATCAAAACGAATATTTCGAGAGTCCGAAAAAAATAGATCCGGATAATCGAGGTTACTGAAATTCAACAAGCTTCTACCCATTATTGCATACTAAGTACATACCAAATTTCAAGTCTCTATCTAAATTTGTTTGGGAGATAGAGCGTTCACAGACATACAGACACACAGGCACACAGACAGACGGCAATTTTTCTTTTCTAAAATTATGTTTTTCGGAATCTCCAGTGTCTGAAACATGTAAATCGTCAATTTTTTTTTTAAACGATTACAAGACTTACCCTATGCTACGTATGATGGGTAAGTAAACAGTAACATTTCTACTTGTTGTTGCAAAAACCTGCACGAAATGAAAAATGGCAGTTTTTGGCAGCTGGTTTTTTTTATTAATCATTAGATAATAGTTCAGGACATTATCTCCTTAAATTTCGTGGCGGAACACTGTGGAACTTATAAACTTTCTGATGTTTGAAAACAAAAAAATAATATTTTTAAAGAATATTTTAATCAAAAATAATCATGACACTATTAATTTTTATGCAATTAATATAATTTTTCTAATGCATGCTAATAATTTACACACCATCATCGTGTGAATCCATTTTACAGAATTAAAATTGGATGATATGGAAAAATGTAGCACGTGTTTAGAGGAACCGCTGTTTTGCTCTCTTTGTTCACCTCAGATGATAGTTCCCCAAGCGTCACTTTTGAAATGATGCATGTTGTCAGGGAAACGCGAAAACCTTTTTCTAAATACAGATTCTGACCCTCCAAATATTATTCTAGCCAACTATATAATCAAAAATTCCTAAATAGTAACTTTATTTTTCGACTTTTGGCCAGCTTTTCGGGATTTTGCCCCACTGTGCGTCTTTCCAAAACTGCAAATCTTTTTTCCGCGACTTTGTAATTGTTACATAAATTTTGTCTATCCGTATCACCTCGCCACAAAAGTGGTGTGACGTACCTATTTTCGAAACATATTTCCTTCTAGAATTTATTTATGACCTCAAAATGTTCATCATCTTGTTTATCTTTTTGATTCGAACTAAAAAAGAATAATCAAAATCAAAGGATCCGTTCCAAAACTATTATTACCTGGTGAAATGATGTTTTCCAAGGCAAACTAAAGTATCAATAAAAAATGAAATATAGTATAAAAATTAAACATGACAATTTGTGAACAATCCCTTATCATTCAACAAGTTTTTGTGAGAAGCTAAAAAACAGCTCACTCTAACGCCGATATCTCTCTAAATTTTTACGATATTTGACTGATTTTTTTTTTAATAAGTTACTCGATAGAGTTGACTATTAAATTATGCAAAAAAATCCTTGTTATCGTTCGCGCATGCGCAGATAAAAATTATTTCATACAATTGCCGATATTTCCTTAAATATTTAATATATTTATATTCCAATTGCACTATATTATTTCTACTACAGTTTGTCAATTTTTCTGAAACTGGCGTTAAATTTGGTTAAAAACCCTGTATGTTATAAGCAAAAAACATGCAAGAATTTTTTTTAATTTTTAAACAAAATCGCTATATCTCAATTAATATACATGCTATTCTTACACAAATGAATACACATATTGTACAATGTCTGCCTATGTATATTCTGTAGCGATAGATCATTTCGTGCGTTTTATTTTACAGGGTGAACCAAAGTATTCTTTTTTTTTCTTTAATATTTTTTTAGCCCCCTAATTGTCCTCCTTATCAAATCGACATTGATAAATATGAAGCCAAACCTGTTCTTTTTAATCCTAAAATTCCAGAAGAATCTGACAAGTATATTTTTAAATATTCGACAAAATGTCTAAAATTGAAAGTTGCCGGTCATTAATGGCCATATAGTGTACATCTACAAATTTTATACTTTTACGAATGAAAATGATTCCATGTAAGATCAGTTTATAGGCTGTTAGTTTTTTATAAGATTAAAATTTTTGACACAAACTATGCAGTTACATTTATATAACTTTCATAATACTGTCAATCACATTTTGATTCGTAATATCATATTTGTTGGAATACAAACACATCAATCTTATCTATCTGGCAGTATGAGAACTTTTCACTCACTTTTTCGATTATTTCAACTGGGGAGTTGAAATTTATGTAGCATTTTCTGCTATTAAGGTAAAGTTTCATAAATATAAGAAATTAAAAGGTTTTTGACATATCATTTAAAGGTTGTAAAATTGAAAATGTACTAATGTTTTTTTATGAAAACCATCAAAACACCAATTTAAAAGTGATGGATAAATACCTAACAGCAAAACCAAATTTTCTGTTTAACCCTTTCGCGACAAGTGTCTCTTATACTCCTTTAAATTTTTGGACATTACTGTTTCTGTGTAGTAATTCTATACTTATTTAATCGCTGAAATTCTATGATTAGATAAAACAAAATTTACTGTTCGAAAAAATTAGTTTCAAAATCAAGGATATTCTACGCCCTATATGGGATGTGTACGTACCTCTTATCGCGAAAGAGTGAAAAGAAAGCTGTAAAATTTACAACAAAATTCCAGAGTTTTACTGTGAAATCTATGGATTAAATAAATAAAAATAATTAAATTAAAAAAAAATTGCTGTAAAATTAACAAGATACTGTAAAATATAAAAACAATTTCTGTAAAATCTAAAATTTTCTGTCAAATCTAAAAGTTAGTGTATATTTATAGCAAAATATCTGGCACCCATATTGCCAGCATTTAATGCTGATTTTTTTAATTTTAAGTGAGCAGACAAATCACTTTGAAACTAAGCTGTTTGAGACAACGGGCAATTGGACAACCCTTGTCAAACTATAGCAATTTATTAATGTTGATGTGAAAATATTATTAAATTATTAAAATTATTAAATTATTAAAATATAGATGAAATTTGTGACAACTTTTATTTAATGAATTGTTCAACCACAGAAAGTTGGTTCCTTTCTGAAATATTATTCTCCAACTTCAATGTTAGTTAAGATTACTTTATATGAATATCTGATATCAGATTCAATTCAAATGGAAAATTTTCTTGAACTATTTTTAAAATTTTATACCCTGTAACCACTATTAGCATATTATCTAAACCAGGGATCGTCAACCATGCGCACAAGATGTCTTTATAAATTTATATGTATAAACATACATTTTGTACTCTTCGAAAAGTATGTGCTACGTAATGGTACTTATGATAAAAAATAAAATATTCTCGAAATTCTATAAAAATATATACAAATTTTGGTTAAAAATTAATCTGCTGTGAAAACAATACATTGAAAATACATTCAGTACAGACAGTATTTAGCAGCATTCTTTCGTTTTTTATATCTTGGTAATTGTAAAGAAGCTGTGTTTGTTTCTACAATATTTTTCGTTGTAGTAACTGAAGATAGGGATCAATAAAAAAGTTTATATTTCATCGTAGAACATTAAGCCTAATATTTCAAATAGAAAGTGTTTTAAATAGTTTATCTTTAATTGCAAATCCAAAACTTTTGATCTAGGTAATGTTTGTGTAAGTAGCAATGAAATTCAGGAAATAAGATCTCATTCTTGTAAACAGAAGGAGATAAATTTAAGTAAATTTTTATTCATTAAAAAAATAACTGATGAAACAACATAAATATATTAACAAGGAACTTAATGAAAACTCTACAATACATGATATCGCAGCATGAAATTTAAGAACTGGCAAATATAAAGAGTTCTTTCCTTCATTAAAACTAACTAACAATATATAATTGTTCAACATAAGTTTGTAGTCTGAAACCCAGACGAATAAATATTACTTTGGCACAAAATAACCCATCACACAATATTATTTAAATAACAGACTGTTGAGATGATATTTTTCATTACTCATAGATCTTGTTGAAATTAGGAACAAACTCCTTATTTAATTACCAACAATCACGGTTGCTAAATTTGTTAAGCAATTTAGTAAATTGTCAGAATATATATATATATAAAGAGGAAATATTTGTTTAAAATAGTTCTACAAAATAAAACTTTTTTATCAAGAAACGTCTTAAATTGTTCAAATACTTTAAAATTTTGCCTGTTAATCAAATGTCTGTAATTCAAATCAAAAACTACGTAGATAAAAATATCACGACAGGAAACGTCAGTTGTAATCCTTGTACGACCTTTTTGAAAACAGAAAATATAACTGAAAATTTAAAACATGTATTTATGTAATTATCCAGTAAAAAATACATTTTATTATTTTATTAAAAACAAGTTGCTCATTAATTCCATAAATATGCATTACTTCAAGGCATAAATTTATTTTTGCGGATATTTATTTCGTTAAAAAATATCCGCATTTACTTGCGCGATAGAGAAACTAGTTACGTTAGTGTAACAGTTCTTTGGGACAAGGGGGGGGGGGTGAAATAATAGTGGGATTACGTAAAACAAACATGTAGTGACGAATAAATATAAGGAGTTTAGCCTATCGTTTTCAAATGAATTATATATATGGAAATACTTCAATTTAGTTCTTGAATGAAAAAAAAATATCATAGACTTCATTTTACAATTTTTTAACCTTAACTTTTCATTTAATCTTGGCTAAAGTAAAACTTTCATAAGTTACGGATATTTCACAGACAAGAACTATTATAAAAGAAGTTAAATAAAGTAATTATACTATCATCAATAAAAGCGATGTCTTAATATTCATCGTGTCATAATGACATCGTATCAATTTCTTTTCTATCGCTACACGTTGTCGCCAGGTCGCTGGGTTTTCTATCATGTTATTGTAAGAAGTGCTAAGCTGTTATCTCTTCCATACAAGAGGGGCAAAGTGTACAAAATTTTTTAATATTTATCTCAGAAATCCACGTGAGAAAGTGCAACTTGTCGAGTTACTTGGCATTTATTCATCCTAGCAGCGTCGGGTCTACGCAGCATACATCTGCAAAAGAATAACAAAAATTAAACACAACCTTGTCATAAAAATATCTTTAAATTAATACACCAGAAATAACCAATTACAAGTTGAACATTCTTCATTGCAAAAAATGATCTTACAAATTTTTCCAAGAGAGAAAAAAATAGTTTCCGTTATTTTCGTTTCCGTCAAAAAAATTAAATATTTATATCTATATATGTATCTCTCTCTCTCTCTCTCTCTCTCTCTCTGTGTGTGTGTAGTTGCTGTAAAAAGTAAGAGAGTAAACAAATCAGTTATCTTAATCAAAACGACTTATTCGTCAAAAGTCGTCGTGAGTTCGGAATGTTCAATAATAATTAATAGTTCTTGTATGCAAAACAATAAAACAAAGAAAACCTTGTTTAGACCGTCATTATAAAAGTTAAAATATAAAATATAAAAAATACAAAACGAAAGGTTGACTATTCGGAGATCCAAGTACATCACAACTTGATACGTATAATAACTGATCACAAAAATTAGAAAAACGCTGAATCATGTAGAATGGTAAAAATAAAACACCACAAAATCATAACTAGAAATTAAACGTAATGTAAAACCGTGGCTTTTGATACCACTAGCATCAGGAAACACATAAGAAATATCACTACAATAATCTTATCTCGCAATATTTTTCGTTGTATTAGATGCGTAAATTGAAACACAAAACACAAACAACACTAAGAATAAGAATACATCGCAAGATCTACAATGAAAGATAATGACCATAGCACACGGGAGACGTTCACCCAAAATTTCACCCAACACATCCTTATGGACAGTAGAAAATGCTTGACCTTACTGAAGGAGACCCTAATTTTGTTTACCCAAATTGACAGTTGTGAGATCATAAATGTTGTTTATTCTTCCAACACTGTTTATTCATCATCAATTAAAGCAATCGTAGAAAAGCTAAGAAAGATATGCGTACTTATCTGGTAACCCAACACATTTATAAACAATCACACATGCATCATAGAATGTTGGGTAGCGAATGACATGCAATTGCCTCCATTTATGTAAAAAATAACTTTATTGAAAATAACGTTAATCTAGGAATTATCTGGAAATCTAAATAAATTATAACAAAAGAAATATATTGTGAGTTTGCAGTCTGATACTGACAGTTCTTAAAAGATTTAGAGAGAGTTCATAGTTGTAGGACTCAATCTTTAGGTTTTGTCATAAGTTCTCTTGTTAGTGAGATAATGTTCCAAGAGAAACTCGCTGACGTAGAGGAAAACAGTTTTCCTGACGATAAATAAAGTTCATCATATAGTCTCATAAAGGTCAGACACAATTTATTTCCCTTGTTGTTTTTCTCCACAACGTTTCCAGCACTTTAATCAATTTAGATACCTGAGATAATTTCTCAGCCTCGTAAGATTTGGGTATCTGGTACGCCTACAAGTGTTCTTGCTTCAGAACTCTCACTGCTCTCTCCCGAGCTCATACCCTCTCTCCAGAATTTCTCCGGAGATCAAATCAGCTCCCAAAATGAGCTGCTACTCTTTTCCAGAACTTCTCTTGAACTGAACCTTCTCTATTCCCTAGTTCACTTCTCGCAATAAAATTTAGGATGTCCTTAACCCGTCCTATGCGAAGGTAAGAAAACATCATTCTCAAACTCTATCAGCATTGGTTGAACAAGGGGGAAAAACAGACTCCGGTCATATTTAAGAGAGTTTCACCTTCGTACAATGCCGACACTCTGCTTCTCAAAGATTCAATCACACACGTAGAGTTCGGTGATTTTAATCTGTCCGACACCTTTTAAAAGGAAGATTGGTTTAGAAATTTGATCATAAAACGTTGCCCATCGTAGGATACTATCTCTCGGACAACCTAGAAAGTATCTGCTCTCACGCCTTAAGATGATCGGTTATTTCCATTAGAAGTGTAAAGATGGATTCATTACATATCCAATACCCGATAGATAACCCTACAAAGCCGGTTCGTTGATCATCCGCAACTTTTGTTAAAAGCTGACTGAACATGCTTTGTAAAATGTTTGATGTTTATTCTTCTACCATCTAGTCGGTCAGAAAGGGAGAATGAACGATATTTTTTTTTCTTCTTTAAACATTTTATTTTTTATTTTAACATTTGGAGATACAGCCCATAGATATAAAATAATAACATAGCAAATAAATACGAAGTCCCACTAACGACAGTATTGTATGACACATAAGCACTGACTTCACGGGGACGTAATGTTATATCAGTTATATTTCTACCACTAATTTTTAAAAGTTTTTGTGTGATTTCGTTTCTGTGATTAATTAAGACAAAAATAACATTTTAAAGTTATTGGTGGCAGTTTGTAAAGTTTGTCCACGCCACCTCCGTTATGTCGGTGCCTATGTAGTATGATGAAAATTGGGCATTTGTGAAAAGTCAGCTGCTTATCATAACATCGTTCGCACAGTAGTAAATAAAGCAAAAACACATAACAGAAGTAAAATAAATAAACACACATGAAAACTCTAAATATGCTAAAATCAGAAGCTGACAGTTGAAAAGTGGGAGCAGAAAATGCACGCCACTTCCAGCAATTATAGCTCATAGACAGTACTCTAACTGAACACTTTTGTATGTCCCTGTAAATGAACGATAAATGGAATGCTCCCCCATATTCTACAGTAAGCATCCTGTAGTGCACCTCAGTGATATATATCAATTTCAATATGTTTGAAATAGTGTAATATCATTAAAATACATTGCAAACAATTTTTCCCCATAGACCATAATTTCACAGAATTATTTTGAGTGTCCCTGTAAACGAACTATAAATGCTACACACTTCATTTTCAATACCGAACATGCCATAGTAAATCTCAATAGCATATATCAATTACATGGAAATCCGTCTATATTTAATCGAGTTAGAGCTCGAACAGTCAGACAGACAGTTAGACGGCCAGACTAAACCGAATAAATATACACATTTCAACTATGTAGGAATGTGTTAAAAATAGTCTTTTGACTTTTAGAAACAGAAAGAGAATTTGTTTCTTAGGTAGCAGAAAAATTAATATTAAGAGTGTCCACATTTAAAAGTTTTTTTTTTCACATATGATTACAGTGTTTCAGAAAAATTGTTATTTTAATTAATATGTGTAACGATATTACTGCTGGAAGAACAAAAATCACAAAGAATAAATTCGCTTGCACAGGGAGCGTCCAATTTTACCATAACTTGAAAAGTAGTGTCTGTTCCAATGATAATAATTAAAGATATATGCTATTAATGTAAACAGGAGATGAAAAAAATGTTATTGTCATTTCTATATCAGTCCATCCAAGAGGTTGGACATTACCATTGCCAAATCCTATCAGTTGAAGTGGAACTGAAGTTAAGGAAAGTGATTACATAGAATCCACTATAGATGGTGGTAAACATCTTCACGAATAGGGGTGAAAAGTTTGTCTGTATCAATTAAAGCATCGATAGAAATGTTAGACATTTTGAATAATACATGCAAACCCAGACTGGAAGTACGAACGTCTAAGGTTTTTAACATGTATGGTTTCAGTGGACAATGGAGATGTGCCAGAAGTTGTGGTATGGGCTCCACTATTGTGGTTAGAAGTACAGCTGGCTGTAACTATTACATAAAAAACATTTCAGGCCTTTAATGTTTTACGAGCAAATGTTATATTTGTGTCTAAAATCACCACAAGAAAAACAATGAAAAGAAAGGGAATTGTCATCATTATGAAACTTTGAAGCTATGTGAAATTGTTTTCCGGTATGCAATCAAGTTTAAAAACATATCGAAATTTCATAGCGAACGGAATATTCGTACTAAAGTTAGTGAAAATGGGGGTAGAAAAGAAATATAGTTGAGAGACGTGCATCTTTAAACTTTTGTAAAATTTAGCATAGGGAAAATTTCACCATCGGGCGTCTTCTCGAAGAAAAAGGAAATGTGCGAAGCTATTCATTAAAGCAAAAGTTGTAAGTAAACATACCTAAAATGTATCAAAAAATATGTATAGGGGAGAGTAAGGTAAAACCGGGTAGGAGTGTCAAACCGGGTATCCCGTTTTCTCGCTGATGGGTACTACCCTGTGTACAGTACCCGTCTTAATTACATCTCATAGCTCCCCCTACCAGTACGCCATCGGTTTTTGACGTGAGTTAATCTATGCGTCTGTACAGTGCTATATTGGAAAGAAATTTACCTCAAAAGTTTGAATTTCTCGCCGTTTTTTTCTGATTTTGAAATAAATCTAGCCTGACGGATCAATTTAGCTAAGTAAACCACTGATTTCTATACCTTTTACGCGCTACTTTTATGACAAGTAGAAGTGTGTACTGCCAAATATCCAGGAGAACGACCATGAGGATTTTTGGTCGTCTGTAGGGGCAAAACCGGGTACCCATGGTTTTGCATTGAATTCTGCAATAATTCTGTTTCTAAACTCAACAGGTGGTAAAGGATGGATACAATGTTTAGTCTGGAAAAAGTAGGCACATGGGGAGGGAACTGGATATGAGAAGTAAAAGCTGAGAAACCATTACATAACAACTTTAAAAAATGCTTGAAATCCTGAAAAAAAAGTTACTGACGTTAAAAAATGTATATCTGTTTTGAAGTTTGATTCAAAACTAATTACAATAAAGCTTTTTGTTACTGGAAGTCTAAAAACTTAATTTCTGATTAGTATCTGGTTTTACCCTACGACCAAAATTCGGAGCTGTTTCATATAGTCCTAAAAAACGCATTTTTCCAAGTATAGATGAAATATCCTGTGGCAACAGGTGTGGTTATCTAGTAGCCCAGATGTCCTCAAACACTTTTGTGAGGTGTTTTGATTTTTCCGCCCGTCTAGACTTTTGTCAATAAAGGAAAGCCGTTAGGTATCCGGTTTTACCCTACATGTTCAAATTGAGAAAAATTTCCTTCTTTAAGCCAGTAAAAATTAGTAGGAGATATTCATTGTCCCTCCCTACCACCATCTAATGTTTTTAGTCTAGAAAAAATATAATTTTTAATAAACACTAGAGTTAAAGAAAATCCCTGACCACTCGGCCTACAGGCACAGGTAGATTTCGACGACGCAGACCGTGGGACGCCTGTTTATTGGGAATTGCAGAAGAAATGATCTTTTTCCCATGATGCGGCAGTTGCAACCACCCACTTTGAAATCTACCTGTGTCAAGTAAGCGGAACCGGCAGAATTTTGTTTTGCTGTAAGGGTTGGTCCAATAAAAAACTTGTCAATATAAAAGTTGTAGATAATATTAAGAGGATTTATGATAAATTCAAGAGGATTTGATATCTTGTGAATTGACAAAGTTATATATTTTTTTCTTCTGAAACCCCTAACCCCCCCCCCCCCCCCTTGGTTCGATTTTGCCCATTAACGAACTTGACCGAGATTTTTTGCCCCTAGATTTTATGTATGAGTTTGGAAGAGATTTGTAAAGAATTTTTGAAGTTATCGTGTCCATAAAAATGTGATAGATATATAAAAAAAAAGTGGTAGTAGATAGATAGATAGATAGATAGATAGATAAAGTTTTGAACTGGGGGTGGTTTTGGGTTCTGAGAGTTATGATCGGTGTAGATCTGCAAAAACTTTTCCAGAAATTCCAACATAGGGGAGAATGTAATAGGTAGTATTTCTTACGAAATCTACCTAAAAACATCCCTCTCTTATTCAACATACCTAGGCTGTGTTGAGTTAGGACTACAAAACGTAATTTAAGCGGTTTGTCTTTCATGTGAAGCGAAAATATTCATTTTTCATTTGAAAATAACGTACATAATATAATATTACCATAATACAAGTGTCATGAATTTTTCTGTATCATTTACCAAATTTTAGATACATTAACAATTAAACAATAAAAGAGAACTTTTCTTTATTATTTTTGTCAATGAATTATGTAATGAATAGTTATATGAATAACAACTTCTGCCAATGTGCAGTTTCAATATCAGTCACATCAATAATGAATTCTTCAATAATTCGATATTTTAAACGTATTAATATATTCCTAGATTATTATTCAGATAATTTATCTATTATTAAAATTATGTACAAAAAACTTTTCTCGGTCGTTTAAAATTCTTTTGGAAACAGACGTCTAGTTTGATAATAATAGGCGAATTTCATAATAACAGACAAAGCACAATAATCAAAATTTTTGACTCTGGGAAAACAAATCGTTTTGGGCGCTAATCACAGTTTGTCACATTTTTTAGAAAGAATATGCAGCATGAAGGTATTACTGTGTATTACTGAGTAGCATATATTTAAATGAAAAATCAAGAATAATTTTGAACATACGTTGCATCATTATTAGCATTAAAATTCCTTTACGAAAAAAGAAATTCGGGAAAGCCAACAAAATATGACTTAAAATAATGATTAATTCATACTAAACTATCATGAAACACTTAAACATGCCAAAAAAGATATGAATTCTACAGATAAGTGTTAGTCATATCTTTAAAGTTCCCATGTAAAATTTTAAAGCATATACATAAAAGCAAAGAAGTCAGAAATTGTTTTCATTCATTATTAAATTCTTAAAATTTCGAATAAGCCGAAAAAATATAGCTACATTTACATTCATAAATAAACGTCTTTATAAAACATAAAAATACATGCATGGTGTGACAGTTTTAATGCATCCACGAAACTACGTCACTGACAATTTCCGTTTCCATAATTCATGTAAATAATCAAGAAGTTTTTAAATGTTTATTACATTAAGATGTGTTTCAATATTATTACTACTGAGCCAGGATATATTTGAGTCCTCAAATCTATGGTCTCTAGAAAGTGCCTTGCATGCCCTGTCTAAATAGATAATGACTTTGCAATCTTTGTTTTTCTTTGTTCAAATTTATTTTAAGGTCCCCCTTACCATAACAAAATGTAAGCAATATTGAGAACGCATAATGTTATAGTATAACACTCTACATTATTTTTTGAGGTAAAAAAATAAAGTTTATTTAATTTTTAAATAGTTTCGTCTAAATTTCAAGATGAATAAAATGGTTAAAAATTACTATAACATAAGGATTATTCAAACATAAGATTAAAAATAATGTTTCAGTGGTGCAGCTTAAATCTTGTACTTGGGAGCCTCGCTGATTGCGATGCCCATGCAAGTATTAGAGTAGGGATTTTCAAACTTTTCCCTTAAAGAGGTTTGTCACCACAAATTCCGAAAATTAATAATCGCCTTAATTAATCGTTAAGTTTCTGTAATTTAATAAAGCAAATTTTTCTATTTTTAAACAGTGGTAGCTTGGTGGACTGCGGGGCTCTGGTTGAAGACCCTATATTAGAGAGACCAACTGCAAAAGCTTAACGTTGCACTCTAATTAAAAACAAAAAGATATGTTAAGGAACTCTGTATTTTCTCAGGTAACATCTTAAACGCAAACATATATACTGATTTTTATAAACAGAAATATATATATATATAATAAACATTTATGCTGATAAGCGTTGTTAATATTTTTTTAAAGGGATCTTTTACGAATTATTTGGTGTCAACATGCAGGTTAACATTATAAGATTGTAATTAATTGCAAATATTATATTAAATTACTTCGTCAGAGTTTTTTTTTTTTTTCTTTTGGCTCCGAAATTCTTGGAAATGTTGTTTCGATTTTGCAACAGCTCATTTTTGTTTACTTGGGCTTCGATGGGAGGTTTTCGCCAGCGTGTTTAGCGAACACGGATTTTCTATGCTTAGGAAAGGGCTTTTAGTTAGTTTTTGTCTCTTTCTATTTCATTTGTGTTAATTTAATTATTTTACTATCTTTGAAATAAGCTTTAAGAAAAGTAATGGTGTAAATGGAAATAGTTATTAAACAATTGGTTCATTTTCTTTTAAATATTTTGTTTAAAAAAATAATAACAGAAATTATGTTCTATGGGCAAATAGATAAAAGTATTTAATTCACTGCTTTTATTTAAATTTTGTGTTTAAAATGTTGATACTATGTCATTTATCTTTAAAAACAGCAAATGTTCTTACCCCCCCCCCCCTTTAAATTAGTATCGCGATATATCAACAATATCAATATTAACTTGTTGATATATTACGATATTAAATTTCTGATATCGTCCAGCCCTAATGCCTACCACCTCTCTTTCTCTTTGGAAATGTGCGTCGCAATTTACTACTATTGTCGTAGAACCGTGTACTCAACGGTCCACCTAAGAGGTTCAGTGCTCGAGTTCAGACTTGTCGCAAAGATTCTTGCTGTTTGGCTCGGCAGATCTCTTTTATTTAGCCACCACTTCTCCTAACTCCAGGCCTTTAGGAGGTTAAATTACTTCAAGGCAGTTGCTTCGTCTAGCCGCGAGGTCAACAGCTCGCACATGATGAAAATCATTAACTCCTTAGTTCGAAGTCTTCTTGAGTACGCCTGCACCCTCATTCTCAAGTCCTGCCCCTCATCCCTGAATTCTCTAGAGGTAATCTACAACGCCGCTCTCCGTATTGACGCCGGTCTTCCCAAGTGCACCTGCACACCCATCCAACTCTTCCACCGTGAAACGAACGCCTCTTCCATGGGTAGCCGGATCCGATGTCTCACCAACAGATTCGTCGTCTGGCAGCCCTCCATTCCTCATCCGCCGTTCTCGTTTCACAAATCGGCTATATTGGGTCACCTTTCCGCCGGTGCTGCCGAAATCCTCACTGCGTACAATGTTGATTCCAGTCACATCCTCAAGTTTTCGTGACCTTCATTTCCAAATCCGGACTATCGTATCATTGTTGAGGGCCTTCCCTTCCACATCGCTTCTCTCCCTATGAGGGACATTTTCAAATCCTGGAACTCATGGGGTGCCTTGATTCCTTCCAGTAGCATAGTATCGTCTGACGCCTCCAGGGATGCCTCAAAAACTGCCATTAAGGCTTACAACGAGTTAACGAGTTCCCGCATCGCAATACTTGTTCTGTACCTAAACTTCATCTTCATGGCGTAGACTTCATCTCCCTGGCTATCTACACTGCCCTGAGATCGTATAAGACTGCTGACGGCCGTTACTTTCTTCTCACGTAGAGCCTCTTTGTGTTTCGTACACTGCAAAAGATCTCACTCCGCTCTCCCAAAATCATCATATTCCCCCATCACCTACTGTGAAAGCTCCTGTCGTCACATTCTATCTCGCTGATCCTGGTGTGGTGGACTGATCACAGGCTCTTTAGTGAAGTGGTAGATTCACTTGCACGCAAAGGAACTTTAATTAACACTATAACAATTTTCATCCATTTTGAGATGATGTGGTACCGTGAATTTGAATCAAAACAGCAAATAATAAAAATAGAAAGAATTTATTAATAATAAATTATTAATAGCATCCAGTTAAATGAAAAATGGGGTTCGTTGCTGTTACAACAGGGTGTAATAGATGACTCTCAATCAGCCAGTAGTACGATTTCTAATACTTTCTCTTTCCGAGAATTATTTCAGTCTATAGATAGCCCTAAGGCTCTACCGAATATAAATCCAATTTATTCGCTATTATTTAATAGCTCTGTCCGTAATATCTGGGGATCAGCTGATGCTGTCTATACTGCGAAATATTCTGAAGTACCGTAGGAATAATAATAAGAACTTGATAGTTAGTTGGAAGTAGAAGTTTCTCTTCTCACCTGAGTTCTGATGATCTCGGCTCTCCGTAAGTCCTGGACCGGACTTAAAAATCTCACAACAGAATGCCGTGGTTCCCTCTCTTTGCCGGGAGTAAAGATTTGAAGAAGAACGACTTTTCTCTGGTTAAAAACATTAACTAATTCCCTTAATTCCTCTAGATAACTTTGTAGCTCTTGGGGTGCTGAATCCAGGTGGGTTTGGTTTCTGCTGCGAACGTAACTGTTAGAAAAGTCATTTCTGAAATAAACATTTCATCTCTTATAATGAGTCAACATATTTATCCTCCGATTTCAACAAGCTGGTGAAACGGAACACGTGCGCTGACAAAGTACTTTTTCTGTTTCTGTGAGATTCTCATTAAAGAACTGACACGTGTAACCTCCAAAAAGTTCAAGGCTCAATGACGTAAACTTGACTGTTTTTTTTCTCATCCAAGAACTAAAATACGTCAGTCTCTAAGAAATTCCTTTT
This sequence comes from Maratus michaelseni, assembly GCA_963931845.1. Taxonomy (NCBI): domain Eukaryota; kingdom Metazoa; phylum Arthropoda; class Arachnida; order Araneae; family Salticidae; genus Maratus; species Maratus michaelseni. Next base: position 228,767,951 of record OZ007599.1, read on the forward strand.
AAATGCAGAACTGAAGAAAAATTCTCTTAAAATAAATATTTTAACTTTTTATAGTTTGATGTAAATTTAATAATGTAAATTAATTCTTTTTATTTCTTTTAATAGTAATTAAATACTTAAATTAGAAGTTATATCTTGAAGCTACTTATTTTCATAAAATATTGTGATTGCGTGATTGTTGTCTCAACGCATCATGGAGAAAGTATCTACTTAAATTTGTGCCATTATTCAACCGGATTAATCATCAAATTGGATTACCAATGAACCTTCGCGGACTCAACAGGTAGGACAAACTTTCTCTACCTTTTTTACTGTCATGAAGTATTTAAATTGATTTTAAGAATAAAATAGAAGAAGCATTTATTGCCGTAGTTCTCAAAATTATCAGATTATGAGTGCAGAGGGTTGAACAAAAACCGCTCTCTAATAAGAAAAAAAGAAAGAAAAGAAATAAGATCAAAAACTATATTTTAAATAATAAACTATTGTTTAAGAATTAATAGACACAAGTTTAAATCAAAGTATTAATAAAATTAATAAAAATACAACATCATGGCTTCAAATATGAAAGAAATGTGTAACATTGAAAAACTGAACTCCAATAACTACGCGGTTTGGAAGTTTAAATTAGAAATGTTATTAATGAAAGCGGATTTAATAAACCAGATAACTGATGATCCGCCAAACCCCTTATCAGGCGATTGGACGAAGAAAGATAATAAAGCCAGGGCCATAATTAATTTAAGCGTAGAAGACTCACAGCTGATATATGTTAAAAACGAAACATCAGCTAAAGCTACATGGCTAGCATTAAAAACAATACATGAACGCGCTAACTTATCTAGTAAATTATATTTACTGAGAAAATTGTATAGTATAAAACTAGCTGAAAATGGTAATATGAACGACCATATAGTTAAAATATTAGAAACCGCTGATAGGTTAAAAGCAATAGGAGAAGAGATTAAGGACTCTCATCCATCTGCACTTTTGTTGTGCTCCCTTCCACCTTAGCTATGATACTCTGATCACGGCATTAGAGGCCCGATCAGAGACCGAATTAAATTCCGAATTTATAAAAGGAAAACTTAAAGATGAATTTCAAAGGAGACAAGAAAGCTCCAATTCATCGCATGAAAATGTATACAAAACATTCAATAAACAAAAACAAAACACTAGGGTATATCCAAAAGGAGAACAAAACCTTTTTTGCACGAATTGCGAAAGAAAAAACCATGTGCGACAAAATTGTTGGTTTCTTAAGAATAAAAATTCTAAGAACCAAACAAATGAAAAATACAGACAAAATTCGTCTTTATGCTTTGAAGCAAGTGATTTTACTCCGGAAACAAAAGCAGAAACAAACACACAAATTCAAGAGAGTAAAAGCGAAGAAAATCAAAACACTTTCGAAAATATAGTGTCTCAAAAGCAATTATCATTAATCGCACATAATGAATCTAAATCTACTTGGATTGTCGATTCTGGAAGCAGTTCACATATTTGTAATGACATAAATATATTTGTTGACATTGAGAACAACAACAAAAATACTGTCACGATAGCAAACGGAACAACACTAGAATCGCACGGGACAGGTACAATGAAATTACGGACACAATCAAATGGCATAACTTTAAAGGACGTTTTATATGTCCCTGATATTCAAACAAATTTAATGTCGGTTACGAAAGCTACAAAGCATGGTTATGAATTCATATTTGCAAATAACACATGCAACTTATCCTATAATGGAAAAACTCTCTTAGAAGGAAAAAAGAGAGAAAATTTATATGAAATTGACCTATATAAACCTAAGCAAGAAATCTATGTCAATTTTGCTGAACAATGCAAGAATAAAAACTGCATTGAGCTTTGGCATAAGAGATTAGGCCATAGAAATGTTAATTCAATTAAACAACTCTTATCCAACAATTTAGCAACAGGTCTAGAAATTCAAAATTGCAAACATGACATAGTTTGTGCGAGTTGTATAAAGGGAAAACTAACAAATGCACCGTATCCAAAAAAAGAGTGAGAACAGAGCTAAGGAGGCGATCGATCTGGTGCATACGGATGTATGTGATCCGATGCAAACAGAAAGCATAGGAGGGAAGAAATATTCACATTCACAGATGATTATAGTAGATTTACTATGGTATTTTTTTATCGAAAAAAAGTGAGGTAGTTACCAAAGTAAAAGAATATGTAGCCATAACGAAAAATAAATTCGATCGCACAGTTAAAGAAATCCGATCAGACAATGGGGGTGAATATACAAGCGAAGAATTAGAAAAATTCTTAAAATATGAAGGTATTCATCACCAGTTCACTATTCCGCATTGTGCACCTCAGAACGGTGTTTCGGAAAGAAAGAACAGGACTTTAGTCGAAATGACAAGGTGCCTATTATCGGAAGCGTAGCTACCAAATAAAATTTGGGCCGAAGCTTTAAATACAGCTGTGTATCTTATAAATAGACTTCCAACGAAGTCACACAATTCAACTCCATACCAGCTATGGACAAACAAAAAACCGGATTTATCAAACATAAAAGTATTTGGCTGCAAAGCTTATACTTATCTCAATAAATCCCAAAGAGGAAAACTCGATGATAAAGCAATAAAAGGAACATTTATCGGTTATGATAATAGATCAAAAGGATATAGGATCTACATTGGTAATAATAAAGTTATAAGGGCAAGAACAGTTAAATTTATAGAAAACTCTAATTCAAATGAAAACGAAGAAAAATCAAACATTGATATGAGAGAAGAATTAGAAGTTCAGAAACAACCTGAAAAAGCAGGGGAAGATTCCTCAAAATTCTTTATAGACATACAGGAAGATAAACAAACAGACAATGAGGAAAATTTAAACGAAAACGAACCTAGAAGATCTCAACGATCAAATAGGAGAGTTCCGCCCGATAGATTCGCTTATATTACTAAACAAAATGAAATTGTTGAACCAACAGAGTGGACAGATATAGCGAAAATCGAAAACCCATATGATAGAAACAAATGGTACGAAGCAACTAATGAAGAAATTAATTCATTAAGAAAAAACAAAACATGGGAACTAATTGATCCGCCACCTGGAATAAAAGTTATTGGGAATAAATGGGTATTCACCAAAAAATATAATGAAAATAATGAAATAGAAAAATATAAGGCACGTCTTGTAGCCAAAGGTTTTTCTCAAAAATACGGAAGCGATTATTTTGAAACCTTCGCTCCAGTAGTAACGTATACAACAATAAGAGCGTTTCTAGCATGTGCAGCGTATAAAAATTTTGATGTAAATCATATAGACATCAAAACTGCATTCCTTCACGGAAATTTAGATGAGGAAGTTTACATGTCACAACCAGAAGGGCATGTAATACCGGGAGAGGAAAATAAAATTTGCAAACTAAAAAAATCAATTTACGGATTGAAGCAATCCGCAAGAGCATGGAACATTAAATTGGAAGAAAGTTTAACTAAACTTGGTTTTGTGCAAAGCACCTCCGATCCATGTCTCTTCACACGAAAATTAAAAAATGGTACAACATATATCATTATATATGTTGATGATTTGTTAATTTCAGGGGAAACTAAAGAAATAAATGAAATAATAGAACAACTGAAAAAGGAATATGAAGTCAAAAATTTAGGACTTGTAAATTATTATCTGGTGATAAACATAAAACGAAGTAAAGAAGGAAATTTCGCACTTGATCAAAGAAACAAAATAAAAGAACTGATCGAAAAATTCAATTTAAAGGAAGCGAAACCCTGTGATACTCCAATGGAACCCGGGTACTTAAACATAATTGATGTGGAAAATTTACTTCCTAATAACAGTAAATATCGGCAAGCTATTGGTACATTGTTATATATAGCTACAATAACCAGACCAGACATAGCCGCCGCTGTGAACATTTTGAGTCGTAGAAACGAAAAACCCAGAGAAAAGGATTGGAACGCAGTAAAGCGGGTTATTAGATATTTAAAAACAACACAAGAACTAAAACTAATTATTAGTAAAGAAAATGAGCCAATACTAACAACATATGCTGACTCCGATTGGGCAGGAGATAAAAATGACCGTAAATCAACAACGGGAAATTTATGTAAATTAGGAAATACAGCAATTTCCTGGTCAACTAAGAAACAAAATTCAGTTGCCTTATCATCCGCTGAGGCTGAATACATCTCAGCAGCAACTTCAGCACAAGAGACAGTTTGGATAATCAATCTTCTAAAGGACCTTTATCTACAACAAAATTTGCCCATAACTTTATTCGAAGATAATCAAGCGTGTATAAACATGGTTAAAAATTATAAACATCATTCAAAAACAAAACACATTGACATCAAATATAACAGTATAAAAGATCTTAAGGAAAAAGGAATAATTGATCTACAGTATTTCCCAACAAAAACTATGACAGCTGACATTCTAACGAAGCCCCTTCCCAAACCTGACTTTACAAAACACAGAGAAAGTTTAAATATCAAGAACATTTATACTTCAGAAATCAAGCAGGGGTGTTAGAAAAGTGATTTCTGAAATAAACATTTCATCTCTTATAATGAGTCAACATATTTATCCTCCGATTTCAACAAGCTGGTGAAACGGAACACGTACGCTGACAAAGTACTTTTTCTGTTTCTGTGAGATTCTCATTAAAGAACTGACGCGTGTAACCTCCAAAAAGTTCAAGGCTCAATGACGTAAACTTGACTGTGTTTTTCTCATCCAAGAACTAAAATTCGTCAGTCTCTAAGAAATTCCTTTTAAATGCAGAACTGAAGAAAAATTCTCTTAAAATAAATGTTTTAACTTTTTATAGTTTGATGTAAATTTAATAATGGAAATTAATTCTTTTTATTTCTTTTAATAGTAATTAAATACTTAAATTAGAAGTTATATCTTGAAGCTACTTATTTTCATAAAATATTGTGATTGCGTGATTGTTGTCTTAACGCATCATGGAGAAAGTATCTACTTAAATTTGTGCCATTATTCAACCGGATTAATCATCAAATTGGATTACCAATGAACCTTCGCGGACTCAACAGGTAGGACAAACTTTCTCTATCTTTTTTACTGTCATGAAGTATTTAAATTGATTTTAAGAATAAAATAGAAGAAGCATTTATTGCCGTAGTTCTCAAAATTATCAGTAACTACCAAGGAACGGGCTTTATCTGCAGAGACGTCCGATTCTATCTCAAAGATTTCCGACGCTTCTCTTTGTCTCCAAGATACTGTCTGGCCTTCCTAAACACGTGGTTTTCTCCCGGCAATATGGCCATCTGTCAAGTCGTAAACTAGGCATTCAAAAATTGTGTTCTAACGTCACTGAGCCTTCCAATTCGTGATGAATGGTCTCCCTTTTAAGTTCTTAGTTACGACGAGAAACAGGTAGAAAATTAGTTTCTTCGCTTTTGCAATGAGTCAATGGAATGCTCTTTCCTCCTAAGAAATTTACTTAAAAAGTAGATATACTGCAACATTCTCCCTCAATTGGGTTGCGCCGGAAGATCTCGCTTTAGATGCATCGTGACTGGAAAACCGAGAAGAAATACTCCTGGTTAAACAGCAACTACTACCCGGATTTCCCACACTTAGGGCCAACTTTCGGCAGTGGACCAGCCACTGCCCGGAGGATGTATTGATCTCTCGTTGCCGTACCCAACTGTGGCTCACGAACAACCGTTTGTTTAAAATGAAGCTGGCTCAGGCTCCACTTTGCTTTCTGTGACGTAAGTCCCCCACGGACAACTTTCTTCTCCGCTGAGGTAAGTACAGCTCGGATAGGGCTCAGTTGCTCTCCACACTTGGTCTGACCCCAGTCTACTTATTTTGATGTTCTATCTGCCGCTCTTCGCTATCGCACTGCTGTCAATGCTCTGGTTCACTTTTCCTCTGTGGTTGTTCGTAGGTAGCCTGTCTTTAGTTGCCGCCTAGCCTGTACCTCTCTTTGTAGGATTATTCGAGACAATGCCGCCTTCGGTGTAGAAAATGTGTTGGGCCAACAAACCATTCAAAATTATACCATCCACATCTTTGTTTGGAAATTATTCTACATAAACCTTCAAATAATACAAGGATAAAAAAATAGAAGACATCTTAACTAAATATTTTGGAGCCAAGTATACAAGGATTTAGTACACTTGTGATATCTCTGAAATTTTTATATTTGTATTTTTCTGAAAGGATTTTAATTTTAATTTATGGTTATTTCAATGCAAAAATGAAATGTTCACAAAATTTGATTTTTTTTTTTTTCATTCGTGGTGGGTGCCTTTTGGATTGGAATCTTCCTAATGACTAAAACTGCCATAAAACTTGTGAAAACTGGACATATCTGGTTGGGGAAATCAATTTAAACCTGACAGCTCAAGAAGAATAAGAAAAAATGCATGAATGGGTAGATTTAATGAAATCGTGAAACATGCCAATCTGAATTGACTTATTTTTAGAGTTTCGTTGATCTGACGAGACCGTATTTGTCTCACTCCTCTGTCTGTCTGTCACAGAGTTCATACTCGGAAACTATATAAGTTAGAGACTTTAAAATTTGCATATTTATAGCTAAATACCTTCTGTCACCCGACAAATCACAAAATTTTGAAAAAGTCATATTATTTTAATTAAATGAATTATTTTAATGACATCCGGACATATTTTCTTAGATCTTAAAACAGACACTTAATTTCAGCCTTTTACGCGTAGACTAGATGGTTCAGTGGTAGCGTATTTTCCTCCTAACCCAAAGGTTCTGGGTTCTATTCCTGACGACGGAAGTTGAAATTTTCGATTTTTACATTTCATTGTCCGATGGATTGAATTAAAAAACTTTCGTTTTATTTTTTTCCATTTTAAGGGTTTCTTTCTTTTTTAGCTAAAATTAAATCGTGTAATTAAATATGCCTTTCAGATATACAAACATATGCTGTTACAATTGTCTAAAAAGCAGTTCTTGAATATTTTAAATTTGTTTTATAAAATAGCTTCCCCTTATTATTATATTATTAATAAATTCAATGGTACTAACTTCTATGTATTGATGAATGATAAGGCTAATTATAAATTATTTATATGGGTTTATTAATTAAAGGATAAAGTGTTTTGAAAGGAATATAAAACGAAATCTTTTGTGCGAACTTCGATCACACTTACCCACTTGTTTATTGTTGTACTGTTAGTAATCAAATCAATCATTTCATATTTGCTTTCCCTCATATTAAGGTATTTAAAAGCGAAATTTTCCCTGGAAAATCATCACAAGGGGCAAATGAAAGGAATGCCATCTGAATGCTGTCGCTTGGACAACCCGACCACATAAAAAGTAATATACTATTACATTCTGAACACATGGTGTAAGGAAAATATTTTAATTATGATTTGTGTGTATGAGTGAACACGATAACTCCCAAACAAGACTTCCGATTGAGCTCCCATTTGGAAAATATATTATAAACCAATGTCGTAAGCTCTGTAAATATTTTCGTACAAACAGGCCGACAAATTAGGTATTTAAACCCTTTTCAAGCCATTTTGTAACCGATTGTGAAGCATTTTCAAGGAAATGTGGCAGTGTTTAAGTAAAAAAGCTTGCGGCAATCTAATCAAACATTAGTAGCGCAGCAGTAACGCCTCCAATTTCAAAGTGGGAGGTCCAACATTCGAATCCAACCAATTCCATTGGATCAGATATTATTTATTTATTATTTACTACTTTCTGAACACAAGTCATCAATGTTCGGAAAATCTAGTGGAGTCACTCCAGATTATTATTTTTTTTTATTCAGTTTAAACGAATATTTACTTTCGTACTCCAGATTTTAATATTCATTTCTTCTTCCTCAACTTTTATTGAGGTAAATAACAAAAATCTCCAAAAATCGCCGTGAAGACGTGCATTACAAATGTGCGCGCATATAGAAAAATGTTGAAATATAATAAGGATTTTTTGTTGTTGTTGTTTTCAATATCCACATGACTGCACATTTTCTCAAAAACGCACATTATCACATCTTTTTTTTTTTTTTTGGGGGGGGGGCTATTTAATTAGAGGTTAAAAAATGTTTTATATTGCTTTGAAATAGAGTTCTGCATGAAAATCCTGCTTAAGTCAACCCGAAACCTGACCCGAACCCGACAAAATAATTTCGTCAACTCGAAATCCGACCCAAACCCGAAGTGATAGAAAATTAAACTATATTTTAATACAATTATGGAAAAGTACTCTACAATTACATCTCCTATATCCATTTTATCTTTGTTATATAAAAATTAACACAGATACACTCATTAATATATATATATATATATATATATATATATATATATATATATATATATATATATATATATATAGTTTTCCATTTGAAAAATATGTAGGACTTTCTGTTGAAAAGTCGGGTCGAACCAAATCCGACCCAAAAGAGTTAAAACCCGAACCGAACCTGACCCACAATGAAAAAAATTAGCTGCAACCCGACCCGGCCGAACCATGCGTCGGGTCGTGTTCGGGTAAAATTGGGTTTCCCGAGCCGATACAGGACTCTAATAAATCATGCGAGAATTATTTCAAATCTTGGGAAATATTTTATTAAAATTGCATTTTTTTCATAACGCAGATACAGCTCGTAACCAAGATGTCCAAAGACCTGACATTTTTTCATAATTATTTTAACACATTAATAAATATATTTAATTGAATGATGCTGTTGATTTGTGTAAGTAATATTACATTATTTAATTTTACAATTTTATAATCTCAATTTGTTTTTATCTCGTCCATGGAACTTATGGTGTGAATTTTGCGTTTATGATTTTGTTATAGTTATTTAAATAATAATAATAAGTATTTTATACAGATATCACCTGCAAATTGTTGCTACGTTTAAAATGATTAACAAGTTTCTCTTTCACACATTTTTTTTTTCTGCCATTTGTTGAGCTATTTAGCGGATTTTAGCTTTCTGTACACGGATGTGATGCAATTTCTGGGGACAGTAGTTATTTAGCAAACAAAATTTAATTAAACAAGATTAGCCTTTGAAATTGAATCTCATATTTGTTTTAAAATGTCCTAAACTAAAAATAAATTTTGTATCATTATAAAATAATTGAATATATAGACCCAGTAATTGGAACAAACTAAGATTATGACAGTCAGTGGGCACGAACATAATTTGTCAGGCTCTGTGTACACATTATTTGTATGAAAAATTTATATTTTTTATTACTTAGTTATCTACATGTTTTGTACGTGTATACCACTATACATTTCCCTTATAACATAGTTTTAATTGCAATTACTTTTTAATAACTGTTCTGTGACATTGTTTTGTACTTTTCTAGGAGAATGAACTATATGATAAAATAAATTCTGACATCTCGGCTACGCAACTCAGGATTCGAGGTATTTTGCCACCGAGACACCCTATACGCCAATGACTTGCGCGTGTATGTATATACATATTGTAATGTGTGCGTCAAGTATATTTTCAAAATGGATAACAGATTTTATTTTTTATTTTTTTATCTATTTATTTGTTTATTTTAAGAAAGACTGCGTTTACAAAGTGATTACATGAAAAGTTTTATACATCTTCTATTTACACATATAGCCTAAAATTAAATATTATTTACAGGGTGGCCAAAATTAAAGTGCACGTGTTTGAAAGACTCTACAAGATAAACATTTGGAACATTTTTAAAAGCTTTGGTATTTATATTATTTAGAGTATGCGGAAACGAGTTATGCAATAAAATTGATTAGTTCAAAATTTTACCAATAGAGGGCTCTAACATGTTAGGATGTTTAATTAGGAAATATTAATAAAATATAACTCATTTTAAATCAATATGTTTTGAGACGACGATACTCTTTCATAGCAGCACTATAATTTCTATCATTTTGATTTAACAAACAAAAAAAAAAAAACAATTAACAAGGCTTGGCTTTTTTTTTTTTTTTTTTTTTTTTTGGCTAAAATTTTAGTGCTCAATAGGCTTTTCATGGCTAAAACCTTAAACTAGAATCCTGTGAAATTTGCGATTAAAGAATTTTAAAACTTATAGCTGGTAGGAAATTCTCCATTTTTCTTTTCTTATTTTATTGATATACAGCGCCATATATTGGAGAATTTTTAAATTATTTTTTTTTATTGTGAAACTTGTTTCCGCATGCTCTAAACAGTATAAATACCAAATCTTTTTAAAATATTCCAAATAGTTTAGCTTGTAGAGCCCTTCAAGCACGTGCACTTTAATTATGGCCACCCTGTATATAATAAAAAATAATAATAATTAAAAGACAAAAAATATTATTCTAGAAGTAGTCTGCATATCGCTTGATGCATTTTCTACTATTGGTGTCAGAGAAAAAAAAATTACTCATAAGCAAAGCATGAGATTTGGCTACGATCTTTACAAATATTACATTACCTTCTGCTATATCTAAGAAATTACCATAAATTTCTTATTAACCAGGTTTGAAAAGCGTACAATTGCAATTATTCTAATAAAAAAATCTCAGGCGTTTCCTTTCTCATCCTTTTTTTTTTAATGTAAAAACAATAAATATGGCATAAATGCTGTAATTACATAAATTAAAATTTGGAAATGAATCATTCAAATGCAGTGTCACGTTTCCACACATCATTAAGAACAAGCTTTTGATTGTCATCGCATATTATATGTAAACTACATTATATTGTCTGTCCTGAATATGTAAAAAAATGTTTAATTCATATCTTTTTCACAGAGGGAGATTTGTACACTTTCCGGTGTCATGAGAAGGGGGGGGGGAGGGTATTTTAAATCTCCAATGGGAATTATTAAAATTTTCAGAAGGGAGCTTTCTTTCCCTCCCTGGCAGTCTTATGAATTAATCAGAATCTGAATTGACTGTTTAAAAGTCTTACAATGAAATTGAAGGGTTTGCTGCAAAAAAGAGGTAGCTCCATTTTTTATATGTCTACATTTTTATTCAAAAAAAGTTACTCAGAATAGGTATTTTTTGATATTATTGGTGGCAAATAGGTGTATGGACTAATGCATAAGTAGAAAAAATACTTTTGACGAAACTTTAAAGTTTAATTATTAAAAGTCTTTTTTTTTCTAGATGTTTGATGCCGACACAGTGCATTGTTCCGTAAAATTTTCAGTATCTTTTAAAAGGTGATAAAATTTAAAAATATGCCAAAAGTTTAATTTCAAAGTTTACACAGTTTTTTAAAAAAATACTTTAGACCTTTTTAATAAAATGCACTACGTCAGCATCGGATGACTACTTTCTAATGGTAAAAACCGTTTTTCGATAATTATATTAGGTAATAAGTAATCACATAATTAAATTTTCCCATAGGTTAACAGGGTATTTCGCAGTCAGCAAAGGAAAAAACCCGCATCTATGAAGCATCCCCATAAAAACACATTTTTAGGTGCGTTCGTAATTATATAAACACACCTAGTCGTCGCCTGGTCCGTCCGTCTGTCCGCTTATAACAGCGCAAAAACTACCCAACCGAATGGTTTGAAATTTTATATATATAATCGTTACAGAGTTATATATACATAATCGTTGCAGAATTTTGTCGAGTCATTTCAATTTTTTTGAAAATCAAATCAAAACTTAAAAAGGTATTAATAAAAGTTTTCTTTATTCTATTAAATTCTATCATACCTAATTAATTCAGTGATATCCCATGATAGGTAATAATTTCAGGTTGCCATGGGGATTACGTCATATTTAAGATGGAATCACATTATTTCAGTATTACTGAATTTAAAAACCGAATTTGTATACTAAAATTGTTTAATTACAGCTGCTAGTTTAATGCCAGTTGATTTTTTGAGTGGAGAGAATTTCTTGAACTTCCCTTACCCTCAAATATTTGAATAGCTGTTTTAACTGGTTAGAGAGACCTGTAAAATTGTTTGGCGTTGTCTGAATATATACCAGAAGAAAAACGTCTACGTGCGATAAATCATTTGAAAGCTGCTAGCAAGGCTTGTACAGACAAGTTTGATACCAGTTCAAGATGAACCGCTTTCGTACATCACATACAGACGAATACAGCGATATAAGATTTTATTTTAATTTTACTTCTTGGTATATTTGGCTTAGTAAAAAAGGTACCTGCAAAGTCTAAGCCCACTTTTAAGAATGTACGGATTGGAATGATTCTGTCAACCGGAAGAACTACCATCATTTGTTGACAGGCTTGGGCCAACCTTCTTAACGCCGCGACCTGATATATCCGTTCACTATGCTGTAGGTTTCACAGCAATACAAGGTTTGTTTAAATTAATATAATTCTACAAATATAATACATTTTTTAAAACATCAAGTAAGGATTGTTACTCTCAAGGATTATACTTATATACGTAATTAAGTTTTTTATCTCAAGTTTGAAAATTCAGATTTTTTAAGCATTTAAAAAAAATTACAGAGAAAACAACATTACAAATTTGCCCTTTTGCTCGGTGGTCAGGGGGCAAAGCACACACTTGTGGAGCTCTTGTTGGACAGTAGAACGGCCATTTACAAACCAATATTGTTGGCGTATTGTAGCAAGTACTAGCCGTGTGCCTGCATGTAGATGTCGTTCGTGCACATATTTTATTAACAACTTAGTAAATAAACTATTTTTAGGAAGAATCATGGGGTACTTCCTGTCAAAACTTAATGAGTCATGTTGCGAAAAACGACCGCCCACTCGTAATATATCAGCCGAATCTATAAATGCATTTAAAGATAGCAATTTGCTATTGCTTGGGAAAGGCTTTTTATCCTTTAGTAATTTAATTTCTGTCTGAAATTCAGAATTTTGTATAATTCTCACTATAGAAATGATAGATGTAGATATTTGTCGTGCGCTCAGATTTCCGATATTTCTTGTAGAATTATGTCTACCGTTATGAATAAATCGAAGACACCACCGTATCACTCGTGTTAACTCACTAAAGTTTGAAAATTTTAGAATAAAATCTGGAAGGACATGTATTTGTGTGATGTTACTGACAGATTCAACTTCTTGATCTAACTCAGAGATAGGACTGTTTAAGGGGATTGGAAATGATTCTTTTGATGACAGCCATGGAAGCCCATGCCACCACAGATGATTATTAATGAGTTTTTGCGGTGGAATACCACTGGAAGCTGCATCTGCAGGATTTAAAATTCCTGGAACAGGATTCCATTCGGCAGAAGGCAATACTGTTTGGACTTGCCGTACTCTATTTAATGCGAACTGATTTCACTTTAAAGTGGCTATTTTAGCCAGATGAGTACTATTTGAGAGTCTGTCCATAGGAAAACATTATCAATGTTCGTCGATAAAGTATCGATAATAAGTGAACATAACTTGGCTAATAACAGAGAGGAACAAAGTTCAACGCAGCAATTAAATTGACGAATATTTCGTCAAGAGTAATGACACGTAAATAGGTGACAGTAACATAAGTTTTCCCTGAGTTATCACAAAATCCATGTAATTGAATTCGGATGCCTTTCTTATGGTACGAGTTGGTATACCGGGGAATTTCAATGGACTTTAACAAATGAATTTCTTTCAAAAATTGATTCCATACTTGTAATATGGAATTTGAGATTTCCTCGTCCCAGGGAATTTTATCTCTCCAGAGATTTTTCAACATGATTTTCAAGCTTATAGTTATAGGTAAAAGAAATCTTAATAGATCGAAGATGGTAGACACTACCGATAACAAATCTCTTTTAGTTTTCGCCTCCTTAAATTCATTAAACCGAATTTTCAACATATCATGGGATGAATCCCACAACAATCCGAGAACCTTAACAGCTTCATCGCTTTCAATGATAGTCTGCGATGAAGCTTTAAGCTCGTTTGGTAAATTAGCTATTATTTCAGGTACGTTAGAGGTCCGTTTACGGAGATTAAAGTCTCCTCTTTTGCTTACATGAATGAGCTCTGTGGTTAAAACTTGAGTATTTTCCTTGGAATCTGAACCCGACAACAAATCGTCAACATAGATGCTGTCGCGAATGATTTGAGAAGATTTTTTAAAAGAATGTTCATTATCTGTTGCTAATTGATTTAATGTTCTAATTGCCAAAAATGGCGCACAAGCAGTGCCATAGGTTACTGTTAACAACCGATAGATTTGAATGTCTTCTTTTGAATCGAACCGCCATAGAATACCTTGGTAATCTACATGTTTTGGATCGATGAGAATTTGCCCGAACATTTTTTCGATGTCCGCACTAAAAAAGATTGGATGCATTCTGAATTTTAATAGTAACTGAAAAATATCTGGTTACAATTTCGGACATACTTCCAAATAAACATATAACGAGCGACCTTCTGAACCAACTTGGCCTGTATCGAATACTACCCGAAGTCGAGTTGTAAAACTATCCTCTCTTATTACCCCGTGGTGTGGGAGATAAAAATGATCTGGATTTGAAATTTCTGAGGCTGGTACAAGTTCCATGTGTCCCAAATCGATATACTCCTTCATGAATAACGAATATTGTTCCTTAAGTAAAGAATTTAATGGAAGTTTATTTTCTAAGGAATTGAAACGCCTTAAAGCTTGATTTTAGACTTTCTGAGAACAGGTATAGATTTAAATGGACGATCCACGATATATCTTCCTGATTCTGCACGTGAAACCGTCTTTGTATAATTATCTTCCATAAGAGAAACCGGATCATAACTAGGAACTGATTGAATTTATCAAAATTTTTGTAATTGTGAACTTATTTGTGTCGTAACATGACATCTAACTGAAGAATTGTGATTTGAACAACTCGAACAAATTACTCCAGATAATATCCAACAATCCAACCCAGTTTCGTATTAACAGTACTCAGTGATCCTTTAGGACCTAGAATGGATTCTCCGATTATGATGTTAGCAAATAAATCTGCACCTATGAGTCCAATGGAATTGGACACGTGGAAGTTAGGATCCGCCAGTTTTAATTCTTCAATATGAGGCCAATACTTATTAGTAAACAAAAAGTTTGGTAAATTTGGTGTGATCTGATTAACAACTAAAGCATCTAACTGAAAAGTTTCTTTTTTTTTAAATGTGGAAAATTTTTTAAAGAAACTTCCTTAAGAGCTGTCTCTGCGATTAAATTGTTGATTCCTGAAATTTTATGAATTGTAGGCCTTAAAGGAAGACCTAAATTTCTACAACATGATTTTGAAATTAAACTCTTTTGAGAAGCGCTAACGATCTTAGTTCTACAAGGAATTAATTTTTTTGTTTTAGATTTCCCATGTATAATGGCAGTAGCCAATAATGTTTGAGAATTTTTATTAAAAGTTTGACTACTAAAACAACTAGATTCATCTACTTGAACATTTGAATTATTTTCGCTGTTTGGGTTTATAACCCGCTCTTGTTGTCTAAAAGAATTCTGTGATGCAGAACTAGACTGCTCATTATGAAGGATTGAATGGTGTTTTAATTTAAAATCTTTAGATGTGGTGATAATCAGACAATTAGCTACAAAGTGATTAAATCTTAAACAGTTGGTGCATAAGTTTTTGGCTTTTACGAATCGACAACGTTGATCAACGTTTGAATTTTGGATTTCAGGGTATTTGTAAAGTGCATGCACTTCATTACATTTTGGGTATAAAGTATTTGAAGATTTATTTACATTATCCATAACAACTGCATTTGCAAGACATTTTTTTAGACATGTTGAGATTTAAAATCAAATTTATAATTAGGTTTAGTTTCAGACCTAATAAATTCAGCATTACAACATTGCAAACTGCGCGCATGCTTTTCCAAAAACATCATTAACATATCATATGTTGAAAAATCATCCTTATTTAATGATAACTCCTATTGTTTTCTTAAAGAGTCATCGAATTTAGTTTGCACAATATAAACTAAAAAAAATCATCAAATTCATTAAATTCAAATTTTAGAGATTTCAAATTTCTAATCACTCTATTGCAATTATCTAATAACACAGGTCTAAAATTGTTTTCTGCATGGGCGCTTTTAATGGTTTTGCATTCATAAATTTTGGCAACAGCGAATATGCCAAATTTCTACGATTATCATATCTATTAACTAGAGTTTCCCGTTCTTGTTTATAATTATCACCAGAAATACAAAATCCTGACATTAATTGAGCAGAATAACTTTTGACACTTGCTATTAAATAAGAAAAATTTAATTGATCGGAAAAAGTTTCATTCTTATGAATTGCCGTTAAGAAAGTTTCCTTGAATGTAATCCAGTTATTTACATCACCGTAAAATACGGGTACTTGAAATTTAGGCAATTTTATTGGATTTTCCGTAACTGAGCTATCATCTACTGCATCACATCGGTTTTCTTTGTTTTCGTTCTTAGTTGCAATAAACTGATTAAATTTTACATTATCGTCTACCATTAAATATTTTGCTTCAGTAAAAGAATCATACAACGACTCAATTGTCTCTTCAGCTATTCCAAAGTAAGATTTCTTGAAGTCATTTTCAAGAATATTAAGCTCTGATCTTAATATTTCATCTAACTGCGAATTTTCTTTTTCAATCGCTTCATATAGCTAATCCCTATACCTTTATATTTCTTTTGCAGTGAAATTGAATTTAGATTCCGAAGCGATTTCGGCTTTTGTTTTTGTCATAATGATAGTTTAAATAAAGATTTAATTATTATCACTAGCCGACTCTGGCAACACGACGGACCACAATAGATTATGTATAGTTTTAAAGAATACAGAATAAAAACATGGAAATTCTAAACTGAATAAGAAAAAAGCTACGCACCTTGATTTGTGCCGGCTGTTCAGACTCTAAGATTCATTATGCAGCGAATTACTAATCCTTAATCATTTAGTCATTTTCGTAGAATAACACAAAATTTAAAAATAGTGATTTCCTAATCAAAACTAAATTTTTAATTCGAAGCATGGAATAAAATCACAGCAGATTCCTTCAAAAACATTAGCAATTTCTTATAAATAACTGTGTTTCTTAAAATTAAATAATGGAGGCATAATTTTACAATTTTCATACTTGAGATTTTTTGTTTTACATTTTTAATAAACAAGAATCAGACTTTTTTATTTAGAATTCAGTATTTACAGCACTCTCAGAATCAAAACAAAACATCGAATGAATTTGTCCGGAAAACAGATCAGCACACATACAAATAATCTAATACACTGGCCTCCAAAAGTTAAGGTACAGTCGGTTTTTTCCGTCTAATTTGCAAATGAATGAATATAGAAACAACAAATTTGAAGGAAATGTGCGCTAAACTGTTATTTATTAAATGCGACATAGAAATTTACTTAAGTTAAACGTATAAATGAAATTACAACAAAAAAGCACTCATGGTGGAAAATTCCATTCTTGGAGAAATCAGTACATCGCAGTATTATGCAGTAAAATATGACAGAAACATTAAAAAACTGGTTCTAATACGGAATATGTCCTCCCCGGATTTGAAAGCATTGGCGGCATCGACTTTCCATGCTCTCAATTAAATTGTCGGACACCGAAATAGGTAACGCTGACCAGACTTGGAGTAAGCCTTGTTCCAGCTCATTTAATGAACTTGGAGGAGGACTTAAAGCCGCAACCTGTCTTCCAAGATAGTCCCAAAGATGTTCTATCGGATTCAAGTCTGGAGAGTGAGCTGGCCATTCCATTCTCTCCAAACCGTGATCCGCAAGATAATCCTCAACAACCACAGCTCAGTGTGGTATCGCATTATCATCCATTAGCATGAAACCTTTGCCAATAGCACCGGCATATGGGCGCACACATATGAATCAAGAATCTCATCCCGATATCTCGCACCAGTCACAGCTCCTCCATGGAACACATGCAGGTCAGTGTGGCCTCCGAGTGATATCCCTACCCAAACCATGATTCCACCGTGTCTGTATCTGTGTGTTTCGACAGTGTTTGATTGATGGTATCGAGTGCAATGTTCTCTCCAGATCAGAAGACGTCCTGAATCGCTCTCCAGTGTGAATATGGACTCGTCTGTGAAGAGTACAGAAGCCCACTGTTGTCTGGTCCAGGAAACATGTTCTCTTGCCCAACATAAGCGGGCCCTTCTCTGTCGTCTGTTGAGGGGGACAGACACAACTGGTCGCCTTGCATAGAAACCTGCATTGTGAAGACGTCTTCGCACCGTAGTAGCGGAGATTCTTCTCCCTGATGCTGCAAAGTGGTCTGCAATGAGTTGCGGCACAGTAGTGTGTCTTCTCCTTTGGGCCGAGAGAGCTAGAAACCGGTCTTCTGCAGGTGTTGTAACACGTGGGCGGCCTGGAATATGTCTTCTGGACACAGAATCTTCGGATTCATACTGATCCCAGAGTCGTTGGACTACACTGCGAGACACATTGAGCCGTCTAGCAGTATCGGCCTGTGACAACCCCATTTCCTTCCATCCTACCGCCCGCCACCTTAATGAATCGGGCAAACGACTTCTAGACATTTCTAGACTCTACTGGCTGTTGTGAACAAAACTGACAACAATAGTTTGAATGCAACAAAACTTACACGCGAAATTACGAAAGCTTCGTATTTGCATATTTTTCTCTCATTCACAAATACCTATTCTTTTCTATAAAATAAAAGTGGTAGCTGTAATTTTTGCGGAAGTTTTTTTAAAGCTTATTATTGTCATTCATATAAACTATGAAGTTTAATCTGACTGCCATTTTTTGTCTGGCGAGCTTCGAAAAACATGTTGTACCTTAACTTTTGGAGGCCAATGTAAAATAAATGAAGGAAGAATTAATACATACATATAAGAAAAATATAACAGAATTTTTAAAACATAGTAATAATTGAAGTTATGCAAATTAAGAAATTAATAAAATGTCCTTTCTTTTTTTCTGACGTAGTAAAGAGTTATTTGAAAGTAGCCACTTTTATACTTCTGTGGTGCTGCCATCTATTGTGTTTCGATGAAATCAAAGCTGTACAGTAGCCATACAACTGACTAGTGGATCTGCCGGTCTCGGTTCTCCCACGGATGTCGTCGTGGCTGTGAAAGGGCTTGCTTCGGGACTGTCGTTGTTCGTGGTGAGCTTTTCTGTCTAGAGCTGACGAAACTGACGTCTGTCGTCTTTCGGAATTACTGTCGAATCTGTTGTGCAGACTTTCTTTGGTTTTCTTTCCTCAACTGGAGTAAGAAATCATTGGGTGATCAGATACCGGGAGCGTTATTGTTTTCACCTGGGCTTTCTTAATTGATGCTAATGATTCTTGCTAATGATCCTTTCGAGCTGCCCCCAGCTATGACGTGTCCGATGTTATAAGTATGATAGAGGTAGCGCTGGCTTCAAATGGAACCGTTCTCATTTAATAGGAACAAATGTATTTATTATTTTCTGTACTTCAAAAACAAAATACATATTTCTTGAATAAATTAATATTTCAGAACAATAAATAAGAAAGAGGGTTCGTTTAGCTTTTAATCAAAATATCAATTGAGATAAAGTCCAACACTTATCAAAGTGTGTGCGCACAGCACGAAAAAAGTATCAAAATCCACTCAAAAATGGGCGCGGAACGGGGAAATCTGCTCGCTTGCTTGAACCCTTCACAAAATTTTTTCTCGAAGTCAAGATGCGCTTGCAAATAAAACAGGAATGCGTATTCTCGCCACCCTAACGAAACAGGAACTCTTTCTCAGTAGACAAGTTTGACATACATCGATCTCAAAACATTAGCCGGAGAAAGGCTTTTCAAACGGGGATCTAATATGATCACTCGAAGTGTTCACCCGGAGCCACGACTCCTTTATCCAGATTCTAGTGGACTGAATTCTAATTCCAAACATTCTGTTTAAAATCATTTCTGCCTCGTCATATATCTTCTGTTTTTCACCTGAATAAAATAGAGGTTTTTCCAGCCAGTAGAAACTCTTAAAAATGAGATCACTAAGAAAGTCTGCTATTATTGGAGAATGAGGATTTTTCACGGTGTCCTCTCGAATGCCTCTTTCACTTTCGTTCACGTACCTTTGGGGTCTGTCAGCATGATGAAAGATGCGCCATCCGGTTCGTTCTATTATCGTAGCAGCCTCTAAAACTCCAAGATGGAAGATGGATTATGATGAATCGAAATACTTGATGTTTACCGGCATATTTGTGGACTCTGCTGAAAAATCTAAGGATAATCTATTTTACATGGAAAATCTTCTATGCTGATTTTTGGGCTGCATACAGGGGTTTCGAGTGAGATTTTGTAGATTTCTCACAACAGCACCAAAAAGCATTTTTAAATGAAAAATATCAATTTTTTATTCAAATAAAGCCGTGAAATTCATAAAAATCCGTACTTTCGTCTTAACTCTTTCAAGGTCGGTGGTTGCACACATGACCACGTATATTTAATTCTAAACTACCAAGTCGCCCCCAGAATATTTTAATAAAATTTCCCTTTCCCAAAGTACGTTAAGAGAAGCAAGTATATTTATTTTCTAATAAATTTATTTGTAAATTCTGGTGTTAGTCAATCATTTCTTCCAGGGTTTTACAAATTTCATAAAATGTGGTTGTGGTAACGTGAACGCACATATGTATAATCAAACGTTTCATATCGTTTTAAGTGAAAAAAAACTTTATTCCAAAATAACAATTAAATGAAAAATATGAAATGTTGATGAGTATTTACAAAGCATGTTCGCCCAATTTCAGGAACAACATCCAGACAAGTTCAGAAAACCTCTTCAATCCTCGATCTCCAGAACTCACAAACCAGCGTCCTTTATATAGCGAAAAAAAACTGCATCCTACCGCTGCATAATCTTCTGTGATTGACATCTCCTTTCATTAATTTACTTTCATTTTTCAAAAGCACTATAAATTTCCTTTCTTTGGGTTTTGCTACTTATGCAAAATGAATTCCTAATACATTTTGATATTCCTAAGACGAATTTGTCATCAAAACAATTCACACACAGTTGTCATGGCTTATTCAAGATGGAAAGATTTCCACTTTTACTTGAAAACGAAAATGAGGTTTTTCATTCAACAGGATTATCCTCTTTCAATGGGTGCCAATCAAGAAATCTAATCCCATTATTCGGGGATTATCTTAATCCCACTAGTAAGTACCAAATTGATGGGTCAATTCGTCCCAATACCTCCTCCTTAAGGAAAAATTTCTGCAAGAAATTTGTCATGTACATGAAATACACAATAAGATCTTTTAATCAACTTCCAAAGAGGTCATTAGTCATAAAGGAAATTAGAATTGCACAGGAAATCCCTACCGAACACAAATTTTTCCCATGCTCAGTATTGAAAGAATACATTATCAGTATGGTTCACCATAACTTTTTCCTAACAATAGCTTAGTATGATTCTAGAAATAACTTGTAATTTTGATACCATAAGAAATAATTTTGAAATATTCTATACACATATAATACCAACACAGTTTACAATTTACATCATTCTAACATAAAAAAAAAATTAAGAATATATCTATATACAACACAATACCTTATACAATTTTCTTAAAAACATTTTACTTGAAAACTTAATTTTTTTATTTTCCGCCAGACCGAAAACCTACATATGAAAGTATGCCTGTATACATAGTCCATCTGCGTTCCCATGTAACTTTCCAGGCTTATGTTTGACTTCAAAATTTAATGATTGAAGAAATAAGGCCCAGCGTGTCAAACGAAAGTTAGTTCCAAGCATTTTTTTCAAATAAACCAAAAGATTATGATCAGTTTGCAATTAAAATTTTAACCCAGCTAAATAATAGTTTAATTTTTTTAAACCATAAACTATGGCTGCTAATTCCCTTTCTATTGTACTGTAGTTTTGCTCAGCGCGCGAATTTTTTTTACTTAAATATAAAATAGGGTACTCCTCAACCTGGATTATTTGAGATAAAACGATTCCAGCCTCATATGGACTCGCATCAGTTTGCACAATAAATTTTTGCGTAAAATCGGGTGCATATAATACTGGATTGCCTTTAATTCGTTGAATGATTCGTTACATTTAACATCTCATTCTATTTTTTATTTATTTATTTTTCCTTTTAGCGCATCCTTTAACGGCACTGCTATTGTAGCATAGTTCTTGATATACTTAGCGTAATAACCGACCATCCCAAGATATGCCCTTAATTGAGTTTTATTTGTTGGTATAGGGAAATCCTTAATATCTTGTATTTTAGCCTCCCCAGGAGATCTCTTTCCTGACCCAACTTCAAGACCAGAAAATTTGACATGATCCTGTGCAAATTTACATTTGGATGGTTTCACAGTTAAGTTAGCCTCCCTCAAACGTTTAAGCACTATCTCCAGATCCTTCAAATGCTGTTCCCATGTTGAAGAATATATGGCTATGTCATCGATATACGGTACCGCAAAAGCCTCTAACCCATTTTAAACTATAGCAATTAGCCTACAAAAATAATATGCCGAATTAAGGAGCCCAAACATCATAACCTTCGGGATAAACATGCAAAAGTGCGTAACAAAAGCTGCATATCTTTGCGCTCTCTCTATTACAGGAATTTGAAAATAGCCCTTTGTCAAATACATAATTGAGATGTAGGGTGCTACACTAACCTTCTCAACCACCTCCTCTATATTAGGAAAGGGAAAAATTCCGTCCTAGTTTTTTTATTAAGGTTTCTGTAGTCAACACATGGGCGAGGATCTTTTCCCGCACATTCAACCAAGATCATCGTTAACGCATAATCCGATTGACTTACTTCTATCACCCCCAGATGTAAAAGCCTCCAAATTTCTTCACGCAGGATTTCCATTTGTCTTGGCGACATGCGATATGGTTTAGATCTTACAGGAATATCATCAGTCAAGATAATATCCATCTCAACAAGAGCTGAACTACCGAGATCAGTAGAAAATACCTTTTTATGGCGTTCTATCATCGACTGAAAATCACATATTTGCACTGTTGATACCCTTTTTTCTAATTCCCTATTTTTTACCAGCTCCCAAAAATCAAATTGAGTGGGATCCGCCATTGGGTAAAATATTACTGCCTCATTTTCAATAGACTGGCCCACTTTATCAACTAATAAATTAAGAAATTCTGGTCTACTATAATATGGTTTGATCAAGTTGACATGGTAAATGGTTGCCTTGTTTCTTTTCTCTGGAATGTCAATTGTATAATTCGTATGGGAGATAACCCCAGTGATAGTACCTGGCCCAATCCAATTTACTGCCATCTTATTTGGTTTAGACGTGGCCAACACTAACACTTTATCCCCCACATTAAACTTTCAATACACAGTATTTTTGTCATACCACTGTTTACGTTTCACTTGACATTCCGCCATTCATTCATATGCCAAATCTTGGAAACGTTTTAATATGTTTCTAAGATTCAAAATATAATCTACTACATTTTGATCTATATCTTCCTTTTCCATCCATTTTTCATAAACCAGTGTATGAGGCATCCTCAAGTTTTTTTCCGTGCACTAATTCCGCAGTACTAAAACCTGTACTCTCATGACTCTCACCCTACATAATGCAAATCACCATTGGTAAAAGAAATTCTCAATCCTTTCCCGATTCCAAACACAAGGTTCTTAATACTTTTTCAAACTACCGTGCATCCCCTCCACAATGTTTGATTCTGGAAGACACAGAGAACTATGCACAACCTTTATACCAAATTTGTTAAAAAATTCAGATGTTAATTCACTTGTGAAATATTTCCCCAAATATTTCTGTACTTCCCTTGGATATCCTGTTCTGGAAAATATTTGCAAAAACACATCAATTACCGAAGCATAACTTAAATTTTCCACTGGTATAGCATCCGGATATTTTGAAGCATAACAAATTGAAGTAATCAAGTACCTGTTATATTTTTCACTTAGACTTAAGGGCCCCAAAGCATCAATATTAATTCTCGAGAAAACTTCAGAGATTATTGGCACGTTTCAATGGCGCCTTTTTCTTATCTCTATTTTTCACAACTTTCTGACAAGGGTCACAAGTCCTCACAAATTCCTCTATTTCTTTATAACAATTTGGCCAAAAATAACACCTTATTATTCTATCCTTTGTTTCTGTTGCTCCTAAATGCCCCGAAACTTCTTCATGACACATTTTCAAAATTCTATTACGAAACTCCAACGGTGAAACTAATTGCAATTTCTCATCACCACTGTTAGATTTCAAAATTCTCACAAGTTTGTCATCCATCACTTTAAACTCAGTTTCCCCCACATGATTAGCTTTTTCCCATAATTCTTTTAAGGTTGAACATTTTTTTTGCGCTAAGATGAAATCTTCTTAAGATAAAATCAGATAAAATTACAGATAAAATTACAGATAAAATTATCAGATAAAATTACAGCAAAAGACTTCTTTTGCTGTAATTTTATCTAATCCAACATCTGTTTTTTCCTCCCATTCCGGCAAAACAGGAAGATCTTCATTTATAACTTCATCTTCCCCGGATTCTTCCGTTTGCTCACATTCTTCTCCCACATCTACCTGCTCAGAAACCAAAATCTCTTTTTCTCCACTTTGTCTTTCTTCTAATTTTTTAAGGACTCATTCTTAGTTCTAGTAATTATCATATTTAATGTAATTTTAGAATCACGATTCTTTTCGATAAGCTCAGCCATCCTACTACCTAACAGATAATAACCCTGCTCTAAATCCGCAAATTTAACAGCCGCCTTGGTGGTAATATGCCCAAAATCCCCTTCTATAGTCACCTAAGCTAATGGTAAACATTTGCACTCATTATCTAACGGTTGTCTTACCCAAATAGCTTCCCCAACTAAATCTTCATTTTTAACCCAGTTTTTATCACATAAATCAATTCCTGCTTCCGTGTCTCTTAAATAGCTTCTTTCAACCCCATTTATAGCAGCCTTTTTTTAGATAAGGCTTAAAACAATCACCCAAATTTATACCATCTCCCAATAATTTATTACATCACCCTGATTTTTCTTTTTTATCCATTCCGGACATTCCGGTTTAATATGCCCAGGTTTCAAACAAAAATAACAATGAATTTGTCTTTTTTTTCTCAAAAGCATGGTCCTTCTTAAATTGGGCAGTCTTCACTGTATCTTTTCTATTCTCAAAATCCTACTTAGGTTTAATTACATTCTTACTTTTAGAATTGAAGTTATCTTTTTGATTTTCCTGAAAAGATTTTTTTTCTCAAGGTTTTCTTTCCGACCTCTTAAATTCCCTTCTAATATTTTCATACTTATCCGATTTTTCCGCGAGCTTCGAAACAATCTTAATTTCCTCTCATTCATCCATAAAATTTTCCTTTATCTCAAAAGGGACACTTTTTCAGTTGTTCCGTGAGCATGAGTTCTTTTAGTGATTCAAAACCCTCACTTCTAAAGACTTTAATCAATTATCAAGATAACCCCTTAACTCATAAATCAGTTCTACTCATAATTCACGTGGTTATCTGTGATGATTTTCAAATTTTTGCTTTAAGACACCTGTACTCAGCTTAAAACTATCTAACAAAATTTTCTTTATATGCTGAAAATCATCGCATTTGTCTGCTGGTTGTTTAACTATAATTTCGGCAATATCCGAAGGTAATAAAGGAATTAATTGACTAACCAAATCCTCCTGAGAAATTTTAGCTTTCTCGGCTTGTCTTTCAAAAATCATAAAGAAAAGAGTAATATAAATTAATTTTGAGTCAAAACGCGGAACTAAACCGTTTACGTTTATCTTAGGAGATCTATATAAATGTACACTTAATTCATTTGATGAAACGCTAACACTATCCGTAGACTTTTGAATACGCAATTTTTCTAATTCCAATTGTTATTGTTTCTCAAGTTTATGTAATTCAAGTTGTTGCTTTTTTTTAAATTTATATGCCTCAAGTTATTTCTCAAGTTTATCTAATTCAAGTTGTTTCTCAAGTTTATCTAATTCAAATTTCTTAAATTTTTCTTTTTCTTCTTGCGCAATCCAATCTAATTCAATTTGCTTCTCTTTTTCTTTACGATCTAATTCAATTTGTTTTTCCTGTTCTTTCCGTTCTGCTTCTTCTTCAAAAATACATTGCACGTGAATTTTACCGAAACTTTCATTATAATCCCCTGCATCAACAATAGCCTGAATTATAGTTTGATTTTTACACGTTTTTGACACACTGGTCTCAAATTCCTCTGCTAATAACAGCAAGACGCTTTTCTTATATTTTCCTAAATACTCTGCCATATTTTCCCGCAAAATATAATAAATTTCAAAATATCTGATATATTCAATTTACAATAATACAATAAATACAGAAATATATTTTTTTTTCGGTAAACGTATAATAATGTATTAAAAACGACACAACTTTAATATAGCCAATTATCATGCAACAGTGACGTCTTTCAAATCGAGTATATCCCCAAAATAAATTTTATACCCAACAGTACAGTATAACATAAATTTATTTTTAAACTTTAAACATAATCATCCACAGTATACCCATAAAATTAAGCTATAACTTTATTACTGTAAAAAATAAAAATGCATGTAAACCAAACTCTTATTTCCAAAAGTTTTATACAAAATTATGATTAAAATAACCTGATTAATACTCAATTAATCAATAACAATTTACTATACCCCAAGTAAATTATAACATATGCATAAGTATATATAATTTTCTTAACCCAATATAATACCTTACAGATACCAGAAAATAAACAAACATAAAAATTCTATCTAAAAATTTAAATACTAAATTAGTAGTTTCCCTAGAATTCTTAATTTCTCATAGAGTTTTGTTCGAAAAATAAAAATACACACAACATTTAATTTAAAACAGACCTCTATAGAAGACTTCATAAAAGAGCTTACCTCCAGACGTAGATATTTCCTACACACTGATACCAGGCTTCTTAGCACTTTTAAATATGATACACACACACCTTTGAAGATTTGAAGACATTTAATCACTTAATTCACTGATGAGGCACTAAATTCACATTAGTTCAATGTTGAATGTGTAAATTAAATATAAGTCACATAAGAGGAATTTACATTTGTATAAGTATATTTTATACACGAAATTTTATTCAACTTCAGCAACATATGATGTTTAGTGGTTGAAATATAAGTATTATTTTAAGGATAGGATATAAAATCTCTTGTAAAAAGAAATGGGTATTCTAATGAAATTAAAATAGTAAATGCATTCAGATGTATACTCAAGAAATGAAATAGCACAATTACTGGAAATTGATAACATAAATTAAAGCGACAACGGGGGATTCAGGGGGGCGGAGCCCCACCATATATAGCTATTTTGAAATAATTCTACCCTGTATTTGAAATAATTGTACTCTGATATAGTTATTTTGTATAGTTATTTTGAAAAAATACAGTAATAAGTAGTTTATCCTATCATTGCATAACATTGTGTTTAATGCGATACTTCTAAAATTTCCGGAACTTTTGATAAATTTTATATTTTTATAAATGTATAAATAACTTTAAAAAATAAATTTTAGGATATCAAATATTATGCATATAATGTTAAAAATTAGTGAGATAATTAAACAATGATTTTTAGAGCTGACGTTGAGGCCTTTGATCTGTAGATTTATTAGTACTTTAGCAAAACTTTGCCGATTAATTGCCGAAACGTCAGTTGAGGATCACTATGGAGACACGAAACGTTTTTGGTTTCCTTTTGACTGTTTGTCTATTCCACGATAACTGCCGCAAAAATAGTCCGATTAGATTGATTTTCGGTAGGTATGTTGGCGACGTACCCGGAATTAGCTGTATATTTTTTGGTTAAATTTGTTTCATTCATTCGAAACATACAGAACATTTTCTTTTAAATCATAAGGCTTTTCAATGGGGAGTCAGACGATTTTTTAATTTTAACATTCACCGAAAAGAAAATCACACACTGGAATAATTGTAAATGCTAAATTATGGATGCAAAATTTACGAAATGGAGATATTAATTTAATCCGATCACTTTAAAAATTTGCAATATATTTACTAGAATTTCGAAATTAATTGTATAAATTATTGGAAAAAATTATGCATTAATTTGAAAGATATGAAACCTTTTAATGTCTCATTTTTTATAAAAATTTGCAATGCATTTCTTTTTTTTCTCTCTCTTTCATTAAATGGTTGCCAATTCATCAATTGGTCATCAATTGGTTTCTGTCTTTCATTAAATGGTTGCCAAGCAACTATATTTCAAAGAATTAAACAACCAAGATAGTATACTACATATCTTCAATCCACTGGATATCTCTTGAAGCGCTTACACGTAGCACTAATATCTTTTATTGTCCTATTTCTACACCACACACAGCTTTAGTCGATACAGTTTTTCACCTGTTCTTTACTTGCTGGAACTCCAAGAAACAACTATATCTTCGACTAAATTTCTTGACTCCTCAACGATGTTGTCCGTTGGACGTAGCTGGCTCTTCATCTGTCTACCAGGTTAAACATAGGTTCATAATCTAATTCAATCTAGATCACATTATCCAGTAGCTGCCACCAATTAATTATATATATAATTGCTGTGGTAACGTGAACGCACATATATATAATCAAACGTTTCATATCGTTTGAAACGAAAAAAACTTTATTTCAAAATTTCAATTAAATGAAAAATATGAATTGTTGATGAGTGTTTTCAAAGCATGTTCGCACAATTTCAGGAACAACATCCAGAAAAGTTCAGAAAACCTCTTCAATCCTCGATCTCCAGAGTTCACAAACCAGCCTCCTTTATATAGCGAAAAAAATCTGCATCCCACCGCTGCATAATCTTCTGTGATTAACATCTCCTTTCATGCATTTACTTTCACTTTTCAAAAGCACTATGAATTTCCTTTCTTTGGGTTTTGCTACCTATACAAAATGAATTCCTAATACATTTTGATATTCCTAAGACGAATTTGTCATCAAAACAATTCACACACAGTTGTCATGGCTTATTCAAGATAGAAAGCTTTTCACTTCTACTTGAAAACGAAAATGATGTTTTTCATTCAACAAGATTATCCTCTTTCAATGGGTGCCAATTAAGAAAAATATTCCCATTGTTCGGGGATTATCTTAATCCCACTAGTAAGTACCAAGTTGATGCGACAATCCATCACACAGTAGCCAGCAAAAAATTCAAGTCGCCAATAAATAAATATATATCCCCCTTCTCCCAATCATTGATTTTCATAAATCACAAACTTTTTTTATAAATTAAGTGAGAAAAAATAATAGCAACTATAGATTAGAATTAATAGCTACATAGTTTATAGTAGTACATAATTTAGAAAAATAATATAAAATAAGTTTTCTAATGAAACTTATCAAATTTATATACTCTAAAAAATGAAATGCAGTAAAGATTGGATTAACCGATATGTTCGGGAAGTGTTGATTGCCGAATGCTTCAAATGTTCGGATAGTTGAGTGCTGCAAAATTTATATTTGATGAAGGGGCCGTCGTTAAAATAGTGAGGTAGGAAAACTGTTTTTTGCCTATTTTCCTGTCGAAGTCAGTAAAATAATTCAAATTTTATTATTTTAAAATTTGCTTTTGATGAATTTATTTTTGCCAAATTAAAAATGAAATTTAAAAATATATTTGTTGAATATAACTGAGTTTATTTTTTAATATTTTGTAACTTTGCAACATCTATATAATGAGACATATCTTATGAGGATTTTAATTTAACATTGTGAGATTATGACTAAGATGAGTAATATATGATGCTCTTGAAAGAAATTATAGGTAAGTAACATATTAATTGTAAAAAAAAGCTTATTTATATACATAAGCCGGCTCGAATAATAAAAATCATTACGTACTTATAAAATAAATTCCAGTATGATAAATATCAAAATTAATGACGTTTGCAAAGGGACTCAAGAGTCATTATATAATATGCATTGCTAAAAAAAAAATATTCTCTTGCACTCGTATTACGTAATGAAAATCATCTGGGAGATAAAAAGTTGCCGTTTGTGCTAAGAGTATTATATTGTGCTCTTTTCTTAGGTCAATTTTAGTTTAAAAAAAAAAAAAAAACAGATTAAATAATTTGTTACTAGATAAAAATGTTGATTGAAAGTGGTGATTTGGCGACCGCATTTGTCAAGCCCTGATTTCACCATTTTACAAACAGAATTACTCTACACTTTTGAAGGGGGTTAAACAAATGCCAAAGGTTAATAGCTGAAGAAATTGCCAAAGATTTTGCTACTTTACGGCAGCATTTTCTATTCTAATTATTTCAGTGTTTAAGCATTACATATCTTTTAAATTTGTGTTTCATTATATATATATATATATATATATATATATATATATATATATATATATATATATATATATATATATATATATATATATATATATATATATATTATTATTATTATTATTATTATTTGTATGTGAAGCGTTAATTTCGTTACGGAATATTAGCCAGAAACAAACGCTGAACTTTTTATATTGCTTTAATTGCAAACGGGTTAATCTTCCGTAATCGAGTTGCACGCGAAAGAGGTAGATTTTTTTTAAATTCATTTTTTAAAATTATTTTAAAAACCATAAAAGTCAGAAAGTTTAGATACAGTTTTCAAAAAATAGCATTTGAAAGTGCATTTTTTTCCCTATTCGATGGTGTAAACATTAAAATTATGTTATGTTTCGAAATAATTAAATTTGCGGAAGAAGGTAAATGGATTGTTTAGATTGTGGCCACCGTCGAAATGACTTCAGCGTTACTCACGGGCATGTTCTTGCTTTATAATATAGATTTTCTTGAAATTTTGAGGTATTAACATTCCAGTTGCCTTAAATTCAAACAAAATTTTGATTTTTTTTTTTTCTAAATTTCATGACCCTATAACCTATTGCTCTTCAAAGACTATCATACCGTCATTTCCATATCCTGAAATATGATTCAAAAGGACAACTTTAACGATATGTATAATATTCGTTTCTGTTATAGAAAAAAAGAAAACACAGTTTGATATATCTGAAGAAGACAATCTTGCACATTTTATGCAATTCTGATTTAAATTGACTTTACGAATGTCTCAAACTGTAACTTGTTTGAATTTGAAAACAGTCTTAAAACATAGTCTTGTCAGATAGAACATTGGACTTAATCATGTAACATATATTTAATTTTTTGCTGTTCATATTTATGAAAGTTTTCTCCTGATGATGGTTATAAAGAATAACCGAAACGTCGAGGTTTGTTTATATATGTAGTTTTAAACTCATATTTAATTAAACGAAATTTACGTTGGAAGCAAATGTTTGATGAGTATTTATATGTGCAACGTAAAGTCCTTATTAATTAGTCTTAATTTATTTGTGTGTGTGTGTGGGAGGGGGGATACAATGGTGATGAGCTGGCCACTATTCAAGCTTTGACATCTTTTCCATAAGATGAGATATTCAAATATTTTCAATGATTGAAAATATTTGATCAAAATATTTTAAATTTTCATCACGCATATAAAGTTGGAATAAAATATTAAGTACAAATAAAATTTTGTATTGCCATTACATGTATACGAATTGTTTTTACTAATTGCTATCATCAGAGAGGGCTCGATTATTTAAGAAGAAAGCTATTCAGCCCATAGTTCAGCGTCTGCTAAATTTTGAATGGAAGCCAATGAGGTCAAATCTCTCTGCAGCATTCTAATGGCTCTGATTTTAATTCAATCGAGTGTCTTCAGTCAGAGCTGATTCATTGATGTTTACAGAAAACACGGGTTTTTTTTTTCTTTTTTTTTTCTAAATATGATATAGTAAGGCTTACGCATGGTTTTTGGATAATTTTTTAACACAATGAAAGCAATTGTAAAAACAAAATGAAAATAAAATACTCCAAATCGACTACTGATGAAATATTTAGGTAAACTAATAATGTTTTCAACTTACATAAAACAAACTTTCCTATGGCGTTTAAATTTTTTTAATTATAATTAAAAATAATTTTTATTTTTTATTTTGTTTCTGAATGGTTTATTTTATGTATAATAGATCATAATTTTACATTTATAATTTTAATTTGTTTTTGTTTTTGTTTTTGTATGTGTTAAGTCATTTTTCGCCACCCTGATATTTTTAAGACAAATATTTCAAGCAACTTTTGTGTTATTTTTTCAAAGCATAGGTTTGAATAACATAAAAAGAACTATACTGAAAATTTAAAACTTATCAGATGGGACTTTGAAAGCAAAATTTTGAAGTTATTAAATGTTTAGTCGCTGAATGCTATTATTGTGCAGAATATTAGAAATTTAGTTACCATGAAAAAGCTGTATATAATTATTGTTAAAAGAAAGAAATGAGAATGGCTGAGATAAATTTCACGTGTTTTATGATGACACGATTATCGTCTCTCTCACTCTCTAATCTTTTTTTTAAAGTTTCAAAATTCTATTTCTTTCACTACGGACATTCAGTCGTCGTCCGAAATTTGTTGTCTGCTTTTGGATGGCTACCCAAAAAAAAAAAAAATAATAATAATAATAAAATAAAACAATTGCTACAGTATTTATCTCTCATACATCAGATATAAATATCGCATAATTTAAACTTCTAGCTCATTGAATAGGGAAATATATTTATTTTTGAATGAAATTTGTTTGAAAACTGTATCTCTATTTAGTGACTCTTTACGACTTTTTAAAATACTTTTCATGCATGATGTTTTTCAATCTATCTCAACATTGAGCATATTTTTGCTGCAATAAAGTAAAGTATTGGCAAAGTTGCAACAATTGTCAAATGATTATCCAGATAAAATTAAATAGAAAGGAATGCTTATTAACCATAAAATACTATACACGTTAGCGTTAAAAAACCGTCAAAGGACAGACAAATTTTCATTTTATGTTGAATGTGCAAGTAAAATAAAGTTAAGTTAAAATTGTTAAAAGATACGTTGTATCAGAATAGGCTCGGAATTATATTTTAATTTATTTTAATTTTTATTATTTCAATTTCCTTTTTATACAGATGTGTTAAAATATTCAATGGAAACAGCAATTAGTATGCAATTGCCTGTTTCTTTCTCCAGAAAAAAAAATATATATAATAGTATATATACTTGGTTTGCATATAAAAAACCGTTACGTACACGATTTTCCACAAAGCGATTTGTCAACATACGAATATTAATTGAGTACTACCTGTCCTTTGTATGAAGCAATTCATTAAATACTATGTGATTTGTGGCACATAGCCCAATTTCACGCACAAGATTTTGCACATTCTTAAAATATTATTACAGTCATGATTTTTTCTTATAAAATTAAAAAGTACAACCTTTGCATTTATTTAATGTGGCGTCGTAAGATATTTTTCTGCTGTAACCTCAACCAAAACTTTTCCCTTTCTTCAGTTCTTGTGCCATATTTTGATGCCACAACAAAATATTTGCTATGAATCATGAAAACAAAAACAACTAAAAAAAATTTTAAAGCATGTTAATTGGGATTGGAAAAAGCATTGGAATAATTAAATTTTAATTAATGAAAGGAAATATATTACGTAATACAAATCTTCAAACTTAGCTTTGGATAATAAAATGTATTATCAGACGAATGAAAATATATGAAAAAATTATTAACAAAAATAAAAAATAAGAAAATAACAATGATATGTCTAAAAAATAGAACAGAGAAAAGCTAATTCAATTTAGACAACATGAAACATTATTTTTTAACAATATGTATGGTATTTTCCATCCTTTTAGTCTTATCAAATTATAAAAAATTAATATAGTTGGAAAAATACATAAATATATTAATAAATAAAATAACAATGATATGTATAAAAAGCATAACAGACAAATAGATCTTATATATGGTATATACTATATAGTATATACTATATACTATAATTATCAGTTCTATTTTTTAGACATACCGTTGTTATTTTCTTATTTTTTTGTTTTTGTTAATCATTCTTTCATATGTTTTCATCCGTCTGATCATTTATTTTACTATCCAAAGCAAAATTTTGCCATAAAAAATTATAAAATTTTATTTTTTGTTAGGATGAGTTTTCCAACATTATAATTTGTCTGAGGCGAATCGATCGGGACCGAGAAATTTTTCCTTCATAGACAGTATGTCGCCTTAGACAAATTTTACTGTTTGGCTATGGTTCACAGGGACTTCAAAATCTTTCCAAATAATACATCCGTCTTACACGGAGTCCGCCTTAGCTAGAGTTCCCTATAGACGCAGCCATACTCAACCTGCGGCCCGCGGGCCGCATGTAGCCCGGCGACCTTTTATGTGCGGCCCGAGACACATAATCATTAATCCATGTATAAAATGAATTGAGATGTGCATAAAATGTATTTAAGACTGTTGTTTTATATATTTTCATGGGAAGACAAAATCTGTCCTGTTATTTATAATTAATTTAGAATCATGTTAAGACATCTCAAATGCCGTTTTCTTAGTCAAAATTTCTTTTTACATGTAGTTTTATTTGTGCTATAGTGTTGTATACATTTCTAAATCTACAACACTAATAAAACATTATTCCAAATTACTTAGATTTGCTATAATATCTATATATTTCTACAATTAAAAGGAAATAAAGTTTTTGAATTGAGCAAAATATAGGTTTATTAGAAAAAATCTCATGATATTTTTTTTTAGAACTTAACAATTTTGCATTGTTATATTGTAGTGTTTTATACTTATTATATACAGCTATTACTGTGTTTTAGTGTTAAACGTTTATCTCATAAAAAATTGGCATCAAACATTTTTTACACTACTATTTCCAAACAACGAATTTTGTGGCCTATTTCTATAAAATTTATAATAGAAATCTACCACGAAGTTTATTGTTTGGAAATGGTGCTGTTAAATTTTTTTGGTAACATTTCTTCGGCGACATACTTTTAACCCTATTGATGTAATATTGCTTTGTTATACTACTTTTGTTAGATATTATTTTAATTACCCCTATTTTACCCTTTGTTAAGAGTGTTGCGGCCCGCCTAACGTCACAAACATGTGTCTGCGGCCCGCGAGAAAAAAAGGTTGAGTATGGCTGATAGAGGCTTAAAACTAAAAATCAAGAGTGAATATCAATGATAAAAGTATATAAATATATAAATAGGTAAAATTGAAAATTAAATACAATAAAATTTATAATAGAAACAACAGCACAATTCTAAATGCTTAGACGCTTTAATAAGATTAAAAAGGAAAAACTTCTTATGGTGTACTTTCATGTTGAATTTGTTGAAGTAAATGCTAGGCCTATTACAGCTATTGGGAGATCAGTGTCAGTCGATTCTACAAAATTTAAAATTTTGTGCTGGATTGAACCAATTTTTGGTGCTGCAATAGCTCTAATCATAAAATGGTGAAACCTGATTCCAACATTTGTAGCTCCGGTTGAACCATTCTCCAAACGTTGGAACGAAATTTCCCCATCTCATGGTTGCAGTTACTGCAGCACCAAAAGTTGGTTCATCCAAGCTCAAAAATTTTAACAGTGTTACACAGCCTTATCGGTGTGGTCGATTGACGTTCCCAAACTTTTCTTTACTCAAAAAATGAGAATTTCTTCCTCTTCAATGAAAATTTCATAAAAAGTTGTCCTCCATAACAATATGATCAAATTTGCCCGTAGTTTAAGAATGTGCACACATACATACTCAAGCAAAGAGGTGAAGTATTAAGGTGATTCTTAAAAAATATATTTTTCCCCGCTGAACAATATGAAATTTTCTTACATATTCACAGGCTCATCTTTAAACGTAAAAGCATAAAAGTGGATATGACTTTTGGACTGATTGGGAATTAAATAGCGTTTTTTTATTATTATTATTTATCAATAAATGAATTAAAAGCTGTGGAAAACCGTTAAATTTATAGAAAATATCTGTATATTTTCATTTAAAAAGTTTTTTTTCTGTAAAAAATATAGATTTTTTCTGTAAAAATTACAAATCAACATTTGTCTACAGGAAAAAACTGTTTTTCTTTAAAACAGTTTTTTTCTGTCAAAATTACAGATTTTTTTTATAGTGTATAGACAGACGAATGTTGCTAAAGTTACTTTGTATTTTATTCAGTGTTTAAAGACTTTACCTATCTTTTCCATAATAAATCATTTTTTAATATTTTTATTGTTCGAGGTATATAAATTTGAATAGACTGTAAGAATGGAATATGATTGTATTGAAAATAACCATTGCCATATTGGGTATTAAATTTTGTCTGCTCAGAAAATGATCAAAGTTTTCTTATTTTTAATTTCTCTTTCTTGCAATATGTCAATGACTCGAAAAAACAATTAATATTTTTTTTTTTTAAATCTCAGTTTTTTTAAGTTGATTACCTTTCGAATTTTACATTTATTTTATATTTGGGCAATTATTGCGCTCGGGCAATTCAGGCAATTGGCTAAAGATAGGCTCTGCTGCCAAACATTCTTTCTCATACTATGGATTACATCATATGCAAGTGCGTGTGATATCTGTTCATGTACAGTGAGAAATCAGATCTAAGGACAAAATTAAATTTTAAATATTTTTAACCTAAAAAAACATTGCAGCAAAAAAAAAAAAAAAAAAAAAAAAAACTGCCACTGAATAAAACAAATTTTTGCTGATTCGATAAAACCTTATTGTTGGATTTTCTTCGTGGAGGAAACTATTTTCTATCAAAAAAAACTTTAACCTAGAGTGCATGACCTCTCATTAAATGCCTTCCAATTTTATTGATTACATACATGGTTCGATCATTTGCCATGCAAGCCTATTTTTAATGTGTTGCTTTAATTCATCATTTATAAATGTCATTTGTTTAGAAGACAAGATAGCTTCAGTATTGAGCTCATCGATTTCTTTTCGAAGTCTTATGTTTAGTGTTTTGTTTTCGTTTTTGGAAAGCATTAATGGAATTTCCTTTTGGTAAAACACTGCAAAATTCTTGCAAAAATGCGTAATGTTGTCCTGGAAATTGTCTTTCTTTTTCCTAACATATCTTAAAATTTATGTTCATAAAAGTTGAAAATTTTCAGTAAATTATAAACAAACACTCAATTTTGAAATGCAACATTTAAGTATGTTCTAAATGATATTTTTTTTCTTTTTAGTAAATGTAAAATTAAATTTCGCCCAGATGCAAGTCGACCAGAAAATTTATTTTCTTTTCCCTGACATCTCTTTAAACTAATATTCATTAAAGTTTTCTGTTTTGAAATAAATTACAAAAAATCAATTAATTTTGAAATATAACCAATGCGTTTTTCCTGAACGAATCTTTTTTTCCCTTTTTTTAAAGTCTAAAATTAAAACTTTGCCAAAATCTAATGTCGTCTAGAAATTTCGATTTCTTTTCCATAACATCTCTTTAAACTAATATTCATTGAAGTTTTCCGTTTTGAAATAAATTACAGACAATAAATTAATTTTGAGATACAATCATTGCGTTTTTTCTAAACAAAACTTTTTTCTTTTTTTTTTTTTTTGTAAGTCGAAAATTAAAATTCTGCCCAAATGTAATGTCGCCTAGAAATTTTACTTTCTTTTCCATAACATCTCTTTAAGAAATGTTCGTAAAAATGTGAAGGTTTTATATAAATTATAAATAATTACTTAATTTTTAAAAGGCAAAAATTAGATGTTTCCTAAACGATTCTTTTTTTTTCTTTTCAATAAATCCAGAAACTAAATTTCGCCTAAGGAACTGATTAATTAAATTTCTAAAAAGCTTTGCCCAGACTTTTCAAACTTTCATAAAAATTTGCAATTTTTATATAAATTATAAACAATCGTTAAATTTGAAATCCATTTTATTTCTTATAAATTAAACTTCTCTTTTCCTTTTTGTGTAAATGTTAAAATTAAATATATGGAAAAATGGCACGCATCAAATAAATGATGAAACAAATTTTATTCCAAATTTTAAAGTTATTTTTCTCTCATATTTTAAGATACACATTTTACTGAGTAATAGCAATACTGTTTAAGTATATGTGTAATCTATATAAAATTTGCCCCGTCATGAAAATATCAATTTCAAAATTAAAATGCAGCCTTTTAAAATTGCTTTAGGAATAAAAAATATAAAAAATAGTGTATCACCATTCCCCTCCATCCCAATATTTGCATTTCATGCCTTATTTGCAAAATTTAAAGCATACTTTTTTCTTCAATGAAAGAATATTTTTTAATAAATAAATAAATAAATAAATATGCATATAAAGAGCTGACAACGATTCCACTTTTTTGTTACCATTACTTCCGAAAAGAAATTGCCGCATAATCTAAACGTGATTTAATCGCAAAAATTTCCGATTAAACAAGGTCAATATTACTATTCGGAAATAGTGGTACAACAAAAAATTGATTAGTTGGCGGCTATGCGTATATATATATATATATATATATATATATATATATATATATATATATATATATATACAGGGTCATTCATAATTCCCTCCGGGGTTTCGAAACGTTATAGTAAAAAAACGAAGACGAATATGAAAAAAAGAAACATATGAAATTATTCCGAAACTATTCAAGTTTTACTTACATACATTACAGGTGTTCTATGTGTGAACCCTTGGTCACACGGCATACATCCATGCGATAGTCCAGTTCCTGCCATACTCCGTTTCTTTAAATTTCCGGTACCACACATGAATTGTTTTGTCAGTTGGTCCCTGTTTTCGATATTTATTACGAAAGGCCCGTTGAACTGACACCACTGATTCAGATTTAAAGAAACGGAGTATGGCAGGAACTGGACTATCGCATGGATGTATGCCGTGTGACCAAGTGTTCACACATAGAACACCTGTAATGTATGTAAGTAAAACTTGAATAGTTTCGGAATAATTTCATATGTTTCTTTTTTTCATATTCGTCTTCGTTTTTTTACTATAACGTTTCGAAACCCCGGAGGGAATTATGAATGACCCTGTGTATATATATATATATATATATATATATATATATATATCATCATCATCAACCGTTTTCAATCCACTGCTGGATGTAGGTCTCCCCCAGATTTTTCCATTGTTGCCTGTCTAGTGCTTTAGTCATCCAATTAACACCGGCCACTTTTCTGATTTCGTCACTCCATCTTACTTGAGGTCGTCTTCTTGGTCGTTTTACATCTCTGGGATACCACTGTAGGGTGTTTGTGCTCCATCTATTGTCTTGTCTTCTTGCAATGTGCCCAGCCCATTTCCATTTTAGCCATTTAATTCTCTCGATAATGTCAAAAACTTTCGTCTGACTTCTTATCCACGTTATTCTCTTTCGGTCTCTTCTGGTTATGCCTAGCATACATCTTTCCATACTTCGCTGTGTTGTTTGTAATCTTTGTACCATCCGTTTTGTTAGTGTCCAAGTTTCTGCTCCATAAGTTAGTGCAGGCAAAACACATTGGTTAAACACCTTTCTTTTCAAACAAAGAGGCATGTTACTTTTCAGAATAATATTGTTCTTCCCAAAAGCACTCCATCCATTTCTTATTCTTCTATTGATTTCATTCATGATACTGTTGTCTGAAGATATTTCTTGTCCAAGGTACACATAACTTTCAACATCTTTAATCTCAGTGTTGTTGTAGACGATTTTCTTTTTTGATGCAAATGAATTGAACATCACCTTAGTCTTTTCCAAATTTATTTTTAATCCCACATTAATGCTAGCTTCTGCCAAATCTTTTAGCATATTTTGCAATTCTTCAGGGCTATTACTGAAAATTAAAATGTCATCAGCAAACCGGAGATGGCTTAAATATTCCCCATTTATTCTAATCCCTTTGTTTTCCCAATCCAGCTTCTTGAAAATACTCTCTAAGACAGCAGTAAAAAGCTTAGGCGAAATGGTGTCTCCTTGTCTTACTCCTCTTTCAAGCTTGATCTTCGCTTTTCCTTTGTCCAAACGGATGGTGGCTGTTGCTTTCTTGTAGATCTTCTTTATGATATTGATATAAGGTTTGTCTATACCAATGTTCTCCAGAGAAGTAATTACTGCAGATGTGTAGACCGAATCAAATGCTTTTTCATAATCAATAAAGGCAAGACAGAGAGGTAAATTATATTCTTTATGTTTTCCTATAACTTCCCTTACTGTTTGAATATGATCCATTGTGCTAAATCCACTTCGAAATCCTGCTTGTTCTCTAGGTTGAGCTGAGTCCAGAGCTGATTCAAGTCTTGTCGTTAAAACTTTGGTGAAAATTTTATAAATCACTGACAGTAAGCTGATTGGACGGTAGTTTTTAATGTTTTCCTTTTCTCCTTTCTTATAAAGTAACACCATCACAGCATTATTCCAATCTTCTGGTACATCTGATTTCTCGAGACATTTGGAAAACAGTAAGGCTAGCATTTTTGCAAATTCTTCTCCTGCTTCTTTGATAAGATCAATTGTAATTCCATCTTCGCCAGGGCATTTACCTTTTTTCATGCCTCTAATGGCTTGTACAACTTCATCTGTCATCACTGGGATTATCTCTTCAGTTTCTGTTATGTTTACTAGTGGATCACGTAGGTTGATTTCCCTTTGATCTTCACATTTATATAGATCGTTATAGAATTTTTTGACAATGTGTACTATTTCATTATTGATTTTGGTGATTGTTCCATCTGCTGTCTTCAGTGCAAAAATACCTTTTCTTCCAACACACAGTTTGCGCTTAGCTGATTTTAAACTTTTGTTATCTTCTAGAACTTTTTTGACAAGATCACAGTTAAATTTTCTGATATCTTCTGTAACACATTTTCTTACCGTTTTACATAATTCTGCATATTCAACTCTTGATTTAGGATAGTTTTTCTTCATTTTAAATTCTCTGCGTTTCTTCATCAGTCTTCTTGTTTCTTCTGTTATTTTCTTTGTTTGCTTTACTTGTGCTTCACCAGCTATCGTCCTTGCAATTTCTTGTAGAGTATTTGTTATTTTCTTGTTCACTACTGTAACATCTTGTTCTTCTTCTAAGATTGATTGAAGTACTTGAAAACGATTTTTAAGTTCTAAATTAAATTCTTCTTTATGTTTCTGGAGATTTATAATATCGACTGATTTCTTTGAGCATTGCAAAAGCTTCATTCTTTCCACTTTAGTATTTAAAAGCAGTTTGCATCTAACTAACCTGTGATCGCTTCCTGTATTGAAGTTATTGAGAACGCTGCAATCCTGAATAAGATGCTTTTTGTTTGTCAAGATGTAGTCGATTTCACTTGTTGAGCCATTTGCACTACGCCATGTCCATTTTCTTTGTGGCTTTTTCTTGAAAAATGAATTCATGATATACATCTGTTCACATTCTGCAAATTCAATCAATCTGTTTCCTCTTTCATTACGCACCCCATATCCATGAATTCCTACTGAGAACTCACCTTTCTTTTTTTCCCCAATTCTAGCATTCCAGTCTCCCATTATTAATTTTATGTAGCATTTTCCTTTTTGATGCATTGAAGCTACTTCTTCATAGAAATCCTCAATTTCTTCATCAGTATAGCTAATTGTTGGTGCATAAACTTGGGTAATTTGCA
This sequence comes from Maratus michaelseni, assembly GCA_963931845.1. NCBI lineage: Eukaryota > Metazoa > Arthropoda > Arachnida > Araneae > Salticidae > Maratus > Maratus michaelseni. The sequence continues at coordinate 228,809,507 of OZ007599.1, forward strand.
GTTTGTATCTTTTTGACACTTGTATAACTAACCTTGCAACTCTATCTGATGCACTATCATATTCTACGATGTGATTCTTCCACCTTTTATGAATCAGAAATCCTACACCACTTGTTTTTCCATCTTCTGTACCTCTGTAGTACAATACATGTCCACTGGCAAGATCAATCTTCTCTTCACCTTTTCTTCTTATTTCACATAATCCTAGGATGTCCCAGTTGATTCTTTCTAATTCTTCTTCAAGTTCCTGTAAACGACTTTCAGAAGATAAGGATCGTCCATTATACGTAGCCAAGGTCATCAACTTATGGCAGCCAAGCCGAGCCCGGTGATTCTTAGCACCCTCTGTCTTCATGTCTTTCTGATCGCTGCCGTAATCAGGAACATGCAGACTGCCGGGAATTGAGGGCCGTGATTTGTTTTGTGAATTCATGGTAAAATAAGGGGGGAGGTGGCCAAATTCCTCCACGCTGGCCAAGCGGGTTGGAGGAAGCCCATCCGCGTTCGTTCCCCATGCACTAGGCAAGGGTACTAACAGGCTGCACCGATGGAAGGTGCGGATTGGACATCAAGTCCCTGCTCCCAGTCGATTCCTTTAAGTCCTCCTCTGAGGCATTTAAAGGGTCTTCTCCTAGTTAACAAGCAGAGGCTATTAAACAGCCCATATATATATATATATATATATATATATATATATATATATATATATATATATAATAAAAACTAGTGAATGAACAAACAGAAAAACAACCATAAGGGAAAATTTCAGAAAATCTTACTCAGCAAGGATTTTTTTTTTGTTATTGTTTGTTTTTTTACCAACTAGCATACGACATACAACGATGTTCTGGTATAGTCTCCGGTGCGCAATTTTTATAATCTACCGTGAGCTCTGTATTTAAATATACACTGAAAATAAAAAAATGTATCGGAGCTGGGCTTGGTGAGCTCCGGCACACTCAAGCACTGCTCAAGATGCTTAGAGATATAGTCTATTCAAAGTTTTGTTTGCAGTAAATAGTTTTTATTTTTTCTAAGCGATGATAGTTGTCCCTTACACATGAGGGGGGGGGAGTAAATTTGGGGAAATGAAAAGCTCAAAGAAAATTGGTTTTGTCTTCAAATAAAAGAATCCTATTAACTGAAATGGTGATCGTTTAACTTGCAAAAATAATCCTGCGATGAAAAAAAGAAGATGAGCTTGAAAACAAAAATTATTTATTAGAAAAAAAAATTGTATCAATTGAAACTTTTTACATCATAATAGTTGAAAAATTTGTTCTTCATAAATTTGGATAAAGTTATAGCTGAAAGTTATGACGCATTCAATTAATTTTAAAAGAAAATTTAACATACTGAAAATATACTTAAGTATCGCCTCAAAATCTTTTACTCTCTCCCTCCCCTTCCTTTCTTGAACAATACTTAATAATCAGCGTTAGTATTACTCAATATACCAAACTATCTGGATTAACAATAGTTTGTTTCTAAAACACTAGAACACTTTTATCATTTTAAAAACAATTATTTCTTGAGAAACAAAACAAGTTCTTGAATTATTTTTAAAAGTAAATATTAGTTAAAATTTGACTAGGGTACTCTAAAAATCTAAAAATCTTCCGTTCACCTCTCCCTATAACTCCCGCTTGACAACATGGTTTTGAATAATCGTTCTAAAACTATCATTTATCTAAAATAATTTTCTTCATTATTGTATATGCATGAAATTTATAAATATTCTTATTTGAATTCCAAAGAATCACTTTCCTAACTTTTTTATGTGCATTAGGGCCAAACCTTCTAAATTTTTCAGTACCATTATTTTCGAATACAAATCTAATTCAACTTCCCGTCAATAAATAAAGCAAATGTTTGTATCGTAAATAATTTTTGTGCAAGGTAAATCACACGTTATTACTAAATGGTGTATAAATATTTATGTATAATTAAAACTTAAAAATGCATCAGATTGACGTTTCGGTCGACTTCTACGACCATCTTCAGACTTATGATGTTAAATTGGATAAACTTAAAAACAAAGGACAACCATCTTGCAATTGCATTTCAAGATGGTTGTTCTTTCTTTTTAAGTTTATTCAATTTAACATCATATTCTGAAGATAGTTGTAGAAGTCGACCGAAACGTCAATCTGATGTATTTTTAAGTTTTAATTATACATAAATATTTATACACCATTTAGTAATAACGTGTGATTTACCTTGCACAAAAAATATTTACGATAATGTTTTGATGGTGTAATATTCCAGCTCAATCAGAAATATTTATATTTGGAAACAGTACTCTTGAAGGTTTGGCAGCTATGAATCTGTGGTATGTCTTTGCAGTCGATATATTGCTAACTTATGATTACATTTTCAATATTTTCATATTCTAAAACATCAGTCTAAAATATCAGTTTTGAGATATTTTCAGAAGATGCTTTAAGAGAAAATGAAAACACTGCTCAATTCTTCAAAATCTTGTTTTCTTTTAAAAAATCTTATAGTTATAAACATTTAGAGTTTTGTGATTGTGTCATATACTCGGGAACTTCGATTCGAGAACATTTTAGTTTGTATTACCAAAACTGCATATCGTATATGTAATTAATTTAATGACATTAATACCTCAAGCCAAATAGGCTTTATTCTATATGATTCCAAGAAATTTTCGTTACATATAAAAATGCTCCGATATAAATTAAATTTCCCAAATATTCTTCTAAATCGTAAATATGAGTAAAAATTTTTATTCAGTTTGCTAACTGCATTTTTGCAACGTTGTGCTTTTGTTTACTAGCATGTTCTCGTTATGTATATATATATACCGTATATACTTGTGTATAAGTCGAAGAATTTTAGACAAAATTTGGGAGTTGAAAATGGGGGGTCGACTTATACACGAGTTAGTAAAAAAAATAAAAATAAAGAATATTTCACTCCGGAAGAAATGTGAAATAACAGAGTGGAGTCACCCGGTCTAGGTTGGAGAGAGAGATAAAAGCTTCTTCAGTTTTACATAATTATGCAGTTTTAAAACATTGAATTTAAAAAATAAAGTCTGATTAGAAATGTATTTTTTTTTTTAATGTTTACTAATTTAATGAAAATTTACCTATAACAAATGATTTTTCAACATAATACCAGAAATGTGGTTCGACTTATACACGAAAATTCAATTTTTTCCAAATTTTACGTAAGAATTGGGGGAATCGACTTATACATGAGTCGACTTATACACGAGTATATACGGTATATATAAACTCTGAAAAACATGAATCTTATTCTGACCCATTCACGAAGTCATTTTTATATATAAACCAGGAAAATTTGCAGACATTATTATTCAAATGTTACGGAATTGAACAGCTTTTTCATTTTCGTATGTGTCGTCTATCTTTGTTATAATGAATTGTTCCGCGATAACAACCTTATCTATCCTGCCTCAAAAATTTACCTTCCCCGCTCAAAAACGAAAAACTTTCTGACACATTCCCACTCAAACTCATTTTTAAGCATAAACCATGAAATTGGCAAGCATGACTTTCGAAATTATTTGGAATCGAATATAGCATTTTTCATATTTCGATAAATGTATCATATCTTGAGTTTTAACCGGTTGTTTTCTCTCAACGGCATTTCTCGTGCTGTTGCGTTCAGAAATTCAGTTCAAATGCCAATTTTGACAGTATTTTCTAAAATAATCTTTGCTTTTATCGAAAATTGGTAAACTGTATTTGATTTTATGCTTTTTTTAATAAGAACGCCTTCTATTTTCACGCGTATATGATTAAAAATGACTTCGTGAATGTGTCAGAGAGTAACCACTTTGGTTTTTAATAATGACTTCCAATAGTCAGTCTTAAAGCTGTTCTCAAATCCAAACTGGCTACTTTTCTGACACATTTTTTTTTTAATTGATTTTTGTTCGTAAACGTATAAAATTGGCAGATGCTCTTATTCACAAATTATGTAATCGAACTGTTTGTTCCGTATTTCGATAAAGCCAGATAATTTTTCAAAAAATGGTATCTAATTTGACGCTTTAGAGTGAATTTCTGGACGCGACAGAGCATGAAAGGGAAAATAAACTGTCGTCCTGGGACAATAATCGCTTATAACGATTATAATCGCTTATTTCATTTATTGGAAAATGAAAAAACTGTTCGATTACAAATCTGAAAGTAGTTAGAAAGCGAAAAATAAAATTATCCATTTGATTTAATCCGTTTATTGAATACTTTAATTAAAATCAAAATTCTGAAGTTATTGGTCACGAAACGTAAAAATCGTGGATATTTGGTTTAATTATGGACATTTGATTCAGATAATCAAAGTATAATTTTCTGAATCTGAATTAATTACATAATTCTCATCATTTATTGTGATAAACCGATTTATCGAAGATACTTTTACTGCACCATCGCATTCGATTAATTATTTGGTGGAAAAGAGAAAACAATCAATCAATGTAGATCATTTTGTTGATAATTTGATTTATCATTCACCCTCAAGCGCTATTTAATTCTGTAGAGGTCCATATTTTTTCTAGTTTTCTCGTAAAGCAATAAATCTGAGGCTGTAGATAACAGGAAATATTTAGAAAGGCCCTTTTGAAAAGATATATTCTTTGTAGAACACGTTGCGCCATCTATTGTTTATTACCCACACTACTTTTGGAACTTTTCCTTGGGAAGCTTGGGCTCTCTTGTCTTCAGCAGTCTCGTGCACATACAGCACAAATCAAGAATACTCTCTCGGTATTAATGATATTATTACGAAAATAGGCCTGTAAATATTTTGCTGTATGTCTTTTAAAATAGTCTCTGAATTAAACTTTAGTAATTTTTTAATACTTAAGGGCCTATATAGAAGAATCCCAAGTAAAGTAAGTCAATGGGTAAGTACTGCTGATTTAAGTGTGGTTCAATCAAATAAAGCCAGTTACGGTAGCTACTTCCTGGCAAATCTGATTTCAATCACTGCTCAAAGCTTTGATTTACATAAAATTTGAAATTATATTTTATACTATTAAGTTAACACAAAACAAAAGCAAATTAATAGTACATGTCTTTAATATATTTAACTAATTAAAATAAAGAAAAAGACTGTTTAAATTATATATTAATGATTCAAGAACATTTAATTATGTATTGGATGTAATCTTTGTAAAGCTAATCATAAAAGGGGTTTGGGATTATTTGTTTGTTTCAAAAATAAAATATATTAAACTTAACATATGAAATTAGTTTTAAATCTGTCGGATCCTTGGACAAAAACAAATTTAAACGTCAATGCTTAGAATTTTGAAAAGAAGTATAGGATTCTTTTTTTTTTTTTTAATGTCCAGTTGTATATTTTCTTTCAAAAATAAATTAAACTTAATGCTTTATGCTTAATTTTTAATAAATGAAATTATTTTAAAATAAATTCGGATTTACGGACAAAAATAAAATTAAATTTATCAATGCTAATATTTTTTAAGCGGCTACAAATATATTTACTTATTGATTTAGGTTAATTATATTTATTCTCTTTTGTTCTCATTAGGTAACTCTTTAAGATAAAACTAATAGTTTATTACAAACAATTAAATTCAGGAATTGTCTGTTAGACAAAATAAATAAATAAATAAATAAATAAAATAATTCAACGTCAATGCTTAGAATTTTGAAAACAAATATAATTAATTATTAGTCGTATTTTTTTTTATCTTCAGTTGTACATTTTCCTTTAAAAATAAATTAAACTTAATACTTTATACTTATTTTTTTAATAAAAGAAATTATTTTAAACAAATTCGGATGTAGTACTGACAAAATAAAATTAAATTTATCAATGCTAATATTATTAAAAAAACAGCTAGATATATATTTTTTTCTTTAATTTAGTCTATTTATATTTATCCTCTTTGTACTCATTAGGAAAATATTTGCACTCTTTAACAGAAAACTAATTTGTTTAATATGATTAAGCTTTTATTAATTTTATTAAAATTATTATTGTTGTTGTCTTTTATGTTTATTATTATTATTTATATATTTAAGTGTAAGAATTCTATTAGCAAAATATATAAATTTCGCTCATGAAATTTATGGAAATATAAAACAGCTAGAGATTCGTTTTCATGAAAAACATTTGAACAAACCTATTTAAATTTTCCAAATTTATCAAATCCAAATTTATTATTTTCCAAATTATTTTCTTTACTTTCATAGTTTTATAAATGCTAAGTCATTCTGAATATTTATTTAAATATAGAGACGTAAATCAGTTATTTAAAAACTTTATCACTTTCCTATCTTGCATGTTAAACAAAATCTAATATTAATTTTGTTTTAAAATAAGATTATTATTAATCAATCATTCAAAAACAGAATAAGTTTCTTAGAAATAAAATGATTTCAAATGAAATCTTCAAAGTAAAATTGAACTGTCAAAATTGCTTTTTTAAAATATCTGAATGATTAATCAGAAAAAAATATGTATTACGTGACGTATTCTCGGGAGTTTTTTTCTTTTACCTCCATTTTCCCATTTTCTCAGTTCAGAAAATTTTATTTCAATATTTACGCGGGAGTAACACGCAATTTTTTTTCTTCGCTTAGTTCGGATAATTTTTTTCCTCTCTCTTTAAATGATTGCATTCCATAGAGGTGTCAATGCATATTTGCAATTAAAATTTTGCTTTATTTTTTCTTTCACATTGCTTTTTCTAATGTTAATCTACATATAAGTGAAAAAATTTTACCCATTAATCATTTGAAAATGAATTTTTTTTTTTCGTTAAAACAGATTTTTGTTTCATTAGAAAAATTCCAAGAAATGAAAAAAGAAAATATTCTGGCTGTTCATATATCAACAGTAAAAAAGTAAAGGTAGTGAATTATTTTACATAAGAAAATTATAAAACTTTAATTTCTGAAATAATATAATTATAATAGAAAAAAATTCTCCAACAAAATAAAAATGAAAAAAAAAAAAAAAATCCAAAATGTTTGAATCAGAAAAAAGTGCATTTCCTTTCGCAAAAACTCTTCTGTGCTTAAGTTATTTTACAATTTTCACAAAAGTGAATATTTTTCTATCAGCATTGCAAGGTCTTTGTATTTTTTTCTTACAAAATTTTACAATAAATTTTCAGTTTTCATGAGGCGAATTGAATTTGTAAACTTTTCATCTGATGTTTGAATAAATATGCATAATAACATTTTGATAAGATTAGAAGAAAAATTGACTTTCTGCTTGAAGTAATTTTACTGCACATTTATTAACTTAGAAGATACTGTATTTATTTATTGTTTAAACTCAATATATTATATAGTATTTGTTCTAAAATTCGTTAACTGAAAATGAGAAAAGATTACGTTTGAATAAGAATTCAAATTATGGTAAATTAAATAAATTATATCTTTATTGATCTACGTGTGAAAGGTTAGGTTAAAATTTGTCATTACAAATGAGGTATCTTTCCATTTAGCAGTTGACTTTAAAATATATATATAGTCTATCTCTAAGTGATTAATAGGTTCAAACCGTTTTTCATATATTTAGAAAGAATTATTAAAATGGAAACAATAAAAATTAATGAAAAAATATCTCAATAAAATTACCAGAAACAGAAAGCTAACTTAATAATAACAAAATTCAGAAATTTTTTGAGTAAATTACCTCATTAACGTTATTAATTTAAAAGTACAAATTTCATATATATTTAAATGCATTGCATTTATTGATTATGAAATTTATTTCTAAAGCCAAATTGTAGAAAATGCTGCTACTGTCAAACTAGCTGAAATGTTGTGATATTAATTAAATATTCTATTAAAAAATAATTTGGCTTTGTTAATTACTGTTAGCAGAGAGATAGATTTATTTTATATCATCATAATTAATTACTGATTCATTTAAAAACTTTTAAGAAATGAAAAAATAAATGTCACTTGTATAATCTCAGATTTAATTTTTCAAGGAAAAAAAACGCATTTCAAAGAATTGAAAGAAAAAAATCAAATTATAAATTTTTGACTCATTAAAAATATTTCATAGAGTTTAAATGGTTTAAAGAAATAGATATACAATATTTGGGTACCAAATTTTAATTTAAAATAAATATATTGAAATGCATTTTATAAATTCAAACTAATACATTCAAAAATAATTGCTGCAGTGTGAGAAAATTTAAAGAAATCAATTTAAAGATTTAAAAAAATAAAACACACAAACTGAGGACTAAAACTTTAAGTTAGTGTATTAAAACTAATAATAATTACCAAAGTTATGAATAATATACAAAAATGGTATGTGCGCGTAGTCTGCAATTGAAAAATTAATTTATTGGATATATTAAACAATCCACTACGATTATCAATTGTATCTTCAATTTTTTAATTATTTTTTCCTTGATGTTTCAAAAAACAAATTTTCTTAGACTAAAATGTGTAAATGTAACTTCTTGCAATTTTAACTTTTTATAATTCAATTTCTATACGATTATAATAATTTGTAATTTAGTCATTTTAGATCGATATAATGTAAAGTAGTAATTTTTTAAATGATATGATTACATTTATTATTCTTTTAGCATTCGTATATCCTTTCAATTTTGTATATATTAACTTATTTATTAAAGCTTGAAAATTCAAAATTATCGTACCATTAAATATTTCTTCAGCTTAAAATATTCAAAAATTTATTTTTTAAAAAAAGCACTTAAAATGCAAATATTATATATTACAGAATTTATATTAATTAAAATTATTTGCAACCCATGTCGCGATCGTTGGCTTAACTATTCGGAGATTTCCGTGGCTTTCTTCGAATCTGTATACCCTTGCGTAAATATGGGTTAGGTTCCTTCAGAAAGACCTCCACGTAGGGCACTACCTCCTCGGCCTATATCTCTCGCGCAGATAATCAGCCGTAACAAACAACTAAAGCAACGTAAAGCCGCACCCCCCCCCCCCTTTTTTTTTTAACTGAAGCGCTTATGAAAATATTAAAAGTCAAAAATTTTAATTGAACCAATAATAATAAAAGTAATAATAAAAGTAATTTTGTTTAGAAAATTACTTTTAACCACTCATCTTGTTGAAAGAATCTGTAATTTTCATAAAAATTCTCCCAAAATATGATGTATTTTAAATGTAAATGTCCTATTTAAAATATCATAAATGTGTTTTTCGTGAATATTTAATGATATGAAATTAAATACGCAAATTCCGTATAATATAAAATAAAATAAAATGCTATTTTTCCTCCGTTATATTAAACTACTTGATATATATTTAGAGAAAAATCTAGCACATAGCAACTCAGTCATTGATGCTGAAGCAGCCGCTGTTGTTCAAACATATAAATTTTGTCATCTGTCAAATATGAAAGGGGTGGCACAGTATGATGTAAATTTATGTAAATCTTAACTCACAACCGGTCAGGTAGGTCGGGTTAAGGAAAAAGCGCCCGCCCGATGACTGAAAGGAGGTGGAGATTTGGTAGAGTACTCCAAGCTTAAGAGGCGGGTCTTTGATGAAGCATGGGCAGGTCTTAAGGCGGGTGGACCGTGAAGAGCCGCCTAATGTTTGTAGAGAATATCGTAAGTTGACGGGGGGGAGAGAGAAGATGATAGTTTGAAGCAAAAGGGAATAAAAAAAAAAGTTGGGAGTGGAGTGAGACTGTGAGAGACGCTAGAGTCAAAAACGAGCTTTCTTGCTTTGAGCATGACATTCGATTATTAGCAGTATACACCTTTAGTATAATGATACTCGTTGTACCGGTGTTCGAGGCTATAATGGCCGATATTAAGTGAAGCGTCAGGGAGCTCGATGAATTCAAAATACCCCATTTCCTCCCTCCCTTCGAAATTTGGCTTGGTGAAAAAGAAAATTCGGTAGCGAAAAAAATTTAAAAATTAAACGAAATCTTTTCAAAAATATGGATGGCTGTTTAAGCCAGATGATTGGTTAGCCTATTTTTTTTCACGACAGCCATCATATTGATGAAATTATGAGTCGTTATGAGATCGTAAAACCATGAAAATATCAAAATTTCCCATAACGAGTGAGGAGGGGGGGGGGTGAAGCTTCAGTGAGCAGCTAGAGTGTGAAACAGTACGAAGTGACGCTCCCGTTGGTTTAACACCTCACTCTGCCTATCAACGCCTCCTGCTTCGCCGTAGCGGCACTTTTATTTTTGCTTAACCCTAAATACGGTCGCTCAATGTACTGTATGTTTGTTTTCCTCCAGTATAGGCCCCAGTACTACCGCTACTGGCCCACTTTGAAGTTCAGTATGTGTGTAAAGAAAAGATTTAAATACCGGAGAGCAAGAGTGAAGTTAAAGGATTGTTTTTTTCTCCGATGCTTTGCTCTCTGCAGTGTCCCAGGATTTGCCGCATAACATTAATGGGAAATCGATGCATCGGCTCTGAACTAGCTCCGTGGATTCCTTTGGGGTAAGTAAACATTTGAACATTTGAAATAATAATAACGGTTATGATATCTAGTTATAGCCTTCTCTTTTTATTTATTTATTTAACGATAGATCTAACGTTGAGTTGTAATTGTATTTATTTATTTTTGGTTCATTGCCAAAATTTACACATTTTCAATATATGATTATCAATATGTGCTATTATTATTATGTCATAATTACTGTCTATTACTGTGTCTTTTTAAAGGCAAATATACTTATATGTACATCGTAACGAGATATAGATTACCCACGTTAGGCCTAACAGCTAGGATATATTCAAATAATGTGTTGTTTATGTATTTTTTTTTAATTACTGTTGTGTAACTGAACGCTTGCAAGGAAAAATATAATTACTATAATTTTTCTTAATTTGTTTCGTCAGAAAGCTTCTTTTGTGCGTAAGTTTAAACAAATACATATTTCATATTTGGTTATTTACATTTTACATTTAGAGAAGCAAAATTAAATTAAAGTTGAAATTATAAATTTTCCATAATTTTTCTTAATAATGAAATTTTTTATAACTTATATTAATGATAATTTACTTTTTCTATTCCGAAATTTTTAATGAAGTTTTCACGCCAAAATATACTGTCATGAATCAAAATAACATTTCGAAATTTTAAAATGAACCAGCTGTTGACAAACAGGTAAAATTCAATCAATATCAAAGAGATTATTTTAAAGTTTTACTTCAAATATAATTATTTATGCAATAAAGCTTGTTCATCTTTATTTTAGAGTAATAAATAAATCAAACGGATGAAAAATAACATATTTTATCTAAGTTTGTAAATATATTTGTTTACGAGAGTACGAGATGTAGTTGCATTCTGTCATCACATTCACATTTGTAATGTGATGCTTTTAACCCGGGCTTTTAACCACAAGCTTTTAACCAGGTAATCAAATATATATTTTTTCGTATAATGTCTGTTAAATATATTGAAATTTATTCTTTTTACTGTTCTTTAAAGTAATATTTTTCAAATTACAGTTTGAAATATATAATTTGTAGTTTCTCTTACAAATTTCTTAATTGATAAATTGCATGTGAGATATTGAATCATTAAGATAGGTATCGAGAAATAATCTTAAAAAACAATATTATCTATATCTACATATGCATTTTATTCCTCATTTCATATTTTGTAAAAATTGTAAGTATTATTTCTTTCTTGTGTGAACTATAAAATAAACATTTTTTTTTTTCCTTTTTAAATTTTTAAATAATATTTTTCAATCATTGACCGCTAATTTGATTATAAATTGCATTAAAATATTCTCAGCCAATAAACTATACATAAATAGCTGTCATTTGAACAAATATAAATATGATATCATAAAAATTGTTTTAACAATATTTTATTTTATTTTTTATTTATCCGTTGTGAAGCAATAAATATCATTGGCGGTGTTTTATGTTATATAATATTGTCAGTGTAACATTAAAGGAAACTTTATTTATATGGTTTATTATTGGATTTGATTTTAATTTTCGAAATTGTGTTTTTAACTTTTGTATGTTAGAATATTTAGTTTGTTTTATAAGAACTTTATATTAGTTCCACATTGAATATGATTTATCTGAGGAATGAATCAAAATAAATTAAAATACAGTTGCTAATGGAAAAGGAGTACATGTTAACAACATAACTTTAAAATAAAATTTAAATAAAATGCCCTATGTTTTTAACTTTTGCATGTCAGAATATTCACTTTGTTTTATAAGAACTTTATATAATTCAAATACAAATAATTCAAATGTAATTAAAAAGAAACAGTAAACCAAATTCATATACATAGGATTTGATTTTAATTTTCGAAATTGTGTTTTTAACTTTTGTATGTTAGAATATTTAGTTTGTTTTATAAGAACTTTATATTAGTTCCACATTGAATATGATTTATCGGAGGAATGAATCAAAATAAATTAAAATACAGTTGCTAATGGAAAAGGAGTACATGTTTACAACATAACTTTAAAATAAAATTTAAATAAAATGCCCTATGTTTTTAACTTTTGCATGTCAGAATATTCACTTTGTTTTATAAGAACTTTATATAATTCAAATACAAATAATTCAAATGTAATTAAAAAGAAACAGTAACCCAAATTCATACACATAGGATTTGATTTTAATTTTCGAAATTGTGTTTTTAATTTTTGCATGTTAGAATATTCAGTTTGTTTTATAAGAACTTTATATTAGTTCCATATTGAATATGATTTATTTAAGGAATGAATCAAAATAAATTAAAATATAGTTCTTAATGGAAAAGGAGTGCATGGTAACACAAAAAACAGTACATGTTTACAACATACCTTTAAAATAAAAGTTACATAAATTGCCCCATGTTTTTAACTTTTGCATGTCAGAATATTCACTTTGTTTTATAAGAACTTTATAATAATTCAAATACAAATAATTCAAATGTAATTAAAAAGAAACAGTAAACCAAATTCATATACATAGGATTTGATTTTAATTTTCGAAATTGTGTTTTTAACTTTTGCATGTTAGAATATTCAGTTTGTTTTATAAGAACTTTATATTAGTTCCATATTGAATATGATTTATTTAAGGAATGAATCAAAATAAATTAAAATATAGTTCTTAATGGAAAAGAAGTGCATGGTAACACAAAAAACAGTACATGTTTACAACATACCTTTAAAATAAAAGTTACATAAATTGCCCCATGTTTTTAACTTTTGCATGTCAGAATATTCACTTTGTTTTATAAGAACTTTACATAATTCGAATTCAAATAATTAAAAAATAAATAAGCCAACGTCATATACATCTGATAATGGAAATATTAGATACAGGTCGTAAACAATAAGCAATAGGAGTATGATAACAAAAATGGGATTTGAAAAATAATTAATCTGTCAGTATATTTTAAACATATTTTATTAAACAGTCAATCAACTACATTAGTCACCGCTCTGGAAATATATAATAACAAAACTGATACATTAAAAAAAAAGGTACATTTTTACATTATTCAAATTCAATAAACAGACACTCAAACATAAAACAAAGTTGATACCCTATAAATTAAAAAAAATACAAGGAAAACGCTTTAGAAGATTATTAAATGGCCATTAAGTGCTTCTATTATTTATACGTTATGTCTAATAAAAACAGAAAACCGAAACGTATAAATTTTGTGGAGAAGATACATTATGCAAAAATATCTTTTTGGTTCGCTAAAATATTTTATTACAGTTTTGCACGCTATAATCCTTAGTACTTCCAGTCACGAAACATTACTAAAATCAACATTCTAAATCTAATCAGCAGACCTGATCGAAACAGTCGAACAAGAAGATCTAGATAATAACTGGTAGATTAAATGTAATCACTTCTTATATGCTTTGAGAAGGATGTGTAGAGATGGAATGGATTTTCATAAGCTCAAAAGTCCTTGAAAATGCTTAAAGAAAAGAAAATATATATTCTAATGTGCTTAAAGCTTCTTAAATATGAAAATGGGGGTAAGTGTTTTAAAAAGGCTAGGTAATATAATCATTTATCAGTGGTTCTTTTTTTAATATTTATATTTATTTTTATAAAGTAGATAAAAAGAAAACTGTTTACTGTAAAAGTGCTATAATCAGTCTACCATGTGAATTACATTTTTATTTATTTTTATTTTTTTATGTGTACTATAAAAAGCATATTTGGTGCACAGTATACATTGTCAGTGAGGAATATTCTCTTTTGAAAGATAAAGAATATCTGTTTTATCAAAATTAGAATAAATAAAACAAAGTTTTCTTCATTAAAGGTAGAAAAACAAATTGAAAATAAAGCTTAATTTCTGAAAATACCTAACCAATTTCTTTTAATAAAACTAACCAATTCTTATTAGTAAGTTCAAAATTCCTGATAAGGCTTTAAGAAAAGAAGAATTATATTCTAATGTGCTTAAAGCTTTTTAAATATGACAATACGGGTAAGTGTAGACTACTATATAATCATTTATCAGGGGTTGTTTTTATTATATAGATTTGTATATTTTTATATAAAATAGATAAAGAGAAAACTGTTTAACTGTGAAAGTGCTGTAATCAGTTTACCATGAGAATTGTATTTTAATTAATTAATTTATATATTTACTTTCAAAATGTGTACAAGCAAAAAAGCTTTATTAGTGCAAAGTATACATTACAGTCGAACCTCGTTAACGCGAACACTCAAGGGGAAACTTTTTTGGTTCGTGTTAAGAGTAGTTCGTGTTATCCGAACTTAAATATATTACATACAACTTGACGGGGCAATCGGAAACCGTTCGTGGTAAAAGTAATTCGCGTTAAGCGTGTTCGTGTTAATGAGGTTTGACTGTATTAGTGATGAATATTCTGTTTTGAAATATAAAGAATATCTTTTTGAAAAATTATCAAAATTAGAATAAACAAAACAAAATTTCTTCATGTAAGGTAGAAAAACAAATTGAAAATAAAGCTTAATCTCTGAAAATGCCTAACCAATTTCTTTTAATAAAACCAACTCATGCTTTTACAAAAGATGGAATAATAACACCATTAAACATATGATGTAAGCAAATCTGCATGAGTTAGGTTGATTCTACGGTTATTAGTTTACATATCTGTTTAAATTGTCTTCAAACTGCATAATTAAAATCATAAAGCAAAATCAAAAATTGAAGGGAAAAGAAGGGATTCAAAATTTTAAATTATTATATACTTTGTAATAAAAAAATATAATTCAAAGATTTTTGTTATCAGGACAAAAACATACAATACATATAGGCTGCAAATAATTTTATCTTAGAGCATAGCTTAACCTTTATATGCTTGTATAACTTTGAATATTGAGAGTAACACATTTGAAAAAAAAAAAAAAAAAAGAAAAATAGATATTCTGTTTACATTTTATTTCCCAAATATGCAGAGAATTTAAAAGCACATAAAGGGAGAAGTCAATCTATGTTACACATTGATGATGTATTATGTGGTTCATCAAAAAACAAATACTTTAAAATAAGTGTAGGCTACTATGATAAGCATTTTAACATAATAGCATTTAAATAATAATAATAATAATAATAATAATAATGATAATAATAATAATAATAATAATAATGGTAATAATAATAATAATAATAACAATGCAGTTTGTTACATTTTTAGTGTTTGAAATGTTTCTGTGATTAATTAATTTTGAAAACATACAATACATGTAGCTGATAACGAATTATACCTGTGAAGCTATAAAACCTATTTCAATAAACTGTGTAACTGTGTAAACGTTAACATTATCGTTTGAAAATAATATTCATTAAAATAGGCTAAAAATAACGTACAATATATTATAACTTACTTTCAGCCTATTTAATGAAAAAAAATATATATTTTAATTGCATTGATGTATGTCATCTAGATAAAAGTCATCAGAGGCATAAAAAATAAGTTAAAAGATTTTTTTTTAAGTAAGTGATACAAATAAAATTCCTTATATGAGCAAACATTCGATAAATAACATAAAAATGTCAATAAATGTTGCAGTAAAAGATTTTTATTTTTAACTGAAATTATCTCTACGCATCATCGTGGGCTGGTTAAATTTATATTATAATGTATTTTTGAAATTTCTAGGTCATTTGGTGCAGCAATTGAAGTAGTGATACAAATAACTGTCAGTACTTTGTATGACAGTCATTATTGTATGACTAACATGCCTTATCATGCTTAAAGCTCATATCTAGGGGGGGGGGGGGGGAGTTACGTATACAAAATGTAGCAAAAGAAAAAAGTAAAATATTTTTGTTTACTCAAATGTTAATATTACTTATATATATTCAGGCACATTTCTTTTTTTAAACTGGGACTTCAATTTCACTATATTATTTTGATATTGTGTTGAAAATACTGCTACTCCTAACAAATTTTCATTTTTAAGAGTGTAAATTGAAATGCTTTTATTTAAAAAGTATGCAACTGAACATAAATTGGGGATTTTGGTATTCCTAGAGCACCAAGCAATTTGTTATTATTTGAATAAATATTTTGTCTATTCACATGCAACCCCAAAATTATGGTTCTGAGACTAAACAATATAATTTTAATAGAACACATATAAGTGTTTTAATGCTTTCTTTGCTATTATAGTATTAAAAATCTTCCATCTATTATTCCACTGCACATATTACACAGAACTTCATTATTGATGTATATTACCTATAGTTATATTTTATAGAATTTAGTTTTAATGTAATAGAAAGAATTTCAAAATACCAATGCTTATAAATTCTTACGACTAAGTTTGTCAATTTTAATGAATATAGTTACTGAACTTCAAAATTTGATTTTAAGGTAGTGAAAATAAAATTTACTAATAATTCTATCCGTGGATTCAATATTAGTGAAATATGGTTTTCTTATTTTAAGATTTCTATTTTGATATTGCTGGAATACAATTTATTATTATTTAAACTCTTTCTCTGATGATAATAATAATAATACGAACAATCACGAAATTTGTTACAAATTAAATTTAGCAAAAAACAAACACCCAAAATAAATGCAAAAATATTAATTTTTGATCTTTGCTCATAAAATACATTGAGTAAAAAGCAAAAATTCAATAATTTTCGACTTTATGTAAACTATGTCTTTGATTATATAAATGCATCCTTAAAGTAAGGAAAAAAAAATAATGATAGTAAAATTTGTTATAATTTCAAATACGAGGATTTTTCCTTTTTTTTCTTTCTTTCTTTTGGTATTTTTTAATTTCTGTTTTCTGAGAATACAAAAATATCTTCTATAAACATTAAAAAAAAAAAAAAAAAAGAAGATATTTTGAAGAATATTTTGCTGATAATTTACTGCAAAACATGTTAGGACCCACACTGATAACAAAAGTAATTATTTTTGTTATGGTTAACCTTGCAGTGTATATTAAATAGACAGTGAAAATGATAGTAAATATAAATATAAATATATAAATAATAAAATATAAATATAACTATAATGATAGTAAAATTTGTTAGCATTTCAAATACCAGGATTTTTCCTTTTTTTTTTTCTTTCTTTCTTTTGGTATTTTTTAATTTCTGTTTTCTGAGAATACAAAAATGTCTTCTATAAACATTTAAAAAAAGAGAAGATATTTTGAAGAATATTTTGCTGATAATTTACTGCTAAACATGTTAGGACCTAAACTGATAACAAAAGTAATAATTTATGTTGGTTATTCTTACAGTGTATATTAAATAAACACTGAAAATTCCGGAACTGAAATAAATGATCAAGGTTCTCTAATATGACAAAATTTCACTAAACCTCATTTCATTGTATCGAGAATTGACTGTATTATCATCAACAAAAGATAACAAAAGTAATAATTTTTGTTGATTATTCTTACAGTGTATATTAAATAAACAGTGAAAATTCCGGAACTGAAATAAATGATCAAGGTTCTCTAATATGACAAAATTTCACTAAACCTCATTTCATTGTATCGAGAATTGACTGTATTATGCTACCATCAATCATATATCTATAAAAAAAAAAAAAAAAAAAAAAAAAAAAAAAAAAAAAAAAAAAGAGGGCTTTCCATTTTCTTATAAACAGCAGTCGAGCTTGCGAATTTCGCCTCTTTCAGGAAACACTATTACAGTTGCACTTAATGACCTTTTGTCTTAGATAAGTGCCTCTCGTTTCCTTTTTGTAAAAGAGAGTATGAGCTCTTAACGTTTATGGGAAAATTTATTTCCTGCATTTTTGCTTGTTCTACAGGATGGAATTTTTTTTTTTCTTCCATAGTACCAAATGAAAAATTGCTGTCTATGGTAATGATTATTATCAACAGTTGTTGATTAAAGGTTAATATTTATGTAGAAAAATTCAAGAAATAAAATTTAAATATATATTGAAATTATTGCGTTTAAAAGAGAGGGGGGGTGTATGAAAGATCCCAGATTTTATATTTAAAGCCATATTATGTTGCTTGACTTCAACTTCAGTGATCAGCGATGTATGGAGAAACATAAGTTTTATTTATTTTTCTATCATCAGCGTATTTTTTGTTCTTTATGTTAAATGAGATATATTTAGAAAGAGAGTCTGTAAGTATATAGTTAAGTATTATTTTCTTTCATTTTCAAACAGTGATTGTATGAAAGATATAAGATTTTATATTCAGAGCCATATCCTGTTGTTTGACAGTATTCAGTGATGTATGAAGAAACATAAATTGTATTTATTTTTCTCCCATAATAAATATATTTTTTGTTCCTTATCTTAAAAAAGAGAGTGAGATATAGAGCCTGTGCATTTTATTTAATTCATTTTCAAAATGGTGATTGTATGACAGATCTAAGATTTAATATTTAGAGCCATACACTGTTGCTTGACTTCAACTTCAGTGTTCAGCAATGTATGGAGAAACATGTTTTAATTAATTTTCTCATATCTTTAGTGTATTTTTTGTCCCTTATCTTAAAAAAGAGAGAGAGAGAGAGTCTGTGAGTATGCAGTTGCATTTTATTTAATTCATTTTCAAAATAGTGATTGTATGACAGATCCAAGAATTTATATTTAGAGCCATACACTGTTGCTTGACATCAACTTCAGTGTTCAGCGATGTATGGAGAAACATAAGTTTTAATTATTTTTTCTGATATCTTTAGTGTATTTTTCGTTCCTTGTCTTAAAAGAGAGAGAGTCTGTGAGTATGCAGTTGCATTTTATTTAATTCATTTTCAAAATAGTGATTGTATAACAGATCCAAGATTTTATATTTAGAGCCATACACTGTTGCTTGACATCAATTTCAGTGTTCAGCGATGTATGGAGAAACATGAGTTTTAATTATTTTTCTCATATCTTTAGTGTATTTTATGTTCCTTATCTTAAAAGAAAGAGAGAGAGAGAGTCTGTGAGTATGCAGTTGCATTTTATTTAATTCATTTTCAAAATAGTGATTGTATGACAGATCCAAGATTATGTAGAGCCATACACTGTTGCTTGACATCAATTTCAGTGTTCAGCGATGTATGGAGAAACACGGGTTTTAATTATTTTCTCATATCTTTAGTGTATTTTTTTTTCCTTATCTTAAATGAGAGAGAGAGAGAGAGAGAGTCTGTGAGTATACAGTTGCATTTTATTTTCTTTCACTTTCAAACAGTGAAATTAAATGTCATTTTTGCTTTTGTTTCTTCTTTTTTTATTATTTATTTATTGGTATATATATTTTTATATTTATTCTGTAAATTTGGATATATACTTTATTTTGTTACACATGCACTTACTATAATTTTGGAAATTTTTAAATATTAGAATATTTTTAAAAAGCTTAAAGCTATTATTCCACGAGCTATTGGGTTTGTTGTTACATGTGAGGGTCGCATTTATATATTCAATCTAATGACCACCAAGCAATCTTGTCATGATTTATTTAAGAATTTTCTTCAAGATTTTATTTGTGTATAGTTAATCAGCTAAATTCCCTCTCACCCTAATACCTACTGAATCATAATAATAAAAATAAACATTATGCTCATATGTCCATGCTCATAAAGTGTAACTCTATTTAATCTTCCTTAAAAGCTACTTTTAAATAAATTATTAGTTAATTATTCTAAGTTTTTAAATATGGTGAGATTAGACTGCAAAATTCTTTTGTACTATATTAAACCTTATTTTAAAAACAAAAAAATATATATTTATTCATGGAATTTTTGTACATCTGAAATGTGTTATCATTCATAACATCTTCTTTTTTTCATGTAACATCAATTTCTTCTTCTTTTTTTCTTCTTTTTTTTCTTTCTTTTCTTTTTTATAGTCTGTTATAATGATCAGATTTGGTCACGAAATGTTCAACAAAAAGATAATAGTAGCAGATATGAAATAATACCATTTTTAATCTTTTGTTCTTATTAATAATGTGATTTGGTTACCTAATTACATATATTACCAAATATCTTTGATAAATGGCAAGCTGGTAAAGTTGTTTTTAATATCTGTATTTAAGCCAAATTAGATTGATGTAAGTGTAAATAAAAAATAAATTTAAAAGACTGAACATTTTATACAATTAGTAACTGAATTTACATAGTAAAATATTATTTCCAGGTGATTTTTTTAGGGTATTTATTATTATTATTATTAAAGACAGTTTTTCATTATTTTTTACCAATTTTTAGATCTGCATCATCCAAATCCTGTTTATATCTTTTTTTTTTTTTTTTTTTTTCTGTTACTCAGTTATGATTTGTGTCTTAATGATTTGCACGTTGTATTTTATCTTTAGAAAAATCATAAAAATCATTGAAAATAAAATTATTTTGTTGCTGAATTTGCAGCAAGAGTAGAAAAAAAAGCAAATAAAAAAAGCTGTCCAAAACTTAAATTTTGTGGTTCATATAATAGATATTAAAATCTTTATTCTTTGAACTTACTTTTATTTTCAACAGTTTAAATATGATGTGCCATAAAACATTTAAATTTTTAACTATGTTCAATATGTAAATGTTCAGTATTAACCCTATAATATCTTAATATGTAATATTTGATAATTCATTTAAATATTTATTTCATAATATTTATACCTTTGTTGGTTGGTTCATATAATTATTTTGTTATCAGTATAAATCTCTCAGCCTGGCACAAGTTGGGAAAATTACTAAATTAATATCAGATGAAAACATTTAGCAAAACAAATAAATATTTTTTATTGGTTTCATTATATTATCGCTTTAAATTTAGTAGCTATATTTATTTTACTATTTTGTATTCACTGTGATCTTTAGATTTTCCAGTTTCATTTAACTAAATGTGTGCAGAACATTTTGGTTATTTTCCCCCCTGATAATGTTAATGCTAAATCTACATGTATGATACTCGCATTAGGTTTAGCTGAATGAAAAACATTTTTTACAAATATAAAATATATTGAATTTTCTTTCTCATAATACCATAATGTTGAAGTTAAAGCATTTATTTACGGACTCCATGTATCGATCGACCGATGGATCAAGAAGAGTTGATTACTAAAACTTAAAATAAATAAACAGTACAATACATAGATAAAGCTTTTGCTATGTTATAATGTTGAATCTGTAAAAGAATATACTCTAATGGGACATCGTAAGCAAATATTAAGAAATTAATTTTATTATTATTAAATCATAAAAAATAGTACCAAGTGGCGCCCTCTGCAAAGTTGATTCGGAAATAAAATGAAAGAGACGGATTAAAAATATATTAATTTCTTGATAAATAGCAATTGAAAAAAAAAATTAAATAATAATATAAGGCATCAACTCCAGAAAAATATTGAAAAATGCAATTTCATCCTTTATAAGAATTTAACCGTTCCTTATTTTGGTTATATATTATTTTAGAAAAATATAACTTATCATATACACCATGTGTTATTTTTATAAATATTTTGAATTTTGAACATGTTTTCATTCATGACTTCTTGTATTTATCAAAATATGCTCAATTTTCGAATCTGAATCAATACAAAGCCTTTATAGAAAAGTGAAAAACTTGTTTTTCATACTTTTATGAGATATATTGTATTGTTTTCTTCGCTACATCATGATTAAAAATAAATGAGAAAACAGTTAACTCATTAAAACAAATAAATTTATGGTATTCAGAATAAAGATGGATGTACCTTAATTATAATTTAATTAGTTTCCTAAGCAAGATCTAGCATGATTACTTCTGTACATGATTAAAAATCCCACTTTCAGTAAAAAAAAAAAAAAAAAACAAATAAATAACATGCGGTATCCAGAGTATAAATATTTTGAATTTTGAACATGTTATCATTCATGATTCGTTGTATTCATCAAAAAATGCTTAATTTTCTAATCTGAATCAATACAAAGGCTTTATAGAAAAGTGAAAGACTTGTCTTTCATATTTTTATGAGATATATTGTAGTGTTTTATTCACTACATCATGATTAAAAATAAATGAAAAACTGTTAACTCATTAAAATAAATAAATTTATAGTAGAATTCGAAATAAAGATGGATGTATCTAAATTATAATTTAATTAGTTTCCTAGGCATTATCTAACATGATTAGTTTTGTAAAAATCACTCTTTCAGTAAAAAAATAAAAAATAGCAGGCGGTATCCCAAGTATAAATATTTTGAATTTTGAACATGTTTTCCTTCATGATAATGTATTCATCGAAAAATGCTTAATTTTCGAATCTGAACCAATACAAAGCCTTTATAGAAAAGTGAAAATCTTGTTTTCCATATTTTTATGAGCGTTTTCTTCACTACATCATGATTAAAAATAAATGATAAAACTGTTAACTTATTAAAACAAATAAATTTATAGTATTCAGAATAAAGATGGAGGTATCTAAATTATAATTTAATTAGTTTCCTATAAGCATGATATACAACATGATTAGTTTTGAACACGATTAAAAATCAAGCTTTCAGTAAAAAATAAATAAATAACATGCTGTATCCAGAGTAAAGAGTTATTAATGGTTTAAAACAAATCGCAGATGAAAACAAAATTTACACGAGGAGTTAGATAATGGTTGTCATAACTACTGATTATTTTAAACTTAACCTTGTAAGCATCATTTAAAATAAAATAAAAAATATTTATGAACTGGTTTTATGAAGACCAATTAAAATGATGCAGAAAAAAAAATTCAAAGACTCTTCTTTTTTTTTCTTCTTTGGTACCTACGTCTAGCAAGCTGTCTATGAAATTGCCGCCACCATTATGTGTGAGTGAAGTCTCCTTGATTTATTTCTTAGAACGTTACACTCATTTGTACTTTTTTGCATTTCAAGGCTATACTACCGAAGTTGGAAAATGAGACAGTTTCAGTCACAAATTTAGTTATTGTATAGTAAGGATCATATTTAGGTTTGCTTTTTTACATATTAGGTTTCCTTGTTGTATTAATTATTATATATTTTTTCATTAATGAATTAATTTCAAGCCATAGTGCGAGTTGAAACTGTTGAATCTAAAACTTTGAAAATGTGTTTCTTATTCTGAATGCAGGGGAAAATGTGTTTCTTATTTTGAATGCAGGTAAAAATTTTAATATTTTTAAATATTTATGTGATGACTTTCGTCATCCGTTATTTAAAAAGTTTATTTAAAACTCTTTGTTTTATTATATCTGTTATTACTCTCATTATTAATAACTGCATGTAATTATTCCCAGAATAATTTTAGCCCTTTGACTACGGCCTAGAACTAGCGACTATTTTTTTTATTCAATCGTACAACAATTTTCCAAGAAATTTCATTCTAGTAGATTTTTCTAGGAAATATCCTGTTATAAGTGTATGACAGAGATTATTTTTCAACAAGGGGAGCCAATAGAATAAAAAATATTTCCTTGGTCGTGTATGTCCCAAGTCGTAATCAAAGGGCTAAGCATCGTAATTTGCTATCACATTATTTGACTTAAATTTATATAGTTAGTGATAATGTTGCAGTAAAATGATAAAAACTGAATATGAATGCCCATAGATGCCATTAAAACCACAAAAGATTTACATTTTTTCACAGCTGAATGCTTTAAGAAAATAAATAAGTGAATATAGGTTCATTTTTAGGAAGCCTCCAAAGGTCAATCAGTACCAGGTGTTATGTCCACAGTTAGCATTTGAGTTGGTGACGACTTGCCTTTGTAGGTTAGAAATAGCCAAAAGAAAAATATTCGAATCATATCAATGGATATAATATTTGTGAAATGTTGCAAGCAAATATTCTTCGCAAAGTTGTCACAAATTTTAATTTTTATATAGTCTGTATAAAATTATTTTCCGAATTATTTACTTTCAAATACTTCACGTTTCACTAATAATTGGACACACGAATGGAATAAATTCTTATGTAACAAAAATTTAATTTCGAGAAAATTAAAGCGAATGTAAAGTATATTTTTTTTATATATATATTTCCTTCTCTTGGTGGTATATGTTTAAAATGTTAACAACTGGTACTAAGCTTTCCCAGAAAAACTTGTTAACATTTAATTATGAAATATTAAAAGTTATTATATTTCTTTTAATTTTTAAATATAAAATTATTAAATGTTTAGAAAATCTCAGAATAATTATAATTTTAGTATTTTAGCTTTACAATGTAATACATTACTTGGTATACTTTCATTCATAAAATAAAGCCTTTTTGGAGAAGAATGTGAGCATAATAACTTCTTTTACTCGTTATTACATTTATTGACAAAGAGTATGTTTGTATGCAAAATAGAATGAATACATCAATGTATTACATTGATTTAGAGTTCTCAAACTTCAAATAATTAGCCATATATGAATGTTATTTTTACTACTAAACAAGTTTTATTTCACTTTATCAACATTTAATTTCGTTGCACAGATCACAACGTCAAGATAAAACTGGTTAAAAGCAAACAAAATCTGAATAATTTTTTCCTTACCATAAAAGAAAACGTATTTACATTAGGTATTCTGAATCGCAAGTACCGCTTTATTCTTTTTCAATATTTCTGAAATTTATGATAGTGAAATGTGTAGTTTCCATGAGAAGAAGAAGAAAAAAATAGTGTTGATTTTGGCTAGAGTACTTTTATTACAATGAATAAAAAAATATTGAAAAATTTCTCTCTTTCTATTTTCAATTTATGTCTGTGTGTGTGTGTGTTTTCATCCATACAGTTAGTAAATAATCACAATGGGGAGAAAGGGGGAGGAGGGCAATTGTCGAATATATTTCGCTTTAAAAAATCGTTCTTTTTTATGTTTTTTCATTATATATATATTTAAATATATATTAGAAATTAATCGCAACGTAAAAAAAATAATTATCAAATACATTTTGGCTTTGAAACTAATAAGTAAACATTTACTTTCATTGTTCAAAAACTAATACTAATGTTGCTGCTCACTATTTGAGTATAATTGATTTGATGATTTAATGTCTTTTTTACTATTTTTGAAATATTTTTACAGTTTAGTGCAGTTTATTTTTCAGTTAGTTATGTTCAATTGAAGAAATTTAAACTTTCCCTTGTCACTTGAAAGAATATAAGAAGCAAATTTGAAATTCGTGTATAACGTGATGATTTATTCAAATATATATTTCATGCCGTATTTCTGTATCCTAACGGAAACAGTATCTTTAAAAATCTTATTTAAATAATTTTATTCACACAGTTACCCAAATTCACAAGTTACTCAAATAACATATAACTATTTCAACTACCAAAACTTGGAAGAATATGATCAGCCTAATTCAGGTTTATAGCCTCAGACGATGCAGGTTACTGTATGGCATATTTTAGAAATGTGTATGAGTGAATATGTGTATGTAGAAAAACTATAAAAGAAAAAAAACTATACAGCAATATTTTCCGCAATTACCTGCACTTAAATTGCCAGCATTTTAATTGTAATGTTTAGCATTATTTTACAGTCATTTTGCTGGTGGCATGCTTGTGGCATTTAGCACAATTGTGGATTAAGCACAATTGTAGTTTGTAACATTCCAAAAATAAAGATAGTTAAGGAATATGTTGCTGTTAATTAACAGCAAAAAATTCTGGCTGTTTGAATGCCTAAATTTACAGAAAATTTTACTGTAATTTTGCCATTTTTTCTCACTGTGTGTTTTACTATGGAGGTGTGTGTGCGTGCATATACAAAATAATAGTATTAAAAAGAAGTTGCCTGCACATATAAATCGTTTAATTGTCAACACTATGTTTCCAGAACTCTGTTAAATTGTATTCTAAAGTTACGTCAGTAAAATATAAAAAAATCCTGTAAAATTTGATAAATTCCCCAAAAATTAGTTTTTTTCTCTTTGACAGAGTTTATCTCTTATATTATTGCATGTAAGTTGCGTTTTTAATTATGTTTACCTCCCCTAAAAATAAATATTTTTAAAACAAAAAAAAATATTATAATAAACAATTTATATGTGGCAGGCAACTTCTTCTTAATACTATTTTTGTATATGCACGCACACATCAATAATACACAAACACACAGTGAGAAAAAATGGCTAAAGTTACAGTAAAATAATTTTCTGTAAATTTATGCACTCAAACAGCCAGAATTTTTTGTTGCGAATTAACACCAAAATATGCATTAACTATCTTTATTTTTAAAATGTTACAGCTACAATCATGCTTAATCTTAAATGCCACAAACATGCGAACAGCAAAAATGACTGTAAAATAACGCTAAACATTGCAACAAAAATGCTGGCAATTTAGGAGCACGAAATTACGGAAAATGTTGCTGTAGTTTTTTTTTATATAGTTTTTTTCTACATATACTCATAAGCACTACATACATATTTCTAAAATATGCCATATAGTAACCTGGCATGGTCTGAGGCTTATATAAATCTGAATTATAGGCTGATCATATTCTTCCAAGTTTTGTTAGTTGAAATCGTTGTGTTGAGTAATTAGTGAATTTGGGTAACTGTGTGAATAAAACTATTTAAAGAAAATTTCTAAAGATAATGTTTCCGTCGAGATCCAGAAATTCGGTATAAAATAAATATTTGAATAAATCATCACGTTACACACGAATTTAAAATTTGCTTCTTATATCCGTTCGGGTGACGAGAGAATATTTAAATTTTTTCAGTTGAACATAACTAACTGAAAAATAAACTGCACTAAACTGTAAAAAATATTTCAAAAATAGTAAAAAAAAACAATCATATCAATAATTATGCCCAAATAGTGAGCAGCAAAAGTACTTAATTTTTGAACAATGAAAATAAATGTTTTTCATTATTTCCACTAGTTTCAAAGCCAAAATGTACACTGTTAAAAATTTGCAGCAAACTGTCCAGTCATTTGATCGTTTTTATAGAAAACGGTTACATAACCATAATTTAAATCTATTCTGACCATAATATGGGCAATATTATGGTCAGAATAGAGTTAAATTACGGTTATTTAACCGTTTTCTCTAAAAACAGTCAAATGACTGGACAGTTTGCTGCAAATTTTTAACAGTGTACTTGATAATTGCTTTTTTTCTATTGCGATTAATTTCCAATATATATTTAAATATGTATATTTATATATAAATAATAATAAAACATAAAAAAGAGCGATTTTTTTTAAAGCGAAGTATATTCGACAATTGCCTTTTTCCCCCACATTATGATTATTTGCATGGAAGGAAACACACACACAGAGAGAGAGACATAAATAGAAAAAAGAAAAAGAGAAATTTTTCATAATTTTTTATCCATTATAATAAAAGTACTCTAACTAAAACCGGCACTATATATTTTTTTTCCTTTTCTTCTCATGGAAACTACACATTTCACGGTATCATTAATTTCAGAAATATTGAAAAAGAATAAAGCGGTATTTGCGATTCAGAATACCGATGTAAATGTGTTTTATTTTATGGAAATGAAAGAATTATTCATATTTTGTTTGCTTTTATCCAGTTTTATCCTGACGTTGTGATCTGTGCTACAAAGTTAAATGTTGATAAAGGGGAAAAAGTGCTTAGCAATAAAAATAACATTCATAAATGGTTAATTCTTTGAAGTTTGAGAACTCTACATCAATATAATACATTGATGTATTCATTCTATTTTGCATACAAACATACTGTTTATCAATAAGAGACATAATTTTAACGTTTAATAATTTTATATTTAAAAATTTAAATAATAATAATAGTTTTTAATCTATACTAATAAAAGAAAGTTTCGCTCTGTGTGTGTGTCTGTCTATGTTTGCGTGTGTGTGTCTGTTGGCGATGGCTAGGAAAATCTAACCCACCTAGAAGGCTGGAAATTTAGGTTTAGGGAGTCCAAACCCTCTCCTCGTGTACCTGAACGTCAGAATTTTAATATTTTAATTACTTTCTGAAATATTAATTAAAATGAACGAAGAACTCTCGTTAAAAATACGCTTTTTTTCTTCGGTTGGTTGGTTGTGTAGAATATCTTCTCAGAACACATTAAATAAATCAGAGTAACGATGTATAGATAAGGACTTATAACGAAATAGTGCCAACATGGATTGCAGTTACCTGCATATAACCAAGCTAATGTAGCGCCATCTACTCACGGCAAATTACACAAACGCCACCTGTTTAAGACATTTCCAGACACGTTTTTGTTCATTATAATTATCTGGGTTTAAGGTTGTTTTAAAACAGGACTACAGGACATATATTATTATGATAGAGACTATTAATACAGAAAACTTTATTTAACAGATTATTTGTTATATATTTGCGGGAATAGCGAGGGGTAAGGGTCTAATTACATTTAACAATTTTAACATTTTTTTTAGCTTCACCCATAGCATTTAATTGTTGTTTTATATACAGAATACCGCTATTTTAAATCTTAGTTTCTCAGTAATATCTCAGTAATAATATTCCGAACTTCTCCATTTAGTTGAATTTTTACTAAATTATCGTAAAAATCAGCATTCATTGCTTCAAGGCGTATTTCTAAAAAGCAATTACCAGTATTTCCGAATAATAGCCTAAGCCAAATTTCAAATTAAGTTCCTAGCTTAACCAAATGAATCACTCTTTAAAGATGTATAGTGATCCTCCTAATTAGTTATTTGCTGAAGGTCACTTGAACATCCGCCCCCTCCCCCCTCCGGGGCCCTCCTTCAAAGTTTTCTCTAACTATGCCCCGTTTCCATATCTCAGCAACTATCTTTCCGATTTCAACGCAAGTGATTCCAAACATTATAATTAACTTAATAGTCACCCTTTATAACATTGTAGTAACTCCTCTATACCGACCCGATAAAAGATGGTGAGTGGTAGCGAGATCGGATCGCTGGCACAGAGAATTTCTCGTATAAATTAGAAAATAGAATTTATTGCATACCAATATTAATTCTAATGAAAATATGTACAAGAAAGTTAATTACAGCATTTAATTATTTTTCGTGAGTCAATCGCTTATAAATTAATGACCTCTTGACTCCAAGTGTAACTGAAACAAACAAAAGTCTCTAAACATTACAGTCAGTCGTGACTACAAAACAAAGTTCATTCGGACCAAGGCTCGTCCGTTCCTTCTCTTCGGAAGATCTACTAATCCTCGTTAATTCTGAGTCTAAGAACTCTCACTCTCGCACTTGGTGTGCTTTTTAACTTCGCTGGGATTTTCACCGGATACCTGCTGTATCAATTCTAGAGGTCGGACCTCACTAGCGCTTACACCACGCTGAGTTGGAAACTGACGTTTCCTTTTCCCTTCTCCAGAGAGTCAACACTCTCCTTTTCGATCTCTCCAAAAACTGTCCTCTCTCACTTTTTCATTCTCGCAGGAGAACTTCTTCTGGGGGCGGGGGCTTTGTCGAGGCGGGCCCCTCGAAACTCTCCAGCCTCTTAGCAGCCTTGAGATCCCTCTGTTTCGTTTTCACTAAGTCCGTCATTGGACGTTCTAAGACAAAGGGCAAAGTTTCGGGCGCAAACCTAAAAATCGTGTGCAGAGATCGCTTCTCTCTCAGATGAACTCTTTCCCACGAACTCGGCAAGGATCAAAGCATAAGACCCCTTTTTGGGTAACGCCTTACCACTTCATCACTGTCCGAACCTTCCGCTCACAGTACAATAGAATTCGGCGTCTGCTAGTCTTCAAGGCAAAAATAGCGAGGGAAGGTATGCAGTTAAGTGCACTCACAGGAAATGCTAGAATGACACATAGTGCAGCTGGATGTCGAAGCTCAAATTCTTTACAGCACCTCCTCCTCAAACGATTCTTAAGGGTGAAACACTAAGAATCTCTAAGAGTCGGATAAAGAATTGCAAGCTCAAATTACATCAGAGTGGCAAGAAATAAAACATACATGAATAAGATAATACTACCTTCCTTTTTTTTTTTTTTCTTTCGCGCTCTGATAAGAAATCATGAACATAGAATGAAATAAAACACAGTGAAATAAAAAATAAAAAATAAAAAATCTTAAAATAATTATATACAAAAGTTTATCAAGAAATCTCCTTAAACTCGACTCAGACAATCAACATGCGGAATGTCTTTGCCTGCGCGATGAGAAATGGCATAATTATAAGGTTGCAGAGCTAAGGACCACCTTAATAATCTGGGATTATTTCCAGAATTTCTTTTTAGAAACACCAAAGGATTGTGATCGGTTTCGATAGAAAAGTTTTGTCCATCAATATAATGCCTTAACTTTTTTATCGCAAAAATGATCCCTGCACACTCTCTTTCAGTGGCGCAGAAACTTTTCTCACTATCAGTAAATTTTCGACTTAAATATATTATGGGGTGCTCTTCCGATCCCTCTCTTTGAGCCAAAACCACGCCAATACCTAAGTCACTAGCATCAGTTTGTACTATGAATTTTTTCTGAAAATTAGGAGCGTAAAGCACCGGTTCTTCAGTAAGTTTCACTTTCAAAGTCTCAAAGGCTTTTCCCATTTCGTCGCTCCATGCAATCTTTTCTTTTTTATTTTTCCCTTTAAGCGCCCTCGTTAATGGTTCTACAATCACTGCATAATCTTTTATGTACCGGGAATAATATCCAGCCATTCCCAAACATCTACGAATTTCAGTTTTCGATTTCGGAACCGGTAATTCCTTAATTGCCCTTACTTTCGCCTCAGCTGGCCTCCGTCTGCCCTCACCTACAATATGCCCAAGATATTTTACGGTTTTCTGAGCGAACTTGCATTTCGCCATTTTGATTTTTAGTTTCGCGTCATTAACACTTTTTAATACTATTTCTAGATGACGCATATTGTCCTCCCAACTATCTGAAAAAATCGCCATATCATCTAGATACGGTAAACAGAAATTCTTAAGTGCGTTTATTTCCCGCGTTAAGATATCTGCTAACTCCACCCGTTTTCTGTAAGGCTTTACTAAACTCAAGTGAGAAATCTGGGATTTCTGTCGCCTCCCAGGAACATTCACAATATAATTTGTTTCCGAGATTTTCGATTCAATTTTTCCCGGCCCTATCCGTCTATCTGACATTTTAATTGGCTTTCTGGTAGTTAAAACTAAAACCTCATCTTTCACATTAAGCTTCCGTTTTACCGCCTTTCTGTCAAACCAAAATTTCCTCTTTTCTCGTTTTTCTGACACATTTTCAACGGCTAAAACTCTACCTCTTTTTAACCTGTTCGTGAGATTAAACACACATCCCTTCACGAATTTATTTTCCTCCGTTTCTCTTATCCATTCTCCAAATACTAACGCTTTCAAAAGCTTTCTAACTTTTCGATGCCAACATGCAATACTATCGCTTATTGTGCGACACACTCTCGGATTTTTCAATTTAACACCGAACCTTTTTAGAAATGCGGTAGTTAAATCGCTTATCAATCTTTTCCCAAGGTCCAAGTATTTTGACACATTTCCTTTAACTTTCCCTTTCCCTAAGTGTAATGACACTTTTTCTAGGCACGCGCCAAAAATATCTACCTGATAAGGCAATGGGACAAGCACCTGCTTCCTCCCACTCACGCGATTTTCTCTGGCTTTTGCCACTATCAAAGAATCTCCTGCATTACAAAGCGATTCTTCACCTTCCGTTTTTTTACTAATCCCTTTGAGAGATTGATCTCTGTCTAAATCAATTTGACTATCTTTCCCTCCAATTTCTGCTAAGATCGAAGATCCCTCACATATCGGCAAAGGCGATAATCCCTTATCCACACTGACCAGTTCAATAGGGTTTTCTAGGTTTTCACCCTCTAGTTTTGAATTCAACGCTTCCGCTTCACTGCACTCGCGAAAAATTCCCCCTTCTTTTTCTTCCTCGGAATTCAAAGTTTCCGCTTCCACATTCCCGCTAGAAATATCCTCTTCTTTTTCTTCCTCGGAATTCAAAGTTTCCGCTTCAACATTCTCGCTAGAAATTTCTTTTTCCCCCTCGGAAATCATAATTTGTTTATTTACCGGATTCGGAGCTGGGCCACACTTTTCTCTCGTTTGAGCTCGTGTCAAAACTGCATTCATCAATTCGGGTTTTTTCTTCGCCTGTTCTAACAATTTTTGAGTGTGATTACCCAACAAATAGTAAAACATATCTGAATCTTTATTGTTAACTCCCGCTTTCGTTTCAATAACCCCCACACCTTCAATTTCTAACGTGACTTCTGCTATAGGTAAACAATACAATTTACTGTCCAGCGGAGTCTTAATCCATACGTGATCTCCATTCAATTTATCTTGACTGACCAAGTCGTATGCGATGATGTCAATTTCACTCCCAGTGTCAGTTAAAGCAGTTGTCTGAATTCCATTCACTAACACTTTACTCAAATAAGGGGAGAAGGTTTTTTCAAGTGTCGGTTTACTTATTAAGTGACCGACCCGCGCAACATCTCTCTTTTTAATTTCCGGACAATCTACTCTGTAGTGACCGCTTTGAAAACACGCGTAACACTTGACTTCTCGCCTTTTTTCGTAAACTCTTTCCCTTTCTTTATGATCATCGCGATCTCTCCAGTTAAAGTTAGTCTCCGGATTTCTGTTTCCGTTTCGCCCATTTTCAAAAGTTCTGGGTCTTTCAAATTTCTTCTCTGTCGGTGGCTTAGGATTCCACGTTTTTTTAGAAGGGCGTTTGATCGCTTCGTACGCATCTAAAAGCCTTACTAATTCTTCGGGATCTTTAATCTCCGCCCAGTTATCTATAAAATGTTCGCGCATTTCTGGAGACGCTCTCCGTTTGATTTGGTCCGTGACAAGCAAATTTTTCAAACCCTCAAAATCAGAAACTTGTAAGCATGACAGCCATCCTTCTAAAAAACTATTAAGTTCAAAGATCAGGTCCTTCCAAACTGAATTAGGATTTCGGGGATGCTGACTAAATTTTTGTCTGTACGTCTCTGCATTCAAACGATATCGTTCTAACAATTTTTCTTTCACATATTGAAAATCATCAATTTTGTCTTCGGGTTCTCTCAAAATTAACTCGGCCATTCCCACAGGTAATAATGATAGTAAATTCGTCACCAACTCATCCGAATTTAGATTACATTTTTTTGCCTGTCTCTCGAATAAATTCAAAAACAACGAAATATCCGAATTCTTTTCATCAAAGCGATGCATAATTGTTTTTAGGGGTAAATGATTCGTTCTAACTGAGATGCTACTGGATGCGGTACTCCGGTCATCTGACTCTTGCGTCGCTTTTAACACAGCTAACTCATGTTCGCGCTCTTTCTCTTTTTGAAGTCTATCGTTCTCTTCCTTCTCTGTCAATAATTTATTTTCCCTGTCTTTTTCTAACAGTTTAATTTGCGCTAAGGCTAGCTCTTTATCAAATCCCTCTGACGACTCTATTTTTTTTATAATTTTCGGTACAGTATCATTTTCCTCTAAAATGACCTCAAATTCGTAAGCTAACGTTTGCAAATCAGCTTTCCTATAATATTTAAGCTCCGACATTTTTAAAATATAAAATTAGAAATTATCTTTCCCACAAATATAAAACAATACAATAAGATTAAATCAAATCCTACCAAGTGCGTCAAAATATTACCAAAATATACGCTCATAAAAAGGTACGCTTAGTAATAATATAGGAAATATGCAACATATAAAGATAAGCAACTCTATCCTATCGTACACATTCACCTTGGTATTTGGTTATAAAATACATATGGGATAAATTTTACACAAAACAACAATTTCAATTTCAAAAAGCACAGTAAAAATATTTTAAATTGCAAAAGTCTTATTCAATTCCTTTCTCTTTTAATCAATGGTGGTCTTAATCTCTGCATCCACTCTTAAAAGATTTAGAATAATTCACAAAAAACATATAAAATCAACTCTGTTATCTTAAAATATGAAATGCGTTCGATACTTTTTTTTTTTTCAATGAACTCTCATTTATAGATTCAGCTAAAATTTTGTAACACTGCACAACTCTCAGTTTGCATTAAATTAATTCAACAATAATTTAATTTTAACTACAAAATTTGTCTATTAAATAAGTTACAGTAATCTCGGAAGTATCTCATAATGCTTTTTTTTTTTTCTACCGGAAAAATTTCTCAAAAATTTACTCTCACAAAAATAAACATACAACTTTTTTTTTTTTTTGAAGCCTACAACACCTATACAAACACTAATAACAATTAAAGCCACTCTGAGTATAAAAAGAGCTTACCTCCATTACTAAGAGTCTTTCAGGGCGTCAGAAGCACAGACTTCAGAGATTCTCAGGAGCACAGACGGGGGTCTCTATCACACTTTTCGGATGGGGACTCTTCCGGATGGGGGAACACTCTCCAGAATTCTTGGTAGATTACTCTTTCTGATGCTGTGTTGATCCACAGGGGCGTCTAAGGAGACTCAGGTCACAAGTCACAAGGAGACTCTTTCTTGGAGCACTTTGATGATTTAAATTTCGGAGTCCACTCTTTGTCTTTAGAGAATGTCATTAATTTTTGCTAATTAATCCATCACCGCAAGCCACCAGTTGTAGTAACTCCTCTATACCGACCCGATAAAAGATGGTGAGTGGTAGCGAGATCGGATCGCTGGCACAGAGAATTTCTCGTATAAATTAGAAAATAGAATTTATTGCATACCAATATTAATTCTAATGAAAATATGTACAAGAAAGTTAATTACAGCATTTAATTATTTTTCGTGAGTCAATCGCTTATAAATTAATGACCTCTTGACTCCAAGTGTAACTGAAACAAACAAAAGTCTCTAAACATTACAGTCAGTCGTGACTACAAAACAAAGTTCATTCGGACCAAGGCTCGTCCGTTCCTTCTCTTCGGAAGATCTACTAATCCTCGTTAATTCTGAGTCTAAGAACTCTCACTCTCGCACTTGGTGTGCTTTTTAACTTCGCTGGGATTTTCACCGGATACCTGCTGTATCAATTCTAGAGGTCGGACCTCACTAGCGCTTACACCACGCTGAGTTGGAAACTGACGTTTCCTTTTCCCTTCTCCAGAGAGTCAACACTCTCCTTTTCGATCTCTCCAAAAACTGTCCTCTCTCACTTTTTCATTCTCGCAGGAGAACTTCTTCTGGGGGCGGGGGCTTTGTCGAGGCGGGCCCCTCGAAACTCTCCAGCCTCTTAGCAGCCTTGAGATCCCTCTGTTTCGTTTTCACTAAGTCCGTCATTGGACGTTCTAAGACAAAGGGCAAAGTTTCGGGCGCAAACCTAAAAATCGTGTGCAGAGATCGCTTCTCTCTCAGATGAACTCTTTCCCACGAACTCGGCAAGGATCAAAGCATAAGACCCCTTTTTGGGTAACGCCTTACCACTTCATCACTGTCCGAACCTTCCGCTCACAGTACAATAGAATTCGGCGTCTGCTAGTCTTCAAGGCAAAAATAGCGAGGGAAGGTATGCAGTTAAGTGCACTCACAGGAAATGCTAGAATGACACATAGTGCAGCTGGATGTCGAAGCTCAAATTCTTTACAACATTAAACTAAATTTATGAGTACCGGTTACCACTATTTCTGAATAATAGTTTAAGCCAAATTTCTAATTAAGTTCCTAGCTTAACCAAACGAACGAATTTTTAAAGATGCATAATGGTTGTCCTAATTAGTCATTTGCTGAACGGCACTTGAACATCCCCTCCCCCGACCCCTCCTTCAAGGTTTTTGCCTAACTATGCCCCGTTTCCGTATCTCAGCAACTATCTTTCCGATTTGAACGCAAGTGATTCCAAATATTATAATTAACTTAATAGACACCCTTTATAACATTAAACTAAATTTATTAGTAGAGGCTACCACTATTTCCGAATAATAGTTTAAGCCAAATTTGTAATTAAGTTTCTAGCTTAATCAAACGAATGAATTTTTAAAGATGCATAGCGGTCCTCCTAATTAGTCATTTTCTGAAGGACATTTGAACATCCCCTCCCCCCTCCCCGGCCCCTCCTTCAAAGTTTTTTCTCTAACTATGCCCCGTTTCCGTATCTCCGCAACTATCTTTCCGATTTCACCGCAACTGATTCCAAACATTATAATTAACTTAATAGTCACCTTCTATAACATTAAAGTAAATTTATGAGTAGCGGTTACCACTATTTCCGAATAATAGTCTAAGGCAAATTTGTAATTATGTTCCTAGCTTAAGCAAACGAACGAATTTTTAAAGATGCATCGTATTCCTCCTAATTAGTCATTTTCTGAAGGACACTTGACCATCCCCTTCACCTGACACCTCACTCATGATTATTTTCTCTAACTGTGCCTTATTTCAATAACTCGGCTTATAATGTTCCATCTTCTCTAAACCAGCTCGATTTTGTCGCACGCCTACTATACAGTACTGTAGGCAACGTTGACCAGTCTCAGGGGTTCTTTCCGAAAGAGATTGCTCCCCTGGCGGTGGAAGGGGGAATTAAAAGATTTTCTGGAGCGTGCGAGCGTGCCCGGTATACGGTGTCGAAGCCATCGGAGACCTTGGCCAGAGTTTCGTTTTTTAAAAGATTTGAGTTTATTACACGGGCTCGGGCAACGCTGGGCGGGTCAACTAGTATTTAATAATTAATTGTTAAGAAATTTTTTGAGAAAGCTTAGTACTAGTTGTTAACATTTTAAACATACCACCAAGAAAGAATCAAATAAAAAAAATTGACACTTTACATTCGCTTTAATTTTCTCGAAATTTACTTTTTTTTACATAAGAATTTATTCCATTCGTGTGTTCAATTATTAGAGAAACGTTAAGTATTTGAAAGTAAATAATTCGGAAAATAATTTTATACAGACTATTAAAAAAAAAAAAAAAAAAAAAATTACGAGAACTTTTTAAAAGAATACTGGCTTGCAACATTTCTCAAATATTATATCCATTCACATGATTTGAATATTTTTATTCGCTATTTCTAACATACAAAGACAAGTCGTCACCGACTTAAAAAATTTGGTGCCTGATTATTATTTTTCTCTCTCTCAGTATTCTCTTTAATTACAAATTATATATATATATATATATATATATAATTATAACATCTATGAATTTCAAAAACATATCAAGTTCTAATATCATTCTACTAAAATCTACTAAGAGATAATGCACATAAATCACTTTGATTAACTTATATATATATATATATATATATATATATATATATAACACAATAATTATTAGTATGCTAAAAATAAATGAACAGTGTGAAATAGCACAAAGAAAAATATATAAATTGGCAAACAGCTGTTTCGGAGCCCCTAAAGCTCCATCATCAGTGCCAATTCAAAAGATTAAAATCAGATTTAAAAGTTTAAGCCATGTAAATATGCCAGACATTTGAAAAATTTGGTGTACTGGACATATCATTAACTAAGCTGCCTGAATTTTTTCATATATGATAAGCCTCCCAAAAATCAAGGTCGTAATTAGATGAGCATTTCTGAATTATTGAATCCTCTGAAAACTTAAAACTGTGATTTTCAAACCAAAGATGGTTAGCTATTCCCCCAAGCGGACCTTAAGGGATCTCTTGGTTTGACCTATATATATTCTATCACACTCGAAAGATATCTTATAAATTCCCGAATGTGAAAATCTGTCTATTGGATGTTTGAGATCTGTAAATTTAATTTTGTTAAATGGTGCATAAATTATTTTAAAATCGAATCTTTTCAAAATTCTAGATATTTGATGGCTTATTCTCGGAAAATATTGAAGTATAATTAAATTTTCATTGTGAACATTGTTAACGTCGAAATGTGTACGTTTAATTAGTATATTATGAATTGAATCAACGATTTCAACAGGATAACCCCGGTCAGTGGCTATTGATTTAATCTGGTCTAACTCTGCTTTGAGTAAACTCTTAGATGAACAAAATTTTAAGGCGCGATGAACATAAGTATTAAAAGCAGCCAATTTTCGATTCGGGCGGTGAGATGAAAGACGGTGTGGCGGTAATGAAACTGCGAAATGTTTTCGATAAACTGTGGTTTGGAATGAGTCATCTATCTAAGGCATTTCTATTGCCTATTCAAAGATAAATTTTCTAAAGTTACAGAATTTCGTTAAAAACGCTTAAAAAACTCTTCTAAAGTCACAGAATTTAGTTAAAAACGGCTAAAATAATAAAATGCGAACATCATTTGGTCCATTTTCGACCGAAAGCAACAACCATTTTCCCAATGATTTAAAAAAAAATCAAAATTTTAGGAAGAGATATATTAAGAAATATATTCATATAACAATCAAATTTAAATATACATAACTGATCTCCTTCCCCTCTATAAACAGTAACGTGTTAAAATCTTATCTAAAGTTGATGAACTCTTCTCCAATATACACTTTAAAATTTATTATTTCTGACCCAACAAATCAACTAGACCATATTGTAATTATTCATTGAACAAAGGAGATTTATCTAATAAATTATATTAATCAAGCCGTACTCTAATTATTTATTAACCATAGAAAAACCATAATAATAATAATAATCTAGCCTTATTAATTAAAACATGCAGAAATTATAACAGCACCGATAAAAATACTTCTCAAAATATAAACACACATCAACATCCCATAGATACATTTAAAATCAAATTCATTCGAGGTCCTGATGGCGTAGGACACAGAACAGAGGTCTCCCACACCGAAGATAGCACGTTCGAAACTCGTTGAAGACTTGAGAAATGTTTCTTACTTTTTAACCCTGTCAATTACAGATGCTTCAAACACCACCGAACTTTTTTTGCAATTCCTTTCGAACAAGCAATTTGACGAGATAAATTTCCTCCGTTTTTTGAGGAAAGAAATTTACTCGATTTTACGGAATATTTACTCGGGGCATTTCCCAGGAAACAGTTTCATCAAAAACGAAGAAATTTTCTTGATATTTGAGTATCCATTTCTAACAGTGCATCCTGTTGAAATCGTTGATTCAATTCATAATAAACTAATTAAACGTACACATTCTGACGTTAACGATGTTCACAATGAAAATTTAATTATACTTCCATATTTTCCGAGAACAAGCCATCAAATATCTAAAATTTTGAAAAGATTCCATTTTAAAATAATTTATGCACCATTTAACAAAATTAAATTTACAGATCTCAAACATCCAATAGACAGATTTTCACATTGGGGAATTTATAAGATATCTTGCGAGTGTGATAGAATGTATATAGGTCAAACCAAGAGTCCCTTTAAGGTCCGCTTGGGGGAACATAAAAACTATGTTAAAAATTATGACATTAAACGTTCTGCAATAGCTAATCATTTTTGGTCTGAAAATCACAGTTTTAATTTTTCAGAGGGTTCAATAATTCAGAAGTGCTCATCGATTTACGACCTTGATTTTTGGGAGGCTTATCATATATGGAAGAATTCAGGCAACTTATTTAATGATACTTCCAGTACACCAAATTTTTCAAATGTCTGGCTACCTTTCATTTAATTCATTCTCTTCGTTTTCCCCCCCCCCTTTTTTTTTCTCCTCCGTACCAAATTTTTCAAATGTCTGGCTACCTTTCACTTAATTCATTCTCTTCGTTCCCCCCCTTTTTTTTCTCCTCCGTACTTAAACTCGACCGGTCTGGCAGGCCGCTTCTATTGGTCTCTGCATCACATGTGTTTCCTGGGCTCTGCTGTCGTTTTTGAAAAGGTCGCCGCCATTCAATCTTGACGCATGCGAAAGACACAAGAATATTTACATGGCTTAAACTTTTAAATCGGGTTTTAATATTTTGAATTGGCACTGATAATGGAGCTTTAGGGGCTCCGAAACAGCTCTTTGTCAATTTATATATTTTTATTTGTGCTGATTCACGTTGTTCATTTATTTTTAATACAACGGCACAAAGTTAAATCCACCTTTTTAGGAATTATTAGTTTGCACTAATATGAATATTCTGTTTGTAAATTGTGTAAAATAATCGTAAAAAATGGGAAAAGATATTTATCTAGGAAAATAATAATTTATTTCTAAAAAATATAAACTTCAAGTCCAAAATCCCTCAGTTCATTCCAATGCAAGTTCTTTATTATTACAATTAAAAAATATATATAATAATAAAAATAAACTACAAGCATGCATGGTATATCTCATGCTTAATCAACACTCTTCAAAATATAAGCCTTACGAACATATCCGATCGTAACTTAAGTTCAACAAGCTAGTCTCATTTCATGTCCGATCTCTGCCCTCTTCAAAAGTTGAACTCCAAGATTTCTTCTTCATATCCCCTTGCCAAACCCCTTTACAGTCAGAAGGTTGCACGACCAACTTTATTCGCATTGGTTGCTAATGACATCAGGAATTTTATTTATTAACATCATTCTAGACGACTCTTCAATCCAAGTCTTGTCTCTGGTAGGGAAACAGCTGTTCTCCATTCATGAATACCTTCCAGATGAAAAACTTGAGAATCGTG
This sequence comes from Maratus michaelseni, assembly GCA_963931845.1. Classification (NCBI taxonomy): domain Eukaryota; kingdom Metazoa; phylum Arthropoda; class Arachnida; order Araneae; family Salticidae; genus Maratus; species Maratus michaelseni. Next base: position 228,850,343 of record OZ007599.1, read on the forward strand.
AAATCAGGAGGAATTTACTATCCCACCTTTTCAAAACAAAAGAGTTCCTTTTCTCTGCATAGTTTAGCTACATATTTGATATCAAAGCTAACAAAAGGGCCCCGGATTGGAATGTATCAAACAAAAATACTCCTTTTCTGCGAAGAATCATCTATTGTACAAGTTTTAAAAGAAGTATGGGAATTCGAGGTATCACACACTTTCCCCCTAAAAAGAAATTTCTACAGGAAATTTGTCATGTACCAGCTATGCAGAATAAGCCACTTTAATAACCTTTCAGAAAGGTCACCATGCATAAATTCTAGCATAAATTTTCATAGAAATTTATATTGCATACAAAATCCCTACAGAACTCACATATTTCCCCATACTCGGAATTGAAAGGACACACTATCAACATGACTTTTCAGAATTTTTCTTAACACTATTTAAGTATAGTTCCACAACTAATTTGCCCTTTTGATTCCAGAAGAAACATTTAAAAAAATATATTACTCATATGCGATATTAAATACAGTTTACAAATTACATCCTAACAATACTTATAAAGATAATAAGAAGACGTTTATATACAACACAATGCCTTACACAATTTTCTTAACTGTATTTTATTGAAAAACTTAATTTTGAATACCCTGTCACACAGAAAGTATGGATACGAAATTATGCGATTGTGTCAATTTTTTCGTTTCTCAATATCCAAATCCTTTATAATTTCATCTTCCTCTTTCTTGTGAGATTTCACCCTTTTTTCTCTAATTGTCCAAGTATCTGACAACTCATGATATCCAAGTTTACCGTGATTCCTAGCAGGATCCCTGAACTCGGTTAACCACTCTCCTATACCAATTCTTAACTCCAATTTTCCTTTTTCATTTTCTTGGCATTTAGCCCCCTCAAATTACTGTATTATTTTTCTTCATATGATTGCTAAGATTTCTTACCACTGGTCTAGGTGAACTCTAATCCCATTTCTAATTTGCATAACTCCCACACTCACAAGAAAATACCTGGGTAAGTTTGCATCATACTTGGGATTTTTTCCCCAAAATTGACCTCCCCTATATGGCCTCCTTTCATATTGCGTCTGAGTCGCATTATCTTTAGTCTCAATCTATTTCGACCCGTTTTTCAAATTGCCATCTGTCACGTCTAGCTGTGAATTTAGCCCTGTCTCACTATTTATTTTAACAGGCTTCTAATCCAAATCACTCATTTCTTTTACAGCCTTTTTCTAACTAGTTTCTCCTCTTGATAGACAGATAATCTCAGGGTTTTCTGCCCTTTCAATTCCCCCTGATTTCCCATTTGTTTACACCCTGACTTCTGCATGTCTATATCTTCTATCTTTAATAAATCATAAACAGAAGGTGTTATGAGCGGAGGAGAATTCAATTGTTTTACTATTGCAACAACCACTTACTTTTCAAGGTACTTTTTATACCCCTCTGTCAACACTATTGTCACAGATACCCAGTCCGTCTTTTGTTTACTTCCCAGTGCCGGAACAAGAAATATATTCCCCATGTTTTTTGCACTCCAGGTAATTTCATTTGCATCAAAAGCACCAATTTGCGCCTCTGTTTCATTGACCGTTTTGACTATAATACCGTTTACGTATAAATCAATCATTGGTAAATAAAAATAGTTACCACGCCTTCCCAATTATTTATATCCCTCTTACCACTAGCAACAATATAGTCCTTTTTTATCCTCATAATAGGACTTACTTTTTAACCATTCAGCACAATGGGGTCTTATGTGGCCCTGTTCAAAACAAACGTATCATTGAATTTGCCTCTGTCTTGGTTTTTCTTAAATTTTTTCATTTTTCCCAATATATTTTTTATTCTCAAAATCAGATTTCGTTTTACTTTCGCTCTTAACACTTTGCCGTCCGCCGATACCACACTGGTGTCGTACGTAAAGTAACTTAATTTTAATCTTTAAATGCTACATCAGAATTTTGGAATGAAAAATTCCCTTTTATCAGGTACATGAAGAAAAGATTTTACTTATTTTCGAATAAATTTGTTTCTCAATTTTTGGTGTCAATCAATCATTTCGACATTTTACGAATAGAAGTATTTTTCCGAGACATGCGGATGGCAAAGTGTTAATTTTATAATTAAAATTACTTCCCATAATTTCTTGAACAGATTTCTTTTCTCAAGGTTTTTTTTCCCGACCTCTTTCTTTCCTAATACTGTCATATTTATCAAAATTTTCCACAAGTTTCGAAGCTATCTTCATTTCCTCCCATTCGTCCATATATTTTTTCTATTACAAAAGGGACCCGTTTTTTAACTGTTCCGTGAGAATAAGTTCTTTTAACGATTCGAAATCTCTCACTTCTAAAGATTCCAACCAGCTATCCAGATAATCCCTGAACTCATAAATTAAATCTACCCATAATTCACACGGTTTTCTTTGATGATTATCAAACTTTTGTTTTAACGCGCCTGTACTCAGCCTAAACCTATCCAACAATTTTTTTTTTAACATGCTGAAAATCATCGGGCTTCTTTACTGGTTGTTTCACAATGATTTCGGCAATATCTGAAGAAAATAACAGAATTAACTGGCTAACTAAATCCTCCTGGCTTTTTTGGCTTGTTTCTCAAATATCATGAAAATAAGAGTAATAATGTCAATCAATTTTGGATCAAAATGCGGAACTAAATATTTTTAATTTACTTTCGGAGTTCTATGCACATCTAAATTTGACTCATTTGACGAAACGCTAACAGTATCCATAGAATTTTGAATACGTAATTTTTCTAATTCAAACTGTTGCTGTTTCTCAAGTTTATCTAGTTCAAGTAGTTTCTAAAGTTTATCTAATTCAAATTTCCTAAGATTTTCTTTTTCTTCTTGCGATACCTGATCTAATTCAATTTGTCTTTCACGTTCTTTACGATCTGATTCAATTTACCTATCACTTTATTTACGTTCCGATTCAATTTGCCTATCACGTTCTTTACGTTCCGCCTCCTCATTAATAATACCTTCCACACGTATTTTAGCATAATTTTCATCATAATATGATACCTCAACAATAGCTTAATTATAGCTCTATTTTTATCCGTTTTTGACACACTGGTCTCAAATTCGTCTGCTAATAACAGCAAGACGTTTTTAGTATATTTTGCTAAATACTCTGTGTGTCATATTTCCCAACCCAAAATACTTTAAATTTCAAAATATCAAATATATTCAATTTACAATAATACAATAAATACTGAAATAGAATTTTATTCACTAAACGTATAATAATGTTTTCAAAAACAACACAATTTTATTACTGCAAATTATCATGCAAGAGGAACCTTCAAAATTGAGGTCCTTCAAAATTCAGTGTATCCCCAAAATAAATTTTTATACGCAACAGTACAGTATAACATAAATTTATTTATAAACATTAATCATAATCCTCCACAGTATACCCATAAAATTTAAATTATAAATTTATTACTGCAATAAACAAAAATGTATATAACACAAACTTTAATTTCAAAAGTTTTATACACAGATATGATTAAAATTCCCTGATTAATAAGGCGAATAATTCACTAATAATTTACTATACCCAAATAAATTTTAATATATACATATATACATAACTATTTACTTTTCCTAACCCAATATTATACCTTACAGATACCAGAAAACAATTAAACATAAAAAATTCTATCTAAAAATTTAAATACCAAATTAATAGTTTCCCTAGAATTTTTAATTTCTCATAGACTTTCGTTCCGAATATAAGCAAATACGCAACATTAAATTCAAAACAGACCTCTGTAGCAGTTTTCATAAAAGAACTTACCTTCAGATGCAGATATTCCTTTCACAATGTTACCAGGCTTCCTAGCAATTTTAATATTACATAAACATTTTGAAGACTTAAATGCACTTAATTAGTCGATGAGGCACTATCACATTGGTTCTGTATTTAGACACACAAAGGTAATATACCACATTTCTTCAATCCACCGGATATTCCTTCAAGAACACACTTGTAGCACTAATATCTTTATATGTCCTTGTTATACACCACACAGCTTTCCTTAGTCGATACAATTTTTCACACGTCCTTAGTTACCGGACATCCAAGAAAACACAATGTTGCCGACTAAATTTGTGACTTCCCAACTACCTTCTCTTTTTTCAGCTGTATCTTCATCTGTATATCAGGTTAAGCATAAGTTCCGGGTCTAATTTATTCTAGACCACATTTTAACACCGCTGCCACCAATCATAAAAATATCAATACAGCTGTGCTGACGTAGCCGAAGTTATGGTGACGCTCGTCTAGCTACATAAATGTTAAGTCCAAAATGAACTGCAAGCATGCATGGTACATCTCATGCTTAATCAACACTCTTCAAAATATAAGCCTTACGATCATATCCGATCGTAACTTAAGTTCAACAAGATAGTCTCATTTCATGTCCGATCTCTGCCCTCTTCAAAAGTTGAACTCCAAGATCTCTCCTTCATATCCCCTGACCAAACTCCTTTACAGTCAGAAGGTTGCACGAACAACTTTATTCCCATTGGTTGCTAATGACATCAGGAATTTTATTTATTAACGTACTTTTGGAATACTGTTGAATCCAAGTCTTGCCTCTGGTAGGTAAACAGCTGTTCTTCATTCACGAATACCTTCCAGATGAGATACTTGAGAATCGTGAAATCAGGAGGATATTACTGTCCCACCTGTTCATAACAAAAAAAATTAATTTTCTCTGCATAGTTTAGCTACATATTTGTTCTCAAAGCTGACAAAAGGACCGCGGATTGGAATGTATCAAACAAAAGGACCCCTTTTATGTCAAGGCTAATCTATTGTACAATGTTTTAAAAGAAGTTGGGGAACTCGAGATATCGCAGTCCCAATTTTGGGACGCTAGGCATAAATGAGTTAAATGCTAACCTAATGCACTTTGGACATAATACCTGGGACTGATTGACTTCTGGAGGCTTCTTACAAATGAAACTTATATTCACTTATTTTTTTTCTTAAAGCATTCAGCTGTAGGAAAATGTAAATATTTTGTGGTTTTATTGAAATCTATGGCCATTCGTATTCAGTTCTTAGCGTTTTACAGCAACATTATCACTAAATATACAAATTTCAGTCATTATGTGATAGGAAATTACGATGCTTTGCCCTTTGATTACGACGTGGGACCTATACGACCCAGGAAATATTTTTTTATTCTATTGGCTTCACTTGTTGAAAAATGATCTCTGCCATCCACTTATTACAGGATATTTTCAAGAAAAATCTATCAGAAAGAAATGTTTTGGAAAACTGTTGTACGATTAAAATATATATACAATTCACTAGTTCTGTACCGTAATCAAAAGTCTAAAATTAGTCTGGGAATAATTACATGCAGTTATTAATAATGAGAGTAATAACTGATAAAATAAAACAAAGAGTTTTAAATAACAGAATAATAACAAAAATAACAGAGAACGAAAGTCATCTCGTTGAAACTTTTGAAATAACACATGCTGAAAGTCATCTCGTAAGTATTTAAAAGTATTAAAATTTCTACCTGCATTCAAAACAAAAAACAAATTTTCTAAGTTTCATATTCAACAGTTTCAACTCACACTTATGGCTAGAAATTAATTCATTAATAAAAAATATCTACTAATTAATACAAAAAGGAAAACTGTTATGTAAAAAAGCAAACCTAAATTTAATCCTTAGTATACAATGAGTATATTTGCGACTGATACTGTCTGATTTTGCACCTTCTGTACTATAGCCTTGAAATACAAATAAGTAAGAATGTGCGTAAGATTTTAATGTCTTTTTTACTATTTTGAAATATTTTTTACAGTTTAGTTCAGTTTATTTTTCAGATAGTTATGTTCACCTGAAGAAATTTAAATATCCCTTCGTCACCTGAAAGAATATAAGAAGCAAATTTGAAATTCATGTGTAACGTAATGATTTATTCAAATATATATTTTATGCTATATTTCTGTATCTTGACGGAAACATTATTTTTATAAATCTTCTTTAAATAATTTTATTCACACAGTTACCCAAATTCACAATTTACTCAAATAACACATAACAATTTCAACTTCCAAATCTTGGAAGAATATGATCTGCCTAATTCAGGTTTATAGCGTCAGGTTGGTTGGTTGTATAGGGTTTTATGGCGCAAGGTTATGGGGACAAGCTGCGCCAAGTTTATAGCGTCAGACCATGCCAGGTTACTATATGGTATATTTTAGAAATATGTATGCAGTGAATATGTGTATGTATAGAAAAACTATAAAAGAAAATAATATATATTGAAATATTTTCCGCAATTTCGTTCACCTTAATTGCCAGCATTTTTGTTCAGCATTATTTTTCAGTCATTTTTTCTGTTTTCATGTTTTCTGGCATTTAAGATTAAGTATGATTTTAGCTGTAACATTCCAAAAATAAAGATAGTTAAGGCCTATTTTGCTGTTAATTAACAGCTTAAAATTCTGGCTTTTCAGTGCCCAAATTTATAGAAAATTTTACTGTAATTTTGCCATTATTTCTCACTGTATGTTTTGTGTACTATGGAGGTCTGTGTGCATACACAAAAAATGTGTTTCAAAAAAGTTGCCTGCACATATAAATTGTTCATTATAATATTTTTTATGCTTTAAAATTATTTGTTTTTCAGGTGAGGTAAATATAATTGAAAACGCAACTTACATGCAATAATGTAAAAGATCAATTTTCTTAGAGGAAAAAAATAATTTCTAGAGAATTTATTAGATTTTACAGGAATTATTTATATTTTACAGACGTAACTTTAGAATACAACTTAATAGATTTCTGAAAACATACTGTTAGACAATAGAAGTAATATTCAAATTTTTGGAATATTTTAACCTAACAGGTAGTGAAAGCCAACAAAACCTTTGATTATAATCTGCTAAATCACTTTGCAAAATAAACTTAATTGCTTTTATATTAATGGTATCCTATTTTAATTCTTTTTTTTATAATATACCTAAACTTATATATTTTCCCTTTTTGATTCTTTTAGTTTGAAAGCCAGCAAAAAGTATAATCATTTACCTGGAACATATTTTAAGACTTTTATCGTAATATATATATATATATATATATATATATATATATATATATATATATATATATATATATATATATATATATATATATATATATATATATATATATATATATATGGGGCAGGGGAAGGGATGGGAATTAATTATTTTCCATTCAGGACCAATCTCTGAATTCATCATTGGGATCGAGTTGAAATTATTTAGATTTTGCTACAAACACGACTGTTTCATCCTTATTGCATTCCCAGGTGATCTCCATCAAGTACCAAAGAATCGAACTTTTATCTTTTCTTTTTTTTCCTTCCAAAATTGATGCTTTAAACCAAATTTTGGGGCAAAAGAATTACAAAAATTTTATCATCATTTACCAGTAAGCTATAAAGGAAAAATATTATTTGATTCTTCGAAATTTGAATGAGAATTTCTGAGAATTTTATGAATATAGGAATTTTTAAAAAATCGTTTTTTATATAATTGAATCAGGAAAGTTTCTAAAAAAATAAACGATTAAGAGCTAAGAAAATAAAAAATTGTGTCCAAAATTGTGTCTTTTCAATGTGTCTAAAAATGGACGTCACTTACCTTTTCTAAGTAAATGAGTGTTGAAAGGATGAATGAATTCAAATTTCTATCTCATCTTCTGTCCAAGATAATAAGTAATAATGATGGTACTCGTATTAGAAAAACAAATAAAGTGAAAGTCATGTTGCTTGGATATATATTATACAGTACTGTATATATATTATAAGACGAGGAGGAAAATGTAAAAATTTTCAGCTTAACAGATTGGTACAATTTTGGTCTGCGGGTAGGGGAGAGGATGAGAAATAAATTAATTTCCATTCAGGACCCAACCTCTGAATTCTTCATTGGGATCAAGTTGAAATTAATTAGATTTTGATTCAAACCCGATAGTTTCATCCTTACTGCATTCCCAGATGATCTCCATCAAGCACCAAAAAATCGAACATTTATCTTTTATTTATTTTTTTTCAATATGAAGAGCATCCTTCCAAAATTGATGCTTTAAACCAAATTTTGTAGCATAAAAATCACAAAAATTTTATCACCATTTAACAGTAAGCTATAAAGGAAAAAACTATTTGATTCTTCGAAATTTAAATGAGAATTTCTAAGAAATTTATGAAAATAGAGATTAAAAAAATCTTTATTTTATAATTGAATCAGAAAAATTTCTAAAAAAACGTTTTGGAGCTAAGAAAAAAAAAAAAAAAAAATGAGTATAGATTTTCAATGTGTCCAAAAATGGACGACTCTTACCTTCTCTATATGTAAATAAGTTTTGAAAGGATGAATGAATTCAGATTTCTATCCAATCATATGTCCAAGATAATAAGCAATAATGATGATACTATTATTAGAAAATCAAATAAAGTGAAGGTCAATGTTGCTTGTATAAATATTAAACAGTACTGTATAAGACGATGTAATTAAAAGACGAAGGAGGAAATGTAAAATCTTTCAACTTAACAGATTGGTACACTTTTGGTCTCCTGATAGGGGAGAGAAGGGGGAATTTATTAATTTCCATTCAGGACCAACCTATGACTTTATCATTGAGATATAGTTGAAATTAATTAGATTTTGACACGAACACGATAGTTTCATCCGTACTGTATTCCCAGATGATCTCCATCAAGTAAGAAATAATCGAACATTTATCTTCTATTTTTTTCCTAATGAAGAGCATCCTTCCAAAATTGATGCTTTAAACCAAATTTTGGAGCATAAAAATCACAAAAGGTTTATCATAATTTACAAGTAAGCTATAAAGGGAAAAACTATTTGATTCTTTGATATTTAAATGAGAATTTTATGAATATAGGGATTTAAAAAAAAAATCTTTATTTTATAATTGAATCAGAAAAATGTCTAAAAATAGCGTTTTGGAGCAAGGAAAATAAAAAAAAATTGAATACAGTTTTTCAATGTGTCCAAAAATGGACGACCCTTCTCTAAGTAAATCAGTTTTGAAAGGATGGAGGAATTTAGATTTATATCCAATCTTCTGTCCAAGATAATAAGCAATAATGATGATACTATTATTAGAAAAACAAATAAAGTGAAGGTCAAAGTTGCTTGCATGACAACAACAGATGGAAAAATTAAATGCAATTTCAGAATAAAATAAGGCACTTATTTTGTAATTTTGTCAAAAGTATAGTACGACATGCCTTAAAAAAAAAAAAAAAAAAAAAAAAAAAAAACCCTACTTTTCAGTTAGAAACACGGGAAAAGAAAATTTCTTAAATGTGTGCTATACTTGAATCGGAGACAAGATGGAGAGGAGATAAAGGAATTCTGCTGTTTTACTGTGAAGCACGTTTGTTGTTCCACTCATTATTTTCGAATATCGTGTTATTTTATTTCTTTTTACATGTACTCTGTATATTTACAGATTAAGGAACAAGAAATCAAAAATTCATGTCATTAGTCAAATATAACTATATATTTTTATATTCAATTTTTGTTTCTTTTGTTTTCTTTACCAGTAAAACGAGAAAACAAAAGAGAGACAAAGCCCCATTCTAATCCAAAAGTAATTTAGCTGGTAAGGTATTTTAATCAAGTAGAACAAAATGTGCTGATTTGCTTGTACCTCAAAAATCTATTCGTGTGAACAAATATATTATTATTATTTTTTTAATGTCATATATCTTTCAAAACGTAATGTGTACTGTACAAATATGAAATTATGAAATTTTCACTATAAATAGATCTTAAAAACAAATAATAAAATCTATTGATAGATGGCAAAATTAAAATTAAATTATAATATTTCATTAAAAATAATTATTTGCCACTGCAAATACATTATTTATTTTATTTTCCTTGTAAAATACAGCATAGTGTGATTTCATAGTGAAGTCAAACGTATTATAGAAAGAATTTTTAAGCATAAATATTTTATTTACTGTCTGATTGTGGTAAGAAGGCGTGTGACCTCGAAAGAGTTATGTACCATGTTGCGGAGAAAGAAAGTGGATAACATAACATAGGTAATGAAAATGCATTATTTAATGAATCTAACTTACCTTAATCAACGAGTGGACACGTCTAAAGATGCTTAACTCGTATGCCAACTAATCACAGTCGAAAAACAGACATGATTTTGGGAGTAGACTGAAATTTATTCTTGTACCTATTCAAGCAAATGGAAGAAAACCTTCAGAGAACCAGATAAAGTCATTCAAACATCGAATACCGGACTTTTAGCGTTGCGCAAAACAGGAGAAAAACCGTTTGAGAATATTTTTAAATTTCAGTTTAGAAAATGAGATATTGGAGAAATACGCATATACATAGTTTAGTTGATAAAATCTGCCTTAAACACACACACACACACACACACACACACATACACATTATAAGACATGTATTTAAAAATAATAAAATATTGTAACATAAATTAATTATTAATATAATTTATGAAAATATGCCAATTTTACTTTTATTAATTTTTTATCGTTAAAAAAGATGTATACAAATTTTTTAAAGTTATCGTAACCAATATTGGCACTAATATCAGAAAAATTAATTTTTATTTGATTCTGAGTGTAACTTTTAAAGTAATTTGTACATTTCAATGCACATCGTTGATCGATTTAACTGCATCTCTGATGCTGAAGATTAAATTCTAAAAATAAATGCTGCTTTTATTACATGTTAATAGATTTTATGCCCTAATTTTCCATCACTATCTGTAAAAATACTACTTACACTTTTAAAGTACATAGTTTGCTAATACTTTTGAAGATTATTCGGCCATGTCTAATTAATATAATTATAAGGGAAGAAGATTTACTAGGAGTAAAGGATAATATTTATGTTCATCATATGGGTGCATCCAACATTTGGTTTTCAAACTGCCACTCAACTATCACGAAACAAGCGAAATTTCTACCCTTCCATAAACCTGTCTACGGGGTGGGTAATGGTGAGAATAGAGAAGTCTGCACAATTTCCCCCATTAATAAATGTTACAAGATCATGAATCTTATTTAATCTCTTTCAATAGTCACGAATGCATTTAATTTTATAATTCTAGCTTTATATTGATATATCCGAGGTCTTAGACCACAGTGGTCAGTAAAACTGCTTGCAGAATACACAATAGAAACGAACTCGCGTCTTTTTTAGAAGTATTTTCTGTTTGCGCCGAACAATTGTGTTTCACGAAAGCTTTGCAGGAACAATTGCACTTTTTTATGAAGCGAGGGGAAGCAAAATTGATCGACAAATTTCATATGCTGGAAGTTCCCTGCGCTTTATGAATAAAATCATCACCTTTTCGCTAAAATGAATATTTATAAACTTCTAGTACACGAAGCGTTCATATAAATGGAGTGGTGTCTTACAGAATCTAACTTGGAGATAAATCTGGTAAGGTAGTCTTTTCATGGTGTGGTAGTATTTTCAGTCTTTCATGCTCTATATATGTTGATTGCAACACGAAAGTTGTTTCGTATAATCTTTCATATTTGTTTCTATTTATATGTCATGTATAAATTTAGTCCAGTGTTTTTCAATCAGTGAGATATGAAATGTTAAAATGTTTTGATTTTTTAATGTAATGTATCTTAAAATTTAATTTGTCTTCATTCATCTTGTGTTACTCAGAAAGCAAAACCCAATAATTTTAGCTTGCCAATTTAAAATACAAGTAAATATATTTATTGGTCATTTTAAGTAAAAGAAAAAAGCTACATTTTAAAATTGTATTCAATTTTTAAAGTAATACAATATTCTATGCAATATATCTCTGTAATAGCCAAGATTTTGCTATTTATTAAAGCTTTGGAATTATCTTTCGGCAACATCTATAAAATATACTAATAAATATTATATATAGATATAATATACTAATAAATATAATATACTAATAAATATTAGTAATGTTTGACCAGGTCAAAGATTAATAAAATTTATTAGCTTGTGGTTCAAATATATATTTAGTTAGTTAGTTAGTTTTTCCGATAGTACCTACAATTAAAAAATCATGTGTTTTTCCTTTTACAAATTTAAATCGTCTATTATTTATACTTTTTAATCAGTCATAATTTACTTTTTTTTTTAATTTACTTTATTTATTATATATATATATATATATATATATATATATATATATATATATATTAATTTGGTCCACTATTGCACTTAAATCAACTCTTTGGTGAAAATATCAAAAGGTTCAAATATTAATAGACACACCACACACTCACTGAAAACTCCAAGCTAAAAATTGTACCGTGGTCACTGAATTTTTATAAAATCATGTTGTGTCACTTATTCGTAAGAGTTGAGAAATACTGGTTTGCCGTATATTATATTTTCACTTAGAACTTAAAAGAATAAATAGACAATAGGACTGAAAATCGGTAATCTCTTTCAAATTCCAATTCCTGCTTTTAAATGTCTCAAAGCATATCTTTAAACCAAAATATTACATGCTACTATTTTACATTAAATTGTCATTCATATTATATATTGACGACATAATTTTTTTTACAATTTTAGATCAGAAGCTTTAACTTATGTATGCATTAGATTTTAAGAAAAAGAGCGGTGAGCAGAGAGGAGAAAAAGAGAGAGAAAGAAAAAGATAGAATGAAAGACATAATGAATTACGTATGTCCTTTCGAAATCGATATCAGTCAGTTAAGGTTATTAAAATCTATTACTGAATATTTTACACGGTAAGTTGTTCTAAAATTGAATGTTTCGGTAAGTTATTGCTTATACATATTTAAAAGCGCCTTAATTAGTTCTCATAAAAATATTAAAATAAATTATTGTGCGCTATTAAAAATGTCACTTCCTTTAATTGAAAAGATGATTTCGGTGACTTTTTATTACATTTGGTTGCTACATTTTGTTTGCTTAGTAAAATGTTAATTAAACAATGATTAACTTGTTAAAAGACTTACAAAATTTGTAGCTATCTAATAAATAATTATCTTAATTTTGTGTAAAACAAATAATTTGATGGATGCAGTATAAAATATATAGACACGAAACATTGTTTATGACGCATTTCTTCATTTTAAAAAATTTTACTATATGAATGTTAAAATTTAATTATTTAATATATTAATTAATTATTACATCAAAATATTTGTATTATTTTTTTCATCGAAAAACTACAGTTAATCTTAAGAAATGTCCAACATAATTCATAAAAAAATTAAGAGAATCTCTTTCTCTTTTTCTCTTTCTCATTTGCTAATTTTCTATGTTTACGCATGTGTGTGTGTGTGTTTGCGCGCGCGCACGTATATGGGAATGTGTATTAATGTCTTTTTTTTTCTTTTCAGAAATACATGCATCAAGTGTACTTATTATTCGGTAGATAGTCGGATTTTTTTTAAATAAAATATATTTTTTATATATGTTATAAAAGCATATATATTTTAAAAGCAATGATATTTTGTGTAACACCTGGGATTTTCTTTTGGTATCTTATGTGATGTCTTGTGTAATATATAAAAGATTAATTTATTATAATCAACCAATAACAACATCTGAATTCTTTAAAGAAAAGAACAATGCAACGTAAAAATTCTATTCGAATAGTGCCACAAAGATATCAAAATGTAATTTAGCCAGGCATAAATAAAATACGTACACTACATACAAATATACGTACACATACATGTGTATATGTATGTTTGTTTGATAAAACAACTTTTGATTATATAAATAAAATGTATGGTTAAATGGAAAATGGTAATCAGAAAGTTACATTTGCTGATTATAGATTAAGCCGGTTATTTAATCAAAGTGTACAAACGTGTTTCATTTACATGGCGTTATACAGTATATCTGCATGTATGTATATGTAAAATAACCTCGATTTCATAAATCGTAAATTAATGATATAAACCAATTTTATAAAACGAGAATTGAGAAAGGAAATAAATTCAAATATATTTCTATTGTCTATTGGAATCATTTTCATGGTTGAATTTCATTATATATATTTAAGATATTTACCATATGGTATTTCACATATCACACTTTTTTAATGGTTTTAAATAAGCAAGGTATTTTGTTAAAAATAAATAATGACAATTTTCCTGTAAAGGTATATATGGATCATAATCAATTCTCATGTTAACCTCCGATTCTCTGAGGTTTATAATCTCTGAGGTCTTAATCTTATTCAAATAGCAATAAATTTTGAATGTATGGATTATGAAAAAATATATTTATTTTGTTCTAAATGTAAAATTTTTTACAAGGACTCTATTTTTTTCTATTTCATTTCATTTTTTTTTGTTTCATATACAATAAATATTAATTTTTTACTGATTTATTGTGAGGGGGGGTGGGAGTTAAAGATGAGCTAAAATATTAAGAATGTATTTTGTAAGTTGAATGAAACTGCTTTTTATTTTTACTATTAAAAGATTATAAAAGATTAAAAGATATAAAAGAAAATGATTAGTTCGAAATTTTACCAATAGATGGCGCTTACAAAAGATTTACTATTAAAAGATTAGTCTTACTTTTTATCGACAACAAATCTGGTTATCTGGAAAACCTTAATTAGCTTATAATAGATTAAATGGATTTTCAATTTTAATCTATTATGGACACTAATCTTTGTCTTTTTACATATTTGTTTATAATGTGACAATCAAAGTTTAGAACAAAAAGAAAATTTGGGGGGAGGTTTTGAACCATGCTCATTTGAAAGAAAAAGAAAAGAAAAGAAAAAAAGGTTCTATTTATGAATTTCTAGTAATTGTATCATTAATCTACCAAAAGTAGATTAATCCAAAAAATATGCATGAGCTTTTTTTGTTTAAGTTTTTACAAATTATCTTGTAAAAAGTAAAGAAACATTCAATTTTTTTTAAATGTTTATGCCTGAATAATAGACATTTCTAATATTTATTGATTGAATTTTTTAGCAATTTATGTTCATTACACTGTAAGAAAAAAAAACGGTAAAAATTACAGCAAAATTTTTTAGCAACTTTTTAGCAATCTTTTAGCAACTAAATTGGCAGCAATTTTATTGTAGATTATCAGCAAAAACTGCTGCAATCATATGCTAATTTAGCTGCAGAAAAAATTACTATAATCATGCTAAATTTTACAATAGAAAATGCTGACAATTCTGCTGTAAATTTTGTCATTTTTTCTTGCATTGTAGGTACTGAATCAATATGTATTTCATCGCAATTTCACTTTTTTTCTTTAAATATGAATAAAATTCTGTTAGTTTCTGTTGACATTTTAAAAGTTATGTTCAGTATAGGTGACACCTTATGACAAAATAAACATATATTTTAACAAACTTTTCGCGAAAAGAAAATGTATTTTTCCCCCTTTTTTTTATTAAATCAGTTAGAAGTGAAATATAGTCTGGACTCAGGTGGGATTTTTTCTTGTACAATACAAGTACGTACAGGGTGGCTACAATCAAAGTTCACGTGTTTGAAGGGGTATACAAGATAAACTATTCGGAATATTTTTGAAAGCTTTGGTTTATATACTATTTAGAGTATGCAGAAACGAGTTATGCAATAAAAATGATTAGTTCGAAATTTTACCAATAGATGGCGCTTACACGTCAGGGATGTTTTATTAGCAAATTTTATCAAAAAATATCATATTTTAATTCAATATCTTTTGAGATGAACAATATTCTTTCATAGCAGTGCTATAATTACTACCATTTTGATATAAAATACTTTATTGACTGAGCGCGGCTTTTTTTCGCTAAACTTTTAGTGCTCATAAGGGTCTCCATAGCTAAAACTTTAAGATAGAATCATGTGAAAATCGCGATATAAAAGTGTTAAAAGTTACCTGGTAGGAAATTCTCTATTTTTCTTTTATTTTACATTTTTTTTAAATTTTAATGATGTACAGCGCCACCTATTGGAAAATTTTAAAAGTGTTTTTTTTTTCAATTGCAGAGCTTATTTCCGCTTGCTCTAAACAGTATAAATGTCAAATCTTTAAAAAATATTCTAAATAGTTTAGCTTGTATAAGAGTCCTTCAAACACGTGCACATTAAGGGGCTACTTCACTCAGACGAAAACACCCGCTCGCTAATGTTAATCCTATGGAGGAAATTTTTGAAGATATATCGTTTGCATTTCAATATTTTTAAATGATTTTTTTGCATTGGATAGCTGAGGTCAATCTCTATGCATGCTCCTTTCTACTTTTTCGATTTTGATTACAAGTTTTTTTTATTAAGATACTTTCACTTTCGAAACCGGTTTTGAAAGTGAAAGTATCCTCAATAAAAAAGACTGCAACAAAAATCGAAAAAGTAGAAAGGAGCGTGCATAGAGATTGACCTCAGCTATCCAATGCAAAAAAAATCATTTAAAAATATTGAAATGCGAACGATATATCTTCAAAAATTTCCTCCATAGGATTAACATTAGCGAGCGGGTGTTTTCGTCTGAGTGAAGTAGCCCCTTAATTATGGCTACCCTGTACTACTTATAGATTTTCAAAAGGGATTTTAAATTAACCATTTATCTTTGTACTTATTTGTGTATCTCAAGTACTGGGAATACTGTTTTATTTACTTATTCATTTAAAAAAAATTATTACATAATGTATTTTGTTTTGAATATTCTATAATTATCATAACTTTTTTTATCAGAATAATCATTCCCATACAAAGTCCTTATGCTTGATATCTGGATGATATGGCAAGTACCCTTTAAAGCAATGGTCAAATGAATTCTCTGATGTTGCATGGAGCATAAGCGGTAAGTTTTTAGATAACTTTGCAAACATTCACACGATGTATACAGCTACAACACAGAAAAAATGCAAGCATAGGTTACATAAATCTACTTATAATAAAACAAAAGGTACTCCGACATAATAATATAATAAATTGTTTTGGAAAAAATACATTCATACGAGAGCTTTTACATCATGTTATTTCTTTTTCCTGGTTGCCTACAGTTTATTAAAGAATCCGTGTATTCGAGCTGCATATCAAGAAAAATTACAACAATCATATTTCAGAATTCATTTCATTAAAAGTTTAATAATAATTAGTTAGCACTCTTCCAAACTTTAATATGCAAATTTTAATGTAATTTAAACATTAGCTGTATATTTCCAGTAATTCATATTGTCTAATCTCGTTCAAATATATTTAAAAGCATGCTGAAACTCTTTTTATCATCATATTTCTAACTAGAAAATGAAATTGCGTTTGTCAAAGATTCTAATTTATCTAAATATATATACATCTGAATCTGAAATGGGTTTTAACTAAATCCCCCCCAAAACGAACTTATTTCATTCGAACTTATTCGACAAATTTTAACCCTCTGTTTTTATTACTATTATCCCATGTATTATTATCCCATTATCCTATTATATTATTATTATTACATTATTATATCCCATAGCTTTTATACTATTTTCAATTTTATAATAATAAAATAAACCTAATGCTAATGTTCTGATTAATTGACAGTTTTCACATTTTTTAGTTCTTACTGTTTAGTTCTACTGTTTGAAATTAATGCAGTTAATATATACTTATGCAGTTAATATATACTTATGCAGTATACTATATGCAAGTAATGTTACTTCCAAAATTAAAACTGTTTAAATTAACATTACCAATTGCACTTTTACTGAGAGGCACAATGCTGTAAAAGAAATTTAAAAGAAAATATATTTTAAATGTATATGTTCTAAATATTCCGTATATTCCATATTAAATTTTTTAATATGGATTAAATGTTGCAAAAACATAAAAATAGATCAAAATATACGCAACACAATGGATCAAAATGAATCACAATAAATTTGGATCTTTCTAAAATAGCATTTATTTTTTCTTGATACAAAAATTCAATTTCAATTTTTGGCTGTTTTCCTGATAAAACTATAATCTAATATCTTTAACGTTGCCGCATTATTAGTAAAAACGAAAATTTATTTTTATTTTTATTTTTTCGGTTTTTCTATAAAAAAAAGGTCATTACAGAAAAATTCAGTTACCCTTAAATCGAATTTTTAAATAACTTATCAATAGATTCTAGACTAGAAAAACTTCTAAAATTAAAACATTTCTTTCATTAGCAATATTTGAAAAATTTGAAATTTATACAAAAACCAATAGGTTTCTTTATTATAAATGTATTCATATAAAAATGTACTAAAATTTTAACAAACATTTTATTAAATTATATTTCAATCACAGAAAATTTCAGTTACCCTTAATTTGAATTTTTAAATAACTTATCAAAAAAATTCTAGACTAGATAAGCTTCTAAAATTAAAACATTTCTTTCCTTATCAATATTTTTTTTAAATGAAATATATATAAAAGCCAATAAGTTTCTTTATTATAAACGTACTCATATAAAATGTACCAAATTCTAACCAATATTTTATTAAAGAAAATGTCAATTTCTTAATGAAAAGGTATTATAACAAATAGGAATTTTTTTTTAAAAAGCAGAATTTCAAAAACGTGTCGATTCTTTCGTTTCATCATGTTACCTTTATATTAAATATGTAATATTCAAATAGCAAGAATGTGTTTTGTAAAAGCAATTTTGAAAGTTCATTAAATGTACAGAAATATCAGGGCTCCCAACTGTCCCTTTTTTGATTGCAAACAAAAATGTTCGTCATAGGTTTCTTCAAAATGTTCAATAAGGACAAAGATTAGTGTTTGAAAAAGGGGATATTAAAAAGGGAGACCAGTTGTACCCCTGAAATATATTGATTGAAAATGTGAAATATGAATTCAATAGAATAATACTTAATAGGCAAAATAAGTCATAATATAATCATTTATTTCCCTCATAGGAAAAAAATTGTTCAATATTAAAAGAAAGAAAAAGAAGAAACAACAGTACACTCTGCAACTAAATTGCTTTAATGCAGGTTTTAAAAACAACATCAAAACTAAATTTTGAAATTATAAGTTGATTTGGTTATTTCATTGATACATAGCTGTATCTCATTTAAGGTTATATTTGTATTACTTCATTTTAATAAGTTTCTTTTAATTTACACAGAAAACGTATTTCAATATGGTTTTAATTGTTTATGTGATACATTTTAATCCAATGTGTTTCAAGATACTTGCTATCTTTCTAAAAAATGTTTTTTTGGTTTTGATTAAGGGTTAAGAAATGAGCAATATGGATCACTTTATATGCTAAATCATTTTGATTTTCACTGCAAAATAACAAATTTATACTTTAAAAGTTTCATATAAATAAATTGTTGCAAAACATGTTCCTCGTGGCTTTTTAAGCTATTCAAAAAGTTATTATGGTATTCTAAGCTACTTATTGTTATAACTTTGTGATGTAAACCTGTTTTTGAAAAAATAAAAAATAAAAAAGACACAGTTTTTCAGATAAAATAGCAGATTTACATCAATAATTTATAGCAGTAAATATCTTAGAATTCCACTGTTAGCATATCAAACCTCGTAAGGTATACGGGACAATATGTTGCTTCAAACGTCTTATAGAAATTTATAGAAATGTAAATTTGCTATTTCTTTCTGAAAATGTGGAAAGAATATCAAAATCCATCTATGCTCTTATTTCTTAAATTGTAAATCCCCAAGAACATTGTTTTCTAAAGGTATTCAGCATAGAAACATTTCGAAACGTCTAATCTGTTAAATTGTATAAAAGATTATAAGTGTGGTTATGAAATTTGTTTTGACACAATTTCTGTATACTGATGTACAGTTATGATGTTATGTACTGATAATGGATAATCTAAAATGTTTCCCACTTTATAAAAAAAAAAAGCCTCTTATAGTCACATGTCTGAAATAGATTTAGCATGAAAAAAGAATGCTTGTTATTCTATAATCTCTTTTAATCTAATTATGGATTCTTTTGAATTTTTGTGCTATTGTAATTTGTTCCCCATTTTATAATAAAGCCTTTTTTATAGTCATATGTCTGAAATAGATTTAGCTTAATAATGCTTGTTATTCAAATTATATTCTCTTTTAATCTTATTGTGGATTCTGCTGAATTTTTGTGCTATTGTAATTTGTTCCCCCATTTTGTAAAAAGGCCTCTTATAGTCGCATGTTTAAAATAGATTTAGCATGATATTGCTTGTTATTCTAATTATAATCTATTTTAATCTAATTATGCATTCTGTTGAATCTTTGTGCTATTGTAATTTGTTCCCCATTGTATAATAAAGCCTCTTATAGTCCCATGTCGGACATAGATTTAGCTTGATAATTGCTTGTTATTCTAATTATATTCTCTTTTAATCTTATTATGGATTCTACTGATTTTTTGTGCTATTGTAATTTGTTCCCTATTTTATAAAAAGGCCTCTTATAGTCGCATGTTTGAAATAGATTTAGCAATTATCATGCTTGTTATTTTAATTATAATCTATTTTAATCTAATTATGGATTTTGTTGATATTTTGTGCTATTGTAATTTGTTCCCTGTTTTATAAAAAGGCCTCTTATAGTCGCATGTTTGAAATAGATTTAGCAATGATCATGCTTGTTATTCTAATTACAATCTATTTTAATCTAATTATGGATTTTGTTGATATTTTGTGCTATTGTAATATGTTCAATATTCTATAAATGCTAGGAATTTTACTTCACAAGTTTTGTTTGCTGTGCAATGTTTCTTGAAAAACTTCTTTCGAAAACCATTTTAATGCTTTTCTCAGAAATAAATTGAAAAATCATAGAGATTTCCAGATACTTGAGTTATAATAAATAACTTAAACTGTCTTAAGTCAAAATTCAAGAATAATAAACTTTGTTAACAAACTTCATTTGTAAAAATTTACAATCCCCAAATCAAATGAAGCCTTTAAGTATGTTTATTGTTTTTCTAAATATTTTAATAAAAGTGGTGATGTTACATTTGCAATGCTTTAAAAGTTTACCACAATTTACAAGATTCTAAGCTTTCAAAAAGTTAGACTAAAATCTTCACAAAAAGGAAGAATGCAAAAATCTATTTGACAGATTTTAAGTTCTTAAAAGTCTTTTCAGTTAGCATAACGAAAACATTAAATTTATGAGACTGTAATATATATATATATATATATATATATATATATATATATATATATTGATTAACACATGTGGCTTTATTTTTCTGTAAAATATTCCTTTATTTTTTCATATTTTCAAAATATAAGTTAATTTTTTTATTTCACAACATATTCTTCCTAATATTATTGCATGAATTTATTTTGTTATTAGTGCTTAGAACTAACTTTATGTACATTAAACCTTTATAACTAGAACTTAGTTCATGTAAAAAAATTAATTATATAGTTTCACTTTCTTTAAAATTATCTTTTAATTTGATATTTATGTTACAAAATAGGTTAAGTGTATATATGCCTATGTTATGTTATGTTCAAAAATTGTTATGTTTTATTTCACAAGAGATTCTTCTTAATATTAGTGCAAGAATTTCTTTTGTTATCAGTGTTTACAACCCATTTATCAACTTTAAAATATTGTGAGCTAAACACAAACCCTTTAATAATGCATGCTGATTTAAATATTAAGGAATTGTTTGTGAAAAAAAGTGCACTTTTGTTTAACACAAAATCAATTTGAAATTTAAATGACTTTTTACATGTACTGTTATTCTTTAGTTTAAATAGTAAAAACAATTTTTGATGCGTATATATTAAGGTTTTTAAAGGAAAAGCTATACACATATTAAAAAAGTTAACATTTGGAATGAAAATGTTTCATATCATTAAGGATAAATTAGAAATCTTTGACAAATATATAATTCTGAAAAAAAAAAGTTAAAATATAATCAGCTAAAATGGGGTTTGATTTTCTCTTCTTACTCTTTAACTTGCCAGAAAATATCGCCCACTTTAAATGTCAAAACCCTTTAAAACCTTTTTGAAAAATATTGATGGTTATTTTGTCCTTTAATTTCTATATTTTACAAATGAACTATCTCTTTGTTGTAAACTCAAGGTACTCTACAACGTGGTTTTACATCAAGTTTACTTTCGCATGTTTTTTTTCATATTATCATAATAGAATCTTCAAAAACAACATTAATTTTTAACCGGATACATAGATACTATTATCTTAATACAGACTGGTATTTCTAATTGTTATATTCTGCCTGTTTCTTATTCTAATAATCTCGAAGTCATTGAAAACTTTCCTATCAATTACCCAATATTTTTTTTAGATATAAAAATTACCATAAAATATAAATGTATACATTTGTACTTTCAGAAATCCACAAACCTAATATAAATGTTATACAAAATCTACTTTATTTATTTCACTATAAAAATCAAAAACTTTTATCACAATGTTAAAAATACACTACACAATGTTAAAAATGTGCACCATGTTGTAAATGTATTATCCATCTTACTGGTAGCAAAATATCTGGAAATTGTTCTGTATAACAGCGATTCAAATGCAACATTACATTATGAACAACATAGAATTTAACCCTTTCAAGAAAAATTAATTCTGTTTCTGAAATGATTGGATGTCACTAGAATTAGAGAACAATTTGATTTGAATATAAATAAATTATTTTCTTCACGTACATAATAAAAGAAAAATTTTATTCAAAAATTCTGGGTGCCATTTGGAAAATTTGGAATGAAAATTAAGTAGTATATATAATGTAATTCTATTATACAGGTACATATAATGTACCACCGCTCTTCAAACGGTCAAACATGAAATATTTATATACATAAACTCTATTAAAACTTTCATATCTTATTCAAATACAAATTTAAATATATACATATATGTTACTTTTCGTATATAATTTCTCTGAATGAACTTATAGTCTCAGCAAGTTAACTAAAATAAAGCAAACGAATTTTCTAGTGCACATACTTACTTAAGTAATTCCCCTCACATTGTTTGCATGATACAATTTATAATTGTTAAATTTTCGCAAATTTATTTATTTACTTTTGATGTTCAACTCCTTATTAAAAACATACATTATAAAATCATAGTAGTAAAATGTAAATATATATAAATATACAACAACTTTACGAATACTTTTATATATATTTCAGAAAGTGATATTATTACTGAAAAATCTGTATCGAAAAATATTTATTAAAATTTATCCTTTTGCATGTGTAGCTGAAATTAAAAAATTGATACATTATTATTAAATGATATACAGTTTCAATAACTGAACTGGCAAACTATTTTTAAAACATTATGCACTGCACGTTGTTTGCATGTTTGCACTAATGATACACTATCTATAACTGTAATAGATAACTCTAATCGGAGTTAAAATAAATTGTAAATACTGTTTTACACAATATTTGAATTATAGTTAGTCAGCGCACCTTGACTTTATGGATCATCCAAGGTAAGATTTGTTTCCATATTAGATTTTTACATTCAAATTGATAAAGTAAACCATATCAACTCTTATATGCTGTTTTATGTTACTCTGAAAGGGTATTCTTACACATGTATTTTGAAATTTATAAAACTGATTCATTTATTTTAATAAGATGTTCTTTATAATCACTACCCTAAGAGTTCTATGAAAAGTTATTTTATGTCAATCTTTAAATCTGAATCGTGTAAACTATTACTAGATAAACGTTAAGAGAAAAAAAATTAAAAAAGTCAAAATAAAATTTTACCCCACAAAGGGAAATACCATTTCCTCCATATTAAAAGAATATGTCCCTAATTTTCAGTGAATAAAAACATTTCTCCTGTTTTTTTTTTTTTTGTTTTTTTTTTGTTTTTTTTTTTGTTTTTTGTTTTTTGTTTTCTCTCCTGAATTTGTGTATTTTATGAAATACTAGTAAAAGGTTTTTTTTTTAATAACAAGTATATTGAGATTTGATTAAAATTATCTTTCCGTTTTTTTAATTAAAATATGTTTGTTTCATACAAAGGTAGTTTATGAATTTAAACCAAATAATGTAATTTTTTAATAGAATAAATTCATCAATCGATAATATACTTTTAATGTAAAAATATATTGCTTTCTCATTAGTGTAAAAGTTTTCACTTTAGTATCGTGTAGTTTAGATTTAATTAAAATAATGTAATTCGCTTTGTGTTTATGTTTATAAATTACTGCGAAGAATTAGTGATGAAAAAATAAATAAATTCGTGTAACAAAAATGAATAAGTTCATGTAACAAAAGGGAATAATTTTATGTAATAATTTTACACTGTTAAGTTACCTTGTTGATATAGTTTGACATTAAGAAAAATGTTTAAGCTTATTTTCTAAATATAAAATGGAAAGCTTGTGTTGAAGAATCAAATTTTATAAAAATCAAAACAAAAAAAAAATAGTAAATCTTCTATAGAAAATTTTACATATGTATTCATATTTGACAGTAAAGATATACATAAAAATAATATGATAACATGAAATAAAATTTGAAATATTTTTCCAAAAGTATTGCCTCCATATAAATGAAATTTACATTCATCTAATTTATTATATATACCATATAGCATTTGAATTCATTTAAACAATCATAAATGATAATTTTTGGGGGAAGTCTAGTGGTTTAACTTTTAGAGGGGCAACTGACGTTCTTCAGAAAGTTGCAATATAAAATATTTTTACAATCGTAAATAATGTAAAGCGTTTATCTTTTATCTGTAATATTTTTACAAATGAAAATATATACTTCTTTGAATATATTCAGTTCTTATCTGAAGCTTGTTAGTGATAAAAGTTTCATTCTCTTTTCTTTTTTAAAATACGCTTTGTTTTAAAATACGCGTGGTTATTGAAAGGTTTTGTATTATTATCTTATTATTTCTAATGCTGCGATATGTTTTAAGTGAAGCTAAACTTTAAAAAATCATATATGTATGTAAAGCTGCCTAAAGTAATTTCTAGTGTATAATATGAGTTTTAGATAAAAAATTCCGTAGTCTTACCAACAACAAATGAAATATAGATAATACAGAATTCACAGATTTCTATATCACAGTCATCTTTTCTTGTTTTACTTTTATTTACTAATGAAAACATTGTTTTATTTTCCTTTTACTGTAAATCAAAATATTAGTATAACATAGAAAGCAACCTTTTTAGTTACTGCTAAAATGGTATATGTATCAGAAACAAAAGGGAAAAAATCATTAAAGAAAGCGATTCTGACACGTAATTTCGATTATATAAATGTTTATCAATTAGTTATATACTAATACTGATCTGTTATAATAAATTAAAAATAGGACTGCAGTACAAAAAAGAAATCAATCGTTATAAAATGATAAAATAAATGACAAACTGCACTGTAAAAAAATAACCACAGTAATTTTACTGCAAAAAATGCAGGCAATATGGGTGCCAGCACTTTTGCTCTAAATTTACAGTAATTTTGGTTTTCATAGCGAACTTTTACATCACTTTTTGAAGTTAATTTTACAGCAGTATTGTTTTGTTTTATTTTACAACATATTTGTAAGTATTACGGTAGTTTTTGCTGTTTATTTTACAGCACTGTTAACAGCATGACTGTAAAACTTTTAGCATTTGTTATTGATATTTTTTTTATTTCTCTTCTGCGTATTGTTTATTTATTTATTTTTTATATATACCGAGATATATTTTAAAGACTATCTGTCTAGACACTATTTGTTTTTTACGTACATCATTGTTTTAATACAATTATTATGTAATCATTTCTGTTATACATATTTAAGATCCAAGTTTCGTTTTTTGGATCTGTATACCACCGACAAAAATTCGAGTCATTTGCCTAGAGATAAAATGCATGAGACTTAATGAATGGAGGTAAGTAAAATTGGCTTACCTTCATTCTTCTTCGGATCAGTCAGTCGGTTTAGTATTCATTCTTGTTCGATGCAATCCATTTGAGAAAACGAGGTCTGAAAAATATTATGATTAATCGATGAGCACTTTTATATTCCATAGAGTCTCGGATTTTTCTTCTGGTATTTGCCGTGATTAAAATAATAAAATACTAGACTTTTATTATTAAATAATGCTTATGCTTCACACTAATTTAAAACATTTAATTTCAGTTTTACTAAATATAGAAAGAAATACATTAATATTATATGATTATAGAACTTAATTTTAATATTTGAATAGTGTGTATTTTTGCTCTTAACGCGGGTATACATAGAAAGATGATGAGAATACTTTAATGTTCAAGAGTTTGTTTTGAAAAAAGTCCCATGACGTCTTTGGGAAAAACTTGATTGCACCTATTTCACGTATCCGATGAAAGAGCGTGAAAAACACTTATTCATCGTTTCGCTATTGCGGTAAAAAAGTACTCTTGATTCAAGGTTAATGATGTTCCCTCTTTGATTACTTCCTTGTCTGATGAATAGGTCGAACCGATAAGATTATATTGCATGGTTATTTCCTAATACTCATCCTTAATATTGGAGGATTGACAATTTCTCAAACTTAGGTTGTTTCTATGTCTTTGAAAATCAGGTTTGGGTGAGGACTTTGTCAGGATGCCGGCTATCACATCTTTGGTGGGGCAGTACTTCATCTTGATGGTGCCGGTATCTTTTAGGTGTTTTATGCAATGATACTTCACATCTATGTGCTTTGTCTCTCTATTGTACTTACCTGGTTCTAACATCTTTACTGAGGATTGATTATCTTCATGCATTGTGATTGGAAATTGTTTTAAATCTAATTCCTCTAGATGCTTAAGTATCCATAGCAATTCTTGGGACGCGTTGGTAGCTGATACGTATTTTGCTTCCGCGCTAGATAAAGCTATGCATGACTGTCTTTTCTTAGTCCATGGTATCGGATTTTTACCTAGTAAAAATAGGTTGCCGCTAGTAGATCTTCTGCTCTGAATGTCTCATGCCCAGTTTGAGTCGGTGTATACTTCTAGTATAGGTGTATGTGTTGTGTCAATTGTTAGTTTCATGTTTTTGGTATGATTTAAAAAGGTGATAATTCTTTTAACTGCTTTCCAGTCTCGCTGTAATGGATTCTCATTTTTTCTGCTTAAAATATTGACGGCTGTGGAAATGTCTGGTCTTGTAATCAAGGATATGTATGGTAAGGGTCCTACTGCTTGTTGGTAGTTATTGTTATTCAGTAAAGGGTTATCTTCATTATATAGTTTTTGATAGCCTGTTTCCATTGGTGTGTTATATGGTTTTGCCTCTAAAAGTTGAAATTTTTCAAATAATTTTTTTTTTTTGGTTGAAGTTCTATCCTACGGCTATTTTTCCAATTTTTATCCCTAAGTAAAAATGTAATTTTTTTAATTCCTTTAATTTGTATTCTTGTCGAAGTTTTTTAATAATTTCTTCATTGTTTCCTGCGACTAGGATCTCGCCAACATAAACAATTAAGTATGATTTGCTTTTTTCGGTGTTTCTGATAAATAGACATGTATTGGATACTGATTGCGTGAAATTTAAATATTTTAACGTTTTTACTATTTTAGTGTGCCATGCTCTGGTTGTCAGCTTCAAGCCATAGATGGCTTTATTCAATTTGCAGAACTTTTTTTCTTGATTTGGGACTATGTAACCTTCCGGTTGAGATATGTATATGTCTTCTTCTAGATTTCCGTAAAGAAAAGTCTTTTCAACGTATATGTGCTTAATGTTTAGTTTATGGTAAGCTGCTGCTGTTAGAAAAGATCTTATTGTTGTGTAGGAAACTACAGGTACAAATGTCTCTTCGTAATATATCCCGTACTTTTGTCAGTAGCCCTTGCCGATTAAGCGGGCCTTGAAATTTCGAATTTTTCCTTTGTCATCGTATTTTGTTATAAATGTCCACCTCAAGCCTATAATTTTTCTATCTTGTGGCGGGTCTATGAATGTCCATGTTTTATTATGTTTCAGCGATTCTTTTCTTCTCGAGTGGCTCTAATCCAGTTTTCTTTTTCTTCTGGATTTTCGATGTTGGCTATATTTCTCCATTCTTTTCGTTCGCTAACTTGTTCGTGCTTTACCGTCGTTATCAGGGTCTATACCGTCTGTCAGGTGGTAATGCTTTGTTGATTTGATTGGATCTTCTGAGCTCTACAGTGTCCTGTTTGGACTCAGGTTGTGCGCTTTGTGTGTTTGTTACCTCAATTTCTAGAAAATTTTCATTTTTATATTTTTTGTTTCTCCTATGTTATTTTCATAAGAGTTGGATTCTTTTTCCACCCTTTCGGTTGAGTTCCCGATTTTATTTTTAGAAATTTTACCGATCTCGCGATCGTTATTTCCTTGCTGGCTGTGTATCCTGCATCCCTGTGAATAGTTGTCGCACCCGGCAAGGATTCCTTCAATTGCTTTTTCGTCTAATTTATATATTTTGTTCGGTTTAGCTAAGCGAAGTCTTTGCAACCGAATTCTCTGAGATAGTGCAGATTCGGTGTTTTGCCCGTTCAGAGTTGATAAGTTGTCTTTACGTTTGCTCTAGTAGTTAGTCTGTTCTTCAGGTGGTTCTCGGTGCAGATTGCTTCGCTCCAGAATTTTTGTGGTAATTTGGATTCGCTTAGCATTGTTCTGGTCAGCTCCATTAAAAATCTATTTTTCTCTCCGCTACTCCGTTTTGGCTGGGACAATACGGAGCTGTCAATGGACGACTGATAGCGTTTATTTTAAGAAAGTTATCGATTTGACTGTATCTGTATTCTTTCCCGTTATCGGTTCTGATTTATTTTGTTTTTTCGCCAAATTTGTTACTAACTAGTGCGACAAATTCCTTTAATTTTTTGAAGACTTCTCTTTCATTTGTTAGTAAATAGATAATTGTGAATCGGGAAAAGTCGTCTATAAAAGTTACGAAATATTGCGTTCTGCCTATTGTTTGTATGGGGTCACAGACATCGGAATGGATAAGCTGGAGTATTTTGGTTGTTCTGTGGCTTATCTTCATTCTTCTTTGGATCAGTCAGTTGGTTTAGTATCCATATTTATTCGATGTAATCAATTTGTAAAAAAGGAGTCCTGAAAAATATTATGATTAATTGATGAGCACTTATATATTCTATAGAGTGGCTAATATTTCTTCTGTTATTCGCCGTGATTAAAAGAATAAAATACTAGATTTGTATTATTAAATAATGCTCGTGCTTCATACTAGTGTAAAACATTTAATTTTAGTTTTACTAAACATAGAAAGAAATACATTAATATTAAATTAATATAGAACTTAATTTTAACATTTGATGGAACGTACATTTTTGTTCTTAACGCGGGTATACATAGGACGATAATGAGAATATTTTAATGTTCAAGAGTTTGTGTTGAAAAAAGTCCCATGACGTCTTTGGGAAAAACTTGGTTGAGTCTATTTCACATATCCGATGAAAGAGCGACACTTATTCATCAAACAATTATTCATCATTTCGCTATGTGGTGGAAAAGTACTTTCGGTTCAAGGTTAATGATGTTCCATCTTTTGATTACTTCCTTGTTTGGTGAGTAGGTTGGTCCGATAATATTATATTGCATGGGTATTTACTAATAGGTAGGCATCCAAAATCATAAATTGTGGCAACTGTGTAGCTCCCATAAGAAAAACTCTGAGTAGGGCTGCTTATTACGAAGGTTCCAAAACTTGCAGGGAGAAGTTTTTCAGTTGGATTGGGTTTACTATATTTGGCACCGTCTTTAATGATTTTTCGCTTTGTATATATATAGATATATATATATCATGTAAAATACCATGTATGAAAAATCACTGGGCAATATGAAAAGTCACCAGAATTGAATTATAATTTTAGCAGCCAAATTTCCATATGAAATTCTGGGAAAAAGATTAAAAAATGAACATATTCATTTAGCGATTTCACTTTCCCACAAAATTAATGAAATTATTAATTTTAAGAAAAAACCTTATTTATTCTAAACGGATTTTTCTACTAATACACCAAAAATATTTTTTATTATATTTGAGTTATTTTTATTGTACACGCTGATCGGTCTCGGTGGAAGTATAAGAAAAATTGCTATGATTCACAGATTGACTTATTGAATAATAAGAAATGTGCGAGAAAAAAATAATGCTGGACTTCCCTAAAATGAATTCAACTGACCTACCTTAACAACAAGTC